>CM029013.1:227274732-228474732 GCA_016801055.1 Panax notoginseng | reverse complement strand
CTCAGCCTGTTCTGCTGCGGTCCCTGCTGAGGTTCCCGCAAATCCTGCCAACCTGGTGAACCTCGTCATGAAATCCGTGATGGACTCATCATCTTTCTGCCGAATAGACAAATAGTCTCTAGCATAGGCCTCTTTATCAGCAGCTAGGAAGTACTGCTGATAAAAGACCTCACAAAACTCCGCACAATTAAGCGTCTCAGCATAATTTTCACCTTTTGTTACTTTCGTGGCTTTCCACCACTTCTGTGCATCCCTTTCCAACTTGTAAGCAGCAAGCAACACTCTCTGATTATCTGAGCACCCCAACACATCAAAAATCTTATCTAGGTGGGAAATCCAATTGTCTGCATCAATTGGAGTCGAAGCTGAACTGAATGACTGTGGTTTCTGCTTCTGGAACCTCTCCAACCATACATACATCGCAACCCCCTACTGATCATGACCATCCGCATTCCCTTCCTCAACATTTGTATGCTGACCATTATTTCCCGGATTCTCTTGTTTAGAAATTTCTGGTGGCGGTTGCTGCATTGCCTGTACAACATGTGCCACTAACTAAGGTAAAGCCTGATTCACCACCTGATTCACCAAGGTAGCCAATTGAGCATTCATCTGACCAATAGGTTGCTCATTGGGCTGACCATCACCTCTTCCCCTATTGTTACCTCGCCTCCTAACAACTCTGGCAGATCTACGAGCCATCTAAGAAAGAAGTCAACGAATAGATAACAAACGAATTAGAAACAAATTCGAATATAGCTGATATGATAGCTGAACAGAAAATCAAAAAGAACAAAAACCTATCCCAGAAGTGTACCCATAACTCACAGGTCAAACCTAAATAGGTTTTCTACAAGAAAGAACCTAAGATTTGATACCAACTCTGTAACACCCCCTTCCCGAAATAGAAAGAGAGGTTACTCAAAACATAACAAAACTGCTGAATTTAATAGTAAGGCTCAAAGCCACAAAAGAATAGTCTTAATAACTGATAAATACCACAAGTCAACCATAAAAAATCTCAAACTGTCTCAAACCACAACCTAAAATAATTATTACAATTCCAAGTAAACTGGCACATCAAGTCTAAACAGAATATTTCTAAATCATTGGAATGAATGGAGCTCTCATCACACTTGCTCTTGATTCCCCTGATTACCTGCCGGAAGAAAAACACATCATGAGCCAAATGCCCAGCACGGATATAGAATACAAGTAATGAACCGAAATAACTAACTCAATTAAATAAAAAGAGACGAAACGAACTGAAACGAAACGAACAAAACTAACACAACGAAATAATAGGTTGAATCAAATGGATGGGTGTTATTTTATACCGAGGTCAGAACAAAACAGAAATATACCTTGCCACACAAGAAAGTCAAATAATGCCACATAGGCAAATCAAATAATGCCACACAGGCAAGTCACACACATTGGACCGCGAATCCAATGCATGTAAAATCGGAAGGTGTGTTTGGCACAAACATCACCAATCCACAGAACAGAACAGAAAACTAGGGTCGACCCATACGCCTCCCACAATAAAACACCAAATGGCCAACTCCCACCGGAGAACAAAACGGAGACGCCGTGGACTGATCACACAGCCATGGAAGGTGTCATGCCTCGGTGCCAAGAGGACATGCCTGTGGTACCCCCACAGGAGGTTATAGCTCACGTATACCTTACGGTATTCTAACAAAATATAATGTCACAACATATGCGACAAAATATCAACACAAAGGGGTTCTAACGTGTACATGTTAAATCGAACGAATCATCAACACAAGTCTCTAAAAATATAATAACATGTACATCACTATAAATATCAAAATAAAATTTAGACATGATACACTAGTCTAACGAGTACAAACATGAGTTCTAATACAACGCCAAAACAAAACTATCAAAATAAATTGATAAGAAATAATTATGAGAGGCAATACTAAATTTCAAAACGAATAACGAAACGAACACATTAAAAACAAAAGAGTCTCGCTGAAAGAGTACGGAATCCGTACTTGAATTAAGCAATGTAATACCCAAAATTTATACTTCAAATACTCTTTAAATTCCCTCTGTCCAATCTAATAAAATAATTATAATACAATTATAAGTGAGTTATTAATTATAAATTATATTAATATGAAATTATTTTCCCCAACTACATCAAACTACAATACAAACTCACATTACAATATATTAATCTTTTAATGATTACTTCCTGTTTTATTTTAAAATTCAAGTATTGTTGTTATATATATATATATATATATATATATATATATATATATATATATATATATATATATATATATATTCGGTCAAACCAATTAAAACTTGTCTTTATGCCTATACAAATGTACCATCTGTTCAGACCTCTCATAAGCAAATCCTGTCCATTAGCCAACAGTTAATGATATACAAAAAAAAAAAGACACCTGCTTTGTTTCTTCTTTTCTGTTCTCTCCCGCCACCTCCTCCTTTCTTTTGTTCTTTTACGTATCAAAACTAATGACCAGTAGAATTAGGTTTTACTTATCTATTTATTTAATAAAATATCTTATAACTTTTCTTAATTATAATAGGATTTATTATTACCCAAATATGAATTAAAACCTAATTAATTTTTAAGGCCCAATTTAATGAAATTTCTCACTTATTATAGTCCACATAAATTAAATACAATTTGACCTAAATAAAAATAATGTCCAATTAATATGTTTTAAAACAAAATAATTTTTAATATTTAATATATTTATTTTATTTTTTTTCGAGTATTACAGCGTAGCTCTAAAATAATCCCCTAATATAGGGTTGTTCATCTCAGCTTAGATTATCAGGTTTCGAACCAAAGGAAGTTTGGTTGGGAATTAACTTCAAAGGAAATTCTAGATTTTTAGAACGCTCATCAACCAAGTACTGGTTGAATCAGATAGGGACCAATAACTATTCAAGAGTTTGATTATAATATCTTCATGAACAAGGTATATCGATGAATCAATAAGAGCTAGAGTATTAACGACTTCTAAGTTGAACAAATGTTATCATCGACAACATGCTTGCAAATATTGTGTAAGTACATAAGCAAACCAAAGAAAGTTTGGTTTGGATTGACTTCAAGGGTAATTTAGAGTTTAACGATCATCAACTAGAGGACTAGTTGAATCAATAAGGTTTGATAACACTACAGTTGATCACTAACAACATAGTATGGAACAATGAATAATCATAGATGAACTAACTGCTTATGAAACTTATGCTTGGAAATAACTAAAACATAAGTATTGAATAAAACAGTAAACCTTGCTTGAACAATAATAAGCTAAGGTTATGATCTTATAAAATTAGAAACGAAATTACTGAACATATATTAACTGATAGCAAGCTGAAAATAAAACTTGCTCAACCTGGTAATAAATGATGCAAAGTAATTGCAATACCACAGTTTAATATTAGAGACGAGAGTTCAAGAGTTTGAATTTGTCATAAAAGAATATAACTTAAGAAAACTTGCTTAACTATAAACAAGTTAGAACAACTTCACCATGACTAGAATTCAAAGCTTGCTTGAATAACATTAGAATTAGAGCTTGTTTGAATAAAGATTAAGAATAAAAGAATTTGCGTAATCAATGTTTAGAATAAGAAACTTGCGTAACAATAATAACTCAACTATTTAATAAGTGATTAGAGATAAAGAACTTGTATAAGTATAACATGACAATGAAACGCAAACCTTGCTGAATAATAAAGTAGCAAAGGTTAGGGAACTTGCCTCTTGCTTAAGCTATACAATTACAACTCACGTACTCCAATGTCCTACACATACCATTAGGATTATCACATCAATTAGCTATATACATTAACCATGTAGATTCAATTCTCATCTTAGTTAAGTCATAACCTTTAGATTAAGGTTTAACCACATTAATCAACCACATAACATGAATCTGAAAGCTCACTAACACATACATAAGACTTTTAGCATCCAAATCACATTCTCAACTCTTATTAATCAATACTACATCTCTTCTTATTAATCAAAACACATATTCACTACTCATGTGTACATTGATTCATAATGTATCGCGTTCATAACTTACTAATCTTTTTACAACTTTGAAATTATTGATCACATGATACGATTCTGTTTTAACCTCTTCATTACATGTTTATTACTTTAACACATCATTAGACTAAGCTATAGCGTTGTCCAAGGTCTGCAGCAGTAGCAGAAGTCACTGTCTCAGATCTGTTTCTGAACTTGACACCAGCGCAGCTGCGCTGGTGCACAGACAGAAACAGAACGCAGTATAACAGTGTCCGTTTTTAGCCCAACTAACACAAATTTCACCCACAGAACAATGAAATTAACATGTACAATTGATATAAAACTATCACAAGCATGTTTCCTCACATATTCAACCACTTAGAACAATTTAACAACAACTTCAACTAATTAAATTCCTTAAATTTCATGTTTTTACACAAAACTCCATTTTTTTTACATTCTCCATAGAATTCATCACTGTGATCACAATTCTTGTCCAAATTAATTCGTTCAAATTACGTCCTCTTCATTTCTTATCGAACTAACACATACAAGACTCAATTCACAGATTAACATACAATTTAACCATCGAATTTTGTACTTTCATAAGCCATGTGAAAATATATACTGTAATTTACTTTTCCAATTTTTAAACGAAATTAGCATACAATTCCTTGTCTAAATACCATCTCTAACATCACAATTACTCACAAAGGCAATAACTCAATTCATATAACAATAATTCAAGGAAATTGAATTCACAGAAACTTGGAAATTATGTCGTAAAACATATATATATATATATATATATATAATATTAAGGTTATGTAAATACCTTCTCTTGCTTTGAATAATCCTTGTAACCCCCAATAATTTCTGTGGAATTCTCAGACTTTTCCTCTCAAACCATCTCTATTCTCTCTCAAGCTTCTCTGCAAACTTTTTCTCTCTTTCCCTAGTATAAGCCAAAACCAAATCCCTTTTACGTAACATAAAAGAGACGCACCCAACGTATGTAACTGTCGTACACTTATTATTATACTAATTACATATCAGTTATAAAATATATTTTATATTTATTATTTGATTTATTTGAGTTATTTTACTTATTATAATAAAAATTCAAAATTCAAAAGTCATAAGGCTTTGTTTGGCAAAAACTCTTTAAAAATTAAAGACTTAATATCTTTAAGCCTTGTTTGGTAAAAAAAACTAAATTAAACTCCTTTAATTTATTTTAATAAATTTTATAGTTCCATATTATTTATTTGGATCTTCATATCCAACATTAGTTAAATAAACTAATTACAATATACTCAATAAATTTCTCACTTAATCCAAATATTCCAAAATTATAATCTCATTATAATTTTAATCTAATAAATTAACATATCACTATAATTATTAAATTAAAATAGCAACATAGCAACTTATGAAATCTTTAACCACCCTCAATCTATTAAATTAAATTGGAGTGTTATCTAATAAATTTAATTCACACATATATACTAATAACAATCACATAAATAGAATACTTTTTTAATTTAAGAAATATTTTAAATTACAAGACAACAACTTCATCAATAAAATATTTATTTAATTTAATAAATATTTTAAATTATAATTAAAATCTTGGATTGTTACACTCACCCTATTGTTGTTTCACCAAATACAATTATTAAATGACGTATAAAATACGACACACACATTTTAAGTTCTCAATGCAATTATATATTGTTAAGCTATTTTATAATGTATTGAGAAGCTTCAACAGTCACAGACCATCACTTTAATCCATTGTTATCCCCACTCGACCAAACTACACTCTTATTACCTGAAAAGAATTGTGAAGCAAAAGGGTGAGCAAAAATAGTCTAGTAAAGAATATCATGACTAAGATAATTAAATTATCAATAGCCTACATCAGTAATAAATCAGATATTTAGAACATATGGTAGATGATAAAAGTTTTCAACCATAATTGCAGCGGAATCAACAATCCATTAGAAGAGTTAAGTAGAACATAATGTCAACTATCTCCTCTAGATTAAAAGTCTATCATTAATATTCCATTCCTATAATACTCATCAACAGTTCTTTGTTGTAACCAAGATAAAAAGAACTTTCATCACCTGTTTTCACCTGAATCACCAAAGATTATAATTAAATTCACAATTCATGTTTATAATAATGTAAATCAACAGTTTTTCCTTACCACAAAGGCTTAATAGAACTTTCACACAATGTCCTTGCCAAAAAGACTAAGATACTCAATAATGATCATATCGTCTTTACACTCTACACCAAAAACATTCAAATATAATAACAGTGGTCATGATCATGCCAATCAATTATTTATCTTTGTACTACGGGCCAAAGATATTAAATAGTCATGATCATACCAATCAATTATCTATCTTTGCACTACGGGCCAAAGATGTTCAATTATAAAATCAATAATCAACAGTTCATCTTTGCACTACGGCCAAAGACATATAACTGTAAAATCAATAATCAACAGTCCATCTTTGCACTACAGGCTAAAGACATACAACTGTAAAACCAATAATCAATAGTCCATCTTTGCACTACGGGCCAAAGACATACAACTGTAAAACCAATAATCAACAGTTCATCTTTACACTACGGGCCAAAGACGTACAACTGTAAAAATAATAATCAACAATCCATCTTTACACTACGGGTCAAAGACATACAACTGTAAAACCAATAATCAACAGTTCATATTTGCACTATGGGCCAAAAAAGACTTTCACCACATCATTTGCCTGTAACATTACAAGTCATAATTATACCAATACACAATTTTTAGTCATAATCATACCAATCAACAGTCTATCTATGCACTACGGGCCAAAGATGACTTTTACCATAATATAAGCATGAGGATGATGACAATGATATAAGGAATCAATCAAGTGAGATCAATGATAAATATTAGAGATTTATAATTCAATTTATCCAGAGTTCAAGAATGTCCAAATTGTCAACATGATAATTAATTATTGAGTAAAATTCAAGAATGATATTCATGTATTAAAAATAATTTAGACAGAAAAGAAACTAATTTTGTCGTGAATAGTATCCCGAGTGAATAATACCCGAGTGAATAGTACCCCATGAATAGTATCTCGAGTGAATAGTACCCCATAAATATTATCCCGAGTGAATAGTACTCTGGTATGAATAGTACCCATAAAAGGAGAATACGAAATAACATGATATTCCATGACGAGTACAAAAAAATGATATCTCATACAAGTATGAAAGAATATACGAAACAACAGATGAATTTTCACCCGTCATGCGGTAATCCGCGTAGACAGATCATTTTCACAATTTAATGAAGAATGAATACGAAGGGTTATTCATCATGCATGCGGTAATCCGCGTAGACAGATTATACCTGCAGATTAATAAAGAATAAATATGAAAGGTCATTCACCATGCATGTGGTAATCCGCGTAGACAAGTTACTCCTGCAGATTAATAAAGAATGAATACGAAGGGTCATTCACCATGCATGCGGTAATACGCGTAGACAGGTTACTCCCACAAATTAATAAAGAATGAATACGAAGAGTCATTCATCATGCATGTGGTAATCCGCGTAGACAGGTTACTCCTGCAGATTAATAAAGAATAGAATGACAACCCTTATGAGTATGAAAAAAAATAACATCCTTTACGAATACGAAAGAAATAATATCATTTACTAATACGAAAAATAATATTCCTTACCAATACAAAAAATAATATCACTTACCTTAATAGGAGATTAGATACTGCAATAGTGTAGTAGTAGAATACTCTTCTTCTTTCTTTCTTATTCTCTTTATAGTTTCTCTCTCTATATTTTTAGTGTATTCGTCAGAAATAATGAAGGAATGAGCTTCTATTTATAGGAGAATGGACTAAATAGTAACTAATTCACAAACGGTCCAGATTGATTTACTATTAAAATCTCAACCAACGGTCCATATTGATTTACTATTAAAACCTCAACCGACGGTCTGAAAATTTTTCATGGAATAATAAGTCAAACCTACAACAAACGCCGCATGACAAATCCCTTTATTTATATCAAAAATTGAATAAGTATTTACCACAAATCATTTATCTTCAATAAACACATTTTTAATCTTTCTACAATTATTCATCATTAATATTATAACTCACAATATTGACAACCAGATCGTTCCCAAGAAAAAGTAGGCTTTCCGATAAGGATTTCTCCTTACTGACGTGCAATTAAATAATCAAACCCCTTTCCTCGACAAAACTTTCTAGACATTGTCAATAATACAAATAATAATATGAATAATTATGTCGTCTCAATTATTGATTAAATAATATAAAATATTATGCAGATGATACTGTGACAATAATAAATCAATAATATGAGATACTATGCAGCAACTACTGTAACAATTATCGAATAAAACTGAGTGACTTCTTACATAAGTATCAATAATCAGAGATACTGTGAAATACCGTGTGCTACTGTGCACAACACGTATTACTGTACTTTTATCACCAGATATTTCAACAGCTTAACCGTAAAAGTCTTGCCATTATTTTTATAAAAATAATTATTTTTGTCGCTTTTTATATCCTACAGTTATTCCGTTATGTGGTCCACCAATGATTGCGTTGTCGTACGGATATTCCCCGACAAATAGAATATTTCCCGACTAAACGAATATTTTATGACCATTTGCTTACTTTGTAAACTTTTCACATATCACCCTTAACTTTAACCTTTTTATCAATTCAACCATTTACTAAATAGAATAATAATTATAAGAAAATTTAATACTTTTATTTCATAAATATTTGGGGTCTTACATCTTTGGCCCGTAGTGCAAAGATGGACCGTTGATTATTATTTTTACAGTTGTATGTCTTTGGCCGTAGTGCAAAGATAGATTGTTGATCATTGGTTTTACAATTGAACATCTTTGACCCGTAGTGCAAATATAAACAATTAATTGGTATGATCATGACCATTGAATATCTTTGGCCCGTAGTGCCAAGAAAGACAATTGATTGGCATGATCATGACCACTGTTGTTATATTTGAATGTTTTTGGTGTAGAGTGTAAAGACGATATGATTATTGAGTATCTTAGCCTTTTTTTGGCAAGGAGAAACTGTTGATTTACATTATTATAAATATGAATTGTGAATTTAACTATTATAAAAAAGAACTGTTGATGGGTATTACAGGAATGAAATATTAATGATGGACTTTTAATGTGGAGGAGATAGTAGACATTATGTTCTACTTGACTCTTCTAATGGATTGTTAATTTCGCTGCAATTATTAAACAAGACTTTAATTCGTGTTGTTTGCAAATCAGCTTAAGCATGTTTTAGAAAAAGATATAAAAAATTTAGCCACGAAACAAAATTTTTGCTTGATGACAAGCACTACTTTCAATTTTTATTTACAAGATGCCATCTAAACTCAAAGCTCAGCAACCAAAACCTCCCAAACACTAAACAAATTCATAACCCCCAACAATTCAAAACAAAAGCACACTATTCATCCCCCAAACAAGAACCACCTTCATCTTCAAAATTATCTATCACAAGTCTCCCTTAGCTTTTACCAATAAACAAGACCACAAAACTAGACTGGTATTCTATGACTTTCAGTGGTTCCAGTAATATTAGTCTCTGACAAATTCAAACCTAAAATGACTTTAGGTCACTCTTAATTTGTCCAGATCCAATTAAACTAACATGAACTTGTTCTCAACAAATGATGGTTCATCAACGGGTTAAATTCTTTCTAAGTCACTATACATTACATCAACTTACAAATGGGTCACTGAACTTTTTTTTTCTTACAGTCAACTCACTGTACTCGTCTTTTCTAACACAAAGTTACAAAAAACCGTTAAATGCTTTCACTTTAACGGAAAAAGACAACTAAGCCTGCTGAGTTGTAAAAAAAAGCTGATGTGGCAGTGATTATGCGACGTGGTAGTGATTATGTGGATTTGGAGGAAAATTTTTATGAAGAAAATAAAAAAAATATTTTAAAGTATAATATAAATTTAAAAAGTGTGCCAAAAAATAAGAAAATAAATAAATATATATATTTAATTATTTTTGTAATTAATATCAAATAAAATTTTATTTATAATTAAGCCATTTATAAAATACAAAATTCAAAAATATGCTAATTAAAATTAAGGGGAATGTGAAATATATTTAGGGGGAAATGAAAGAAAATTATAATAAAATCAAAAAGTTTAGCAAAAAATACATGGTAGAAATTAAATAAATAAAAAGAGTTATTTAGTTATTTTTGTAATTAATAGAAAATGTGTTTTTATATAATTAATAACAAATATAATTGAGGAAATTATAAAAATAAAAATATTTTAAAATTAAAAATCTTTTCAAATTTGGACATTAAAATTATAATTCAGGCAATTTTTATTTAGTTTAATTTTTTTTTATAATACATGGCATAGAGAAAAAAATACATTCCTCTATTTGAAAAGTAGTCCTCATTTGCAAGTACATTAAAGAAAATCAAATTCTAAAATTATAAATTTGGTACCTTGATTGACTTCATTTATTTGGGAAATACCGGTGGAAGTGTTTTACATAATAAAAGAGTGTTACATAGCCATTTAAGCATATATATATATAATTAAGGTAAACATAAAATACAAAACGCCAAAAGAAAATGCAAAATTTGGGAAGAACAACAAAATTGAGTAAACCCTAATCCTAATTGAGCCCGTAAACATACCACCATTGTGAGCATTGGATCAGAAGGTTGGAAGCTGTTGGGACCTTCTTCCCATAGAAACCCATCTCTCTCCATTGTAATTATGTTTCCACCAACTCTATCCCTAGCCTCCGTCACCAACACATTAGGAACTTGGTCCTGGTAGTTGGTCGCCAGTGCTTGGGCGATGCAGAGCCCGCTGATTTCGACCCCTACAACGATTATATAAATTTTTATAATTTCCTCAATTATATTTGTTATTAATTATATAAAAAAATATTTTCTATTAATTACAAAAATAACTAAATAGCTCTTTTTATTTTTTAATTTCTACCATGTATTTTTTGCTAAATTTTCTGATTTTATTATAATTTTTTTTATTTCCCCTAAATATATTTCACATTCCCCTTAATTTTAATTAGCATATTTTTGGATTTTGTATTTTATAAATGGCTTAATTATAAATAAAATTTTATTTGATATTAATTACCAAAATAATTAAATATATTTTTTATTTATTTTCTTTTTTTTTGGCACACTTTTTAAATTTATATTATACTTTAAAATATTTTTTTTATTTTCTTCATAAAAATTTTCTTCCAAATCCACATAATCACTGTCACGTCGCATAATCACTACCACATCAGCTTTTTTTTTACAACTCAGCAGGCTTAGCTGTCTTTTTCCGTTAAAGTCAAAGGCATTTAACGGTTTTTTTAACTTTGTGTTTGAAAAGTCGAGTACAGTGAGTTGACTGTAAGAAAAAAAGTTCACTGACCCATCTGTAAGTTGACGTAAAGTATAATGACTTAGGAAGCATTTAACCCGTTCATCAACCAATGACAATTAATATCCTGCAAAAAAGCCCCCAACCTTTGACTGTTTACCCCCGCAACAGAATTCTCAAAAACAATTATTTTCTAAAGTTGCAAGATCTCAACAAACTTCTAAGAATAAGTCTTGGCAGACATGAAAATTGGACCGGAAAATTGGACCGGTCCAATTTTTTTTTATTTTTTTTTTGCTAGTGACCCTTAAAAAATGTATAGTATTTATTCCAACAGGAATTTCTACAAAATATAGTGTTTTAGGTGTAATTTGGATACATATACAAATACAGGGTTATACAGACACCTAAAACACTATATTTTGTAGAAATTCCTGTTGGAATAAATACTATACATTTTTTAAGGGTCACTAGCAAAAAAAAAAAAAAAAAAATTTGGACCGGTCCAATTTTCCGGTCCAACTTTCCTGTCCGCGTAGCATTACTCAACTTCTAAATCTACATGCAACACTTCCTCAGCACTTGTTTATTTTACAACGTCAGTTTTTCACTCCCTTCATTCTTGAAGAAAACATGTTTGCAAACATATATCCAAGAGATATTTCTAATTTCTATTTCAGAGATCAAAACTTTTCCCAAATCGATCATTTCAAAACTCAACAATTTTAAGAATTCATTCTTATCGACACTTGAAACCATTGCCCTTAGGCAATTTCCAAACAAAAATGACCCAAACATCATTGCTCATTAACTAGTGAAAATCATGAAAAATCCTCTCTTTAAACTGTGGATAATTTTCCCGTCCGCAGAATTAAACTGTGGTATCCCCATATTAAAGTGTGGACAGGAGATCATTTTTACTGTTCGATGAACGGATCGGATGGACGGCTGAAATTTGTTGTAAGGATAACTTTATGCTTATAACGTTGATTATGGATCAATCCCCTATGTGTGTGTGTATATGCATGTGTTTTTATATATGTAGGTAGGTTTTTGTTTTTATTTATTTGCATACTTCTCAAATCTATTCTCTTTATTCTATCTTATACACACACACACACACACACACACACACACACACATATATATATATATATATATATATATGTGTGTGTGTGTGTGTGTGTGTGTGTGTGTGTGTATGCTTGTATTTTTATATATGGGGGTTAGGTTTTTGTTATTATTTATTTACATACTTCTCCATTCTATTCTCTTTATTCTATCTTCTTAATTTTAGTCTTTTCTTTCTCATTTTTATCTCTTTTTTCGTTTTTTCCCCTGTCTTTCTACTTTTACGCCTTCGTATGGACTCCTACCCTCACTAGCTTGGGAGAGTTGAGTTGAGTATTCTGCCTCTAATCTTGATGCAGGAGGATTTCTGGCCGAAGATCCTGAATGGTCGGACAGTACGATGAGGATGTTAAAGGACCAAAAGCTAAGGGATTAGCGCAACGATATCGGTTGACTTCGGGATTAAGCGTTCGGTCCGTGTTTTCGGGGTCGGATTCCGGCTTCGAATGGCGTCATGGCTTCTGGTGTGACGAACTTCTTCTGAAGAGGCGTCATGACTTCGGAAGTCGATGGACTTTATTATTATTATTATTATTTAGTTATTTATAGTAATAGTATTTTATTAGGTAGTAAATCTTTTATAATAAGTTGTTACTTGTTAAGATTTTATTTTTCGTATTTTTAGGAAGTTTGTTAGGATATCTTTCTGTATCTCTGAGAGGATTTTATTTTCATATCTCTAAGAAGATTCTAGAGTGACTTGGAGATAAATTTTTACTAAGCTATATAAATCCGGCTTGTGGGTTGAAATAAGGGACTTGATTTTTTTGATAAATATATTATACACATTAAAGAGATTTCTCTTTATTTTTCTGGTGAACCTCTTTCTTCTTCCTGTGAATTTATTTGTTTACATAGCCCGCAGGATAATCGTTATCCCGCCCGACGTCAGTTGGTATCAAAGCTCAAGCATCTTTTTAGGAATAGACTCATCGGTTTTAATGGCTGGTGGTCGTAGAGGGCAGATTCCAGCTGAGGAAATCCCGAACAAAGATTGTAACATTCAAGATGCGATGATTGAGGTATTACAGAGATAGGTTGCAGAGTTAACCAGGCGTCTTAAGGCGCTAAATTGGGGTCAAGGTGGACAGGTCCTGAAAGAGGAAGTCATGCACCTTGATCACTATCGTGGATAGTTTCCGGCTGAGGAAGTCCCACACCTTGATCATGACGAGGAACGGTAATATTCTCGTGGACAGTATCTGACCGAGGAATGCCTGAAATATTTTTCGCTCCTTGATCGTGATGAGGAATTTTATAATTTTAATTCCGGTTTTGATGAAGAACAGTTGGTTGAGGAAGAAGTAGTCCAAGAAGTAGATGAGTATGGAGAACCTGTATATGATGAATATGCAGATGAAAAAGAAATTTATGACAAATATGAAGATGAAGGAGAAGCTTATGGAGAACCTGAGTATGACGAATATGATGATGGCGACGAAGAGGAGACTGGATCGTATGAAGATAGTCAGGAGACTCTGGTCATTCGCAAGAGTCTACCAACTCATAAGGGTGATTCTGATGATGATTGGTTGAGAACCAATATCTTTCAACCAACTTGCATCATAGCAAATAAAGTCTGCAAGTTAATCATTGACAGCGAAAGTTGTGAGAACGTAGTGTCTGAAGAGGCTGTCAAGAAATTGCAGTTAAAAATGGATCGGCATCCCAAACCATATAAGTTGTCGTGGTTGAAAAAAGGTAATGAAGTAACAGTCGATAAAAAGTGCTTAATGTCTTTTTCCATTGGCAATAAATATTTTGATAATGCTTTGTGTGATGTGGTGTCTATGGATGATGTCATGTGTTGTTGGGCCGACCTTGGCAATATGACCGAAGCGCTATTCATAATGGTCGAAAGAATATATATTCCCTTAGTATTAAAGGGAAGAAGATTGTGTTAGCACCTCGACGAGAAGAAGACAGTTCAGCTCGAGCAGTCAGGAATCCGAACCTATTGTCCGTGATTAGATTCCTATCGGAGGCTGATCGTGAAGATGTGATGTATGTTTTACTTCCTTGTGGGAATAGTTTAACAAAAGAAAGCACTGAAGTGTCAGCCGATGTGCAGGACTACTGCCGATGAGGGATACTCAACACCAGATATATATTATCCCAGGATCTAATCAACAGGAAAATATTTCAGTCGCCGAAGCTTCTTCTCGTACAGTTTCAATTCTATCTGTGTCGAACTCGAGGACGAGTTCTTTCTAACATGGAGAGACTGATGCAGGAGGATTTCTAGCTAAAGATCCTGAATGGTCGGATAGTACGATGATGATGCTAAATGACCAAAAGCTAAGGGATCAACGCAACGATATCGGTTGACTTCGGGATCAAGCGTTCAGTCCGTGTCTTCGGGGTCGGAGTTCGGCTTCGGATGGCGTCGTGACTTCGGGTGTGGCAAACTTCTTTTTAAGAGGCGTCATGACTTTGGAAGTTGATGGACTTTATTATTATTATTATTATTATTATTTAGTTATTTATAATAATAGTATTTTATTAGGTAGTAAATCTTTTATAATAAGATGTTACTTGTTAAGATTTTATTTTCGTATTTTTAGGAAGTTTGTTAGGATATCTTTCCCTATCTTTAGGAGGATTTTATTTTCATATCTCTAAGAAGATTCTAGAATGACTTGGAGATAAAGTTTTGCTAAGTTATATAAACCCGACTTGTGGGTTGAAATAAGGGAATTGATTTTTTTGATAAATATATTATACACATTAGAGAGATTTCTCTGTGTTTTTTCGGTGAACCTCTTTCTTCTTCCTGTGAATTTATTTGTTTACCTAGTCCGCAGGATAATTGCTCCCCAGCGTCAAATCTCTCTATTCTTCTTTAAATCTTCCTCCCTAACTAATTCTTCTCCAATCTGGTTAACAAACATATCACACTTTGATTTGCGATGAGTTGGTATCAAAGCTAATTTTCTACTACTTAATTATCACGCCTTCCTTCAATAATTAAATTAAGATCTAATTTTTCTTCCACTATACAGTTCAATTTTAGTTTTAATCTACTGCAAATCCCGTTCTCAGATTTAGATAAGTTAATTAGAATAGAAACATGGCAAGTGATTCAAAACATCTCAGAAACTAGTAATCTTTGATCTGCAACTTCTAACTCTTCTTCTGATTCATCGAAATCTGTTTTAGTTCATTATAGTATCCCTGGATTACACAACAACATAGTCAAGCACAAGTAGCTGAATCAAGTTGCAACAAAAATGAAAGACATCAACCTGTGATTTAGTCTTCATCTTCAAATTCAACTCAATTCCCAATTAATTCTGTTCCTAAAAGGTTTTCTAAAATCAAATTAAAGACATGCTTTTGTTTATGAATGTAATATGTGAATCTCTAAAAGTGGGCAAGAACCTGTTACATAATTCATATCATGTCACCTTTTGTTGACAAAGTTGTACTTCTTAACTTCTTGGTGCAAGTGAAAAGAATGATGGGGGTAGTTGATACTATATCCATCTAATTATAACAGGTAACAGGTAAACATCTAACCATCTTGCAAGGTACAGTGGGATGCATGCTATATAAAAGGAGATAACACTAATGCAATAAATAAAGCATTATTTATGCACCGTGGGATCTTAAAGAGTAACAACAGAAAAAAAGCTATATACAATCTGCATTCTCATTGCCTAGTGCATCTACATATTAAGAAAATACTTGTGGATAAAGTTTCAGGGTCTGGTCCACATTTTAAGTAATTGAATGAACCGAAGCAGAAGTTAGCATGAAATGCAAAAAATACACATTGAAAGATACACAAATACCTCATTATTATGGCAGACGGAAGTCGTGAATCACCCAATAAGACGAAAAGAATTACCTGAGCAATCACAAACTCAAAGTTGCTCTTAAACCGACTTCTCAGTTCATTTTCAGGCATAGCCATAACTTCTCCGTATTACCATTGCTGATTCAGGGGCGGACCTATGTTAGGTGCAGGGGGCACCTGCCCCCACTGAAATTTCATGGGTCAGGGGGTCATCATTTGAGAAGGCTACAACATTACTATAATACTACTATTACCTCTAAAGGTTATTATCACTAAAGAATACAACACTACTAATCTACTATAGTATTACTATTTCGAGAAGGCTACTAGCCTACTACATCACTACTAGTCTACTACAGTACTACTATTATCTCTAAAAATTTGAGAAGGCTACAACACTACTACAGTACTATTATTTCAAGTATAAAAAGGGCTCAAATGTTGGTTAAGAAAAGAAAGGATGATGTTTATCCCCAAGTTTATTTGTTGGTTAAATTGGCTCTACTTTTGTCCGTTGCTACTGCAACTATTGAAATGATATTTTCAGCCATGAACGTTATGAAGAATGAACTCCGTAACCAAATGGGAGATGAATGACTGTTTAATAATATACGCGTGATATTTTGCAACTATTAAAAATGAGGCTATATGCAATAATTTCAAGCAATGAAACCTCGAAAAATGTTATTGTACATAATATTTGAGGATTGTTTAGTTTTGTGATTCATTTTATTATATTTTTATTTGTAAGAGATTTTTTTTTTGAGTTTGACCCTACTGATCAGACTGGATCCGCCCCTGTGCTGATTCCAGATCCGATAGCAATCAAAGCTATGGTATCAAAATTTATGAGATCGAAATTGCTTGAAAAGTCCCCTGCTAAAGCAAACCATGCATCTTCAACATCCAGCAAGGATAACTTTAGCTATGAAACAAAAGAACAGAAAGAATCAAAGTTCCCAACAACGTCTTCTCCTAAAAGGTATGGTCTGGCAGCACTCTGGAAAGTTTCCTTAATCCCAAAATTTGAACACGAGGAAATGGAATTTCCAAGAGAATCAACTTTTATCTCAAGTACAGATGCCTTTCGATATGATCTCGCAAGTATATTTATCTAGTCACCTTCTAGTTCCTCACAAAACCCACAATCAAAATAAGAAAAGTCCAATTTAAAGTCGGTGGCTCCAAATTCATCACGAAGACTTTCAATGACACTCTTCTGATCAAGTTCATTTGAGAAGAAAAGGATTATAGAAGAAGGTTTTAGTGTTATGGAAGAACTGGCCGCATGAAGAACATGGTCAATTCGCATCTTTATGCCTTTGTTACGACTAGATCCATTCCCATGCCAACAAATGTACTTTGGATTCCTATCGGATACTATAAACCATATTGGATCTCCATTGACAGTGTATACTATATCAACATGGATCCCCTTAGAATTAGTGGCATCTTTATGCCCATTTAGAATCGACAGTGATGGAGGAATCGGTTTGTAAACACGCGATACACCAGTTATGAATGGCTGCTGAAGAATGTGAACTACTGCCTCCAGATGACCAATATTAACACTGACATCACATTATGGAAACATCACACATTCAACAAAAAAAACATGTCTTCTTCTTAACAATTTGTATTTTTTATCTTCCTGTTTGTATATAACTCTTGTTGCTAGTTTAAGGAAAAATTAGTAGCAACTTCAAACATGTTAAAGCTCTATACAAGATATACAAGATTAAAAAGATGATAATGTACTCTTGACAGTCAACCTTAAATACAATCCAGTAGAGACACTACTTAGAAAAACCAAACCAATTAAAATGCTCGATTAATTTGTACTATTAACTATTAGTAGAGGGAGAGCATCTTTCTTGGTGGCACCTACATTTTGAATTGAAATCATGTCACAATTTACTCTTTTTGGAGTTATACGAAAGAGGTTAGCATTCCAAAAAATAAGATAATTGCATGATTTACCTAATGAGCATGCATGACATGTTCCATGATTGATATGGATCGATTTATGAGATGTCGTCATCGTGGATGATTCGTTATTTAGTAATTTATTTATCAGTGTCTATTTATTTATTTAGTCGTTGACTTGTTATTTATTGATTTATTTTAGTATTAGGTTATTATTTAGAAGACCAATTGTTAATGGGCTTAGGATTATTAGAGTTTCTTTTTATTATAAATATGTAAGCCATGACAAATTATTGGACACTTTGATATTAAAATTATCCTAATTATTGGTAGCGATCAATATCTTTCCTCCTTACTATGGTTGGGAAACCCAAGGGGTAGTGGTTCTCCCGAAGTTGGATCACCTAATTCTTTTAATTTTCCTTATTGATTTAACACTTCCAATTAATTATTTGTACATTAATTTTCGTCTTACATCATATTGGTACCGGAGCATAAACTTAGGATTTTTTTAAAGTTACTGTTCATAGTCCCAAAATTATTGTTCATCTCCTTCAATAGATATTGCTGCAATCATACAAAACCCCATTACCATCGCTGCAACAACAACAAAATCAGTACCTTATCATCAAGTCAGGTCGACCAAACTCGAACCCAACCTAAATCAATACATCACAGAACCCTCACCATCATCGATCGGCAACCACCAACTAAAGTTTAATCCGTGACCCCAATTAGCACCAACTCATCGCTACTATCGCTGACATCAACAACACTTGCAAACCAGAAAAAGAAAGGGAAGAGAAAAATTGTGTTACTGCTGTCGCCGAAAAACCTTGTCGCAGACGTCACCGCTGCTCGTTGATCCTTTCGTCGTCGTCGTTGCTCGCTGAATCTCTTCATCCTCTCACGCCGCTGCTATTGCTTCTATGTTTAGAACAAAGGAGGTAACCCTAAACTTTCCAAAAATAAAGTAAAAAAAGCCTTGTCCAATTGCTTTTTAGTCCTCACAGCTTCTGCTCCTCGTTTAAATATTAGCCCTGGTTTATTAATGCTACATTTTAACCCATGTTTCTTCCATAACGAGCCCCTAAAACGTTTGCACTTTTCACCCTTATTTCACACTTTCTGATCAGTTAGGTCAAAAAAAGGAGCAAAAATTTCACTTTTGAATGTTAGGATTTTAAATACTTAATCATTTGAACTCCCTTTGCTCATTAGTACTAAAATTCTTGAAAGCTTGTTTTGGATTTGTTCTTTTAAATTACATATTATTCCATCAAGTTGCATATTATTCGTTTATTATCAGTAACTTTTGAGATTGCGACTGCATAGGCTTAGACTTGTAATTTTAATTTGTTTCAATTTAATGTATTTATTGTCTCAACTTTGCACTTGCATTTGCATCATAATTACACGTAACCAAGCTATTTTAGAATACATTAAAGATCAATTAGTGGCTATAGTTGCACAACTGGGTCAAATGAATGATAGGATCACACACATTGAACAAAGACAGTCTGAAGTGGAACCTCAAGGGAATAATGGGAATGAGCAAGTCAAAAACCTACATGTTAGGCACCATGATCATCGTAGACATGATCTTTATGATGATGACTATAGGAAAATCAAGATAGATGCACTCGAGTTTGACGGTAGATTTGATCCCAATGCATTCCTTGATTGTTTGTCTAGTCTGGAGAAGTATTTTGACTGGTATGAGATGTTTGAGGAGAGGAAGGTGCGATTCGCCAAAATGAAATTGGTGAAATTGGCCAGTTTATTTTGGTAAGAGGTTGAGAGAGACTTAGAGCGTCTAGGTGAGCCACCTATCAGGCATTGGGGGGGAGAAGAAAACTCGTATAAACCAATATTATTTACCCGTAGGAGATACCGATAGGTTAATGGAGTAGTATGACCACTTTCACACTACAAGAAATCACACGTTTTATGACAAATTTTTTACCACGCACAAAATTTTGTCACAATTTGTTATTTAATAATTACAAAATTCATAATCGTCACTAAAATTTTTGCTTGTGATGACCTTTAATTTTGTTACTATTAATCATTTATATCGTCACTAAGTAATTTACACATTTGATGACGATTAACAAAATTTCGTCACAAGTTATTTTGGAGGTAGAATTTCGTACCAAAATTTTGGAGGGAAACATTTTAGTGGCATTTTGTAATAATTGATGACAGTATTTATTGTCACACAATATTTCTTTCGATGACAACATAATAGTTTGTCATTAATTATTTATAAAATTTAGTGACAATGTGCTTTCGTCACTAATGTTCACATTTAGTGACGCCAAATACAAATTCATAACAATTTTATGACAATTTGTATTGTCATAAATACCAATTTTATATGACGAGATAATAGTTTGTCACTAATTAGATGAGTGGATAAGTGACAAAAATGGTTCGTTATAAATTCTTATATTTAGTGATAAAGTACGTAATATCGTCACAATTTAATTTGGAGGCAAAATTTTTCTGAAAAATTTTGGAGGGAAATTTTTTAAAGACGAAAAAATAATAATTTATAACAATTTGTATTGTCATAAATACCAATTTTATATGACGAGATAATAGTGCGTCATTAATTAGATGCGTGGATAAGTGGCAAAAATGATTCGTCATAAATTCTTATATTTAGTGACAAAGTGCGTAATATTGTCACAATTTGATTTGGAGGTAAAAAAATTTAAGAAATTTTGGAGGTAAATTTTGTAAAGACGAAAAATTAATAAATTTTGACAATTTTTATTGTCACAAATACTAATTTTATATGACGAGATAATAGTGCGTCACTAATTAGATGAGTGGATAAGTGACAACACTGGTTTGTCATAAATCCTTATATTTAATGACAAAGTATGCAATGACGTCACATTTTTATATGGAGGCAAAATTTTTCCCAAACAAACTTGTCATTCGTTCCAATTTGTGAAAGGCTTTCATTTTTTGTAACGAAATTAATAGGTCATTGTAAATTTTCGTTGCCAATTCGTTGACAGGCAAAAAATAATTTCCCGCCTATTTACTTTTTTGTTGCCGATGTGTTGGCGGTAAAAATTCATCTCTCGTCAGTTGATTTCACCTCATCGTGGGCAACGAAAGATTTTATGTTGCTATATTTCGTAGCCTAATATGAACCACATTCATTGTCAACGATTTTTCTTTCGTTGCGTATTTTGTACAATTTTTTGCAACGACTATTAAAATGTTGCCTAAATTAAGATAACATGCACGTTTCACCCTTTTTTTTTCAAAATGCATCGTTTTACATTTTTAAATTATTATTTATTTTATTTCTTTTTCAATAACCTGTTGTTTTACATGAGACAAATTATAAGAAAAATGGCATATAATGAAAGAGAAATCATTCACAATGTATGGTATATTAGTCACAACTGATTAGTTGTGAAGGAATTTTTTATTCGCTCACATTAGAGCTCCTCGCAATAAATATCATTCATTAAGTTAGTGACTACATATCTTTTATGAAGGATATATTGTGAAATATATTTCTCGTAAATTATATTTTGTAAGGGATTTATTTTATTTAGTGAAAGATGACTTCTCTCACAATAAATATTTTGCAACGAATAAATTTATTTTAACGAGTGGAGAGTTTCCTTCAATAATTGCATGTTGTGAATGTTTTTTGAATTTATTTAGAGAAAATTCCTTTGCGGATTATAATTTATTTTCAATTTATTTAGTTTTATATTCACTAATTTATTGTATTAATCTATAAGCACAATTAACTCCAAAATCTCATTTAAATATTTGTTTCGTCATTTATCGAGGGAGGCCTTTTTCAATTTATTTTTCTTGATTGTGTTTGAACCATCACACAATATTTCATCTAAAGAAAAATATTAAAGCTTAATGCAATCACTTATATTCTTCTTTGTCGGGCCTGAATAAGTTTTATCCAACATTACTATCATCCGCACCCACTATATTTAATATCATTATGAGTAATAATCTCTAACATAAGTAATATATCTTTTATCCTCCAAAAAGTCTTCAAACATTAAAACAATTTATTCTCTAAAAATTGACATTACTTAATAATAAAAAAAATATGCGCATAAAAAATTAAATTTATTTCGAAAAAATTTCATACATTGACCATGAAAAAAAAAAGATGTAATGTAATTAAGTTTGAGTTTATTTATAGTTAATTTATAGTATCCTACAAATCAAATTGTAATGTAATTAATTTTTTAAAATAAAATTTTATTCTTAATAATACTTTTTAAATAATTTATAATATTAAATGTTTTATTTATTAAAATATTAAGTTACAATAATTAAAATTTTAAAATATTTTAAATTGACAATAAAAATTATAATAATTAAGACTCTTTTTGTAGAACAAATATTTGTGCTAAATTATTACTATTATGTTCTATAAAAAAGTTATATTTCAATTTGTTATTAGCTAATTTATGACATTCTAAAATTTAAATTTAAATTTAAATCAAATTAAGCTTTTATAATAATGATTTTATTTATAATATTACTTTTTAAAGAGTTTATAATATTAGTTTTTTTTATAAGTTAAAATCACTCTCTTTTTTTAGAACAGAATTTGGAAAAGAAGTTAGAGGTGAAATAGAGAAAAGAAAGGAAAAAATGACCTGCCTGACAGTTCTTTCCCCTCACTAGATCGCCCGCGGTTCCCCTAGATTGGCACATCCCAAGGTCTACTGCACCTCTCTTTCCCCTAACTCAGCTCAACCCTCTAACACCTCTTTCCCCTCTCTCTCGACTCCCTCTAACCCTAGCAGTAATGGCGACATAGTGGTGGTGCCGCGGCTGTAAGACCCCAACTTTTATGAATAAAGATGAATTTTTTCTCTAAATATCATTTTTGAATATTAAAATGTGAATTTGTTATAATATTATAGTTGTGGGTAATATTTATAAATTTTGTAAAATAAGCAATTTGTTATAAAATATTCGTTTGGTCGGGAAATATTCGTTTTATCAGAGAATATTCGTACGATGGCACAATCATTGGTGGACCCCACAATGGAATTACTGTCGGAATTAAAAAATGACAGAAATAACTTTTTATAAAAATAATGGCAAAAGTTTTACCGTTAACTGTTGAAATACCTGGTGAGAAATGTAAGACCCCAACTTATTATAAATAAAATTGAATTTTCTCTATTTATTATTTTGAAATAGTAAGGGTTGTTTTGATTAATGTGGTTAAGTATGGGTAAAATGCGCAAATATTTCAAATAAGCAAGTGATTATAAAATATTCATTGTTGTCGTGGAATATTCGTTTGGTCGTGGAATATTCTTACTGTCGGGGAATATTCGCATGACGGCGCAGTCTTTTGTGGGCCCCATAACAGAAAGTGATTGAATGAAGAAAACGACAAGTATAAGTTGTTTATAAATAACGTCGTAGTTGTTACCGTTAATACTGTTGGAATACCCGGTGGTTAAAATACAGTAATACGCGTTGTTGCACAGTAGCACACGGTATTGCACCAATTATTGATTCTTACGTAAGAAGGTACTACTCAATAATTGTTACAGTAATTATTGTTCAGTATTTTATTTTATTGATTCAATAATTGCTGCGTTGATATTTTATATTACTGTTGTTTCAATAATTGTCACTACACAGTATTTTCCAGTATCGAAGCAATAATTCATATTATCTTAATAATATTATTAGATAACATTATTGACAATGTCTAGAAAGTTCTATCTAAGGAGAGGTTTGGTCACCTAATTGTGCGCCAGTAAGGAGAAATCCTTATTAGAAAGCCCCCTCTTTCCTGGGAACTGCCTGGTTGTCAGTATTGTGATTCTGTAATATTATTTGTGAATAATTAATTATTAATTTATATGATGAGAAAAATATTTATTTTATATGGATATAGATGGAGAAAATTTTTAATGTGTCAATTGTTGAAAATTAATATTTTATCTTTTTCTGATAAAATAATTTATTTAAATATATTATTATATTTTAATAATATAATAATTATGATATTTTTACAATGAATGTGGGATATATGAGTATATGAGGAGGAAGGGTATTTTTGTTGCATTAAATGATTAACACATGTTTTGTGTGTCGGTGGACCCCATTTCTTGACTGAAATTTAATTGTAGCCTGTAAAATCGTCCGTTTGTGGATTTCGGTCAATTTCTGTTTGGAATTTGGAAAAATTTCTTTTGCAAAGTTGTAGATAATGGAATTTCCTATGAAAGAGACATAAGGTTCTAATTTTTCTGACAAAAGGGTTATTTATTATGAATTATTGAAGCTCTGAAGTTTCGAAATAATTGATTTTTGGAAGTTTTAATTATTTTTAGTATGAAAAACGTTTTTGGTCATTATTGTGGGTCTTGCATGTGATGTAAATGGCTGAATTCAGATCTAAAAAAGTGGGCGTAAGAAATTTGATTATATATATTAATATTATATTAAATTTTCTGCTTTGGTGTTCTAAGTATTTTCCTATAAATAGGGTGCTTAGGTTAGAATTGAAAATCACACCAGAAACTAAAGTTTTCTCTCTCTTTCTCTGTCGATATATTGAGCGTATTCTTGTGAGTATTTTGATACTTTGAGTGTTGTTATACGGTGTAAGTTTTCTTCAACACTATATTCAGTATTCCAGCCAGAAGTACTATTCTTTCGAGGTAAGGGATATTATTTTTTTTATAAATGATATTATTTCTTTGAATATCATTATACCGGAATATTGGTAAAATTTTTATTGTGAAATTCTTATCTTTTCATGTCGGGGTTACTATTCACGAATTACTATTCACGAGTTACTATTCACGAGTTACTATTCACGAATTACTATTCACGAGTACTATTCACAAAGCATGATGATTTTTCTTGTAAAATTTCTACCTTTTGGTGTCAGAGTTACTATTCACGTATACGACACTATTCACGTATGCGGCACTATTCATGAATACGACACTATCCACAGAAAAAATTAAATTTTTTTTCTGTGTCCAAAATTGTCTGTTATGGTTCCTATCTTTGATTGGATCTATGTTTTGATCTTTATTTTTGAATTCTGCTCCACAATAGTTATTATGGAGTATTTTTAAACATGGATAAACCGAAGTACAAATCCTTATTATTTATTTTTTTTGTCTCACTTGATTCGTTTTCTTTAAAATATATTTTTCATCATCCTCAGTCCTAAATGGTGATATTACTGAATATCTTTGGCCTGTAGTGCAAAGATGAATGATTTCTTGATGAATATCTTTGGCCCGTAGTGCAAAGATGAACAGGTGTTGAGATGAACATGACCGACTGATTAATATCTTTGGCCTGTAGTGCAAAGATGACTATTTGATTCAAGATGTATATTGATTGATGTCACAGGGATAAAATATCGATGATGGACTTTTAAATTCATAGATGATAGTAGATTTCATTCTCTACTTAACTCTTCTAATGAACTGTTGTTTCCGCTACTGTTGTTGATCTAAAACTTGTTGTCTATTGTATCCTATCAGATTTTTCCCTGTTGAGGACTAACGATAATTTGTTCTATATTATCTTAGTCATAATATTCTTTACTGGGCTAGTTGAGCTCACTCTTTTCCTTTTTGTTCTATTTTTCTTCTCAGGAGGCGAGAATATAGCGGGAACTAGTCGGGGTGTGGAGCGATGATTCAAAATAGTTGTTTTAGTAGTCCTCAGTATTTTATAAAATAGTGTATCAATAATTGTAATGAGGATTTATTTGAGTGTGGATTTTGTCTAGAAGACAATATTTGTATTTTAACTCACAGTTTGTGTGTTGTCGTATTTTGCACGACAATTGTCATAATAAAGTTGTAGTTATTTCCGTACTATGTATTTGGCGACTCAGAATGGGTTGGGTGGAATGAACCTATTTTGGGGGCGTCACAGTTGGTATCAGAGCTTAGGGAAATGGTCTCTGGCGGAGATCGGGAAATATTACTAGGAGGGGAGAGACGAGTAAATCCTTCGCTAGTGTGTCATACCTAAGCTTATTTGTTGGTCAGTCATAATATAGGGGTATTATGTGATTTGTTAATTTGTTTAATTAACCCTTATTTTATGGCAGTATTTAAGAATGGCAACTGAGAATGTGAACAGTGGAGTAAACGAAACCGTGGAGACGTCTGTACTCACCAACGAGGAGAACGTGCAACAGGCTGGCAATGTTCCTCCTGTGAACAACACCACTAAGCAGATGATGACCGATGGGATGTTTAGAATCTTTTTGCAGTTCATGCAAAATTAGACGAGGGAGACTCGTGTTCAAAATACAGGAGGAAATGATAGCAATTCATAGTTTGTCACAGCCAAGCAGTTCAAGGAGTTGGGACCACCAGAATTCTGGAGAAAGCCGGATCCGATTAAGGCGGAGACGTGGGTAAAATAAATGACCAAGATATCCGATGTCTTGGGATGCACGGAAGAACAGAAGGTTCCATTCGCCACCTTTATGTTCCGTAATGAGGCAGATTACTGGTGGGAATCTGTAAAGCGTACCCATCCAGCCTCACTTAGCATGTCTTGGGAAACGTTTCAGAAACTGTTCAATGACAAGTACTTTCCTGAAAGTATTTGTCATATGAAGGAGGTAGAGTTTATTAGACTGGAGCAGAATAACATAACGGTGTCTCAGTAAGTTCGTTGAGTTATCCAGGTTTGCACCTCATTTGGTGGAGAATGAGGAACGTATGACACGGATGTCTCTGAAAGGTTTGAAACCCGACATACGTCAGTATCTCATTTCTCATAAATTTTCTCTATATTCAGATGTTGTCAACAGGGCTCAATTATTAAAGCGAGATAACAAGTACGTTCAACCGAGGGACCACAACCAGGATCGTACTAGTGACAGTAGTCATCGGAGCAACGATAACCAGCGGGGAAAGAAGAACACGGACAAAAGCGGTAACCACTCTGGTGGTAATCGTGGCCATAAAAATAGAAGAAGCGAGTCGGGGGGAGATTTTAAAAAGAGGAGATTCAATAATGACAATGTGAAGACGTCAGCACCAGCATCAACTATTTCTAAGGGAGGAGAACGACCACCGGTCGTATACTATAAATGCGGGAAAGAGGGACATATCAACCCAAATTGTCTACAACAGTTTAAGGTATGCTATAATTGTGGAAAGGAAGAACATATCGTTCGAGATTGTACGGTAGCGAAACCAAGTTCAGCGGGGACAGTGACTCAAAAGGCTGTCCCAGAAAAGTCAAAGTCAACGGTTCCTGGAAGAGCGTTTGTCGTGACTGGTCAAAATGCGAGGAACCCAAACGAGGTGATCACGGGAGTTAAAGGTCCAACTACAGGAGTTATTAGACATCGATTTTATTCATCCGAGTACATCTCCTTGGGGTGCTCCTATTTTATTTGTAAAGAAAAAAGACGAGAGTATGCGACTTTGTATTGACTATCGGGAATTGAACCATGTCACCATCAAGAATAGGTATCCGCTACCTCGTATTGATGACTTGTTTGACCAGTTGCATGGAACACAATTCTTTTCAAAGATCGATATTCGTTTTGGATATCATCAGCTGAAGATTAGAACTGAGGATATTCCAAAGACTGCCTTCAGAACTCGGTACGGGCAATATGAATTCGTAGTCATATCTTTTGGATTGACTAATGCTCCTGCGGCTTTCATGGATATGATGAACCGAGTATTCAAGAATTATTTGGATCAGTTTGTTGTTGTCTTTATTGATGACATCCACATATATTCCAAAAGCCGTGAAGATCATGAGCACCATTTGAAGCTGGTACTCCAAAGGCTTCGTGAAAACAAGCTATATGCCAAGTTAAAGAAATGCGAGTTCTGGCTTAAGGAGGTAGCATTCCTTGGGCATGTGGTGTCAAAACGTGGAGTATCTGTTGATCCGACGAAGATTAAAGCAATACAAAGTTGGGAGCAACCGAAGTCGGTGACCGAAGTACGTAGCTTTTTGGGCTTAGCTAGTTATTATCAGATATTCGTGGAAGGATTTTCTCGAATTTCCACTCCGTTAACTCAGCTGACTCAGAAGGATACAAAATTCGTATGGAGCGAGGAATGTGAGAAGAGTTTCCAAGAGTTCAAGTGGAGACTCATTTCGATACCTGTTCTGACAATACCATCTGGTACGGATGAATTTGTTATCTACAACGATGGTTCAGGCAAATGGTTAGGATGTGTTCTCATGCAACGTGGGAAAGTCATAACCTATGCCTCGCGACAACTTAAAGAGTATGAGAGAAATTATCCTACTTATGATCTAGAGTTGGCAGCAGTTATTTTCGCGCTAAAGATCTGGAGGCACTATCTATATGGGGAGAAAGTGGAGATATATTCAGATCATAAAAGCCTCAAATATTTCTTCACCCAAAAGGAACTCAACATGTGGCAATGACGTTGGCTCGAGCTGCTGAAAGACTACGACCATACCATTTAATACCATTTTGAAAAAGCGAACGTGGTAGCTGACGCATTGAGCAGAAGATCATACGCGGGAACGAGTGCGATGTTGTCAACACAAAGGCCCATTTTGTGTGATTTACAAAAGATGAAGATAGAATTCAAGACTCCGGGGACCCATGCAATGATGTCAAGTATACGTATAGAACTAACTTTAATCGAAAAAGTTAAAGTTGCTCAAGCCACAGACCCTGAGCTGGTGCGTATGAAGAAGAAAGTGTAAGAAGGTGTTATTCCAGAAGAAAGAATCGATGAAGAAGGAATACTTCGAGTCCACTCCAGACTTTGTGTTTCTAATGATTCTGATTTGAAGTACAAGATCATGATGGAGGCACACAATACAACATTTGCAATCTATCCTGGAAGTACCAAAATGTATTGTGATCTTCGACATACATTTTGGTGGAACAATATGAAGAGAGAGATTGCAAAGTTTATCTAGAGGTGTTTAACTTGTCAACGTGTAAAGGTGGAGCATCAAGTGCCTAAGGGCCCATTGCAACCACTTGAGATTCCGAAATGGAAGTGGGAACACATTACCATAGATTTTATTACGGGTCTTCCCACAGTTTCTCAAGGCATAAATGTTATTTGGGTTATTGTTGATAGATTAACCAAGTCTGCTCAATTTTTGCCGATACGGGAGACTTATTCCCTTGAACGTCTTGCTCGTATGTACGTAGATGAGATTGTGAGATTGCATGGCATGCCAGTATCCATAGTTTCGGATCGTGACCCAAGATTCACTTCACGATTTTGGATTAGCTTGCAAAAAGTTACGGCACAGATTTACGATTCAGTTCGGCATACCATCCTCAAACGGACGGGCAATCAGAGAGGACTATTCAAACTCTTGAAGATCTATTAAGACTTTGTGTCCTAGATTTCAGAGGGAGTTAGGATAAGTACCTATCATTGGTGGAATTCTCTTACAACAACAGTTATCAGGCAAGTATAGGTGTGGCTTCATATGAAGCATTATATGGACGAAAGTGTCGCTCTCCAATATGTTGAGATGAGGTGGGAGAAGCAACATTGTCGGGACCCGAGTTGGTACGTATGACT
Source organism: Panax notoginseng (assembly GCA_016801055.1). Taxonomy (NCBI): domain Eukaryota; kingdom Viridiplantae; phylum Streptophyta; class Magnoliopsida; order Apiales; family Araliaceae; genus Panax; species Panax notoginseng. The sequence goes on along the minus strand of CM029013.1, from coordinate 228,444,744 downwards.
ACGAAAAAGATCCAAATGATTCGACAACGTATACAAACGGCACAGGATCGACAAAAGAGTTATGCGGATCTTCATTGAAAGGACGTGGAATTTAGTATTAGGGATCATGTATTGTTACGTCTGGCTCCATGGAAGGGAATTACAAGATTTAGGAAGAGAGAAAAGCTCAATCCACGATTTATTGGTCCATTTCAGATTCTTGACTGAGTAGGAAATGTGGCCTATAGACTCGCGTTACCTCCAAGTATGTCTCGTGTTCATAATATTTTTCACATATCGGTGTTTCATAAATATGTGAAAGACCCGAATCACGTTATTGAGTTAGAACCGAACGAGATAGCCGAAAACTTAACGTACGAGGAGGTACCTGTCAAGATCTTGGATAGGAAGGAGCATGTCCTACGCACAAAGGTCATACCACAAGTCAAAGTTTTATGGAGGAACCATGCTATTGAGGAAATGACCTGAGAGTTGGAAACGGAAATGAAAGCGAGGTATCCTCACCTTTTCGAAACACCAGGTACGTACGTCAATTTCGAGGACGAAATTTCATAAGGAGGGGAGGTTGTAAGACCTCAACTTATTATAAATAAAATTGAATTTCCTCTATTTATTATTTTAAAATAGTAAGGGTTGTTTTGATTAATGTGGTTAAGTATGGGTAAAATGCGCAAATATTTTAAATAAGCAAGTGGTTATAAAATATTCATTATTGTCGTGGAATATTCGTTTGGTCATGGAATATTCTTGCTGTCGAGGAATATTTGTACGACGACGCAGTCTTTTGTGGGCTCCATAACTGAAAGTGATTGGATGAAGAAAACGACAAGTATAAGTTGTTTATAAATAACGGCATAGTTGTTACCGTTAATACTGTTGGAATACCCAGTGGTTAAAACACAGTAATACGCGTTGTTGCACAGTAGCACACGGTATTGCACCAATTATTGATTCTTACGTAAGAAGGCACTACTCAATAATTGTTACAGCAATTACTGTTCAGTATTTTATTTTATTGATTCAATAATTGATGCGTTGATATTTTATATTACTGTTGTTTCAATAATTGTCACTACACAGTATTTTCCATTATCGAAGCAATAATTCATATTATCTGAATAATATTATTAGATAACATTATTAACAATGTCTAGAAAGTTTTATCTAAGGAGGGGTTTGGTCACCTAATTACGCGCCAGTAAGGAGAAATCTTTATTGGAAAGCCCCCTCTTTCCTGGGAACTGCCTGGTTGTCAGTATTGTGATTCTGTTATATTATTTGTGAATAATTAATTATTGATTTATATGATGAGAAAAATATTTATTTTATGTGGATATAGATGGAGAAAATTTTTAATGTGATAATTGTTGAAAATTAATATTTTATCTTTTTCTGATAAAATAATTCATTTAAATATATTATTATATTTTAATAATATAATAATGGTGATATTTTTACAATGAATGTGGGATATATGAGTATATGAGGAGGAAGAGTATTTTTGTTGCATTAAATGATTAACACATATTTTGTGTGTCGGTGGACCCCATTTCTTGACTGAAATTTGATTATAGCCTGTAAAATCGTCCGTTTGTGGATTTCGGTCAATTTTTGTTTGGAATTTGAAAAAACTTTCTTCTGCAAAGTTGTAGATAATGGAATTTCCTATGTAAAAGACATAAGATTTGAATTTTTCTGACAAAAAGACTATTTATTATGAGTTATTGAAGCTCTGAAGTTTCGAAATAATTGATTTTTGGAAGTTTTAATTATTTTTAGTATGAAAAACGTTTTTGGTCATTATTGTGGGTCTTGCATGTGATGTAAATGGCTGAATTCAGATCTAAGAAAGTGAGCGTAAGAAATTTGATTATATATATTAATATTATATTAAATTTTTTACTTTGGTGTTCTAAGCATTTTCCTATAAATAGGGTGCTTAGGTTAGAATTAAAAATCACATTAGAAATTAAAGTTTTCTCTCTCTTTCTCTCTCGATATATTGAGCGTATTCTTGTGAGTATTTTGATACATTGAGTGTTGTTATACGGTGCAAGTTCCCTTCAGCACTATATTCAGTATTCTAGCCAGAAGTACTATTCTTTCGAGGTAAGGGATGCTATTTTTTTTATATATGATATTATTTCTTTCAATATCATTATACCGAAATATTGGTAAGATTTTTCTTGTGAAATTCTTATCTTTTCATGTCGGGGTTACTATTCATGAGTTATTATTCACGAGTTACTATTCATGAGTTACTATTCACGAATTACTATTCACGAGTACTATTCACAAAGCATGATGATTTTTCTTGTGAAATTTCTACCTTTTGGTGTCGGAGTTACTATTCACGTATACGACACTATTCACGTATGCGGCACTATTCATGAATACGACATTATTCACAGAAAAAATTAAATTTTCTTTTCTGTGTCTTAAATTATATGGTATGGTTCCTATCTTAGATTGGATCTATGTTTTGATCTTTATTTTTGAATTCTGATCCACAATAGTTATTATGGAGTATTTTTAAATATGGATAAACCGAAGTACGAATCCTTACTATTTGTTCTTTAGTCTCACTGGATTCGTTTTTTTTAAAATATATTTTTCATCATCCACAGTCCTAAATGATGATATTACTAAATATCTTTGGCCTGTAGTGCAAAGATGAATGATTTCTTGATGAATATCTTTGGCCTGTAGTGCAAAGATGAACAGCTGTTGAGATGAACATGACCGACTGATTAATATCTTTGACCTGTAGTGCAAAGATGACTATTTGATTCAAGATGTATATTAATTGATGTTATAGGGATAAAATATCGATGATAGACTTTTAAATTCATAGATGATAGTAGATTTCATTCTCTACTTAACTCTTCTAATGAACTGTTGTTTCCGCTGCAGTTGTTGATCTAAAATTTGTTGTCTATTGTATCCTATCAGATTTTTCCCCATTGAGGACTAACGATAATTTGTTCTATATTATCTTAGTCATAATATTCTTTACTGGGTTAGTTGAGCTCACTCTTTTCTTTTTTGTTCTATTTTTCTTCTCAGGAGGCGAGAATATAGCGGGAACTAGTCGGGGTGTGGAGCGATGATTCAAAACAGTTGTCTTAGTAGTCCTCACTATTTTGTAAAATAATGTATCAATAATTATAATGAGAACTTATTTGAGTGTGAATTTTGTCTAGAAGACAATATTTATATTTTAACTCACAGTTTGTGTGTTGTCGTATTTTGCACGACAATTGTTATAATAAATTTGTAGTTGTTTCCGTACTATGTATTTGGCGACTCAGAATGGGTTGGATGGAATGAACCTATTTTGGGGGCGTCACAAAAAAAGTCCAGTAATACGCGTGGTTGCATAGTAGCATACGGTATTGTACAATATCTTTGATTATTGATGCTTACGTGAGAAGTCACTCAGTTTTATTCAATTATTGCCATAGTAATTGCTGCATAGTATCTCACGTTATTGATTCAATTATTGTCATAATATTTTATATTATTAAATCAATAATTGAAACGACAAAGTTATTCATATTATTACTTACATTATTGACGATGTCTAGAAAATTCTGTCGAGGAAAGGGGTTTGGTCACCTAATTACGCGCCAATAAGGAGAAATCCTTATCGAAAAGCCCCATCTTTCTTGGGAATGATCTGGTTGTTAATATTGTGAGTTATAATATTAATGATGAATGTGTTTTGAGAAGCCAAGTGAATAGTGATAAATAGAGGGGTTTTTATTGAAGTATTTGTTGTAAGTTTTGCGTATTATATGAACTCCCACTTACTCATTTTTCAAAATAATCGGTAGAAAGTTATTCAGTATATATATATACGGTTCGGATCTTAAGCTCACCCCTTATTCAACTCACCCGAGCTCACCTTCCTTTAGCGACGGACCTGGCGACGGTTCGATTATACAACCGTCGTTTATACTTTTAGCGACACTATATATTGTCTCGCTAAAAGTATAGACGATGGTTGTATGACTGAACCGTCGCTGGGTCCGTCGCTAAAGGGGGGTGAGCTCGGATGAGTTGGATAAGGGTGAGTTTAAGATCCGAACTCTATATATATATGTATATATATATATATATATTATAAATTTTATTTTTATATAAAATAGAATATATTATATTTTATTTGCATAGTACAACATAGTGTTGCATAGTACTGCATAGTGTGTGCATAGTGTAGCATAGTAAAATAAAAATTTTAAAAAAATTTATTCGTCTGTTTGTCCATGATTTCGCTCCTGTTCACTCGTGAAAAAAATTCTAAATAGTATCATGTATTTCTCCTATAAATAGGATGCTTAGTTTAGAAATAAAAATCACACCAGAATCAAAGAATTATTCTTATATAAAATTGAGCGTATTTCTTTTGAGTTTAAGAAAGCTTTGAGCATAGAAAACAGTACAAGTTTTCTACAAGAATATCCCCGCTATACCAGACAGAATACTCTCCTTTTTAAGGTAAGAGATATTATTTTTGTTCAATATTCGTAAGAAATAATATTTTCTTCCATACTCTGTAGTATGTAAGTAATATTATTTCGTTTTAGATTCCGAATTCTACACTCATTTTGTTAAAGTATTGCTTCTATATTCTTTGAAATTAGTAGAATATCCTTGAAATTTACGATTCATCGAGTATCTTTTCACGAGAATATTTTTCTGTTCATTCTTGTTAAATTTTAATCTTTTCACGTCGGGATACTATTCACGAAGTACTATTCACCCGAAAAATTGATTTCTTTTCTGTCCAAATTATTTTTGATACATGGATATTATTCTTGAATTTTACTCCACAAAGCAGTTATCATATTGTCAATGTGGACATTTTTAAACTGGATAAATTAAAAATCTTTAATATTTATCATTGATTTTTTTTGATTGAATTCTTATATCATTGTCGTCATCCTCATGCTTATATTTTGATGAAAGTCATATTTGGCCCGTAGTGCATTAATGGACTGTTGATTGGTATGATTATGACCAGGGATTATTCGGTATAAGCATGACCTGTAATGTTACAAATGATGTGGTAAAAGTCATCATTGGCCCGTAGTGCATTGATAGACAGTTGTTGTCATGACCATGACCATTGGTATAATAACGAATATCCTTGGCCCGTAGTACATGGATGATTCGTGGATGTGATAATAATGAATATCCTTGGCCCGTAGTGCATGGATAAGTCAGTGATGTGAATTATTTATTGAGCTGAGTCTCAGCGATAAAATTGATCAAAAACTTTTAAATCATAGAAGATAGTAGATATTATGCTCTACTTGACTCTTCTAATGGATTGTTTGTTCCACTGCAGTTAAGCTTGTTGTCTATTGTATTCTATCAGTTTAACACTGTTCAAGGCTAACGATAATTTATTCTACATTATCTTAGTCATAATATTCTTTACTGGGCTAGTTAAACTCACCCTTTGCTTTCATTGTTCTCTTCAGAAAATGAGAATATAGTTAGGACTAGTCGGGGAATGGAGTGACGGTCCAGATGGTTGCTTTAGTAGTCCTCACTATTCTGTGAAATAGTGTAATAATATTTGTAATGAGGACTTCATTTGAGTTTGGATATTGTCTATGAGATGATATTCGTGTTAAAACTCTCAGCTAATGTTACACGATAGTTGTATAATTAAGTTTGTATTTATTTTCTGTACCATGTATTTGGCGACTCAGAGTGGGTGATATATACCTATTTTGGTGGCGCCACAGTTGGTATCAAAGCTTAGGGATATGATCCTTGGCTGAGATTTGAGACTAGAACTAGGAGGGGAGAGACGGGTAAATCCTTCGCTAGTATGACCTACCTAATTTATTTGTTATTTAATTGGTTGGTCAAAATATAGGGATAATATGTGGCATGTCAATTAACCCTTGTTTTGTGACGGTGTTTGAAAATATTGAGATAAACAATGAAGCACATGAAACCGTTGAGTCACCAACGATCAATAACCAGGATAATGTGCATCAGGAAGGCAATAATCCTCAAGTAAACAACAACACCGACCAAATGATGAACGATGTGATGTTCATAGGCTTTTTGCAAGTCATGCAACTTCAGGCAAGAGAGACTCCTATGCAAAATGCAGGTGGAAACACTGGCAAGCCAGAACCACCGAAGTTTTTGGGAAAGCCAGAATCACTTAAGGCATAGACGTGGATTAAGCAGATCACCAAGATATTTGATGTCTTGGGATGCTCCGAGGAGCAAAAGGTTCCCTTTGCCACCTTTATGTTGCGAGGAGAGGCAGATCATTGGTGGGAATCTGTAAAACGTACTCAGTCTGCCGCACTGAAGATGTCTTGGGAGAAGTTCCAAAGAATTGTTCAACGACAAGTACTTTCCTGAAAGTATTCGTCACATAAAGGAAGTAGAATTCATCAAGTTGGAGCAAAATAATATAATCGTATCGCAGTACGAGGCTAAGTTTGCCAAGTTATCCCGGTTTGCATCCCATTTGGTAGATAATGAGAAGCATATGACGCGAATGTTTCTAAGAGGTTTGAAACCCGGAATACGTCAATACCTCATTTCTGACAAACTTTGCTTGTATTCAGATGTTGTGAATAGGGCTCAGTTATTGGAGCGCGATAATGAGTCAGCCCAACCAAAAGATAGCAGCCAGCAAAAAGATAATACCAGTAATAGCAGTCATCGAAGCGATGACAACAAACGTGGAGGAAATCAACATGCCAGAAATGGTAACCACTTCGGTGGTAATCATGACCAAGATAATAGAAGTAAAAATTTCAAGAAGGGAATGTTCAATAATGATGGAAAGACAGCAACACCAGCACCCGTTTTCAAAGAAGGAGAACGACCACCGGTTGTATGCTACAAATGCGAAGGGGAGGGACACATCAGTCCAAATTGTATGCAGCAATCCAAGGCGTGTTATAATTGCAAAAGAGAAGGTCACCCAGCCCGATTTTGTCGTGTAGTGAAGTCAAGTCCAGCTGGGATGGAGACACCAAAGGCCGTCTCAAACAAGTCAAAGCTGGTAGTTCAAGAGAGAGCGTTTGTCGTGACCTCCCAAAAAGTGAGGAACCCAAATGAGGTTATCATAGGTAAGCTAATCATAAACTCTTGCGAAATTTATACCTTATTTTATACCGGTTCTACCCATTCTTTTATTTCTCCTACTTGCGCTTAACGTTTAAATTTAACTCAGGAGAAATTATACTTTAACTTATCTATTGAAACTCTGTTGGGAGAAACCTTCATTACATCCACTGTTTATAAATTTTGTTTTATTCAAATCGGCACCCTCACGTTACCTATCGATCTTATCTCTTTGAAAATACTTGCATTTGATGTGATTTTAGGGATTGATTGGTTAATTACTCATCATACTAAAATCGATTATTTTCATAAGGTTGTTAGCTTTCATATTCTTAGCCAACCTATTATGCGAATTCAAGCAACCAAACTACTAAAGTCAATCATTGTCATATCAAGCCAAAAAACTATTCATTTATTAAAAAACGGATGTCAAGCTTTCTTAAGCCGTGTCACAGATTTAAACAAAAATACGTCAGATTTAAATGATATTTCTATTGTTAATAAATTTCCTGACGTTATCCCTGAAGAACTTCCTGGTTTACACCCAGAGCGCGAAATCGAGTTTTGTATTGACCTTGAACCCGGTACAAAACCCATTTCCAAAATCACATATCGAATGGCTCCTATTGAACTTCACGAGTTCAAAACTCAAATGCAAGAACTATTAGATATCAGTTTCATTCGTCCTAGTACGTCTCATTGGGGTGCTCCTGTTCTATTTGTAAAGAAGAAAGATGGGAGTATGCGACTTTGTATTGATTATCGGGAGTTGAATCATGTCACTGTCAAAAATAGGTACCCGTTACCTCGTATTGATGACCTGTTTGACCAGTTGCAAGGCGCTAAATTCTTTTCAAAGATCGATCTTCGTTCTGGATATCTTCAGTTAAAGATTAAAGCTGATGACATTCCAAATACTACTTTCAGAACTCGGTACGGGCATTACGAATTCCTAGCCATGTATTTCGAAATTGACTAACGCTTCTGTTGCCTTCATGGATATGATGAACCGAGTATTCAAGAAATATTTGGATCATTTTGTGGTCGTCTTTATTGATAACATCCTCATATACTCCAAAAGCCATGAAGATCATGAGCAACACTTGAGGCTGATACTCCAAAAGCTTCGTGAAAAAAGCTATACGCCAAGTTGAAGAAATGTGAGTTCTGGCTTGAGGAAGTAGCATTCCTTGGGCACGTGATATCAATTCACAGAATATCTGTTTACCCAGCGAAGATTGAAGAAATACAAAGCTGGGAGCAACCTAAGTCAGTGACCGAAGTACGTAGCTTTCTAAGCTTAGCTGGTTATTATCGGAGATTCGTGAAAGAATTTTTTATAATCGCTACTCCATTAACTCAGCTGACTAGAAAAGATATAAAATTCGGTTGGAGCGAGGAATGTGAGAAGAGTTTTCAAAAACTCAAGAGGAGACTCATTTCAGCACTTGTTCTGACAATACCATCTGGTTCGGAGGGATTTATCATCTACATCGATGCTTCAGGCAGAGGGTTTGGATGTGTTCTCATGAAATATGGGAAAGTCATAGCTTATGCCTCATGACAACTCAAAGAATATGAGAGGAATTATCCAAATCATGATCTAGAGTTGGCAGCGGTCATTTTCGCGCTTAAAATCTGGAGGCATTACCTGTATGGGGAGAAAGTGGAGATCTATACGGATCATAAAAGCCTCAAATATTTCTTCACCCAAAAAGAGCTCAACATGCGACAACGACGTTGGCTCAAGCTATTGAAAGATTACGATTATACCATTCAATACCATCCTGAAAAAGCGAACGTGGTAGCTAACGCGTTGAGTAGAAGATCATATGCGGGTACGAGTGCGATATTATCAACGCAAAGGCCTATTTTGTATGACTTGTAAAGGATATAGAGTTAAAGACTCTAGAGACCCACGTGATGATGTCAAATATATGAGTAGAACCGACTTTAATCTATAAAGTTAAAGTTTCTCAAGCTACATACCTAGAGTTGATGCGTATAAGGAAGAAAGTACAAGAAGGTGTTATTTCAGAAGCAAGAATCGAGGAAGAAGGAATACTTCGAGTCAACTCCAAACTTTGTGTTCCTAACGAATCTGATTTGGAGTATAAAATAATAATAGAGGCGCACAACACACTGTTTGCAATCCATCTTGGGAGTACCAAAATGTATTGTGATCTTCGACATACATTTTGGTGGAGCAATATGAAGAGAGAGATCGCGAAGTTTATCTCAAGGTGTTTAACTTGTCAACGTGTCAAGGCGGAGCATCAAGTGTCAAAAGGTCCATTGAAACCACTTAAAATTCCAGAATGAAAGTGGAAGCACATTACCATGGATTTCGTTACTGGTCTTCCCAAGGTTTCTCAAGGCATTGATGCTATTTGAGTCATTGTTGATAGATTAACTAAGTCTGCTCATTTCTTACCTATACGAGAAACTTATTCACTTGAACGTCTTGCTCGTATATATATAAATGAGATTGTAAGACTGTATGGTATGACAGTATCCATAGTTTCTGATCAAGACCCAAGATTCACTTCACAGTTTTGGGTCAGTTTGCAGAAAGTTATGGGCACGAATTTACGATTTAGTTCGGCATATCACCCTCAGACGGACGGGCAGTCGGAGAGGACTATTCAAACTCTTAAGATCTATTAAGACTTTGTGTCCTTGATTTCGAAAGAAGTTGGGATAAGTTATTACCATTAGTGGAATTCTCCTACAATTACAGTTATCAATCAAGTATCAGCATGACTCCATTCGAGGCATTGTATGGACGCAAGTGTCATTCTCTAGTATGATGGAATGAGGTGGGTGAAGCAACGTTGTTGAGACCAGAATTGGTACGCATAACTACGGAAAAGATTCAAATGATCCGACAACGTATAAAAACCTAACAAGATCGACAAAAGAGTTAGGCTGATCTTCATCGAAGGGACGTGGAATTCAATTTTAGAGATCATGTGTTATTACGTGTTAATCCATGGAAAGGAGTTACAAGATTTGGAAAGAGAGAAAAACTCAATCCTCGATTCATTGGCCCATTTGAAATCCTTGATCGAGTAGGAACTGTGGCTTATAGACTCGCCTTACCGCCAAGTATGTCTCATGTTCATAACATTTTTCACATATCTATGTTACGTAAATATGTGGAAGACTCGGACCACATTATTGAATTAGAACCTGATGAGATAGCGGAAGATTTAACGTATGAGGAGGTACATGTTACAATCTTGGATAAGAAGGAACATATTCTACGCTCAAAGGTTATACCTCAAGTCAGAGTTTTGTGGAGAAACAACGATGTTGAGGAAATGACCTGGGAGTTAGAATCTGAAATAAAATCAAGTTATCCTCACCCCTTCGACATACCAGGTACATACACCAATTTCGAGAAAGAAATTTCATAAGAAAGGGAGGTTGTAACACCCCAACTTTTATGAATAAAGAATTTTTTTTTCTCTAAATATCATTTTTGAATATTAAGGTGTGAATTTGTTATAATGTTATAGTTGTGGGTAATATTTACAAATTTTGCAAAGTAAGCAAGTTGTTATAATATATTCGTTTGGTCGGGGAATATTTGTTTTATCAGAGAATATTCGTACGACGGCACAATCATTGGTGGACCCCACAACGGAATTACTGTCAGAGTTATAAAAAGATAGAAATAACTTTTTATGAAAATAACGACAAAAGTTTTACCGTTAACTGTTGAAATACCCGATGATAAAAGTACAGTAATACGCGTGGTTGCATAGTAGCACACGGTATTGTATAGTATCTTTGATTATTGATACTTACGTGAGAATTCACTCAGTTTTATTCAATTATTGCCACAATAATTGCTGCATAATATCTCACGTTATTGATTCAATTATTATCACAATATTTTATATTATTAAATCAATAATTGAGACGACAAAGTTATTCATATTATTATTTGCATTATTGACGATGTCTAGAAAGTTTTGTCGAGAAAAGAGGTTTGGTCACCTAATTGCGCGCCAATAAGGAGAAATCCTTATCGGAAAGCCCCCTCTTTACTAGGAATGATCTGGTTGTTAATATTGTGAGTTATAATATTAATGATGAGTGTGTTTTGAGAAGACAAGTGAATTGAAATAAATAGAGGGAGTTTTATTGAAGTATTTGTTGTAAGTTTTGCTTATTATATGAACTCCCACTTACTCATTTTTCAAAATAATCGGTAGAAAGTTATTCAGTATATATATATATATATATATATATATATATATATATATATATATATAATTGTGTGTGTGTGCCTTTGCTGTGAGGACAAAGGATTATATATATATATATTATAAATTTTGTTTTTATATAAAATAGAATATATTATATTTTATTTACATAGTACTACATAGTGTTGCATAATACTGCATAGTGCTGGATAGTAAAATCAAATTTTTTAAAACAATTTCTGCACCGGTTCGTCCGTGATTTCGCTCATGTTCACCCGTTAAAAAAATTCTAAATAGTATCTTGTCATTCTCCTATAAATAGGATGTTTAGTTTAGAAATAAAAATCACACAAGAATCAGAGAATTCTTCTTCTATAAAATTGAGCGTATTTTTTTTGAGTTTAAGGAAGTTTTGAGTGTAGAAAACAGTATAACTTTTCTTTAAGAATATCCCCGTTATACCAGACGGAATACTCTCCTTTTTAAGGTAAGTGATATTATTTTTGTTCAATATTCGTAAGAAATAATATTTTCTTACATACTCTGTAGTATGTAAGTAATATTATTTCGTTTCAGATTCCGAATTCTACACTCATTTTGTTAAAGTATTGCTTCTATACTCCTTGAAATTAGTAGAATATCCTTGAAATTTGCGCTTTATCGAGTATCTTTTCACGGGAATATTTTTTTTGGATATTTTTGTTAAATTTTAATCTTTTCATGTCGGGATACTATTCACGGAGTAATATTCGCCCAGGTATTATTCACCCGAAAAATTGATTTCTTTTTTGTCTAAATTATTTTTGATATATGGATATTATTCTTGAATTTTACTCCACAAAGCAGTTATCATGTTGTCAATTTGGACATTTTTAAACTGGATAAATTAAAATCTTTAATATTTATCATTGATTTCGTTTGATTGAATTCTTATATCATTGTCATCATCCTCATGCTTATATTGTGATGAAAATCATCTTTGGCTCGTAGTGCATAGATGGACTGTTGATTGGTCTGATTATGACCAATGATTATTCGGTATAATCATGACTTGTAATGTTACAAATGATGTGGTAAAAGTCCTCATTGACCCGTAGTGCATTGATGGACAGTTGTTGTCATGATCATGACCATTGGTATAATAATGAATATCCTTGGCCCGTAGTGCATGGATGATTCGTGGATGTGATAATAATGAATATCCTTGGCCCGTAGTGCATGGATAATTCAGTAATGTGGATTATTTATTGAGTTGAGTCTCAGCAATAAAATTGATTATAAACTTTTAAATCATAGAAGATAGTAAATATCATGCTCTACTTGACTCTTCTAATGGATTGTTTATTCTGCTGTAGTTAAACTTGTTGTCTATTGTATTCTATTAGTTTAACACTGTTGAAGGCTAACGATAATTTATTCTACATTATCTTAGTCATAATATTCTTTACTGGGCTAGTTAAACTCACCCTTTGCTTTCATTGTTCTCTTCAGGAAATGAGAATATAGTTGGGACTAGTCGGGGAATGGAGTGACGGTCCAGATGGTTGCTTTAGTAGTCCTCACTATTCTGTGAAATAGTGTAATAATATTTGTAATTAGGACTTCATTTGAGTTTGAATATTGTCTATGAGACAATATTCATGTTAAAACTTTCAGCTTATGTTACACGACAGTTGTATAATTAAGTTTGTATTTATTTTCTGTACCATGTATTTGGCGATTCAGAGTGGGTGATGTATGTAAGACCCCAAATTATTAATAAATAAAATTTAATTTCCTCTATTTATTATTTTGAAATAGTAAGGGTTGATTTGATTAATGTGGTTAGTTATGGGTGAAATGCGCAAATATTTTAAATAAGCAAGTGGTTATAAAATATTCATTGTTGTCGGGGAATATTCGCTTGGTCGTGGAATATTCTTACTGTCGGAGAATATTCGTACGACGGCGCAGTCTTTTGTGGGCCCCATAACAGAAAGTGATTGGATGAAGAAAACGACAAAAATAAGTTGTTTATAAATAACGGCGTAGTTGTTACCGTTAATATTGTTGGAATACCCGGTGGTTAAAGCACAGTAATACGCGTTGTTGCACAGTAGCACACGATATTGTACCAATTATTGATTCTTACGCAATAATTGTTACAGTAATTACTGTTCAATATTGTATTTTATTGATTCAATAATTGCTGCGTTGATATTTTATATTACTGTTGTTTTAATAATTGTCACTACACAGTATTTTCTATTATCGGAACAATAATTCATAATATCTGAATAATATTATTAGATAACATTATTGGCAATGTCTAGAAAGTTCTGTCTAAGGAGAGGTTTGGTCATCTAATTGCGCGCCAGTAAGGAGAGATCCTTATTGGAAAGCCCCCTCTTTCCTAGGAACGGCCTGGTTGCCAGTACTGTGGTTCTATAATATTATTTGTGTATAATTAATTATTGATTTATATGATGAGAAAAATATTGATTTTATGTGGATATAGATGGAGAAAATTTTTTAATGTGACAATTGTTGAAAATTAATATTTTATCTTTTTCTGATAAAATAATTCATTTAAATATATTATTTTAATAATATATTAATGGTGATATTTTTACAATGAATGTGGGATATATGAGTATATGAGGAGAAAGAGTATTTTTATGGCATTAAATGATTAACACATGTTTTGTGTGTTGGTGGACACAATTCTTGACCGAAAATTTATTATTGACTGTAAAATCGTCCGTTTGTGGATTTCGGTCAATTTCTGTTTGGAATTTGGAAAAACTTTCTTCTGCAAAGTTGTAGAGAATTGAATTTCCTATAAAAACTCGCGAGATTTGAATTTTCTGAATAAAGAGCTATTTATTATGAATTATTAAAGTTCTGAAGTTCCGAAATAATTGATTTTTGGAAGTTTTATTTATTTTTATTAAGAAAAACGTTTTTGACATTTGAGTGGCACATGTTAATGGTGGAAATCAGCTGATGTGGTGTGCTAAGAAAATTAAGAAAATTATATTATTAATTTATTTAATTTTCTGCTTTGGTGTTCTAAGCATTTTCCTATAAATAGGGTACTTAGGTTAGAATTGAAAATCACACCAGAAACACAAGTTTCTCTCTATTTCTCTCTCTATATTAGTGAGCGTATTCTTGTGAGTATTATAATACTTTGAGTATTTCTATACGGTGCAAGTTCAAGTCATAGCCTATATCCGGTGTTTCAACTAGAAGTACTATTTTTGCTGAGGTAAGGGATGTTATTTCTTCTTAAATGATATTATTTTCTTCAATATCATTATGTCGAAGTATTGATCTAAACTTTTTATCAAATTTGGAACTTTTCATGTCGGGATTACTATTCACGAGTTACTATTCACGAGTTACTATTCACCGAAAAATGAAATTTTCTTCTTTTCGTCTAAATATCTATTCTGGATACTAGCGTTGATTGTATCCATGTTTTGATCATTCTTGAATTTTACTTCACCATGATTATTTATGAGGTATTTTTGGACATGAAATAGCTGAAATACGAATCCTTAATATTTATTATTTTGTTTCACTGGATTCGTTTCCTTTAAAATATTTTTCATCATCCTCAGTCTTAAATGATGATATAACTAAATATCTTTGGCCTGTAGTGCAAAGATGAATGATTTCTGATGAATATCTTTGGCCCGTAGTGCAAAGATGAACAGGTGTTGAGGTGAACATGACCAACTGATGAATATCTTTGGCCTGTAGTGCAAAGATGACTATTTGATTCAAGATATTTATTGATTGATGTTACAGGGATAAAATGTTGATGATGGGCTTTTAAATTCATAGATAATTGTATATTTCATTCTCTACGTAACTCTTCTATGAATTATTATTTTCCGCTGCGAATATTGAATTAAAACTTGTTGTCTATTGTATTCTATTAAATTTTTCCCTGTTGAAGACTAACGATAATTTGTTGTATATTATCTTAGTCATAATATTCTTTACTGGGCTAGTTGAGCTCACCCTTTTCCTTGTTGTTCCATTTTTCTTCTCAGGAGGCGAGAATATAGCAGGAACTAATTGGGGTGTAGAGTGATGGTTCAAGACAGTTGTTTTAGTAGTCCTCACTATTTTGTAAAATAGTGTATCAATAATGAGAACTTATTTGAGTGTGGATATTGTCTAGATGACAATATTTGTATTTAAACTCACAGTATATGTGTTGTCGTATTTTGCACGACAATTGTAATAATAAAGTTGTAGTTATTTTCTGTACCATGTATTTGGCGACTCAGAATGGGTTGGATGGATTGGACCTATTTTGGGGACGTCACAGTTGGTATCAGAGCTTAGGGATATGATCTCTGGCGGAGATCGGGGAATAGAACTAGGAGGTGAGAGACGAGTAAATCCTTCGCTAGTGTGTCCTACCTAAGCTTATTTGTTGGTCGATCATAATATAGGGATATTATGTGATATGTTAATTTGTTAAATTAACCTTTGTTCTATGGCAGTATTTTAGAATGTCGACTGAGAATGTTAACAGTGGGGTAAATAAAACGGTGGAGATGCTTATACTCACCAACGAGAAAAACGTGCAACAGGCTGGCAATGTTCCTCCTGTGAACAACACCACTGAGCAGACGATGAACGATGAGATGTTTAGAAGTTTTTTGCAGTTCATGCAAAATCAGACGAGGGAGACTCGTGTACAGAATACAGGTGGAAATGATAGCAATGCGCGGCTTGTCACAGCCAAGCAGTTCAAAGAGTTGGGACCACCAGAATTCTGGGGAAAGCCATATCCGATTAAGGCGGAGACATGGGTCAAGCAAATTACCAAGATATTTGATGTCTTGGGATGCACGGAGGAACAGAAGGTTCCATTCGCCACCTTTATGTTTCGTGGCGAGGCAGACTACTGGTGGGAGTATGTGAAACGTACCCATCCAGCCGCACTCAGCATGTCTTGGGAGACATTTCAGAAACTGTTCAATGACAAATACTTTCCTGAAAGTATTCGTCATATGAAGGAGGTAGAGTTTATTAGACTGGAGCAGAATAACATGACGGTGTCCCAATTCGAGGCAAAATTTGCAGAGTTGTCCAGGTTTGTACCTCATTTGGTAGAGAATGAGGAACGTATGACGCGGATGTTTCTGAGAGGTTTGAAACTCGGCATACGTCAATATCTCATTTCTCATAAATTTTCTCTCTATTCAGATGTTGTCAACAGGGCTCAATTATTAGAGCGAGATAGCGAGTACGGTCAATTGAGGGACCACAACCAGGATTATACCGGTGACAGCAGTCATCAGAACAACGATAACTAGTGGAGAAAGAAGAATACGGACAAGAACGGCAACCACTCTGGTGGTAATCGTGGCCATGAATATAAAAGAAGCGAGTCGGGAGGAGATTTTAAAAAGAGGAGATTCAACAATGATAATACGAAGACGTCAGCACCAGCAGCAACTGGTTCCAAGGGAGGAGAGCGACCACCGGTCATATGCTATAACTGTGGAAAGGAAGGACATATCGCTCGAGATTTCACTGTAGCGAAACCAAGTCCAACGGGGGTGGTGAGTCAAAAAGTTGTCCCAGAAAAGTCAAAGTCAACGGTTCCTGGAAGAGCGTTTTTCGTGACTGGTCAGAATGCGAGGAACCCGAACGAAGTTAGCACGGGTTAGTTAATTATAAATTTTTGCGAAGTCTATACCTTATTAGATACCGGTTCTACCCATTCATTTATCTCTCCTGCTTATACTCAACGTTTAAAATTGACACCGGAGAAAATTAGACTTTGACTTATCTGTTGAAACTCCGTTAGGAGAAACTTTCGTTACATTCACTGTTTATAAATCTTGTTTGATCCAAGTTGGCACCATCACATTACCTGTTGATCTTATCTCTTTAAAGATATTTGCTTTTGATGTGATTGATTGGTTAACTACTCATCATGCCAAAATTAATTGCTTTCGTAAGGTTGTTAGTTTTCATATTCCTAAGCAACCTGTTATTCAAATTCAAGCAACCAAACCATTGAAGTCAAACTCTTTCATATCAAGCCGTAAAGTCATTCGTTTATTGAAAAACGGATGTCAAGCTTTCTTAGCTATGTTATGGACTTGAACAAAAATACGTCAGATTTGAATGATATTTCTATTGTTAGTAAAATTTTTGACGTATTTCCTGAAGCATTTCTTGGCTTACTCCCAAAGTGTGATATTGAATTTTGTATCGACTTTGAACCCGGTACAAAACCCATTTCTAAAATCTCATATCGAATGGCTCCTATTGAACTTCAGGAGTTAAAAATTCAACTATAGAATTTGGTACCCGGGCCTTTATCTGGTGACTTCCTTTGTGGAATGCATTAAAGCCAGACTCTCCGTAGGGGACGCCATATTCGTGTGGTAGTAAACTGATAGGTGCCATTGTAACGTGCTATCCAAGATTGGGATATGAGTTACAGTTGAGAGCAACCTAAGTCAGTAATCGAAATACGTAGCTTTCTAGGCTTAGCTGGTTACTATCGGAGATTCGTGGAAGGATTTCTCGAATCGCTACTCCATTAACTCAGCTGACTCGAAAAGATACAAACTTCGGATGGACCGAGGAATGCGAGAAGAGCTTCCAAGAATTCAATATGCGACACCGACGTTGGCTCGAGCTGTTAAAAGATTTCGATCATACCATCCAATACCATCCTGAAAAAGCGAACGCGGTAGCTGACGCATTGAGTAGAAGATCATATGCAGGAACGAGTGCGATGATGTCAAGTATACGCGTAGAATCAACTTTAATCGATAAAGTTAAAGTTGCTTAAGCCACAGACCGGGAGCTGATGCGTATGAAGAAGAAAGTACAAGAAGGTGCTATTCCAGAAGCAAGAATCGATGAAGAAGGAATACTTCGAGTCCACTCCAGACTTTGTGTTCCTAACGATTCTGATTTGAAGTACAAGATCATGATGGAGGCACACAATACACCATTTACAATCCATCCTGGAAGTACTAAAATGTATCGTGATCTTCGACATACATTTTGGTGGAACAATATGAAGAGAGAGATTGCAAAGTTTATCTCGAGGTGTTTAACTTGTCAACGTGTAAAGGCGGAGCATCAAGTACCAAAGGGTCCATTGCAACCACTTGAGATTCTGAAATGGAAGTGGGAACACATTACCATGGATTTTGTTACGGGTCTTCCCAAGGTTTCTCAAGGCATAAATGCTATTTGGGTTATAATTGATAGATTAACCAAGTCTGCTCATTTCTTTCCGATACGGGAGACTTATTTCCTTGAACGTCTTGCTAGTATGTACGTGAATGAGATTGTGAGGTTGCATGGCATGCCAGTATCCATAGTTTCGGATCGTGACCCAAGATTCACTTTAAGATTTTGGGTTAGCTTGCAAAAAGCTATAGGCACGGATTTACGATTTAGTTCAGCTTACCATCCTCAAACGGACGGATAATCAGAGAGGACTATTCAAACTCTTGAAGATCTATTAAGACTTTGTGTCCTAGATCTCAAAAGGAGTTGGGATAAGTACCTACCATTAGTGGAATTCTACTACAACAACAGTTATCAGGCGAGCATAGGTGTGGCTCCATTCGAGGCGTTGTATGGAAGAAAATATCGTTCTCCAGTATGTTGGGATGAGGTGGGAGAAGCAACGTTGTTGGGACCAAAGTTGGTACGAATGAATACAGAGAAGATCCAAACGATTCGACAACGTATACAAACGGCACAGGATCGACAAAAGAGTTATGCGGATCTTCATCGAAAGGACGTGGAATTTGACATTGGGGATCATGTATTATTACGTGTAGCTCCATGAAAAGGAGTTACAAGATTTGGGAAGAGAGAAAAGATTAATCCACGATTTATTGGTCCATTTCAGATTCTTGACCGAGTAGGAAATGTGGCCTATAGACTTGCGTTACCTCCAAGTCTGTCTCGTGTTCATAATATTTTTCATATATCTGTGCTTCGTAAATATGTGAAAGACCCGAACCACGTTATTGAGTTAGAACCGGACGAGATAGCCGAAGACTTAACGTACGAGGAGATACCTGTCAAGATCATGGATAAGAAGGAGCATGTCCTACGCACGAAGGTCATACCACAAGTTAAAATTTTGTGGAGAAATCATGCTATTGAGGAAATGACCTGGGAGTTGGAAACGGAAATGAAAGCGAGGTATCCTCATCTTTTCGAAACACTAGGTACGTATGTCAATTTCGAGGACGAAATTTCATAAGGAGGGGAGGTTGTAAGACCCCAAATTACTAATAAATGAAATTAAATTTCCTCTATTTATTATTTTGAAATAGTAAGGGTTGATTTGATTAACGTGGTTAGTTATGGGTGAAATACGCAAATATTTTAAATAAGCAAGTGGTTATAAAATATTCATTGTTGTCGGGGAATATTCGCTTGGTCGTGGAATATTCTTACTGTCGGAGAATATTCGTACGACGGCGCAGTCTTTTGTGGGCCCCATAACAGAAAGTGATTGGATGAAGAAAACGACAAAAATAAGTTGTTTATAAATAAC
The DNA here is from genome assembly GCA_016801055.1 of Panax notoginseng. Lineage (NCBI taxonomy): Eukaryota > Viridiplantae > Streptophyta > Magnoliopsida > Apiales > Araliaceae > Panax > Panax notoginseng. The sequence continues at coordinate 228,424,866 of CM029013.1, read as the reverse complement.
GGCGTAGTTGTTACCGTTAATATTGTTGGAATACCCGGTGGTTAAAGCACAGTAATACGCGTTGTTGCACAGTAGCACACGATATTGTACCAATTATTGATTCTTACGCAATAATTGTTACAGTAATTACTGTTCAATATTGTATTTTATTGATTCAATAATTGCTGCGTTGATATTTTATATTACTGTTGTTTTAATAATTGTCACTACACAGTATTTTCTATTATCGGAACAATAATTCATAATATCTGAATAATATTATTAGATAACATTATTGGCAATGTCTAGAAAGTTCTGTCTAAGGAGAGGTTTGGTCATCTAATTGCGCGCCAGTAAGGAGAGATCCTTATTGGAAAGCCCCCTCTTTCCTAGGAACGGCCTGGTTGCCAGTACTGTGGTTCTATAATATTATTTGTGTATAATTAATTATTGATTTATATGATGAGAAAAATATTGATTTTATGTGGATATAGATGGAGAAAATTTTTTAATGTGACAATTGTTGAAAATTAATATTTTATCTTTTTCTGATAAAATAATTCATTTAAATATATTATTTTAATAATATATTAATGGTGATATTTTTACAATGAATGTGGGATATATGAGTATATGAGGAGAAAGAGTATTTTTATGGCATTAAATGATTAACACATGTTTTGTGTGTTGGTGGACACAATTCTTGACCGAAAATTTATTATTGACTGTAAAATCGTCCGTTTGTGGATTTCGGTCAATTTCTGTTTGGAATTTGGAAAAACTTTCTTCTGCAAAGTTGTAGAGAATTGAATTTCCTATAAAAACTCGCGAGATTTGAATTTTCTGAATAAAGAGCTATTTATTATGAATTATTAAAGTTCTGAAGTTCCGAAATAATTGATTTTTGGAAGTTTTATTTATTTTTATTAAGAAAAACGTTTTTGACATTTGAGTGGCACATGTTAATGGTGGAAATCAGCTGATGTGGTGTGCTAAGGAAATTAAGAAAATTATATTATTAATTTATTCAATTTTCTGCTTTGGTGTTCTAAGCATTTTCCTATAAATAGGGTGCTTAGGTTAGAATTGAAAATCACACCAGAAACACAAGTTTCTCTCTATTTCTCTCTCTATATTAGTGAGCGTATTCTTGTGAGTATTATAATACTTTGAGTATTTCTATACGGTGCAAGTTCAAGTCATAGCCTATTTCCGGTGTTTTAAGGGATGTTATTTCTTCTTAAATGATATTATTTTCTTCAATATCATAATGCCGAAGTATTGATCTGAACTTTTTATCAAATTTAAAACTTTTCATGTCGGGGTTACTATTCATGAGTTACTATTCACGAGTTACTATTCACGAGTTACTATTCACCGAAAAATGAAATTTTCTTCTTTTCGTCCAAATATCTATTCTGGATACTAGCGTTGATTGTATCCATGTTTTGATCATTCTTGAATTTTACTTCACCATGATTATTTATGAGGTATTTTTGGACATGGAATAGCTGAAATACGAATCCTTAATATTTATTATTTTGTTTCACTGGATTCGTTTCCTTTAAAATATTTTTCATCATCCTCAGTCTTAAATGATGATATAACTAAATATCTTTGGCCTGTAGTGCAAAGATGAATGATTTCTGATGAATATCTTTGGCCCGCAGTGCAAAGATGAACAGGTGTTGAGGTGAACATGACCAACTGATGAATATCTTTGGCCTGTAGTGCAAAGATGACTATTTGATTCAAGATATTTATTGATTGATGTTACAGGGATAAAATGTTGATGATGAGCTTTTAAATTCATAGATAATCGTATATTTCATTCTCTACGTAACTCTTCTATGAATTATTATTTTCCGCTGCGAATATTGAATTAAAACTTGTTATCTATTGTATTCTATTAAATTTTTCCCTGTTGAAGACTAACGATAATTTGTTGTATATTATCTTAGTCATAATATTCTTTACTGGGCTAGTTGAGCTCACCCTTTTCCTTGTTGTTCCATTTTTCTTCTCAGGAGGCGAGAATATAGCGGGAACTAATTGGGGTGTAGAGTGATGGTTCAAGACAGTTGTTTTAGTAGTCCTCACTATTTTGTAAAATAGTGTATCAATAATGAGAACTTATTTGAGTGTGGATATTGTCTAAATGACAATATTTGTATTTAAACTCACAGTATATGTGTTGTCGTATTTTGCACGACAATTGTAATAATAAAGTTATAGTTATTTTCTGTACCATGTATTTGGCGACTTAGAATGGGTTGGATGGATTGGACCTATTTTGGGGGCGTCACAATATATACCTATTTTGGGGACGTCACAGTGGCGGCATAGTGGTGGCTACCTGCTCTCTCCTTCTCCTCCTTCTCCTTTAACTTCTCTATTATTGTCCAATTGAAGGTTTTAATTTCCTCCCTGGTTAATTTTCCCTAAAATTTAGGTTTTAATTTTTCCTGCTAATTTTTGTTATTTAGAGTCAATTTCTATTGTAACTGGAATGATTGTATTGTTAATTAGTTCAATTTAGTTTTGGTTATTTGATTAGTTCCGTGAAATTTGGTTATTTGATTGAATGGCATCTATTCAGTTTCCCTTATGTATATAAGATGCACACTGTCTGTTTGGAGAAATGTCACAAGGAAATAGATTAATTTATGTGTAAATTTGTTTTAAATTTTAATGCATAACTAATCTTTTTATCTCACTTCTACAGTTCTACTCTGTTTTTGCAGTTGACTTGAGAACCCTTTCTTTTGAATGTGCTCTGATATACATTTATATGTGTATCTTATTTGGAATTTTTTAGGCTGAAATTATTTTTGTTACATATGTTGGGAGCACGTAGACATGAAACTCTTGTTTTCTAATATACAGAGAAGTACATGCATGATATAATTGCTGCTTTGGTTTCTGATCACACGGGGGGCCCAGTTGAGGATGCTGACAGCATGTTGATGGCATAGAAAAGTCATAGTTCTAATTTGAAGGCAACGTCTCTTAGGAGCATGGTTTTACCTCTTGGTTCTTTGATAATTGGGTTGGCGCGCCATCGTACACTGTTGTTTAAGGTACTTTCAGCATTTAGGTGTTCAAGTTTTTTAAGTAGAGTAAACCTAATGTAGAATAGAGATTTATACTAGCATTTGTTTCTGTTTTGAGGGACATGATGCTTGACCATGGTGTATGCAATGATACACTCATCTTGTGCCTTATATTTCAGATTGCCACTCATCGGAGGAAGTCATTTCTGCATAAAGACTAAAATTTATTTCGAAAAAAATGTTGGTGAATATTGTATATTCAGTAAATTCATGTATGTACATCAAAAGGATGGTGATTTAACTAATTTCACTCCTGCAGAAAGGTTCAATGATTCTATTAAAGTTTTGAAGTCAGAAAATATGCGTTCATGGTGGGGAAATTAAAGTAATCATCAAAAGAAGCAAAAAAGAAATCGAGCAAAAAGAGTTCTATTGACACATTGCAATGGAAATTTAAGATCCTATCTGAAGGAAAATCTAGCAGTAGACAAGGAGCATCTTGGAGACGTTGCAGTGACACAATTTCTGAAAACCAGTTTCTGCAGAATTGATGGTCCTGCAGCATATGATGTTCTTATTAACTTTGAGTAACGTTGGAAAAAATCAACAAGGTGGAGAGAATTCAGTATACTTAAGAAAAAATAGCCCATTGGAGTGATGATTCTATGATTAAGATAGAACGTATATCATGGATACTCAGCCCTGCTATTTCTGTTCCTAAAAATGGAAAATACACAGTGGTTCCAGATGATGATCCCACGTTACATGTTTCCAAGGAAGATCATCCTGAAAACTGGCATATGCAGGTTTCAATACCAGTTTTTTCTTTTACTATTTTTCCCTTTTTTGTGCCTACCCCAACTTGTTTGGTATAAAACGTGGAGTTGAATTTTTTTCCCTTTCTGTGCATGTATCAGTATTGATTGAAATTCTTGTAGTTTATATTATTTTCCTCAGATTTTTCGGTCCATTGATTCATCATCTGTAAAGGGATTTCCCAAAACCGTTGATGTCGCTCAGGCTCAGGTTTGTAAATGAACAGTCTTATCCTTTTAATTCCATTTATATATTCATGCATGCCTTGTTTCTATTTTATTTATTTATCTAATTATTCTATTGTTTTGACGTGTGTCTGTGTATGGAATAAAGGTTGGTAATGGTTCCTAAACACTAGAAGTAAGAGGACTTCTAATTGACATTATTATTAATGATACTCCGTGCTAAGCAAAGTTTTCTGTTTCTTTGACATTTATTTACTGCAGAATCTTGTCTTTGCAAAAAGTCGGGTAATAGACAAAAGCATGCAAACAACATATATCCAAGCAATCAGATCAGCTCAGCATTACATATATATTGAAAATCAATATTTTATTGGATCATCTGACGCATGGCAAAGTTACAAAGACGCAGGTAAAAATTACTTTTATTTTTTACCCCTTTAAATTTTACTCCTTAAATGTTCTCTGTCAGTTGGGCCATGAAGAACATTTTGGTAAATGATTAAAAATCTTTTATGATAGTTATTCTAGGTCTGATTATGTCATAACTGGGAACTAGCTTTCAAACATTTTCATTTGTTCAAGTTATGGTTGAACTGAAATTTTATATTGGTGTATTTGTTCCCTCTTTCTTTAACAACTGGACCAGATTCTCATTCAATTGGACATAGTTAATTAAGCCTTTGCACTTTATGTTTAAGGTTATTATTAATTTAGTCATCGATTTTTTGTATCTGCATGTGACTGTGCTTAGATATTCAGGATCGTAATTATATTACCTGTTCTACCCTTCTTTAGTTTACATAGTGTTGGGTCATGATATTTCACGTATTGGGCCGAGTGGATTGGGCTTACTTATTTGATTAATCCATTGGGTTTTCTCTATTGAGTCTTAAAGATATTGGGCCTAGTCACCCTCTTATTCCTGTTAAATCCTTACGAGATCAGGTCGGGTCAGTGGGATGACCCATTAGATATTTTAATATCTCTATCTTTGACTTGTAATGATGAAAAAGGAGGACTGTTGACCAAAGGTCTGCAGATCATTAATGTGGATGAGATTTTATCCGGCCGGCGGCATGCACAGTGGGAAAAAGGGTGACAACCTGCATGCAGTCGGCAGAGATCACTGAGGAGTGGGGGGTTGTGTCAAAGGGCAGTGGGTGGCATGGTAAACCAGGTGAGAGAGTATAACCTAGCAAAAAAGACTTCATGAAAAAGTACGCATACACACAACCTACGATTTTTATCTCTCTAGAAACACTATATATTTTATCCTCCATTGTTAAACCTTGAACGGCCTGTACTGACTCTCACGCCGGAGCTATCCCCCGACGGCAGACTGTGTTTACTGTGCAGGATTAGGGCGTCTTACGTGATTGGGACGTCATCAAAGATCTTGGCGTTAACATTGGCGCTAGAAGGAGGGCTGAGTTCTAGTGTTCAAGAGCTTTCAATCACAAATATTTATTTGTTCTACGTTTTCAAAGATGGGGAAGAGTAGAGCAGATACACCTGAAGGACAGCCAATGACTGTCGGTGATTCACCACCACGAGTTTCTGCTAGAGATCGTTTGGGACCTACACTAAGTGTTCATGTCAGCACAGCGTCCAAACGTTCGCATGAAGATTCTCGTCCCAGGGCTGTGGGCAAGGCCAAGAGAAAGCTGGTTTTCACAGCAGAAAAATAGTTCAATCACGGCCTGAAGCGAGTAGAAAATGAAAAGGCCTCCCGACTGGCTAAGATGGCAGACGAAACCGATAAGGCCATGGAGGCACTCATAAGGCAACGGCAGGATATAGCTGAGCAGATGGCCCGAATAGCAGAGTTGAGAGATGAGGAGTCCAGTTATGTTCACTTCGAAGAGCGAGGACATAGGAGTGGGAAAGAACCTGCTCATTCAGAGCGGGGGTCTCGGGGCCAGCATCGAGAAAGGAGAAGATCAAGAAGCCCTACTCCTCGGAGGTCGAAGCAGATGCAGCATCCTGCCGAATCTAGGGAACAGAGTCGAAGTGAACGGAAGGGACGATCCCGAGATCGCACTCCCGAGAACACGAAGAGGGCGCTTGTTGTTGCGCATTCTCACCATAGTCACCGGACCCAGAGACGAAGCAGGTCTAGGGGCCGCACATCCGAAAGTCCACCTAGGGTACTTCGCTCTGGAGACCGTCATCATAAAAGTCCTTCGAAGATTGGGGGTATTGTGGCTAAAGACCGATCTGTTCAAAAAAGGAGGGAGTCATCGGAGAAAGAAGTCTCATCACAACCAGAAGGAGTAGAGTATCTGGTAAAAGACCTGAAGGCACTCCAGAAGCAGTTAGCCGAGGTCCAACAGGTGAAGGATACTCCAGAAAAGAAAGCATCCCCATTTTCCTCGGACATTCTTAAGGAGAAGGCAGACACCACCAAGAAATTGCCTCACATGGAAAGTTATGATGGTTCGAAAGATCCTTATGACCACAGTCAAGCATTTGACCGGTTAATGGATTACTACGATTTTACTGATGCTGCTAAATGTCACATGTTTGTTACAACGTTAAGAAAAGATGCGAGGCAGTGGATGGGGACTCTGCCTGCAGATTTAATTTCATCATGGTCCGAGCTCTGCGACAAATTCCACGCTCGTTTTGGGAGCAACCGAAGAAGAGGGAGGCCCACAGGTTCTTTGGCATAGGTTAGACAGTACACCAATGAGTCGTTGGGTCAGTATGTGAAGAGGTTCCGAGAAGCCGTCGGTCAGGTGTCAGATCTGAATAATCTCCAAGCTGTGGGATTGTTTTAGAATGGTTTGGACCTAGTAAAGTCCGAGAAGTTAGTAAAGAAGCTGATGTTCAATCATCCGAAGAGCCTGGCAGAGGTGTTCGACAAGGCAGAAGGTTATATTGTTGTGGAGGAGGCTATGAATAGCCTGAAGCGTCCTTCTTCGGATCAAATGAAGGAGGCAGATATTCCTAAGACCCAAGGTGATCAGAAGAAGACGGGGGGGGGAGTATAATGATCGGTCGGAAGGCAGTTCAAAGAAGTATAACAACTCATGACGACAAGGAAATAGTCGTCCACCTGCTTCTGCCTCAAAGGTGAATAAGGTTTATACCAAACTGATCACAGACAAGTCGGTGATTTTGGACCAGATCAGAAACCAACCATTCTTCGAGCCACCTCGTGACAGTTATAGGACAGGGCAGGGCAACTCTCGAAAATATTGTGGCTATCATCAAGCTGCGGGCCATGATACTAACGAGTGTTGCAACCTGAAGGATTTTGTGGAAAAGAAAATTCAGAGCGGTTTGCTGGTTCAATATGTGGCCGGGAGGGATCAACAAGGTTAGCAGAATGTCGACCGTACTGTCCAGACGGTTCAAGTAGTTCCACCTGCTCAAACTGCTCCAGTGCCGCCGCCGAGGCATGTCGTTGATGTTATAACTGGCGGGACGTCCGGGAAGAGAGTAGGAAAGAAAAGGAGAGGATATCTGGACTCGGTCATGTCGGTGGCAAGTGCTCCCCTGAAGGCCGACAGGGCATTTCCAGGAACTGTTATCTCTTTTACCGATGCAGATTACCCTTCAGAGCCTATTGAACCACATGAAGGAGCGTTGGTGATCACTACACAAGTGGGTTCGATGATGTGAAGAGAATGATGATAGACAACGGGTCTTCGGTGGATATTCTGTATGCCCATGCTTATCATAGGATGCATCTCGAGGGACGAAAGATGGAAGTTGGGCAGGAGGCTCCTTTGTACGGTTTTAGCAACGATCCAGTCAGGGTTGCAGGCACTATTGAACTCCCAGTAGTTTTCGGCACAGCTCCTCAGCAGGTAGAAATAACATGTAAATTTTATGTTGTGTATGTAGATTCGGCTTACAACGCCATACTGGGAAGACCTACCTTGATGGCACTCCAAGTAGTGACTTCCATCCCTCATTTCAAAATCAAGTTCCCTACGGCACATGGAGTGGGAGAGGTTGCAGGGGACTTGGATCTGGCCCGACGCTGTTATCGGAATGATGTCATTTCCTCAGGAGTAGGGGTCAACAAGCAGAAACAAACCATGGCAATCGAGATCGAACCCTTTACTGAAAGCAGTTTGGAGCCGTCGGTTATTCCCACAGGAGAGACTGAAGAGATCGAGTTGGTCCTTGGAAAGAAGGATAAAACAGTGAAGATTGGTTTAGGTTTGCCAGAATCTCTCCGGACAAATCTTATGGAACTTCTTCGCTGTTATGCGGATATCTTTGCATGGGAGCCACAAGACATGCCCGGGATCAGTCGAAAGATTGTCGAGCATCGGCTGGATGTGGATCCATCAAAGAAGCCAGTTCGGCAGAAGAGGCGGATCTTTGCACCTGAACGACAAAGGATCATTGATGAAGAGATTGTGAAGCTGATAGCTGCTGACTTCATCTTCGAGATAGACTGTCCGGAGTGGATGGAAAATGTAGTGTTCGAAGGACTTCTATTCTTTACCCCATATTGACCAACTTATTGATGCGACTTCGGGGTATGCACTACTAAGCTTTATGAATGTTTTTTCAGGTTATCACCAAAATTCCATGTGTGAGGAGGACATTCTAAAGACAGCATTCATCACACACCGTTCGGTGTACGCCTATAAGAAGATGACCTTCGGCCTGATTAATGCTGGAGCCACCTACCAGAGAATGATGAATTTTGTCTTCCAGAAGCCGCTGGGAAGGAACATGGAGGTGTTTGTGGATGATATGATCATAAAGAGGACGACGACTCAGAAGCATTTAGATGATCTGGAGGAATGCTTTCAGACAGTCCGCCATCGCAAGTTGAGGCTCAATCCTACAAAGTGTACCTTCGGACTCGGTGAAGGGAAATTCCTGGGTTATTTGGTCAGTCAGAGGGGCATTGAAGCCAATCCGAAGAAGATCCAGGCTCTTCTAGACATGAAGACTCCTCAGTCGTTCAAAGACGTTCAACGTCTGATCGGTAGGATTGCAGCTTTAAGGAGGTTCATGTCCAAATCTGCAGAGAGATGCTTACCATTGTTCAACACACTGAAGGGACCGAAGAACGCAATGACATTCCAATGGACTTCGGAGTGTGAAGATGCCTTCCAAGGCATAAAGACCTATCTGTCTTCTGCTCCCCTATTGGTGAAGCCTACCCCAATAGAGACCTTGTATTTGTACCTTGCAGCGAGTTCGTTAGCGGTTGGAGCAGTGCTGGTTCGGGAGGTCAGTGGAAAGCAGCATACGGTCTATTATGTCAGCCATGTCCTAAGAGATGCTGAAACCAGGTATCCAAATATTAAAAAATCTGCTTTTGCTTTAGTAATTGCTAGCCGAAAGCTTCGGTAATATTTTCAAGGCAGGCTCCTGATCCTACACGGATCAACCACTGAAGAAGGTGATGGGTAAGCCAGAAGTTTTGGGGAGATTAGCAGCATGGACCATGGAACTGTCCCAGTTTTTCATTGAGTATCATCCCCGAACCGCTATCAAGGGTCAAGCTTTGGCCGATTTTATGGTGGAATGTTCATTCACCGAAGTAGATGCTGAGTTGCCAGAAGCTGAGACATCTGATCGAGCAGTTGCAGTTCTTCAGCACGGTCAAAATGCATGGACACTGTATGTAGATGGGTCTTCTACGGTGAATGTCAGTGGAGCAGAGATTATCTTGACAAGTCCGGAGGGATTCAAGGTACAACAAGCCATTAGATTCGGATTTAAGGCTACAAAAAACGAGGCCGAATATGAAGCAGTGTTGGCGGGAGTTCGGCTGGCGAAAAGTCTAGAAGTACAGAAGTTGATTATTTACAGTGACTCTCAGTTGGTCGTCAAGCAGTTATCGGGAGACTATGAGGCTCGTGGGACAAGGATGATCAAATATTTGGCGGAGTTGAAAGATCGACTTCAACACTTTGTCTCTTATGAGTTTCAAGGCATCGAGCGTAACGACAACTCTATCGCCGATGCATTGTCAAAGTTAGCCACCACGGATGCTGTTGTTTTCAATAGGACAGTCTATTTGGAGGTCTTGCAACACCCGAGTATCCAACACGAAGCAGTGATGTGCATCGAGAGATCTAACTGTTGGATGACTCCCTACATCGAATATTTGACAGATGGCGTCCTTCCTTCGGATCAGATGCTCGCGAAGAAGGTCAAGTATAAGAGTGCGAACTTCGTCCTTATTGATGGGGATCTTTATCGAAGGGCATTTTCATCACCATTATTGAAGTGTTTGGTTCCGTCTGAAGTAGAGTATACCCTTCGGGAGGTTCATGAAGGCATCTGCGGCGATCACATGGCTGCTAAATTATTGGCATATAAAGTTCTTCGGTAGGGGTACTACTGGCCAACAATCTTCAAGGAAGCTACCGAATATGTGAAGAAGTGTGATAAGTGTCAACTTAATAGCCCGATCCCACATCAGCCACCAGAAGAGCTATATTCGATATTATCCCCTATACCCTTTGTTGTCTGGGGGGTTGATATACTAGGGCCGTTGCCAAAAGCTAAAGGACAGGTCAGTTTTGTCATAGTTGCTATTGATTACATGACCAAATGGGTAGAGGCGAAACCACTTCGGCTGATAACGAAATAGGAGTTTCTGAAGTTTATGAAAGAATCCGTAGTGTTTCGCTTCGGAATTCCTAATGTAGTGATATCAGACAATGGACGCCAGTTTGTGGGATCGAAATTTGAAGGATTTCTGAAAGAATTAGGGATCCAGCACAGGAAGACTTCGGTGGCTCATCCATAATCAAATGGGCAGGTCGAGATGACTAACAGAACACTATTGAACGGGATTAAGCGCAGATTGGACGAAGCCAAAGGAAGATGGCCAGAAGAGCTGCTCAGTGTATTGTGGGCTTACCGAACTACACCGAGGACTACGACAGGGGATTCACCCTTTCGATTGGCCTATGGTACTGATGCCTTAGTCCCAGTCGAAATTGGATCTCCAAGTCTTCGCGTTAGTCAATTCAGAGAAATCTACAATGACGAAGGACTGAAAGCCAACTTGGATCTGTTAGAAGAAGTCAGAGAAGTGGCTTTGATCAAATTAGCAGCCTACCAGAGGAGAGTTGCCAATCATTACAACAAAAGGGTAAAGCTCCGAAGATTTGAAGTGGGAGACTTCGTTCTCAGAGAAGCCGAAGCATCTACACCACAGAACACGGGGAAGCTAATGCCGAATTGGGAAGGACCGTATGAAGTAACTGAAGTACGAAAGCCCGGGACGTACCGACTAAAGGCATTGGATGGATCCGAAATAAAGAACACTTGGCATGCTGGTAGACTCCGAAAATACTTTCAGTAGAGATCGAGTCAGTTTTCCGGAAGTCTGTACATAACCGTCCATCATCAATAAAAAGTCACTTTTTCACAACTGATCCTTTTCTTACTTGACCTAAGGCCACAATGGTGTAAGGAGGTATGGTAGGACTCGCTGGCCATTCGATGGTAGCCCAATTATTTGTTGCCCTGCGTGGTAGACAAATCTTGGATCCTATATTGTTTTTACCAAGGGTGGTAAATCAATGGTCACCGAAGTAAGGAGGTATGGTAGGACTCGTTGACCATTCGATGGTAGCCCAATTATTTGTTGCCCTGCGTGGTAGATAAATCCTGGATCCTATATTGTTTTTATCAAGGATGGTAAATCAATGGTTACCGAAGTAAGGAGGTATGGTAGGACTCGCTGGTCATTCGATGGTAGCCCAATTATTTGTTGCCCCGTGTGGTAGACAAATCCTGGATCCTTATATACTTGTTTTACCCCGAGTGGTAAATAAGATGTTAATGGTGCAAGGAAGATCAGCCGAATTCACCTTACACATGACCATTCTCATACTTTGGTAACGACAAACATACATCACTTTGTTTTACGCAAGTGTTGAATTCGGTTCAGTTCATTTAATTCAGTTCATTTCATTCTTTAACTTAACTGTTATATGCCTTATCTGATTTACTATCTAAGTTAAGTTCATACAGATTAATTGATGCTGAGTAATTGACAAGAAACGAAGCAAACAGAAACCATAATATTAAACCACTGCATAAAACTAAAATCTTTTTGTGATGAAGTTCTTAAAAATAACCTCAAGAAAAATAAATAATATTCACATAAAGCTGGAAAAGTCAGAATAAAGCAATGACATCATCAGGCATTATCCTCTTCTTATGATGAGTCTAACAGGGACGGATCCACATTGACTGCAATCAACTTCTCTTTACCGTGACTTCGACAAAGCTCATAACTTTCAGAATGGATCTTCATGATTTCGAAGCTGATTTCATCTGATCGCTGATACTCCTCGCAAACTTGCTTACGAAGATCCTCGGTTAAGGGAGGTCCCAGATCCCGAAGAGCCCGAAGTTCCCTGATCTCCTCCTCAAGCTTCTGACGCCTTTTCAGATGAAGAATATCTTGTGACTCTAATTTTCCGATCGACTTAGCCAGGATCTTGTTGCTAGCCTTCAACTCCTCAACTTTCTTCATCCTTAACTCATTTCGCTGCACCAGGTCAGCATTCATCTTGACGATCTCTTCATGGTTAGCTTTGGATAACCTCAGTTCCTCTCTGGATGCCTTCACCTCCTCCTTAGTCTGAGCCAACTCATTCCGAAGGCCTGCATTAGTGTGAAGGAGACCTTCACGTTGAGTCCTTTCCCGAGCCAAAGCCGACTTCAGAATGGTGTTCTCCCTTTTTATTGCCTCTTCTTCGGCTTCAGCTCCAACAGACTTTGGACCCAGACGTCCGAATACAGCATTCGCCTGCACGTGATTCCACATTATCTGATTAGTTTCGGATATCTATGTATGAAGATAAACACGGAAATTAAAAGAGAAAACCGCTCACCTTTGCCAGATAGCTCATGCCTTCCTTAAGCAGATCCATGTTCGAACTGTTACCAAAGCGATGGTCGTCGGTCTCAAGAACGAAGGCATCAAACAGTCGAAAGGGAAAGTTGGCATTAAACCGAGGCCACATGGTTGGAGGGGCCATAGCGTCACGCTGGAATTCAGAAGGCGACTGTCTCAGAGGAGAAGGCATAGATTGATCACGGGTTGGTGAGGGATCCATATATATGTTTTCCGGAGAGGTCGATCGGGTAGATTAGGTTCGCAAACCGGTGAAGGAACTGAGGACGAACCTGGATAACTATCAGATGGTTGTTTTCTCTTGCGGGAGAACGAAGGAATGGATTCGATTGGCTCGCCATCGCCTGACACTTAAGTTTCCACGGGAATGGCCGGAGGATCGTTGGTTGAGGACGGGGGAACTCGAAGTTCCTCCACTGTCAAGGGAGTAATCTTCGTCCTCAACTTTTTAACACGAAGGACTTTCACCCGCTCGTGTGAAGGTATGTCAAACAAACTTCTCTTGATTAGGGCGGATTCAGGAGGTACAGGAGGGGGATTGGATGAAGGGTTTGCTTCGGGGATTGCTTCTGGGTTCGTTTCTGGCTCTGTTTCAGGGTCCGTGTCTCGACGGATGGAATTAGATTTCTTAGCGGCCCTTTTTCGTCGTCGAGATTTGAGGGGTTCTTCAGGAATAATGGACTCTTCAACTTGTGATTCATTAATCGGAGGATTAACGATGGGTGTTTCAATGGCGGGGAGATTAGCCTGAAGAGACTCTCCTCGGGGAAATTCTTCATCAATATCTGTAACCTTCCCAGCCAAAAAATCCTCAAATTCTTTCACCTCTGAAGGGGTTGGTCTAACCAAGGACATTGCAAAGATTGTGCAACGACAAATCAGAACCAATATTATCAAAGGTTTTACAGAAATATACACGAAAATAAGTTCGATACTTACGTTTATGATCATACAGCCATGCCTGTTTGGAAAGAAGACCGTGTCGCCATTCCTCCTTTGGGAAACTATTCAAAAGTTCGATCAGGTCGGCTACACGTTCTTCGGGAATGTCTCCAAAGTCAGCAGAGATCTTTTCATCAGTCGCTCAATTTGGTAAAGAGGCGATCTCTGGTCCCTTAACAAAAAACCATCTCTCATGCCATCCTCTGTTGCTCGAGGGAGTACTTATCAAAGACCGCCTCTCGAATCTTTCACCTGTCTTATGGGCGTGCTTACCCAGAACTTTGAACCCCTTTTCCCTGGTTTGGGCAATCTTGTATACAGTAAAGAAGAAATCGAGAGTGGCTTCGATTCCTAATTCATGACAGAATGCGATAAAAGCCAAAATGTGAATGTAGGAGTTTGGCACCAGTTGGGCAAACCCTACCCCAATAAACCCTAAGAGGGTAACCAGAAAGACATGAAGAGGAAACCTAACCCCCTTTTCGAGTAGAGTCACCGGAACAGCCGTCCAACCGTCTGGACGTTGGTACATCTTATCTTCAGATTCGGGGGCTCTTATCAAGTGGGTATCAGGGATGTGATAACGAGCCTTAATCTTCCGTAACTCAGTTTCAGAAATGATGGAGGGTGTGTTGGCATGGGGATATTATTCTTTGTTTTTGAAGAAATCGGAGGGGTTAGGCATGGGTTTCGGAGGCACAGATGTTCCGCTGGGGGTGGCAGTCTTGGGGTTTGAGCTCGGTGCTTCTTCAGTAGGATTGGGGCTTGAAGGAATGGTGGCGATAGGGGTCGCACGAAGGGGAGAGTTCTGGTTCGAGTTCAGAGTCGCCATTGTTGAGATTTTGCAAAACTGAGAAGGAAGTTTGAGAGAGAAGGGAAGGGTTCAAAATTCAAATTGACAGGTAAAAATGTCAATTTGGGCAAAAATTACTTTTTATACTGACGGTTACACGAGTTACGAAGACGACACATTTAATTTCTGGCGATGATGGGGAAGTTGAATGGAAAGCGTCCATGTTAAGCTTCAGATATTTATCAGATTGGGCCTTTCAATCGAGTTTCCGGTCTCAGTTCGTCTCTTTACTTTAACTCTCCACCGTTTGGGCTTTGGTAAATTTCAGTTTGGGCTTATTTCAATCCTATCAAATCCTATAAAGTCATGGACCACTCATAGTTTTCTATTAAATATCATATTTGATAAAAAAACTAGGGGGCAATATTGGGTCATGATATTTCACGTATTGGGCCGAATGGATTGGGCTTACTTATTTGATTAATCCATTGGGTTTTCTCTATTGAGTCTTAAAGATATTGGGCCTAGTCACCCTCTTATTCCTGTTAAATCCTTACGAGATCGGGTCGGGTCAGTTGGATGACCCATTAGATATTTTAATATCTCTATCTTTGACTTGTAATGATGAAAAAGGAGGACTGTTGACCAAAGGTCTGCAGATCATTAATGTGGATGAGATTTTATCCGGCCGGCGGCATGCACAGTGGGAAAAAGGGTGACAACTTGCATGCAGTCGGCAGAGGTCACAGAGGAGTGGGGGATTGTGTCAAAGGGTAGTGGGTGGCACGGTAAACCGGGTGAGAGAGTATAACCTAGCAAAAAAGACTTCATGAAAAGGTACGCATACACACAACCTACGATTTTTATCTCTCTAGAAACACTAGATATTTTATCCTCCATTGTTAAACTTTGAACGGCCTGTACTGACTCTCACGCCGGAGCTATCCCCCGACGGTCCAGCCGTCAAGCTTTTGGTGTTGACTGTGTTTACTGTGCAGGATTAGGGCGTCTTACGTGATTGGGACGTCATCAAAGATCTTGGCGTTAACACATAGTATGCTTTTGTTTGCTTAAATGTTCTTTTATGAAGATAACTATTTAAAGTCATGGTATGATCAGGAGCTGAGAATCTCATCCCTATGGAGTTGGCATTATAAATTGCTAGTAAAATTAGAGCTAAGGAGAGATTTGCGGTTTATGTTGTCATGCCAATGTGGCCTGAGGGTGTTCCGACTTCTGCTACTATTCAAGAGGTTCTCTTTTTGCAGGTAATATGGCTTTATAACTGGTAACAGTTGACATATCTCAATGAAGAAAAGAGATGTATGATTGTATTGCATATGACAAATGGCTGCAAAATATTATTTTTTCGCTCCTCTCATTATTAATGCTATTGGTCGCAGCTTGTTAGTCTCTCTTTGAGTTGATGATATTTGTTATACTATTCATTGAGACATATATGTGAAATGCTGATAAAAAATAAAACAAATAATGACATTATTAAAGGGGCTCCTGTTAGCCCAAGGTTGTGTGTGAGAGAGAGAGAGAGATGAGCAGAATATGACACCCGCACACAATGCGTTTGGGATTCCGAATGTACACCATATAATGTCAGATGTCACACTAGGTTGCAATAAATTGACATATAAGAAGTGGTAGTATCTGATACGTTTGGGAACTCTAATACTAGTGTGTGATTTGTACTATAATTGTTCTTCAAACACTAGCTAACCCTAACAATTAGAATCGAAAGAAACACCCAAAGCATGGTTTCTGTTACACTGTTACAAACCTCTTACAAAATTCATATAAAATGGTCTAATTGCCTTGTTTTCGGTATTAGGAATTTTTTTCTAATATAAGTAATGTGTGTTATGTTTAGATAGAACATTGCCTAGTTATCATTTGCATCGCGGGTATGGATCAGGAGCAAATAGTTGGCTCATTCAACTGGAGGTTTGTGACTTTTATATTGTTATTTTTTTCTAGGTGCAATTCTCTCTAATTTGAATCTGAATCTATTTTAATATTATGTATGTAAATATACACGCATGTGTATAATATTGTTAAATGATTAATGAGTTTGATTAACGTGCTGACGTAATTTAGACAAGTTTCTGGGATGAAATTTATAGATTTAGAAACTATTAGATTGAGGTATTTGGAAAGGGTTATCAAATGATATCATTCAAAGTTAGATTATTGTCAAATGACATCATTCAAAGTTGGATTATTGTTCGGAATAAAATTGTATTATACCAGTACTTTAATTGAAGGGTGGAAGATTTGAAAAAGTGAGGAAATTTTGAAGGGTTGTCGTGATTTCTTTCAGTATTTGGGGGAGGGAAAGAGAGAGGAGGAAAATGAGGATAAAAAGGAATGGTTGTTTCCCTGCATGCTTATTACCCTCTTTTTGTTCATAAATGTGCTAGAAAGGTATTAATGTTGCAGAGGTGGAGGTAATGGAAGAGTTGTCTTAGTCACCCTTATACATAATGTAGGAACCTTGCTTTCCTATGTTCAAGAGTGTTAAATGAAGCAGAAGGTGCAAGCTTCACTTAGTATCATGCATTTGGATGAGTACAGTCTTTGAGCAAGAACAGAGTAAATCAAGTAATGTGTTCGCTCTATGTTTACATCATATTCTGATTTTACGGTGTCTGGTGATAGCCAATTTGATAGTTACATGTTTAAATTATGTTAAGTTTCGTTTATTATTGCCTTTAAACTTGCATATTATAATGCAACTGAAACTCTTTGGAAGTTGGGATGCTGTATTTTTGTTTGTACACTTGGTTACTTTAATTTACTCCGTTATTTTACTGAATTATGTTTTTCTTTTGCAACAGTTTTGAGACATACTTGAACAACAAGCAAATGTCTGGGTAAGTTGATATCACTTCTTAAAACTAATAGCCATTATTTTTTTTTGTTTATACTTGTTGTCTTTATTATCAGATTTCTGGTTGTTGCTTGGTGAAACAATGAATACTTTAACTAATGAAGACTTTGATAACTATTATTTTAGAGGATCTGATGTTCAATACCATTATTTGTTTCAGCTTCTCAAGCATGAGTGTACTAGTTGGTCGTTAGAGTCATGTTCTAAAGTTTCATGTTATAAAAAATCTTTGCTAGTGCCTTTATTAGTTGGCTTGTTGAAGATGGGATGCAATTTTGAGAACAAACCTTTAATTTATCTTCGTATAATGATGTGTGCTCCCCCTCCTAATTGGTGGTCAAAAGTACATGTTGATATGAATGCCTTCTTCTTTTTGAATGATTGTTGACCTCGAAATGTCGGTTAAAATCCTTAGTAGTTGGATAAATTACCCTTTACCATTAGACTTGTGCAACTACTATTGCAAAGTGACATCAGACAGTTGCATTAAGTGTTATTTGTGGCTGTTCTTATGAACAAATATACGAATGGATATCCATATTTTATTTAGGTGGGATAATACTTTTTATCAACTCTGTTTCGTTTTTATGCGGTATAAATGCCTTTTTGTTTTTGTTGATCATTTCATGTACATTTTATTTGCATTCTGTTAAGCAATTGAATCAGTCAATTGCAATCAGACATCATTGGATGTTTTTTTTAAAATTAAGTTATTTGGATAACCAAAAATTTATGCATTGACCTTATGAAGATTAATAGCTTTTTGAAAGAACAGATGTTTTGCCTATAAATGTTGTTGTGCATTTGAACGTAAAGGTTGTTTATTCAGAAGCACACATTCTAGAAAATTACGTTTTAACAAGCCAATTTGTCAAATGGCTTTTGAATTTGACAATTTGTATATCATTACCGGTTGCTAGTACATTTAAGAATTGGTTAGGGAGTGCTTCCCCCGCTGGGCATTTTGTTTCTGTGGCATTTAAAATCTCTCTCTCTGTTCCTTTTTCAAAGGAGTTTCTCATCATTATTCCATCTTATTTGATCTTAATTGCAATGAAGAGGTGGTTGTAGCAGCTGAGGTACCTGCTCAAGCTCTAGGAGAAAGCATGGACATCATGACAGCCCTACAGCTTGTGCTTAGAAAATCACTTGCCCATAGTGGGCTTGCTCGAGGTCTTCATGAAGGTGCAAAGGTGATTGAGAAGCATGCTGCCCAATTATGTGTATTAGCAGAGGACTACAACCAGTCGAACTATGTCAAGTTGGTCAAATCACTTTATGCAGACCAAATGTAAGCTTGATTACAGTCCCTAGTACGAAGACTCTTGGTGAATGGGTTGGTGTAAGTTTTAACTCTATTCCTTCCCAATTTGTTTGTCTATATCTTACAATGTTGAATGGACAAGACCATTCAGTGAGTTCCATTTGTATCCTTGCTATTGCTATTTTGGTTGCTAACTTGTAAGAGCACGTAAATAAAAGTTACCATGTCCTTCCGCCCAAAGAAGGAATCACTGACTTCAAACCACATTTTCCCGTGGTTATTGAATCCCATCTTGTTAAATCTGTTATTTAATTACATTTGTTGTTCCATAATTTCTGCAAAATACTAAATCTTGCATTATAAGCTAATTTAGTTTTTTTGATTTGCAGATAGAGTTTTTTCTGGAAGGTCAATAACCACAAGGTTGAAGATTTTAATTAAACATTTTCTTAGGATATGGATTTCAGAATTTCAGCTTTTTGGATTATATAATTTGGTTTTGTGGTACTTAGATTATTTAAGCAACTGTTTATTGCCTAGCTAGTTGGGTATTTTGTTGAATCAGTGAATCTACTATTTTTTTATAAGATAATTACTTTTTATTTTAAATGTTTATTTTCTTTTGTCTCTTATATTATATACAGGTGTAAAGTTGATTTAAAAAGCTCACTAAATGTATTATATTTTTTTATTGAAAATTGTTAATGTAATAATACATTTTGAATGTCAAACAACTTAATATGACCACCACATCATCACGATTTATAATCATTTATTGACAAATAATATTTGGTCAATGAAAATTAAAATTTAATGACGAAGAATATTAACTCTTTAGAATTAATAGTATTGTCATTATATATATATATATATATATATATATATATATATATATATATTCATTTAGTTATGACAATTGATCTTGTCACTAATATTAACTATTTGGTGACAAGTTATGTCGTCACTATTATATATTCATTTAGTGATGACCTTTAATTTTGTAACTATTAATAGCTCTTTATGTGACGAGTTCTATCGTCACCATAAATATTCAATTAGTGACAGAGAAAAATGTGTCGTAGAAAGTAACTCTTTGGTGACAAACTATATCGTCACTATTATATATTCATTTAGTCACAACAACTAATTTTGTCACTATTAATAACTCTTTCTATGACTAGATGTATCGTCGCCATAAGTATTCAATTAGTGACATTGAAAAATGTGTCCCAAAAAGTAACTCTTTGGTGACAAATTATTTTGTAATATTAGTTAAAATATGAAAGAAATGATGACGACATAATTGTCATGTTAAATATATTATTAGGT
The DNA here is from genome assembly GCA_016801055.1 of Panax notoginseng. Classification (NCBI taxonomy): domain Eukaryota; kingdom Viridiplantae; phylum Streptophyta; class Magnoliopsida; order Apiales; family Araliaceae; genus Panax; species Panax notoginseng. The sequence continues at coordinate 228,404,740 of CM029013.1, read as the reverse complement.
GACGAATTGTTATGTCGTCATTTATGTTCTTATTTTTGGTAACGACAAGAACAATAACATGATGAAAGAATAATCATAAATATGACAATACTGTTGTCAATAAATTAGATGATTTAAATAGAGTAACATATTTTTGTCACTAAAACAATATCATTTAATGACAAAAAAAGAATTTCGTCATTCAATGCACTAAGTTTTGATGACGAAACATAATATAGAGTGACGAAAGTTTCATTCAAATAGTGACGCTATTAACGTCACTAAAAGTAATTAATTATAGTGACAACGGTGTAGATTGTCACCATAAGTTAAAACATTTAGTGACGACATCAAATATTGTCAACTAAACCTTTTACCACGCTCATACGGTGACGGTCTCTATGACGATTAACACTCGTCACCAAATATTTTAGTGACGAAAAATGAATTTTATGTGACAAATTTTAGCGTATTTTTTGTGTAATTTCTTGTAGTGTCGTTAGGGTAATAATATGTTTGTTGCTGATCACATCTATAGATTTAGGGAGTTGACTTAAAGATGTCAGATCAGTGAGAGTGATAGAATGACCATTATGAAGTTCAAGAATGGGTTACGACCTGAACTTCAGTCACACATTCTGATATGACTAGTAGCATCACTACATCTTTTCCAATCAGCTCTAGATAATGAGTATAGGTTACATGGTATCGCTAGGAGAGTCCCTTCTTACTAAGGTCAACCCAGTGACCAAAATTTCTCGCAGAGTAGACCTTTTCCCACTTCTCAGGCGTCCTCTAGGGCTAGTAACATCGTAGCTGGGCCATTTCATGACAAAGGGAAGGGTGTAGCTGCACCAAACTCTTAATTTACTACCCAAGAGAGGTGCTTTACGTGACAGGGGTTAGGACACAAGTCTTTTGAGTGCCCCAATTGCAATCTCCAGTGAGTAACAATAGTAGGGGACACTTCAAAAGAGGAGGGGAATATTGTCGGGGTTGAAGTCAAGGGTGAGTACAACTCGCAGGATGAGTAGGTTGATGATCACCTAGAGGAGATAGGTAATCAGATAGGTATCATGAGATGCATTTTCATGAGTCATAGGAGGAGATGATTGTGATGCCCCTAAAATAGGTCCACATAACCCATTCTGGGTCGCCAAATACATACCACATAATCAAAATACAAACTTCTTATTTACAAAAATTAAACTGTCGTGCAAAAATACGACAACACATAAGTTGTGAGTTTTAATACAAATAACAATACTCACACTCTAAACCAATGATATTTTATATAAAGGTACAGTCGATAACTCTTTTAGGAATTAAAATTTTTGAAAAATTCTCAAGGAAGCCTTCATACATGGGAGGCCATGCATTTAAGTTATAATAGATATCATATGACATGAGAATTAACCTTGGTTGACCCAATAGACCCCAAAAAGAACGAGAAGATTACTATCATGTTCATTCTAATGATGTGTATCTTCTTGCCATATAATTATCTCCATTGTCCTAAACTGAGGATTATATTCCAACCATACTCTAAGATTATATAGGTAGTACTCATAGATATAATCAACAAGTGGATGTGCACAACCATATCTTATGATAACATAAAATTGTATGTGGTTAGACATCGTGTATGATAGTGTCAACACACCCTTTAAGCTCTCAATAAAATTATGTCCTCCTCAATCTAGTGGGGTGCATTTTTTATGCTTTCAAAGTCGAGTTCTCATCACCCTATTGTTGTTCACCAAAATTAACTATTAAATGATGTATAAAATACGACACACACTTTTTAAGTCCTCAATACAATTATATATTATCATGTTATTTTATAATGTATTGAGGAACTTCAATAGTCACAGACCGTCACTCTATTCTCCTGTTATCCCCGCTCGACCCAGCTACACTCTTATTACCTGAAAGGAATTGTGAAGTAAAAGGGTGAGCACAAATAGCCCAATAAAAAATATTATGACTAAAGATAATTAAATTATCAATAGCCTTCATCAGTAATAAATCTGATATTTAGAACATATGGTAAATGATAAAAGTTTTCAACCATAATTGCAGCCGAAGCAACAATCCATTAAAAGAGTCAAGTAGAACATAATGTCTATTATCTCCTCCAATTAAAAGTCCATCATTAATATTTCATTGTTGTAATACCCATCAACAATTCTTTGTTGTACCCAAAACAAAGAGAATTTTAATCATCTGTCTTCACCTGAACCACCAAAGATTATAGTTAAATTCATAATTCATGTTTATAATCATGTAAATCAACAGTTTCTCCTTGCCACAAAGGCTTAATAGAACTTTCACTCAATGTCCTTGGCACAACGGCTAAAGACACTCAATAATCATATCGCCTTTACACCCTACACTAAAGACATTCAAATGTAACTACAATGGTCATGATCATACCAATCATTTATCTATCTTTGCACTACGGGTCAAAAATGTTCAACTGCAAAACCAATGATCATGCCAAACAATAATCTATCTTTGCACTACGGGCCAAAGATATTTATTTGTATCATCAGTGGTCGATCATGCCAAACACCTGTCCATCTTTGCACTACGGGCTAAAGATATCAATCAACAGTTCATCTTTGCACTACGGGCCAAAGTTATCAATCAACAGTTCATCCGTGCCAAAGATATCAATCAACAGTTTATCTTTACACTACGGGCCAAAGATATTCATCAATCAACAGTTCTTCTTTGCACTATGGGCTAAAGATAATTTTCAACATAATTTAAGTCTGACAATTATGACAATGACATAAAGAATGAATCAAGTGAGATCAAAGATAAATATTAGAGATTTCTAATTGAATTTATCCAGAGTTCAGAAATTTCCAAATTGTCAACATGAAGATTATAACATGGATTTAATTTCAAGAATAAGATTCATAAAAGATTACTTGGACAAAGAAAAGGAAATTAAATTCTATTGTGAATAGTACCGTATGAATATTATCCATGAATAATATCGTATGAATAGTAATATGAAATGAAATATTATCACTTACATAATATGGATTATAAAAAAAAATGATACCCCTTACGAGTATTAAAAGAAAATAACATCCTTTACGAGAAAAATAATATTTTTTACCTTAATAGAAAAGTAGTTTTGACTGGAATAACGAAGATTATGTTGAGGAAATCTTGCACTATTATCAACACTCAAAAAATCCTTATACTTACAAGAAATACACTCAATATTATAGAGAAAGATTTTTCTTATTCTGGTGTGAGTTTTATTATTGAACTAAGCAACCTATTTATAGGAAAATGCTAGCACACCAGGATTGACAAATTTTTCACACGATTATTTTACAGCACACACATTTTGAAACAAAGCTTTCAAAACCAACTTGCTCAGCTCCACCCTTTATGACATGTATCTTTTTTCGAAAAATTATAATTAAAAAGGAATCCAAATTCAATTTGCTCTTTTCCTCCTTATTTTATTCTTATGCCATAAATTTATTATAATAATATTATAATTTAAATTATAAAATTATACTATTATATTATCACAATATACTATTATAATGTAATATTATAATAATATATTTGAATGAATATTTTATCAGAGACAATAATTATGGCTCCATAAAAAAATATGTCAAACTTTCAACAAATATCTCATGCTAAAATTCCTCTATTTATATTAAAATTGAATAAATATTTATTTATCATATTTATCAATAATTTTTATTCATCAATTATTTACAACTCTTCAATCCTTCAATAATTATTCCTAATTAATATTATAGATTCACAATACTGATAACTAGATCGTTCCCAAGAAAGAGGGGGCTTTCTGATAAAGATTTCTCCTTATTGGCGCGCAATTAAATAATCTAACCCCTTTCCTCGACAGAATCTTCTAGACCTTGTCAATAATGCTATCTAATAATATCATTTCAATAATATGGGTGATAAAAAATGAGAAATATTATGCAGTTATTACTGTGACAATTATTGAGACAATAATATAAAATATTATTCAATTACCACTATAGTAATTATTGCATCAATAATATGAAAGACTGTGCAATTTTTACTGTAACAATTATTGAGTCAAACATTAAGTGACTTCTTACGTAATAATCAATAATCAGAGATACTGTGCAATACCGTGTTCTACTGTGCAACAACGTGTATTACTGTGCTTTTATCATTGGGTATTTCAACAGTTAACGGTAAAAGTTTTGTATTTATTTTTTTATAAAAAGGTTATTTCTTTCGCTTTCTATATCCGACAGTTATTCCGTTATGTGGTCCACCAATGATTACGCCGTCATACGAATATGTTAGTTCCCAGAGGCACAATTGTTATCTAGAAGGGGGGGGGTTGAATAGATATTTAAAATTCTTTTCGTTTTACTTTGTTAGTTTTGATAATGATTCAAATACAGCGGAATTAAGATTAGTTTGTTTCCCTTTTAGATATAGTGAGTTAATGAGAGTGAGGCAGTTATAATAGTTATAGCAGATATAGCAGTTATAGCAAGAATGTAAGAGACACAACAGTTTTAAGTGGTTCATAACACTTAAAGCTCCTAGTCCACTCTTCTACTCCTCGAGTAAAAAATCCACTAAGGATATCTTTATACTTTCTGAATCTCACAGATTCCTTCTAGATCAGCAATCTAGGTACTTCTTAGTTCACTCTTGAACTCTTCAAGTCCAGCAGACTTGGTTCTTCTCAGTTCACGTAGAACTCTTCAAGTCCTTCTGACTTGGAACTCTTACTTCAGTTGATTGGTAGTTGTTGAGTTTTTGGTTGGTGCTACTCAGTTGCCTTTAAGCACTTGTTCGAAAGAACTGAGTAGCTGATCAAGCTTTCTTTTTTACTCAGATCGTAGAGTTGAGCGTTGAATGTTCTTCAGCATTTTGTTCAATGCTTGCTTGCTCTTTTCATCTGTAGATGTTTCTCATATATGTGATCTTTGAAATCTATCCGTTGAAGCCATTTATTGAAGCATTAAATGCGTTTGACATTTCTGAATTTTGATGGAGACGTTTCTGTACATCTTCTGAATTGCATTCTGGCCCACTGACACAGAAGACTACTTTCTCACCTAACACCTAAAAAGATGTTTTTCTCTGTCCTATGGTTCTTTCCTTAGCTTGTTCAATACATTTCTTTCGTTGTATACTAAGGATATCTTTTGTACCGTTGGGACTGGTAAGGACTTCAACGTTTAAAACCCATTCCATATTTGTTGGAATTTGTCTCCTAACAAAAGGTGGGGCTCAATGCTTTTGACATAAGGCAGATGATACTCTACGCTCCAGATCGTGGTGTCTTGTCACCTTGGTGCTTGGTCTAACGCTATCAAATAAGAGCACTACGATTTCTCTTAACGACTTGCGCATTGTGATCTTCACTTGCTTATTTTGCAAGCTCTACATTTCTGAGAGCACACTACGATCTCTGAGTTGGCTCGACAAACATTGAGACCACTCTACGATTTTTGAAAAGGTCCGTCAAGGCAGGACACACTACGATCCTTGATGCTCTACGTTTCTACCTTGGCTTCTGTAATCTTGATCAGCTTGATACACTACGATCTCTTTGAAGCCTATCTATTACATCTCAAGATCAACCTAACAGTTTTGATCTCTTTATCTATACATTCATTTACAGAATGATACACATTAAGAGTTTAGATCAACCTAACAAATTTGATCTATCACTAAGTCCTTTTACATATATTCCTTGAAGGACTTTACATACAATCATGAGCTTTTACTTTAAACATCAAATCAAAATATGCACTCTCCCAACAATCTCTCCCTATTTGATGTTGACATAACATAGGAGATTTGTTGACATGATTATTAGTTTCTAGATGCATTTGTAGGAAAGTAAATATGACTTAATATTTCAGTGAACAACTAAAATTTCTTGAGAATAAGCATGAATTTATTGATGTTTGAGAAATAGATATTACAATTTTGCTTTACATTAATAAGAATTTAAATTTTCACTTATCTCTATTTCTTTGATCTTTTGCGTGGAGGATTGGCATACTCCTCAGCTCTCCTTTTCCTGCTTACTTCATCTCTCCTGGCTAGATCTTCTAGCTCACTTGGGCTTAGCCTAGGATTGTGATCATGCCTATTCATGAATGCAGGATCTCCAATTAGCATTTTTAGGCCTATGGTGGTCACATTTTGTGAGCTGGTAGTTGGCCCTAGACTCCTTATTGGTTGAGCCATTAAAACTTCTTGCTGATCAGATCGTTGAGTCTGATGGCCGGATCGTGGAGTCTGTTGGTGATACTGCCTTGTTGGAGGACTCCTTGATGATTGAGATAAGAATGTGCCTCTGCCTTTGCCTTTGCCTTGATCTCCTTTCCCTTTATTCTACCCATTTATGTTAGCATCAATGGTTCGAATGTCTTCTGAGAAGCGAGTCACTCATTGAACAAGCTCGTTGAGTTAACTTTGGGTTTAAGCATTGTCCTCTCGATTTTCTTTGATTAGAGCATCAGATCGAGCTTCCCTTCGTTGGAGGATGTCTAGGACATTGTCAGTCTGCTATCCTTGGCTTGTGAAAAAAGTTTGGAATTCTTTTACGGCAGTTTGCAGATTGATGATGCTGTCCAACATAAGTTTGTTTTGGACTTCTTGAGTCGTCTGTAAGATAAGAACATCATCCCTGTGACGTTTAGCTACTTGAAAGTGGATCTGATCCCTGTCATTTATGCTCTTCACCATTTCTTTTATGATTTCCCTAAGCTTCTTTGTTAGCTCAGAGCTTAGGGTGCTTGGGAGATCATTGGCAGCATTGATCATTTTATTCAATCTCAGTTGAATGAGTTCAGTGTGAGCTTCAAGACTGTCATCTATGTCCTTAATCACTTTCTTCGACACTTCTGACAACTCAGATTTGGTGGGTAGATCTGAAAGGAGTTCACTGAGTCATGGATTGTTTGGAGGAAGAGGAGGTGGATATCTTATGTATTGATCTTGCAAGGTGTAGAGAGCAAGATCAAGGTTGAAGTATTCATTTGAGGACAAGGAGGGAATATCTGATGGAGGGGCTTGTATTTAGGTTTCTAGAGTAGGTGGCTCTACGATTTGAGCGTGGGACTTTACGATGGGGCTAGAGTCAGTGATCGTAGAGATGATGAGAGTTGGGATCAATATGAAGTTGGGCATATTTGGTTCATTAGTTACAGAATTTTGGGATTCTGTAACTGGGAATTAACTTTGTGGATTTAGGACCACTTCCAACCAGCTTGGAAATTCAAAAAATTGGCTGAAGAAAGATAGTGGATAGTGATTAACTCTAAACAATATTGGGACAAATAATACCTCATGCACCATCCTTGAAGAGGGACCATTTGTTATCAGCTGTTTGGCAAAGTTGAAGTTGCCTAGAAATCCATGAGCTAGCACAGAGATGGCTGGATAATCTTTGAAGCTCCAAAACATGTGATTCCAGGAGTTTAGAATTTGAGCTTGATGAAAACGCATCATGGGGAGATAAGAGAACAGCTGATTATAGAGAAAACTCCTATACCCATCACGACCCACACCTATGATCTCAAGTTCATCATCATCTTCGTCTTCTACTTCTTCTCTATCTCCTTTTGAGAATTCCACTATATCAATGACTTCCTTTTTACGTTCTTGCTCAGGCTCTCCCTCATTTTTTGCAAGAGCAACTTCTTTTGACATGGGGATATCTTGAGGCTCCCCCTCAACATGATCATCCATCTGTAGGACTAGTAGCTCCCCCTCAGCTGAAACACTTTCTATGGTGAGAACTTCAGGCATCTCCCCCTCAGCTTGAGCTATGTCCTTTTGGATTTCTTTGGATAGTTCCTTTTCAGCAGCCATCTTTTTGTCTTCTTCTTTGAGTATTCCTTCATTGATAAGGATGTACTTTTTAACCAATTTTTGTCTTGGTTTTCTAGGCTGAGCCACAGCCTCAGGACTTCCTTGAGCTTCAGCTCTGTCCTGTTGATCAGCCAGAACATCTGGTGTAGCAACTTCCTTGCTAGAGGTGTTCGGTCTGGTCTCTACGATTGGTAGAGACTTTACGATCGAAGAGAAAGATGGCCTCTTGGACTTGTGACTAATTTTGTTCTTCTTCAGCAGCTGTGATATAGTAGCTCTGTCTTTATCTGCCTCAGTCTGCTGTTCTTTTCTTCTTAAGATCCTCAGAGTCTCAAGGTCAGAGGACTCTACAGGTATATCAGGGATAGACCCTTGAGGTTCTTCTGCCATTCTAGTCTTTAGCTTTCTCTTACCCTTGCTTTTTTTGACTAGGGCAGTGGGTTCTTCCTTGTTGATTTCTTCCTCTTCTTCTTCAGTCTCTTTGACGACTGACATGTTTCCTGGAATCCCTAATTCCTTTATATCACCAGTTCTTCCACTGGACTCAGACATCATACGTATATTTTCTACTAGATTCCTTTTCCAGTTTTTAAACAGTTGCTGGGTCATCCGTCTGTTTGGATTGATGGACTCTCCTTCATCGTCCCTAATCTTATCACCTAGAGCAGACTGTAGGATGATACTGATGAATCGCCCATAGAGCATCTTTCCAGAGCTCTTTGACTTCTTCGAGCTGAGAGTCCACTTCCCAATCCATTCAAGCAGTAGGGCTCCATAGTTAAGTTGTATCCCACAACTGATGGCTGTCATGAGCTTGAACTGCACCTCATTTATAGAATCGTGGCCTAAGCTCTTGTGGCATACGCACTTTCCCACAATGTCTGCCAAAAATTCGTACCTCTAAGGAAATTCCTTCTTCTTGTATCCTTTGACAATGGGGAATTTCTTGTGATGCATCCTTTTAAGGCCTTCATGGAAGTCAATGCCATCTATGAACGAGAACCCTTCGCATTTGAAGGGCTAGGTTAATGTCCTCAGCATTTAGCTTGATTTCCACGTCCTTGACTTTCGTCGTGATGACCTCATTTTCGAACACCCCATTCTTGTAAAACTCCTTTATCAGCTTCGGGTAGATCCACGTGCTTGTACCCAGAGCTTCTTCAAGACCGACTTTCTTTATCATGGACAGTGTTTTGAGAAATTTGTGGTCAGCTGTCTTAAACTCATCAAAGTAGAGTCTGTAACTAGAGATGACGTTTGAGGCTGCAATTGATTTCTTTGCATTGTGTGTGATTGTTTGAGCTTTTTTGAAAGTTAGGGTTTCTGGTTGTAGAGAGAGAGATGTGTTTTTTGAACTTTTGATTTCAAAAAGGCATTTTCAAACTGTACTTGTAACTTCCCTCTCTCCATTTGCTTAGTGGGGCATGTGTCAAATTTTGCTTGGCTCTATAAATTTGACTGATGAGGAATATACTGATTTGCCCTTAGCTCCTTCTGAGCTAATGTATCTTTTGGGAAGACTACGATCGTTGAGGTAGTCTTAATAATCGTCGAGTCTGTTCTGCAATCGTCGGATCTGAACTGCAATCGTCGAGCCTGCTCTGGTCCTTGTGATGAACTTTTAACTTAGCATTCTTCTCGGTTTAAGGTAGCTCAGGAAAGGCCAACCTCATAGAGTGAATCAAGGGTTAGGTTTGTTCCTAAGGCACTTGACAGAGAGAGATTGCTTAGATTTGTTGAACTTTGTCATCACGGATGGTCTTTTGTTCTGTTTATGGAGCTCTGTTATCGTTGAGTTGGCAATACGATCGTTGAGTCTGCACTACGATCGTTGTCTTTCATATAACTGCAGCTCTACGATCGTGGACTTCCTTTGGTCATGTCTACAATTTCAAACGTAGCCTTTATATCTACATGGTTAGTACAAACTAGAGAATAGATTTCATGGTTGTAAGTTTAGCATGCCTAGCTCACTTATTAATTTGTTAAACCTGGATTCATCTAGAGGCTTTGTAAAGACATCAGCAAGTTAATTTTCAGTAGGGATATATTGTAAAGATATAGTTCTATTTTGTACATGATCCCTAATGAAGTGATACCTTATTTCTATATGCTTAGTCCTAGAATGCATGACAGGATTATGAGTTATTGCTATGGCACTTGTGTTATCACAGTGAATAGGTATTGATTTGAATTCAAACCCATAATCTACTAGCTAATTTTTCATCCATAGGATCTGAGCATAGCAGTTGCCAGCAGCAATGTATTCAGCTTCTGCAGTTGAAGTGGATACTGAATTTTATTTCTTGCTAAACCAGGACACAAGTTTGTTTCCTAGCAATTGACAGGTGCCACTAATACTTTTTCTATCTATTCTGTAGCCTGCAAAATCAACATCTGTGTATCCTGTTAGTTCAAATAAGGACTCCTTGGGATACCAAAATCCAAAGTGAGGTGTACCCTTGAGATACCTAAAAATCCTCTTTACAGTAGTTAAATGTGATTCTTTAGCATTAGCTTGAAATCTAGCATATATGCATGTTGCAAACATTATATCTGGTCTACTGGCAGTAAGATATAGAAGAGAGCCTATCATACCTCTGTATTGAGTTATATCAATACTTTTATCTTTTTCATCTTTGTCAAGCTTGGTGGCATGAGCAATTGGGGTTTTCATGGGAGAGGCTGATTCCATGCCATACTTCTTAAGTAAATCTTTAATGTATTTAGCTTAGTTTATGAAGATTCCTTCATCAGTCTGTTTTACTTGCAGTTCAAGGAAGAAATTCAACTCACCCATCATGCTCATCTCAAACTTGCTCTGCATAAGCTTGGAGAATCTCTTACATAACTTTTCATTAGTAGAACCAAAAATAATATCATCAACATATATTTGAACCAATAGGACTTTGTCTTTATGCTTTCTAAGAAATAATGTAGTATCTACTCTACCACTTGTGAACCCATTTTCAATTAGAAAGTTAGTCAGTGTTTCATACCATGCTCTAGATGCTTGTTTAAGACCATATAAGGCTTTGTCTAATCTATAAACATAATTGGAAAGAGATGGATTGATGAAACCTGGAGGTTACTCTACAAGACTTCTTCTTGAAGTTCTCCATTCAGGAATGCACTTTTAACATCCATCTAGAAGACCTTGAATTTCATGTGAGCAGCAAAGGCAAGGAATATTCTGATGGCTTCTAGTCTGGCAACAGGTGCAAATGTCTCATCATAGTCAATGCCTTCTTCCTTAGAGTAACCCTTGGCCACTAGTCTTGCTTTATTCCTGGTTATTACTCCATCTTCATCCATCTTGTTTCTGAAGACCCACTTGGTTCTAATGACAGGATGACTTTTTGGTCTTGGAACCAATTTCCACACATTGCTTCTTTCAAACTGATTAAGTTCTTCCTGCATGGCTTCTATCCAGCTGGAGTCTTCCGTAGCATCCTCTATCTTCTTAGGTTCTATTTGTGAGAGGAAGCTTAGATAGAAGCATTCATTTTGAGTGGCAGCTCTTGTTTTGACTCTTGCACTCGGATCTCCAATGATTAAATCTTGAGTGTGATCTCTTGCCCATCTATTTTCTATTTGGACGTCTGTCCTGATGCCTTCTTATCTTAGTTCTTCAAGATCTATTTCTTCTTCTTGGTGTGGAGGTTCGTTGTCTTGCATAGGCCTCTCTACGATCTTATTTCCTTGCTCAACGATTTCACTATCTGGCACTACGATCTTGGTGATGGGCTCGACGACTTCATTCGTTGAGTCTGGACTATCGTTCGTAGTGTCTTGAGACACTGTTTTGTCTAGGTTTGTTTCATCAAAGATGATATGGATCGAGACTTCCACACTCGGTGTTTTCTTGTTGAACACTCTATAGGCTTTACTGTCTGTGGCATAACCAAGAAATATTCCTTCGTCTGACTTGGGTTGGAACTTTGTCAGATACTGCTTTCCATTGTTAAGAATGTAGCATGCACAGCCGAATACATGGAAGTAGCTGACATTTGGCTTTCTTCCTTTCCACAGTTCGTAGGGTGTCTTCTTAATCGTAGAGTGTATCAGTGACCTGTTCTGAGTGTAGCATGCAGTGTTGACGGCTTCTGCCGAGAAGTATTCAGGCAGATGTGCTGCTGCTAGTAGAGTTCTTCCAGCCTCTATCAACGTTCTGTTCTTTCTCTCAGCTACTCCATTTTATTGAGGAGTTCGTGGAGCTAAAAAGTTGTGACTAATGCCATTGTCTGTGCAGAACTGGTCCATTTGAGTGAAGTCAAATTCTCTGCCACGATCACTCCTTATAGCCTTAATTTTCACCCCTTTCTCGTTCATCACCAGTCTGAACATCTTGATCACTTGGGAGCTTGTTTCATCTTTCGAGGTTAGAAAGAATACCCATGTAAATCTGGTGTAGTCGTCCACTATGACCAGTGAGTATCTCTTCCCTCCAAGGCTCGTTGTTGGAATTGGCCCAAACAGATCCATGTGAAGCAGCTACAGGGACTTGTCAATTGAGTTGGAAGTTTTTCTCTTGAATGAGCTTCTGGTCTGCTTTCCAAGTTGACAGGCATTGCAAGGCCTTTCTTTGACGAAGTTGAACTTGGGTAAGCCTGCTACTAGATCTTTTGAGGCTAGTTTGGACATGCTCTTGAAGTTGAGATGAGACAGTCGTCTATGCCAAAGCCATTTCATTTCTTCAGATGCTTTAGCCAGAAAGCATATTGTCTCGTCTGAGCTCAGTTGTCCAAGATTTCCTATATAGACATTTCCTTCTCTTGTCCCGGTTAGCTTTACAACAGATGTCTTTAAATCTCGGACTTGACACTAATTGTTGAGGAATGTTACTTGATGACCCCTTGTCGCAGAGTTGGCTTATGCTTAGAAGATTGTATTCTAGTCCTTCCACATATGCCACTTTACTGAAGGACACTGCACCATTCTCAGCTGAGCCATATCCTCTTGTCTTGCCATAGCCATTGTCTCCAAAGATGACTGAAGGACCCTCCTTCTCTATGTAGTTAGACAGAAGGGCCTTGTTCCCAGTCATGTGCATTGAGCATCCACTGTCCAGATACCAGGTTGTGATCGTGAAGCTCTTTTCCTATGGTAGCATAAAACATTCATTTTGGTACCCATACTTGCATGGGTCCTACTTTGTTAGTAGACTTGGGAACCTAAATCTGCTTGATTTTGGGTCTCACATACATGGAATTATAATAGCATTTTGCAGCCTTGTGACCAACTTTATTGCACACAAAACATCTAATATGATGCATGCCTGTGTGTTTGTGAGAATTCTTCCTCCATTTGGACTTTTGTGGATCTTTAGTCATCCTTCTGTTAAACTAATTTTTCTTCTTCTATGTGTCCTTGTGTTTCATGATTTGTGAGGAGTGTACCTTACCTCTACTATACCTTCCCCGTTGATTCGTAGAGTTGGTCTTACTTGACTTTACGATCCTTCGAGGTTGGTGAGTAGTGGCTGGGTTACTCTTCTCTTTTCTGAAACCCAGGCCAACACGAGATCCCTTATTCCTTGGAATATGGATTGAATCAGTAGAGCAGGGTTTGACTGGCTCATCCTTCTGTGAGGATTTCATAAATATAATGCCTCTACTAAAACTCAAGGCATTACTAGTGCTAGTTTCCTTTACCTTTTCCATACATGGCTCTGAGGTAGATTCCCCAAAGCCTAAACATGTTCGGTTAAAGACACTTCTCTGACTAGAGATTAGGGAGTCCATGGATAAAGAGGATTTATTCCATGTAGAGATTGTCTTTTCTAGTTCCTCAATTTTAGAGGTCAGACTTGACTCTCTTTGTGCATTGAGCTCATTGGTCTGTTTTAAGAGCTTATTCTCAGCTTCAACCTTGGAGAGAGAGTCAGTACTTAGAATGACTGTTTCTAGTTCTTCTTGAACTTTCTCTTTCTTCTTTTGAAGAAGTGAATAGTCCTTAGATAGAACTCTAAACCATTTCATGTATTGATGCAGATCAGATGTTATGCCATGCAGTGCAGTTCTTAAATCATCAATGTCTACATCAAGAGAGTTGAAGTCAAATACCTCATCTATACTTACTTCATGTATGTTGGAGTTCTGTTTGTCCTTTGCATTCTTGGCCATCAGGCAAATATTTGCCACTTGAGGATCTTCATCATCTCCCGATTCAAGAGTTAAGTCATTGTCTGAGTCACTCCATAATCCTCCAGCAACAAGGCCTTTGTCTCTCTTCTGAGGCCTTTTATTGCCTTTGTATTCCTTCTTTGGATGTGATTTCTTCTTTAGTTCTTCTCTGAGAGGTTTGTTGCAGTTGGCAATGAAATGGCCAGGCTTCTTGCAATTATAGCATAGATCATTCATTTGCTCCTGGCTGTTGTAGTTGCTGACCTTCTTTGGCTTGCTAGTTTTGCCTTGACGCATGAACCTTCTAAGTCTTTTTACCAGCATTGCAAAGTCCTCATCATCATCTTCATCATAGTCAGAGTCAATTTCAGTGTTGACCTTGGAGGTACTTTCAGTTTCTTTGAGAGCAACACCCTTATCCTTCTTTCTTCCTTCTGATAGAGTTTCTGCTTGTTGAGTCAGCTCCAGTTCGTATGTAAGAAGGTTGCCATATAACTGTTAAACAATCATCTCATGGAGATTCTTTGACTCTCTGATAGTAGTGGTTTTGGCATCCCACCTGCTTTGTAAGGCTCTCATAAACTTTATGATTAGATCTTTGTTTGGATAGATCTTTCCATAGGCTCGTAGAGAGTTGAGCAGAACGTTGAATCTCTCGTAGGTGGCAGTGACATTTTCTCCTTGAACGTGTTCAAACATTTCATATTGCTGTGTCAGGAGAGATTGTTTGTTTTCTCTGACTTCTTCCGTTCCTTCGTGCATGATGAGCAGTGCTTCCCAAACCTCCTTTGCTGTTTTGCTGTTGACCACATTTTCGAATAGATTGTCTTCTAAGGATTGAAACAAAATGTTCTTAGCCTTCTTGTCGAGTTGAACAGCTCTCTTCTCATTGTCAGTCCATTCTTCGTTGACCTTGATCTGTATTCTGTTTGGATCGTCAGTAGTTAGTGCAAGCTTTGTAGGAATGTAGGGCCCATTTTGAACAGTTTCAAATAGATCTTCATCTATTGAATCTATGTATGCTTGCATCCTAACTTTCCAGTTGGCGAATTTATCTTTGTTGCACATAGGTGGCTTGTTGCCTCCTCCAGTCCTTGATTCACTTGGTAAGTGTGCCATTGGATCTACTTAAGCTTTGTAGGCTATATAATAGAACCTGCTTTGATACCAATTGTTATTTCCCGGAGGCACAATAGTTATCTAGAAGGGGGGTTGAATATATATTTAAAATTCTTTTCGTTTTACTTTGTTAGTTTTGATAATGATTCAAACACAACAGAATTAAGATTAGTTTGTTTCCCTTTTAGATATAGTGAGTTAATGAGAGTGAGGCAGTTATAATAGTTATAGCAAGAATGTAAGAGACACAGTAGTTTTAAGTGGTTCAGAGCACTTAAAGCTCCTAGTCCACTCTTCTACTCCTCGAGTAGGAAATCCACTAAGGATATCTTTACACTTTCTGAATCTCACAGATTCCTTCTAGATCAGCAATCTAGGTACTTCTTAGTTCACTCTTGAACTCTTCAAGTCCAGTAGACTTGGTTCTTCTCAGTTCACTTAGAACTCTTCAAGTCCTTCTGACTTGGAACTCTTACTTCAGTTAATTGGTAGTTGTTGAGTTTTTGGTTGGTGCTACTCAGTTGCCTTTAAGCACTTGTTCGAAAGAACTGAGTAGCTGATCAAGCTTTCTCTTTTTCTCAGATCGTAGAGTTGAGCGTTGAGTGTTCTTCAGCGTTTTGTTCAATGCTTGCTTGCTCTTCTCATCTGCAGATGTTTCTCATATATGTGATCTTTGAAATCTATTCGTTAATGCCATTTGTTAAAGCATTAAATACGTTTGACATTTCTGAACTTTGATGGAGACGTTTCTGCACATCTTCTGAATTGCATTCTGGCCCACTGACACAGCAGACTGCTTTCTCACCTAACACCTGAAAAGATGTTTTCCTCTGTCCTATGGTCCTTTCCTTAGCTTCTTCAATACGTTTCTTTCATTGTATACTAAGGATATCTTTTGTACCGTTGGGACTGGTGAGGACTTCAACGTTTAAAACACATTCCACATTTGTTGGAATTTATCTCCAAACAAAAGGTGGGGCTCGATGCTTCTGACACAAGGCAGATGATACTCTACGATCCAGATCGTGGTGTCTTGTCACCTTGGTGCTTGGTCTGATGCTATCAAATAAGAGCACTACGATTTCTCTTAAAGACTTGTGCACTGTGATCTTCACTTGCTTGTTTTGTAAGCTCTACGTTTTCGAGAGCACACTACGATCTCTGAGTTGGCTCGGCAAACGTTGGTACCACTCTACGATTTTCGAAGAGGTCCGTCAAGGTAGGCACACTACGATCCTTGATGCTCTACATTTCTGCCTTGACTCCTGTAATCTTGATCAACTTGATCCACTACGATCTCTTCGAAGCCTATCTATTACATCTCAAAATTAACCTAACAATTTTGATCTCTTTATATATGCATTCATTTACAAAATGATACACATTAAGAGTTTAGATCAACTTAACAAATTTGATCTATCACTAAGTCCTTGTACATATATTCCTTGAAGGACTTTACATACAATCATGAGCTTTTACTTTAAACATCAAATCAAAATATATACTCTCCCAATAGAATATTCCCGATAAAAAGAATATTCTCCGACAAAACGAATATTCTCCGACACAACGAATATTTTATGGTAACTTGCTTACTTTGTAAAATTTTCACATATCACCTTTAACTTTAATCTTTTATCAATTTAACCACTTACTGAATAGAATAATAATTATAAGAAAAATTAAATACTTTTATTTCATTAAATTCGGGGTCTTACAATGATTGGTGGAGAACAACCATATTTTATACCTACTGCAAAGTAGGTGGTGTCTTTTCTAAGTTGATCATCGATGAGGGTAGTTGCTTAAATGAGGTTGTTGAGTCCACTTTACCACGGATGAAGCTAAAAGCAGAATCACATCCCCATCCTTTTGGCGTAGCCTGAGTTAATAAGACATCTATGCTTGTGTCAAAGAGATGTCTAGTGTCGATCCACCTTCAGGGCTATGAGGAGAGTATTTGGTGTGACGTCCTTCCTATGAATGTTGCACATATTCTACTAAAGCGACTTTGGTTATATGACCGTGATGTGACTCATTGTAGGAGGACAAACACACGTGTTTACACACAAGGGACATAAAATATCATTAGCACCTATGAGACCTCGAGTTTTGTCCAAGAGTCAACCGAAGGAGACTAGCTGACATACCTAACAAACTAAATCACTCTATATTCTTAATAGAAAGGACACATGTTTACACATAAGAGATAAAAAATATCATTAGCACATGTGAGACCCCGAGTGTCATTCAAGAGTCAACCAAATGAGACCAGTTTACCTTCCTAACAAACTAAATCACTTCATATTCTTAATAGAAAGGAGTAGAGGAGTGTGTTAGAGTAGAAGGTTGCGGGATTTGAACGCATTATCCAGGAGTAACCTACTTGTCGAGACTTTAATGACATTTATGTTGACCTACAGAATCCTAGTTTCCCTAGGGAGTTTGTTCTGTACTCCAATCATCAGGTACTTTAGTACCTTAGCTCTTAAAAGAAGCTGAGTCATCGACACGCTAGGTGGGTAGAGTTCATCAAGGAGTATTCTTTTGCCCTCAAACATTGTAAAGGGATAGAGATTGTGGTTACCGATGCGTTGAGTAAGGTATCCATCCTTGTCAACTCATTGAGAGTGAAGTTTGTGGGATTTAAACGCATTATCCAAGAGTATCCTATTTGTCGAGACTTTAGTAACATTTATGTTGCCCTACAAAATCCTACTTCCCCACCCTCTAGTGATTTTTGTATCCATGATGGGTATCGTTTTAAGGGCACCCGCTTGTGTATTCCTAATACATCAATGCGTGAGTATTTATTTTGGGAGTTACACGCGAGAGGATTAGCTACACTTTCGTCGAGATAAAACCATTGTTATTATTGAGGATAAGTTATTTTGGCCTAGTCTCAAGAGAGATGTAGCTCATGTTGTTTCTGAGTGATGCATATGTCAGACTGTTAAGAGTAAGGAAGCAGAACACGGGTTGTACACTTCACTTTCGGTTCCCCATGCACCCTGGGAGGATCTTAGCATGGATTTTGTCATGGGGTTACCGAGGACCCAAAGGGGTCATGATTCAGTTTTTGTTATAGTAGTGTTCTAAAAATCTCCGCCTAGGCTCTGGGCCCCTCTGGCGCCTTGCCTAGGCGCTAGGCCCCCCTGGCGCTTCACCTAGGCCCAAGATGGTAAACAAATCCCTCTAAGAAATTAGGCAGGGCCTAAGCGGAGAGGTTTTTTTATTTTAATAACTACCCAAACCAGATCTTGATATATTTATTTGTCTAATGATTTTACCATATTCATAGCAGAGGATGTAGCCTATCAAATCACAACAAGAAGTGAACAAGATCAAGTCAAAATGAATAATTTTATTATAGTTATAATTTTTTGAACTTATACCAACTTCAAATTATATAAATGATGATACATTTATAATATTTAGTTTAATTCAATATAATTCTTAAATTTATGTTTAGTTTCTTAAGTTTTAATATTGAATTGAATTCTTGAATTCTTGAAATTTTAAATTTTATTATTTAATAACAATCTTGTTTATGAATAAAACTAATACGTTAAAGATATGTTTGAACTTTGGCAATTGCATGTTTGTGTTTGAACTTTGACATTGACAATATGGATATGTGTTTGAACTTTAAGTAAATGTCTTTATTATTTTTATTATAGATTGTTTTGCTTTATATTATTATTTTGTTTGGATAAATATAAGATAAAATAATAAAATTGGCTTAAAATAAAAAATTATGCCTAGGCCCCGCCTAGCGCCTTTTAGAACATTGTGTTGTAGTGGACCGTTTCTGATGCGGTACGGAAGAAGAAATTCAAAAAAATTATTATTATTTTTTTTTTTGTTACTAGGAGATAACCGTTGGATTATTAATGTAATTATTTTAGTAGAGTAGATTTTAATTAGGAGAGTTTTAATTATAGTAGTAGTTTTAATTAGGAGATCATTTCCTTTTTAAATTAGAGTTTTTACTTATTCCCCAAGTATTGGATTTTCTATTTAAGCATTATAATAGTTCATTATTTTACAGATTTATTGAATGAATTGATTTTGAGATTACAAGTGTGTGCTTTTGTGTGTGTTTCTTTATCGATTCTCTGCGGAGATATGTACTTTTATTCCTTCTTCTTACCCCGTCCTACATTATAATGATATTAACTACCAAAATTCCTTATATCTTTTGATTTAACCTTATTCTTTCCTACCCTATTTTTCTTGGTCTCCATCAAATTGTCAAAGTTCGTTAGAGAAACAACAACAATTTTCCAAGATGAAAGTACGATATGTAGTAGGAATCGTCTTCGTCGTAGTCTCCATTTATCTTGAGGGAAAAAAATGCTATAGCGCGGTAGCGCTGCTGCTATAGTTTCGCCAAAACTGCTACAGCGTTGCTGCTACAGTTTCGCCGCTACAATAATTATGCGACAGTAATTCCACTGCCAAATTATAGTTTAATACCCACGATTTTCTAAAATTCTCAACTCAGGCCCCAAAGTTTCTAAAACTTTCAATTGAACCCTTAAAGCTTCTGAAATATTTAATTAAGCACCCAAAGTTTTTGAAATTTATAATTTAACCCCCAAAGTTTTTGAAAATTATAATTTAACCCCTCTACATATATACAATGTCTTCTAGGTTTAACAATCCAGACTTTCTTTATGCTAAGATAAAGCAACTTGAACATCGAACTTTAGTTATATACGAGCAACTTAAAAGTTCTTGTGTCATGTATAGTGTCGAGTATTGAAAATTATGCGACGAGCTTACAATTTCTGAGACAAGTTTTGCAAATTTAAAGGCACATTACGAGTACATAACAACATGTTATGTTCATCCATATTTTATTCAAGTGTAAAAAAATGTTCATCCTAATCGTGTTTGTTCAACTACAGCGACACATTCATAAGAGGAGACTCGCAAAGTAAATTCTTACAACACAATTGATGAATGTTTCACAATACTTAAACGTATCAATAACCAATATGAAATTGGTAAGGATAAAGAAGAAAAAGTACTTTCACATATTGATGTTTATGAGAAACATGAAGTGAACAACTTACAAATTTAAATATGGTTTGCAGTGAGTAAATTGAAGTCAAGTTTGACCCCATACGTGAAAACATCAAGGAAGATAAAGTTGAGATCAATCATGTTAATTTTATCTTTTTTATTGATACATTCGAGTCCCAAGATACTACGAATTTATATATTATGTCATTCTTATTCCTAAAAATTGTGCTCATGACATTGAATGTTCGGATGCACATGTTTTGTTGGAAGGCAATTCTCGGACTGTGGTTTATTATTCTTCAATATTTCAAAACTCGAGGACGAGTTTTTTTCAAAGGCGAGGAGAATGATGTGGTACAGAAGAAGAAATTCAAGAAGTTTATTATTAATTTTGTTTTGTTATTTGGAGATAAACGTTGGATTATTAATGTAATTATTTTATTAGATTATGATAGTAGATTTTAATTATAGTAATAAATTTTAATTAGAAGATTGTTTACTTTTTAAATTAGGGTATTTACTTAGTTCCAAAGTATTGAGCTTTCTATTTAAGCATTGTAATACTTCATTATTTTACAGATTTATTGAATGAATTGATTTTGAGATTACAACAGTGTGCTTTTGTGTGTGTTTCTTTACCGAATCTCTACGGAGATAGGTACTCTTATTTCTTCTTCATACCTCATACTCCTACATCAGTTTCACTAAGATTACACATTTTATTCCTTGCAACAAAACTAATAATGCCTCACATATTGTCATAATTTTCTTTAGTGAGGAGGTGAGATTGCGTGGGTTACTATTGACTATTCTTTCTGATAGAGATGTGAAATTTATGAGTTATTTTTGAAAAACTCTCTAAAAGAAACTTAACACCACGCTTAAGTTTTCCATTGCTTATCATCCACGGACCGATGGTCAGATTGAGGTTGTTAATAAGAGTCTAGATGATTTGATACGTTGTCTTGTGGGTGATCATGTGCCTACATTGGATAAGGTTTTACCTATAACCGAGTTTACATATAATAGCTCAGTAAATCATTCAACTGGGCTGAGTCATTTTTAGGCTTACACTAGTTATCTGCCTAGGAAACTTGTTAATTTAGCTCCTCTTCCCACTGCATATAGGGCTAGTGAGTCTGCAAAGTCTTTTGTGCATCATATTCATGATTTTCATGATGAGATAAGAAATAAAATTAATTTGAGCAATGAAAATTACAAGTTTGTTGCAGATGTTCATCGCAGGTGTCAAGAGTTTAATGAGAATGATCGAATGATGCTGCGACATCATGCTGAGAGATTACCTCCTGGCACAAGGAAGAAAATGCATGCTAAGAGGATGGGTCCATTTCGAGTTTGAAAGAAGGTATCGCTAATACATACTAGTTGGATCTTCCGAGTGATAGGAGTATTAGTCCTGTATTCAATGTGGAAGACTTTACTCCTTATCATGGGCCTTCTAATGATTCCACTCCCTCTTCCACTTCTTCTACTTCTTCCCCTATTTCACCTACATTTTCTAACCCTGATGAGCCTATACTTGTTCCTCCTTTACCTGTTCCACCTGCACCTCCTATTGTTCCAACACAACATATAACAGAGGTTATTGAGGATGTGTTTGATGAGCGGGTTATGTCAACCAGGCAGAGTGTGGTTATCGTTTGTTTTTGATGAAGTGGCGCAACAGGCCTCCAAATGATTATACATGGCTTAGTGTTAAGGAGTTTCGTCCCTTGATCCAAACCTTCTTTTAGATATACGAGGCTTTCACTTCGTCAGAGAGTTCATTTTCACAATTAAGGAGAGCTCATAGGGATTGATCCATAAGACGTCGTCGTCGTGGATGATTCACTATTTAGTTATTTATTTATCAGTGTCTATTTATTTATTTAGTTCATGAACTTGTAATTTATTGGCTTATTTCAATATTGGGTTATTTATTTAGATGCCCAATTGTTAATGGACTTAAGATTATTTGAGTTTTTTTTATTATAAATATGTAAGTCGTGACAGATTATTGAACACTTTGATATTAAAATTATCCTAATTATTGATTATGATTAACACTTCTCCTCCTTACAGCTGTTGGGAAACCCTAAGGGTAGTGTTCCTCTTGTGATCGAATCACCCTAGTTCTTTTAATTTTCCTTATTGATTTACCATTTCTAATTAATTATTTGTTCATCAATTTTCGTCTTACATCAATGATCAGTGATGTGTGTATGTATGAATATAAACACAGTTATAGTACTCCCTCCAACTGGAAATTAACGAGTTCTCCGTGTGATCTATTTTGACATTTTAGCATATTAAGGTTTTCTTAACACACCCTAACATAAATAATGCTAATGATTTTATTTAAAATACTAAATATTAAGACAATTTAATTATTAAGAAAAACGTATTAAACTTGTTTTATATTCGAAGTGTGTTCTACATGAAAGTTGATCTCGACAAAATGGGACTCGCATTTAAGGATGGAAGAGGGAGTTATGAGCTTGGCATGCAAATAAAGTGATAAAGTTGGATTGGACATGGAACTATGGTCATGTTTGTTTACAAGGACTATAATTCATGAGATTATAATCCAAGACTATTAATTTTAGGATTAAATAGTCCTACTTACATGTTTGTTTTTTATGGGATTATCTATGTGATAACTTAAAATAATATCATTTTATGTTTATTTTTTCTAGGATTAATTAAAAGATTGGATAAAAAATATATTGTTTGGACTATTATACCCTTACCAATAATAACATATTTTAAGCTATAATTTAAACTTGTTTATACATCGAAAAATTATGAACAATTAATTATAAACTTTTAAATACTGTTAAAATAAGTTAGTAAGTTCACAATGATTCACCATGCTTTTCTTATGTGAAATATTTGAGAATTAAATTATCATAAATTAGCACATAAATTAACAAATAAATAATACAAAATTCATGATGTGACGAACGAGATTTTGAGATTTATTTTAAATATTTATTGAAGTAAATAAATATCTTGTGACTTATTTATGGAGTTAAATAAATATTTGATGAAATTGTTGTAGATTAATTTAATTAAATATGTTACATTAATTAAATTAATGAGGAATAATGTTGTAGTTTGAAGTGATAATTTAGTTGGGATTATTAAATTAATTGAGTTGTTAATAATTATAATGTTATTAATTAAATTAATAATTAATTAGAGATTTATTGATTTGTTATAATTAATAAATGAGAATTTTAATTATGTGACAATTTAATATAATGAGTAATATTGGCTTTAATTTAATTGAATTTAAATATTAAAATTTGATTATTTAAAGTATGACAAATAAACTATATAATAAACGAGTTAATTAAAATAAATAAAAAAGGAGCCTTTAAATGTCAAACCAAACATGGCTTTAAAAACATGGGATCAGTTAAGGCCATGACGCGCTTAACTGATGCCCATGTTATGCCAGTTAAGTTATACGTACTCCATTATATTATCAGTGTAGAATTTACGTACTTCATTCCTAAGCTAAGTCAAAGAGAAAATAGAGAGAGTTTGAGAGAATTTGATATTATAGTAGAGGTTTTGGAGAATCAGAGAAGGGCTTCCTATCATCTTGCTTAATCTAAACAGAGAAATCAATGGTAATTCCTTTATCTCAAGTTTTAATTTACGTTCTTAAAAGTTCTTCAAGAAAATCAATTTTTAACTCTCTATAATTGAATTTTTATGGATGATTGTTGAATATATATTGTTATATGTGTTTATAAGATGTTTTATATGATTTGTATGTGATTTCGAATAATCAAACCCGTGAAATTATGTTTAAATTGGAGTATTGAAGTTAACAGAGAGATAATATTTGAATATGGCCTATATATACAAAAATTGATGCCTAAATTATATGGTAAATGTTAAATTGATGGTTGATTATGTTTATACATGTAAAACTGAAAAGAACGAAACTTGTATGGACTGATTTGGTTGAAAAACGAGTTCGTGGTAGTTGATTTCGTTAAGAATGTCAAAAAATGAGTTTTACACAAAAATATTGGATTTATGGCTTTAAATTTTGTTGTTTATGTGATTTATGTTGTTAAAATCATGCTACAATTGTTGTAAGAAGTTTTTGAAAAGTTTAGAACTTATGGATAGTATTCAATTTGTTGTTTTAGCGAAGTTTTGGCCTAATTTGGCTTTTTTGTGTTCTTCGCGAGCTCTGTCTGCGTCTCACTATGTCGCAGCGCCGCAGTGCCTGTTTTGTGAATAAATAGGGCGCTATGGCGCCCTAGCAGTGCCTGACATGGAGTCATGGTGCCGTATTGCCTGTTCAGAGAGTAAACAGAGCGTCGCAGCGCCAGACCTGAGCTGCAGCGCCTGTTGTAGGCTTAATTGGTGCGCGGCAGTGCCTGGTGGCGCCGCAGCGCTGAATTCCACTTCATTATGGGGCGCTGCAGCGCCACTTAGCAGAACTGCCTAGAAAATTCTATTTGATTGGTAAGGTCTAAAAAATGTGATGTAAACCTGATCTAATGAACATGGAAGTGTATTATTCTTATATTGATATGTTAAAACAGATTGTTAAAGTGTCAATGACGATTTTACGTGATGAATTTAATGTGTATTTAAACTCGTTATTCGTGAAGTCTAATAATGTGTTTAAGAACTAATGTTTGTGATTTGATTAATATAATCAGACTTAAAGCTAAGTTAAGTTAAGTTAAAAGAGAATTTACTCATGATGCTAGATATATTATAATTAATTGGTATTGTAAATGTAATGGTATATAGGATTAATTGAGGAACATTAATAATAATTGTTTAAACTACACACGAGGTAAGTTTATTAACTCTACTTTTAATTGAGCAAGTTCCTAAACCTTACTTTTACATTGTGCAAGTTTCCAAGTTCATAAGTCTTATTCTTATATTTAGCAAAGTCTTACTCTTATTTATTCAAGTTCATTGTAACACCCCCTTCCCGTAAAGGAAAGGGAGGTCACGTGCAAAGTACAACAAACCAAAAATAAGTAAACAAAACACTAATAACTTCAAAATATTAATAGTGATATCCATCAATGAAGTACTAAATGCAATTCTCCAACTAGAGTTAAAATAACCAAAATCAAAAATTCAATCAACCTAGATGGTCAAAGACAACTCTCTCATCACACTAGCCCTAAATCACCCCTGCAAACCTGTCAGAAGAAAAACATAGCATGAGCCAATTGCCCAGTACGGATACAGATATACAAAAGATATACAACTGATGTACGAAAACAACTGAGACAAAATACTGAACAAAACCTCAAGTGTAAATACTGACGAAAATATAATCTCGAAAGATCTGAATAGAATTTATCTGAATCAACAAAATTGACGAAACCAATAAAAGAATAAAGAAATAATGAACTAAAGTAACTAACTCAAAGAATTGAACTGAGCAGAAACAAACAAAACTAACACAATAAAATAATAGGCTGAATCAAATGGTTGGGTATTATTTCAAACTGAATGAACTCAAAAATATACATTGCCACACAGGCAAGTCAAAATAATGCCACATAGGCAAGTCAAATGATGCCACACAGACAATCAAAATAAAGCCACACAGGCAAATCAAATGATGCCACACAGGCAATTAAATTAATGCCACACAGGCACTCACACATTGGACCGCAAATCCAAATGTATGCAAATTGAATAGGTGTGTTTGGCAAAACATCACCAATTCACAGAACAGAAAACTAGGGTTAACCCATTCCCCTCCCATAATAAAACACCAAATGACCCATTTCCTCCGGAGCCCAAATGAGGACGCCTTGGACTAATCACATCACCACGAAAAGTGTCATGTCTCTCGTGCCAAGACGACATGCCTGTGGTACCCCCACAGGTGGTTATAGCTCAGGTATACCCTATGGTATATTCTAACAAAGATACCATATCACAACACATGCGACATAATACCAACAACAGGGTTCTATATGTACATATTGAACCAAATCAAATTATAGTCACAAGGTTTCAAAAAGAAGGTAGCAACATGTACCGCTCTACAATTATCAAAAATAAATAGTACTAAACATGATAACCTAATTCAAAGAGTACCAATACGAGTCATATGTATCAACTCTAAAATGAAACTAATATATTTATTTAATAGGAAACAATTATGTGAAATCATAACAGAATTCGAAATAAGAAAACAAACGAACAAATCAAATTTAACAAGAGTATCGGTAAAAGTGTACGGAATCCGTACTTGGAACAAATAATGTAATACTCAGAGTATATTCCAAATATAACTCCTTAAATCCTCTCTGATCGAACTAATTACACAAATTATTAAAATAAATTAATAAACTATGCGTTAAATTACTAATTTCTTTTTTTTAAACCCATTATTATTATTATTATTATTATTATTATTATTATTATTATTATTATTATTATTATTATTATTAATCATATTAATATAGGCAAAATCTGTAAATTTATAAATTCTATAACTATATACATCTATTGATAATTCTCTTCTGTTCCAAACAAGGATTTTATTTTTAGATACATAATAAAATTATCATTGTATCATTTACCTCCGTTCACAATTTACAGAACTTCCTGTTATAATCATATACATAATACTATTACATATGCATGCATATAATACTGAATCAAACTAATCTATTCTATTATAGTTGATTAGTTAATTAAATATTTTTTTTCCAACATAAGTAGAGAAACCATAAGTGAGGTCATTCATAACCATAACCAATGAAACACATCATTGGCATAAAAATATAACTGACTTTGTTAATCTAATAATGGATGATAACAAATGAATCAAGTCTTACAGTTATTTTTTCTCTTCTTTAGCCTCGTGAGTTCCTCCGTTACTTTTTGTGCCTTAGCTTCCAATCGATAATCTTTTTTTTTCTTTTTCTGACTGCTGTTGTATAACTAAAGGGTCTTGCCCTAATACATGACTTCTTATTTTAATTGGGTTCAATTAATATTAAGGCCAAAATTTTACTAATTTAATTTATCCATCACTTATTAATACTTATTAGCCCACATAAATTAAATGACCACTTTGACCCAAATAAAATGCAAAGTCCAATAAATATATTAAAAATAGATAAATAAATGTGTATATTATTTTTTTTCTGGGTATTACATTACCTACCCCTTAAAAGGATTCCGTCATCGGAATCAAAAGAATAGAACGTACCTAATTTTCAAAGAGATGCGGATATTCCGCTCGAATAGACTCCTTAATCTCCCAAGTAGATCCGCGCTCCGGATGATTATTATTTTTTTCCCACAAAATTTTAACAAATGGGATTGTCTTCCTCTTCACAACCCGCTCTTGACAATCTAAAATTACCTCAAGTTTCTTCCTTCTTCAAAATTGTAGAGGACGAAAAACTGAAGGAACCTGATTTGGATTGACTCAATTCCGACATCAGATGAATTAATTACAATTTTTCTAATGGACTACAACGCGTATAAATATTCTACTCAGAAATTCAACTAATCAAATTAGAATATGATTAAAGTTACAACTTCACTCTTTGAATATAAATATAACTCAATAAAGGAGCTACCAAAACTCTAATGGACTCCTCATTTTTAATTTAATCCATTATTAATTATCTACTAAAAGAATTTAACTTTCCAAACGAAACAAGGAAGAAAAGAAAGGAAAAAGTAACTTACCTTTTCTAATTCAAATATAATTTTATAAAATAAAATCAATTAATATTTAATTATTAACAAAAATATGGATTATTACATTCTTTCCCCTTTAAAAAGAATTCCGTCCTTAGAATTCAAATAAGTTACAAAAAAAATCTTATTTAAATTGCATAATTATTCATAAACTTTAGTTAAGACGTAGCGCCGCTATTTGTAACGATCAACACGGATAAGTCATCGGTCCATGTAATTATCAATGTACTTGTAAAAGATTCGTCAGCTACCGTGTCAATCCTTGGTAAGGTTCTTCGCGTTGCATCAAGTTAGATCACATGATCCACCGTTGATGCGGGTCGTCGCTAATATCTTTAAGTTTCATTCTTGTAAACGTATTCTTTGGAACACAATTCAAAATCACAAAAATCTCCCTTCATCTAAATACGATTCGAAAATATTTAAAATTATTTTTAATTCGTAAAACGTTTATGTTCCACACATAACAAAAAAAAATTAACAAATTATTTTTATTTAATTTTACATATATTCATGCAAAACTCTAAGAGCATCAGATAAACAAAACAACTTAAATTATATCACCAATTCTCACTAAGTCCTCAAGAGTTTCAAAATATCATAACCTCAAATCAAATTAGTTCTCAAATATTATTACACCAAACATATACTACTTTCATCACCATACCAAACTTCAAATCATTTATCCTACTATCTGAATAAGCAAACTATGACTATTCAAAATCTCTTAAATCATTGAATTTCATCACTTATTATCTAATCATTTAATAAATCAATCATCTCTTAGTGCAAACTCTAACCCAACAAATTCCAAGATCTCCTCTTACTATCACAAGGAAATTTCATATCACATAACTCCAATATCTTACTAGAAAATAGCCGGAAAAAAAAAAATTTGATCATTAGCCTCAAATGATTAATCTAATTACATAAAATATATGCAACTCAAATTTACAAAAGATTCTTTATACTTAATAGTTTTCACTTTATCATATTATCCCATCAATACACATACCTCGAATTATCCATAAACTTAACAAAACTAGATCATCACTCAAATCAAATTTCCAATTCTAAGATAAAAATAAATTGTTACAAAACAAGTCCAAAATCAAATATTCGCTAATACAAATACTCACATTATAACCGCATCTCATATATGACTATTTCTTAATTGTACAAAATATGGCATTATTCTCCTTAATGATCTAATCACAGTCCTTAACTAATATTATTGCTCCAACGCATAACAATGATAATCTTAACAAATTATCTCAACTTCTCAAATCAACTACAACTCGAAGAAAGGATGACACTTAGTCAAAATTAAGACACACCAAATAGAGAATAACATCAAATCAAACTCCTACGTCTACCCAATGATATACCCACAACTCATATGTCAAACCTAAATAGGTTTTCTACAAGAAAGAACCTAAGCTCTGATACCATCTCTGTAACACCCCCTTTCTGAAAAGGAAAGAGAGGTCACGTGCAAAGCACAACAAACCTCAAATAAGTAAACAAAGCACTAATAACTTCAAAATATTAATAGTGATATCGATCAATGAAGTACTAAATACAATTCTCCAACTAGAGTTAAAATAACCAAAACCAAAAATTGAATCAACCTAGATGGTCAAAGATAACTCTCTCATTACACTAGCCCTGAATCACCTCTGCAAACCTGTCGAAAGAAAAACACAGCATGAGCCAATTGCCCAGTACGAATACAGATATACAAAAGATATACAACTGATGTACGAAAACAACTGAGATAAAATACTGAACAAAACCTTAAGTGTAAATACTGACAAAAATATAATCTCCAAAGATCTGAATAGAATATATCTGAATCAACAAAATTGACGAAACTAATAAAAGAATAAAGAAATAACGAACTGAATAACTAACTAAATGAATTGAACTGAACAGAAACAAACAAAACTAACACAATAAAATAATAGGCTGAATCAAATGGTTGGGTGTTATTTTATACCGAATGAACTCAGAAATATACATTGCCACACAGGTAAGTCAAAATAATGCCACACAGGCAAGTCAAAATAATGTCACATAGGCAAGCCATATGATGCCACACAGACAATTAAAATAATGCCACACAGGCAATTAAATTAATGCTACACAGGCACTCACACATTGGACCGCGAATCTAAATGTATGCAAATCGGATAGGTCTGTTCGGCACAACATCACCAATTCGCAGAACAGAAAACTAGGGTTAACCCATTCCCCTCCCACAACAAAACACCAAATGGCCCATTTCCTCCGGAGCCCAAACGAGGACGCCTTGGACTAATCACATCATCACGAAAAGTGTCATGTCTCTCGTGCCAAGACGACATGCATGTGGTACCCCCACAGGTGGTTATAGCTCAGGTATACCCTACGGTATATTCTAACAAAGATACCATATCACAACACATGCAACATAATACCAACAACAGGGTTCTATATGTACATATTGAACCAAATCAAATTATAGTCACAAGGTTTCAAAAAGAAGGTAGCAACATGTACCGCTCTACAATTATCAAAAATAAATAGTACTAAACATGATAACCTAATTCAAAGAGTACCAATACGAGTCATATGTATCAACTCTAAAATGAAACTAATATATTTATTTAACAGGAAACAATTATGTGAAATCATAACAGAATTCGAAATAAGAAAACAAACGAACAAATCAAATTTAACAAGAATATCGCTGAAAGAGTACAGAATCCGTACCTGGAACAAATAATGTAATACTCAGAGTATATTCCAAATGTAACTCCTTAAATCCTCTCCGATCGAACTAATTATACAAATTATTAAAATAAATTAATAAACTATGCGTTAAATTACTAATTACTAATTTCTTTTTTTTTAAAAAAACCAATATTATTATTATTATTATTAATCATATTAATATAGTCAAAATCTGTAAATTTATAAATTCTATAACTATATTCATCTATTGATAATTCTCTTCTGTGCCAAACAAGGATTTTATTTTTAGATACATAATAAAATTACCATTGTATCATTTACCACCGTTCACAATTTACAGAACTTCCTGTTATAATCATATACATAATACTATGACATATGCATGCATATAATAATGAATCAAACTAATATATTCTATCATAGTTGATAAGTTAATTAAATATTTTTTTCCAACATAAGTAGAGAAACCATACTTGAGGTCATTTATAACCATAACCAATGAAACATATCATTGGCATAAAAACATAACTGACTTTGCTAATCTAATAATGGATGATAACAAATGAATCAAGTCTTACAATATTTTTTTTCTCTTCTTTAACCTCGTGAGTTCCTCCGTTGCTTTTTCTGCCTTATGTAGCTTCCAATCGATAATCTTTTTTTTTCTTCTTTTTCTGACTGCTATTGTATAACTAAAGGGTTTTACCCTAATACATGACTTCTTATTTTAATTGGGTTCAATTAATATTAAGGCCCAAATTTTACTAATTTAATTTATCCATCACTTATTAATACTTATTAACCCACATAAATTAAATGCCCACTTTGACCCAAATAAAATGCAAAGTCCAATTAAAATATTAAAAATAGATAAATAGATAAATAAATTTATAAATTATTTTTTTTTCTGGGTATTACATTCATGATTTCAAATGAGATGTTCTAATTCTTCTAAAGTAATACTTCGGTTATACATTGTTTATTCAACTGTATACCTTTGAGATTGACCATTTGATTTGAGTATCAATTATATTATTGAACCTTGAATGACTAGCAAACCCTTATTGATTCGACTAGTCCATAGTTGATGAGCGTTCTAAATTCTAGAACTTCTATTGAAGCTTATCCAAATTAAACTTACTTTGGTGCAGACTTTAATGTCAAACTGAAACGAACAACCCTTTATAGGGGATTATATTATGCGATAGCGTTGAGATGTTGTGCACATACATGGTACGAAGGGTTGATCCCCCTAAGTACGAAAAGTAAGGTTCATAGTTAAAGGTTTAAAGTAGACATACTTGATAACCTGGGACATAGTTCTTGGTCTTATGACCCTCAAATGTACTTTTGATTCTTGTTTTCTAATCTTGTTTCAAAAGCCAAGCTTTCTATTATCCAGTATCTCTTGTTTATTCGCATGTTATTATTATCATTATTGTTAAACTTGTGGGCAATCATTGCTCACTCTTGCATAATAACATTGCAGCTAAGGTCGAAAGAGTTGACGAGTCATACATTAGTAAAGGAAAGGGCAAGGCAAACAAGTGATAAAGACATGTTTATTTTTTTATTTGGGAATGTTACGTTAAAAGACTTATTTAAATTATGTTATGTTTTCGCATTGATGTATTAAGGTTAGATTACTTGGGATTGATTTGTTTAAGCTGTTGTAACCCTTTATTGGGAGGATTTTTATTTCAGTTTTATTATTATCTTTATTTATGGGTAATTAGATGTTATTTATTTTGGTGAGTGAACATCAAATCTGTGGGAAATTTGAGTACCTAGATTTGGGGGTGTCACAAGTTGGTATCAGAGCTGTAGGTTATAAACCTTAGGTGGGGGTAAAAATCTTAGGTAGTAACCTTATAGGAGATTGAGAACATAGTGGTGACAAACTCTTATCGAGTTCTAAGTAATGAATTAAGGAATTCATTAAAGATAATAAAATACTTTATTTGCTTATGTGTTAATAACTTATGTGCTCTCATCGATTAGTAATAAAAACTTAAAATTTTGTTGTCAGGATGATAGATGTTGGAGGATCTAGTAGGGCTGGGGAGGAGGAACCCCGAGTGCCTAGAGAGGAGGAGCCCCGAGACATCCATGTCGTCCGGGAGCAGTTGATTCAGAGGGAGCCACCTCCGTTGATCACTGTCGAGGGTCAGGAGCATGAGGCTGAGTTTGATCAAGAGGATGAGGTAGAGACAGATGAGGAGGATCCTATAGAACTACCATAGACAGATGATGAGGAAGAAGAAGAGTTTCCACCGAACTCTATTGCAGCTCAGATGTATGACGAGGTGTATAACCGTTGTGACGAACAAGAATTTTGTAATTTATTTTAATATTTATTGAATTAAATAAATATTTTTCGATGATTTAATTATTGGATTAAATAATTAATTGATGCAATTGTGGTAGATTAATTTAATTTTATGTGTTGCATTTATTAAGTTAATGTGGAGAATAATTATTATTCAAATATATAATTATGTGAGCTTGCTGAATTAAATGAATTATTTAATTAAGCATGATGTTATTTAATTAATGTAATTATTAATTAGAGATTTAATAAATTGTCATTATTTAGTAATGAGATATTTAATTATGTGACTATACGAAATTATGAGAAATTATTATATTTTATTAAATTAAACAAGATATAGGGATTATTGTGCAAGTGGATGTGACATTAATTAAACTATATTGTAAAGTTTTTTATTAAATTAATTGGTTTTGTAATATATTAAGCATAGCCAAACATGGCCTTAGTGGGAGTTGCCACCAGTTACCCATGACTGGGTTAACTGGCCATGATGCGCGTCCGTTCTTGGCTATATTATACGTATGCTCCTTCTTTTCTATTGTTCTTCTAAGTCTGATAAAAACATCACAGAGAGAAAGTTTGAGAAATTGTTGAGTGAGTTTGCTTGGTGTGTAAGAATTTTTGAGGAAGGCTTTAATTCATCTCTTATTACTTTATCTACGCTTGGGTAATCTCCTCAACCCAATTGTTATATTTACGTCTTTTAAAATTTCCATGAGTATGGATTAAGTCTTCTGTGAAACTCTGTAATTAGTTTAGGAGTAATGTTTATGGGTTATATGTGTGTTATGTTATATCAAATTGTGTTTAATTATGTATATGTTGTAAACCATAACATCAAATTCATGAAAACATGTCGTATATGATTTCTACAAAATTACAGAGTATGGGTTTTGGCCTTATGGCCTTATACGTGATATTTTATGTAGTGATCGTATATTATCCCTAAATTTTACTCTCATATATTATTATGCATGTTGATACGAAGAGACCAAGCCTTAAACGAACGGATTCGGTGTTATAACGAATTCGTAGTGTTAAATTTATGATTTTGTTCATTAACTTCAAGAACATCAAGAACAGTCAAATTTTACATGATTTAATTCTGTTATTGGGTGTTTTAAATGGTTAAAATCACTTTACAAAGGTTGGGTTATGTTTATGTATAAATTATAACATATGAGTATGTGTAATTTGGTGAAATTAGTGTTAAAAATGTGTTGATTTCGCTGAATTCCGTGTTCTTCGCGAACTGGAAACTCAAAGTCTGGGGTTTCGCGCCGCGGCGCCAACTCCCAGTTCATTTCTCGCGCCGCAGCGCCACCGCGCCGCAACACCAAGTACCAGGCCGCAGCGCCACGGCGCCGCAGCGCCAAGACTCAATACAAAAGTGGCGCCGCAGCGCCACTTAGCAGAATGTCCAGAAATGTATTTTTTTTATGTTGTTAAGTCTAGCAATGTGTTAGTAACTTAATGTAATGAACATGTAAACATGTTAGAAATATAATGAAATGATGACATAGTTGTTTAACGTGTAAATAACATAATTACATGTGAATTGAATTATTGAATACATAATTAGCTTGATTATTTATGAAGTGATATTATGTGACAGTTAATATGATAAATTGATTAAGTATAGTCAATAATTAAATTAGACAAAAAGAAAGAGTTTATGATGATTAATTAAGTTATAATTAATTGGTATTGTGTATGTGAATGGTATGTAGGATTTAATTCAAAGAACGAGTTTAGTTAAAGTGTAATCTACGCACGAGGCAAGTTTCCTAAACTTAAACTCTTAAATTTGAGCAAGTTCCCTAACCCTATTTGTCATTATTGTTCAAGCTTATTATTTACCTTGAATAAGTTATCGTTACTATTATTCAAGTTCAAATGATTTATTAAAGATTGATTATCTTTTCAAAGTATGATTTAGTTATACAATAATTGTTCTATTGTATACTTCTTGAGATTATTATTCAAATTGAATATCATTATTGTTGAACCTTATTAGACTAATGAAACCTTAATGATTCAACTAGTCCATAGTTGATGAGCGTTCTAAATTTTAGAACCCTTGAAGAATTGTCCAAACCAAACTTCATTTGGTGCGGACTCGAATGTCAAACTGAGATGAACAACCCTGTATAGGGGATTATTTTACGCTTAGCGTTAATATATTGTGCACAGTATAGTACTAAAGGTTGACCCCCCTAAGTACGAGGAGAAGGTCCATAGTCTTATGACTGTTAAAGGTTTCAAGTATAACCCTTGTTAACCTAGGACATAGTTCAAGGTCTTATGACCCTCAGAATTTTTTGATTCTTGTTATTCACTCTTGATTTAAAAGTTGAGCTTTTATTCAGATGTCTTTGATGTATTCGCATGTTATTATACTGTTATTTTCATTTTTATACTTGTGGGCATTTGTGCTCACTCTTGTTTGATAATAACATTGCAGTTAAGAACGAAAGAGCTGACGAACCTTCCACTAGTAAGAGCAAGGGCAAAGTTAGCAAATGATGGAGACTTGTTATTTGATATAACTTGTTATTTTATATGATGTATTTGTTTAAGACTTAAGTTAAAGATGTTGTTTAAGACTTATTGTTAGAATTCCGCACATATGTTTTAAGGTTAGTTTAACCTGGTATTGTATTTATTATTCGGATGATGTAATCCTTTTAAGGAGAAGATTTTAATTCTATCTATTATATGGTTTGCATTTTTATGGGTAGATAGATAGATGATATTTGTACAGTGAACACCAAATCCCGTGGAATCGAAGTACCCGGATTTGGGGGTGTCACAACCGTAACATTGAGCTACAGGATAGACTCAGAGAGTTAGAGGAGCTGGCAGATGAATGCCAGACCACTATAAATCAGAAAGATGAGGAAATCTAAGATTTTGATGGACGTCTTGGGAATGTGAAGTGGAAGTTAGTTCAGGCAGAAAGTGTGACGCCCCCAAAATAGGTATACATCACCCATTCTGAGTCGCCAAATACATGGTACAAAAATAACTATAACTTTATTAATACAATTGTCCTGCAAAATATGACAACACATAAACTGTGAGTTTAAATACAAATATTGTGTTCTAGATAATATCCACACTCAAATAAGTTCTCATTACAATTATTAATACACTATTTTACAAAATAGTGAGGGCTACTATAACAACTACCTTGGACCATCACTCATTACCCCGGCTAGTTCCTACTAAATTCTCACATTCTGAGAAGAAAAATGGAACAAAAAGGAAAAGGATGAGCTCAACTAGCCCAGTAAAGAATATTATGACTAAAATAATATACAACAAATTATCCTTAGTGTTCAACAGGAAAAAATCTGATAGAATATAATAGACAACAAGCTCTAGATTAACAACTGCAGCAGAAACAACAATTCATTATAGAGTTAAGTAGAGAATGAAATCTACTATTATTTGTGAATTTAAAAGTCTATCATCAATGTTTTATCTCTGTAACATCAATTAATATACACCTTGAATCAAATATTCATCTTTGCACTACGGGCCAAAGATATTCATTTGTATCACCAGTTGGTCATGTTCATCTCAACACCTGTTCATCTTTTCACTACGAGCCAAATATATTCATCAATTAATCATTCCTCTTTGCACCACAGGCCAAAGATATTCATCAAGTATCACCATTAAAGACTGAGGATGATGAAAAATATTTTAGAGAATGAATCCAGTGAGACAAAAGGACAAAGATTAGATATTCGTACTTTAGATAATTCAAGTTTAAAAATACTTCAAAATAAATCATAATGGAGTAAAATTCAAGAATAAAGATCAAAACTTGGATTCAATTTCAAGATTAAAGGTCACAACAGATAACTGGGAAGGAAGGAATTTTTTTTTTCTTTTGTGAATAGTATCCGTGAACAGTTCCCGTGAACAGTTCCCGTGAACAGTACCCGTTCATGAAAAGTTCTAAATTTGATAAAAAGTTCAAACCAATATTCCTATGAAATGATATTAAATGAAACGAAATTTTTAGTCATTCAAGTAATTATAGAAACAATACTTACCATAGTAATTTCAAATTTAGGAATGGAGTATGAAAGAAAATAATATTTTTCATGAGTATTGCAGTAAAAATAATATCTTTTACCTTAGTATAAACTGAATTTGACTAGAATATCGGATATTATTCTGAGAAAATCTTGCAGAAAAACTGCACTCAAAGTATTCTTATACTCAAAAGAAATACTCACAATACTATAGTAAAATTACTTGAGATTTTTGGTGTGCTTTAGGATGAAGGGTTGCCCTCCTTTTATAGTGAAATTCGGAAGGAGAAAAATCATCTGCAGCCTAACTTTTTTTTATCAGCCACACTTTTCAATGCCTAACATCTTAGTTTCAAAATGGGTGGGGGCCACTCTTTGAAACAAACTTGCAGGCAACAACTCTCACCCACCCAATAGCCCAACAAATTATTTATTCCTGCCAAACTCTTATTTTTCATCCTTGAGGGCCCATAAAAGTTAGGCAACTACAATTGCTGATATTTTTTTTCAAATCACCAACCATTCTTAGAAAAAGAAACCAAGCATTCCAAAATCATTTTGATTATCTCTATCCCTTAACCACATGTTTATATATATATATATATATATATATATATATATATATATATATATATATATATATATATATATATATATATATATATATTATTAACAATTATAATATATTATAATAATATATATGAATGAATATTTTATCGAAAAAGATAAAATACCAACTTTTATCAAATGTCACATGCTAACAAAATTCCTCCGTTTAAATCCACAATGAATAAATATTTTCTTATCATATAAATTAATAATTAATTATTCACAAATAATATTACAGAATCACAATAATGACAACCAGGCCGTTCCCAGGAAAGAGGGGGCTTTTCGATAAGGATTTCTCCCTGTTGACGTGCAATTAGATGATCTAACCTCTCATTGACAGAACTTTCTAGACATTACCAATAATGCTATCTAATAATATTAATCAAATATGAATTATTGATCTGATAATGGAAAATACTGTGCAGTGACAATTATTGAAACAACAATAATATAAAATATCAACATATCAATTATTGAATTAATAAAATAAAATATTGAACAGTAATTACTGTAACAATTATTGAGTAGTGCCTTCTTACGAAAAAATCAATAATTCAAAAATACTGTGCAATACCATGTGCTACTGTGCAACCACGCGTATTACTGTATTTTAACCACCAGGTATTCCAACAGTGTTAGCGGTAACGATTACGCCGTTATTTATAAAAACTCAAACTTGTCGTTTTCTTCATCCAACCGTTATTCTGTTATGGGGTCCACAAATGACTGCGCCGTCGTACGGATATTCCAGACAAAAAAAATATTCCATGACCAAACAAATATTCCCTGACAACAATGATTATTTTATTACTACTTGCTTGTTTTATAAAATTTGCATATTTCACCCATAACTAAAGCATTATATCAATTAACACCTTATTATTTCAAAATAATGAATAGAGAAAATTTAATTTTATTTATAATAAGTTGGGGTCTTACAACCTCCTCTCCTTATAAAATTTCGTCCTCGAAATTGACGTACGTACCTGGTGTTTCGAAAAGGTGAGGGTACCTCGCTTTCATTTCTGATTCTAACTCCCAAGTCATTTCCTCAATAGCATGGTTCCTCAACAAAATCTTAACTTGTGGTATAACCTTGGTGCGTAGGACATGCTCTTTCCTATCTAATATCTTAACAGGTACCTCCTCGTACGTTAAATCTTCGACTATCTCGTCTGGTTCTAACGTAATAATGTGGTTTGGGTCTTTTACATATTTACAAAGCATAGATATATAAAAAATATTATGAACACGAGACATGTTTGGAGGTAATGCGAGTCTATAGGCCACATTTTCTATTCGGTCAAGAATCTTAAATGGACCAATAAATCGTGGATTGAGCTTTCCTCTCTGTCCAAATCTTGTAACTCCCTTCCATAGAGCAATATGCAACAATACATGATCCCCAATATTGAATTCCACGTCATTTCGATGAAGATCCGCATAACTCTTTTGTCGATTCTGTGCTGTTTGTATACGCTGTCGAATTGTTTGGATCTTTTCTGTAGTCATGCGTTCTAATTTTGGTCCCAACAACGTTGCTTCGCCTACCTCGTCCCAACATACTGGAGAACGATATTTTTGTCCATACAACGTCTCGAATGGAGCCATGCCTATACTTGCTTAATAACTGTTGTTGTAAGAGAATTCCACCAATAGCAAGTACTTATCCTAACTTCCTTTGAAATCAAGGACACAGAGTCTTAATAGATCTTCAAGAGTTTGAATAGTCCTTTCCGATTATCCGTCCGTTTGAGGATGGTATGCCGAACTGAATCGTAAATCCGTGCCCATAGCTTTCTGTAAGCTAACCCAAAATCGTGAAGTGAATCTTGGGTCACGATCCAAAACTATGAATACTGGCATGCCATGCAATCTCACAATCTCATTTACGTACATACGAGCAAGACGTTCAAGGGAATAAGTCTCTCGTATCGGTAAAAAATGAGCAGACTTGGTTAATCTATCAACAATAACCAAAATCGCATCTATACCTTGAGAAACTTTGGGAAGACCTGCAACGAAATCCATGGTAATGTGTTTTCACTTCCATTCCGGAATCTCAAGTGGTTGTAATGGACCTTTTGGCACTTGATGCTCCGTCTTTACACATTAACAAGTTAAACACCTTGAGATAAACTCTGCGATCTCTCTCTTTATATTGTTCCACCAAAATATATGTCAAAGATCATGTTACATTTTAGTACTCCCAGGATGGATTGCAAATGGTGTGTTATGTGCATCCATCATGATTCTATGCTTCAAGTCAGAATCGTTAGGAACGCAAAGTCTGGAGTTGACTCGAAGTATTCCTTCTTCATCGATTCCTGCTTCTGGAATAGCACCTTCTTGTACTTTTTTCTTCATACGCATCAGCCCCAGGTCTGTGGCTTGAGCAGCTTTAACTTTATCGATTAAAGTCGGTTCTACTAGTTGATAAGTAGGTTTTATACCTACTTATCCGATATCTTTTACTTGAATTAGTTGCTTATATTCATATGTCTTAGTTACTTTTCACGCATTTTGTGTTCATTTTGTAGGTTATAAGTTTGGAAGCGGTGTGAGCGACTATTGGTAAGGAAAAGCAAGGAAAATGCAAAGAAAAGCAATCCGGATATCATTTGGGCTTTCATGTTCATTTCATGTTCTTGGCTTGGAACTTAGACTATATTGTAGAGCTTCTTCTTAAC
The DNA here is from genome assembly GCA_016801055.1 of Panax notoginseng. NCBI lineage: Eukaryota > Viridiplantae > Streptophyta > Magnoliopsida > Apiales > Araliaceae > Panax > Panax notoginseng. The sequence continues at coordinate 228,364,455 of CM029013.1, read as the reverse complement.
TTTCCAGAACATCTTGAATCATCCAATTGGAGTTCGGATGCGAGAGTTATGGCCTTTTTATCAACACATATCAAAGTTAAGACTTGTCGTGCTTGCCATTTACACAGCATCTACTTCAAGCTCGATTTCTGCCTTGCTCCAACCCGAATCTGTCAATTGTTAAAGAATGAAAGTTGTACATCTCGTCGATATCTTCGATTTGATAGGTGGCAAGCCCCGTAACTCCAAGCAGATCAAAATTTATATTTGTTTTACCAAAGGACATCGCAACAAAAAATATAGTAGCGCGGACCGCGCTAGGGGCACGCTAGTCCATCAGTTCCTCTGCTACAGTAGCGCGGTCAGCGCCCAGAATGGCTTGGGGATGGCGCGGGGCACGCTAGGCGGCGGGAAGACAGCTATTTGGGGTTATTTTGTGTCCAATTTGAGCTAGAATAGGATTCTTAGTTGCCTAACTTGCTTGGGTGTCCATTAGAACTATAAATACATGATGAGAGACATAAAAGATGGGGGGATAGATTAGTTTTGGAGGATTCCATTAGATTAGATTAGAGTAAATTAGATCAAAACCCTAGTTCTAATGAGTTTTAGAGATTGAAGCAACTTGGAGACCATTGAAGATTCAAAGTAGGAGCAAGGAGGGAGCGTCAAATCTGCAGACAACAGATTCTATCTTCTTATCTTCTTCTATCCTTGTCTTTTTAATGATTATTCAATTATGGATTCTTAATTTTAATTCAATAATCATGAACTAATTCTTTGTTTGAGATTACAATGGATCTTATTGTGTAGTTTATTTTAATATGCTTCGCTATCAATTATTATATTCTATTGTGAGGATTGTCTATTATGATTTGGACTCAATTGTTTAATTGATTGGCCATCAATTACCGTGATAATCTATATGAACTCGAGAGATGAAGTATTGATTTAGATCTTATCATGATAGCATGTGTTCATGATTTTGTAAATAGCTTAATCTTGATGAATGTTAAGGTAGAGATATGATTGACATCGCATGTAATCGGATAGAGAACTTATTCTTAAACTTTGTTCAATTGTAATTCACATAGAAATATAGTGGGTTAGTTGATTAAGGTGTTTAACGGATTTCTATCTTAATTGTGGATTGACGTTAATACGGTTTTAGTGCACCGAGAGGTGGTTAATACTACTTTCGTGTTCTTGATTAACAATTCGGGATAGAGAATAATTGATGAGAAGTGTGTTAACCTAAATACAGCAATAAGCGAAGTTATGATCTTAAATCTCCATAATCTTAATTTAACTAGTGGTAATTAGAATTAGTTTACTTATAAATTAAAATTCATTCGTTTAAATAAGATTGAGTTGGTTATATGTTAGTACTTAGTAATTCTTGTTAACTAATTCTCTGTGGGAACGATACTCAACTTATCACTTTATTACTTGTTGACCACGTATACTTGCGTGTTGTGCGTAATTAGATTTTACCCAACAAGTTTTTGGCGCCGCTGCCGGGGAATTAGTTTAATATCTCTTTGCCAATATTAATTTCAATCAAATTAGTCTTAATTTAAATATTTTTATTTTTATTTTTAATTCTCTTCCTATATTTCTCTCTTTTCAGGTACCATGGATGACTTTGCGTATCAATGGCCATACACGAACATGACTAAACCAAGGGAAACGAGGATTGATGGACTTAATGCATTTTCTGCAATGTCAGCACAGATTGAAGATTTCGAGGAAGTTGGACATTTTTGCAGCCCAAAGGAGTCGAAGGATGTCAGTTATGTGTGACTATTGTGCTGGCAATCACCCGAGTAATCAATGCACCATCAATCTTAGGTCGGTACAGTATGGTGGTAACTACCTCAATCAGTATGCACATGATAATTATGATCAAGTTTGGGGGTATCACTCGGATTCTTCATGGAGCTATACTTATGAAGACCAATACTCTACTCCAAATCCAACATACACGCCGGAATTCTCATATCCAGCTCCAATGCGACAAGAAGACAATTTAGAGTTAAAGGAATTCATGTTAAGGATTATAGCAAACCAAGAGGAGAGGATGATGAGTCAAGAAATATCGAGCAACAATTTTCAGCACCAGATGGAACAACTCATCACCACTTCAACTCATGGTCCTCAATACATGGATTCCAAAACTAAGATAGATAATTCAAGTTTGGAGGATTTGTGGTTCAAATTTGTAGCATCAACTAAGGAGAGGATGATTAATCAAGAGCAGTCAATTCAGAATCAAGAGATAGCAATTCAAAATCTTCAAAATAAGATAGATCAATTGACCAAAACCGTAAGCAACCTTCCTCGAAACAATTGGTGTTATGATGAGGATTCCGAGATTGATGAAGTGCCCGAAACAAATCTGCAACTAGATGAACTACAAGATATAGGAAGTGTGGAGACAATTGGGGATAATGAAATAGAGGTCCACGAAGATCTAAATGGGTCTCCACCAAAGATCAAAGAGTCGGTCAAATTTGCAAAATCATGCCCACTTGGTAGTCATGTCGTCGGCGAAGCTCTTGTTGACATGAGAGTGAGTACAATTTTCAATCCATGGTGGGAAGAGAAAGAGAAGATAGACGAAGAGCCCATTGTGCGTGACAAGCTTCCATGCCCCAAAGTGATCACATACACAATGGAGAAAGCACCTAGCTGTGGGATGTTCTTGATTGAGATCATACCAAATCAGAGCATGCTAGGTGACTTTGATGCATTGGCCATCGTAAATGGGAACCTACGAAAAGCTATATTATTTCCGATGAATGGAGGGTTCCTCAACTTTCGAAGAGGAATTGGATAGCATTGACCAGACAAAGTCAGGTTGAAAGACTATAAATCAAGCGCCGACTGGGAGGTAACCCAGGAATTTTTATATTTTTATGCTTTACTAGTATATTTAGTAGATAGGAATTAATTTGCTTATTAAGATCTCTTATAATCTAATCCATGTTGTCTCTCTTTATTACATGTATTGGAGGTTCAATGGATAGGAAAATGATCGTTGCCGCCATCGCCACCATCACTTCACGCTTAGCTGATTACAGGGAAGTTCTCTTCTACTTATCGCTATATTCTTACAATGAGGACATTGTAATTGCTAAGTTTGGGGGAGTTCAGTTTAGTTCGTTATTGCATGTTTAGTTTCATGTTTATGTTATGTTATTTTGCATATGTTGTTAATATAGTTTAGGTTCATTATTAACAAAAAAAATAAAAAAATCAAATCAAAAATTTAAAAATAATAGTTAGTTACTATGTTCATCTTGCATGATTCCAGCTGTTAGATAGTTCATTTTATTTTGGCTAATGATAAGATTGGAATTGAGTAGACACGTATAGTACTAATTATTAGAGCTTTGATGTGATTTCTTGTTATGAATTGAATCTTTTCCTGTTTGAAACTGGTATAATCAAGGTTAGCACGTTAGAAACAACCTTGTTGATTGATTGAGTTTAAATTGATACATAATGGGACTCTAAAGGATAATACTAGTTTGAATGAAAGAATAAAAAGAATAAGTAGTGATGGCTAAAGTTAGATAAGAACCTAAGTTTGGGGGAATATGTGAGATATATAAGCTATTGAAAAAAAAAATATGAATAAACATTGTGGCGTGCTTGTCTAGTTTTGTGGTCTTTGTTACTTGAGTAAGTAAGTCCGAGGGGATTGTCTCTACACCTAGCGCCTTAAGGTCTTAATGGTCTGGGAGTCGTTAGTCGAAAGCTCGTTAAGGTAGCATTGAAAAGCCTAAGGGAATAAGACATTGCATAGCTATGTGTATATAAACCAAAAGAAAAAAGAGAGAGAATAAAATGGGAAATAAGAGCAAAAAGCCCCCGTAGATGAAAAATAAAGCATAAGTATCCCATGTTGACCCTCAATATTGGTAATTATTTGATTTTATTTGGATCTAGCTTGTTTTTGGATTTCTTAAGTTTACATTATATGATGCCTTCAAAGAGACTTGTTATGTATTAAATTTGATTTTATATCAGTTAACATTATTGTGGAGCACACACACACTATAACAGTAATAACAGTTTAAGACTTGATGATTGACTAGGAAATTGTTGATTGGTTTTGATATGAAGTATTGTCGTGTTTGCTTGATTTCTCTAAGGCCGAGTGAATAGATTTGATTCTATCAATACTGCTGGATTCGTAGGTATATAGATTATTTGTATTTCATTGCATTGCATTACATTATGTTGTGTTGCTTGGGGACAAGCAACGGTTTAAGTTTGGGGGTATTTGATAAGTAGGTTTTATACCTACTTATCTGGTATCTTTTACTTGAATTAGTTGCTTATATTTATATGTCCTAGTTACTTTTCATGCATTTTGTGTTCATTTTATAGGTTATAAGTTTGGAAGCGGTGTGCGCGACTATTGGTAAGGAAAAGCAAGGAAAATGCAAAAAAAAAGCAATCCGGATATCATTTGGGTTTTCATGCTCATTTCATATTCTTGGCTTAGAACTTAGAGTATATTGTAGAGCTTCTTCTTAGCTTTCCGGAACATCTTGAATCGTCCCAATCGGAGTTCGGATGCGAGAGTTATGGCCTTTTTATCAACACGGATCACAGTAATGACTTGTCGTGCTTGCCATTTACACAGCATCTACTTCAAGCTTGATTTCCGCCTTGCTCCAGCCCGAATCAGTCAATTGTTAAAGAATGAAAGTTGTCGCTCTCGTTGATATCTTCGATTTGATAGGTGGCAGGCCCCGTAACTCTAAGCGGATAAAAATTTATGTCTGTTTTACCAAAGGACGTTGCAGCAGAAAATAGAGTAGCGCGGACCGCACTAGGGGCGCGCTTGTCCATCAGTTCCTCTGCTACAGTAGCGCGGTCAGCGCACAGAATGGCTTGGGGACGACGAGGGGCGCGCTAGGCGGCGGGAAGACAGCTATTTGGGGTTATTTTGTGTCCAATTTGAGCTAGAATAGGATTCTTAGTTGCCTAACTTGCTTGGGTGTCCATTAGAACTATAAATACATTATGAGAGCAATAAAAGAGGGGGGATAGATTAGTTTTGGAGGATTCCATTAGATTATATTAGAGTAAATTAAGTCAAAACCCTAATTCTAAAGAGTTTTGGAGATTGAAGCAACTTAGAGACCATTGAAGATTCAAAGTAGGAGCAAGGAGGGAGCATCAAATCTGCAGACAACAGATTCTATCTTCTTATCTTCTCCTATCTTTGTCTTTTAATGATTATTCAAGTGTGCATTCTTAGTTTTAATTCAATAATCATGAACTAATTCTTTGTTTGAGATTACAATGGATCTTATTGTGTAGTTTATTTTAATATGCTTCGCTATCAATTATTATATTCTATTGTGAGGATTGTCTATTATGATTTGGACTCAATTGTTTAATTGATTGGCCATCAATTACCGTGATAATCTATATGAACTCGAGAGATGAAGTATTGATTTAGATCTTATCATGATAGCATGTGTTCATGATTTTGTGAATGGCTTAATCTTGATGAATGTTAAGGTAGAGATATGATTGACATCGCATGTAATCGGATAGAGAACTTATTCTTAAACTTTGTTCAATTGTAATTCACATAGAAATATAGTGGGTTAGTTGATTAAGGTGTTTAACGAATTTCTATCTTAATTGTGGATTGACGTTAATACGGTATTAATGCATCGAGAGGTGGTTAATACTACTTTCGTATTCTTTGTTAATAATTCGGGATAGAGAATAATTGATGAGAAGTGTGTTAACCTAAATGCAGCAATAAGCGAAGTTGTGATCTTAAATCTCCATAATCTTAATTTAACTAGTGGTAATTAGAAGTAGTTTACTTATAAATTGAAATTCATTCGTTTAAATAAGATTGAGTTGGTTATATGTTAGTACTTGGTAATTCTTGTTAACTAATTCTCTGTGGGAACGATACTCAACTTATCACTTTATTACTTGTTGACCACGTATACTTGCGTGTTGTGCGTAATTAGATTTTACCCAACACTCGTATGTTTGATTTCATCACATGGGTTCTTGGAGCCTTTAACTCTATCTCTATCCTTTGCAAGTCATACAAAATGGGTTTTTATGTTAACAACATTGCACTCGTACCCGCATATGATCTTCTACTCAATACGTCAGCTATAACGTTTGCTTTTCCAGGATGATATTGAATGCTATGGTTGTAATCTTTTAAAAGCTCGAGCCAACGTCGTTGCCGCATATTGAGTTCCTTTTGGGTGAAGAAATATTTGAGGCTGTTATGATCCGTATAAATCTCCACTTTCTCCCCATACAGGTAGTGTCTCCAGATTTTCAATACAAAAACGACTGCCGCCAACTCCAGATCATGAGTAGGATAATTCCTCTCATATTCTTTGAGTTGTCGCGAGGCATAGGCTATAACTTTCCCATGTTGCATGAAAACACATCCTAACCCTTTTCCTGAAGCATCACTGTAGATAACAAATTCATCCGAATCAAATGGTATTGTCAGAACAGGTGCCGAAATGAGCCTCCTCTTAAGCTCTTGGAAACTCTTCTCGCATTCCTCGCTCCATACGAATTTTGTATCTTTCCAAGTCAGCTGAGTTAATGGGGTAGCGATTTTAGATAATCCTTCCACGAATCTCCGATAATAACCAGCTAAGCCCAGAAAGCTACGCACTTTGGTCACTAACTTCGGTTGCTCCCAACTTTGTATTGCTTCAATCTTCGTCGGGTCAACGGATACTCCATGTTTTGACATCACGTGCCCAAGGAATGCTACTTTCTTAAGCCAGAACTCGCATTTCTTCAGCTTGGCATATAGCTTGTTGTCAAGAAGTCATTAAAGTACCAGCTTCAAATGGTACTCATGATCTTCACGGCTTTTGGAATAGATGAGGATGTCATCAATAACGACAACAATGAATTGATCCAAATATTCTTTGAATACACGGTTTATCATAACCATGAAAGCAGCAGGAGCATCAGTCAATCCAAAAGACATAACTAAGAATTCATAATGCCCGTACCGAGATCTGAAGGCAGTCTTTAGAATTTTCTCATTTTTAATCTTCAGCTGATGATATCCATAACGAAGATCGATCTTTGAAAAGAATTGTGCTCCTTGCAACTGGTCGAATAGGTCATCAATGCGAGGTAGTGGATACCTATTCTTGATGGTGACATGGTTCAATTCTCGGTAGTCAATACAAAGTCACATACAAATAAAACAGAAGCACCCCAAGGAGATGTACTAGGACGAATGAAATCGATGTCCAATAACTCCTGTAGTTGGACATTTAACTCCTGAAGTTCAATAGGAGCCATTCGATATGGGATTTTAGAAATGGGCTTTGTACCCGGTTTAAGATCAATAAAGAATTCAACTTCACGCTCTGGGGTAGACCAGGAAGTTTTTCAGGAAATACGTTAGGAAATTCACTAACAACAGAAATATTATTCAAATCTGACGTGTTTTTGTTCAAGTCCATAACATGGGCTAGGAAAACTTGACATCGATTTTTTAATAAACGAATGGCTTTATGGCTTGATGTAACATTCCAGATTTTTATTGTAATTTTAAATATTTATTGAATTATATAAATATTTAAAGGATGTGTTTATCATCGAATAATTATGTGTTTAGTTTGATTTGAGTTGATTGATTAATTATTTGTTAATTAAATAATTAAGAAGTTAAGAAATTAATTGTTATGGGTTAATATTCTAATTTAATTTAATAATTAAGTTAGAGAGTTTATAATAATTAAATGAATTATTATATTTTGATTTTTTATTTGTAATTTAAAATGAAGCGTTAGTTGATAAAATAAAGTTATAATTATAAAGGAAATTATAATTATGTGGTATTGATATATGTGTTAAAGTAATTTAATAAATTAGTATTAGATTTAATTAAATTGATTATCAAAATTTAATTAAATAGAAGTGTGACAAATAACCTTGCTATAAAGGAGTTATTAAAATAAATTAAAGGAGTTTAATTAGTTTTTGCCAAACAAGCCTTAATGCATATTAAGCTTTTAATCTAATAGTATTTTATCAAACAATGTGTAAGAGTTAATGTGTTATTTTTAATTAGCCTAGCCAAACAAGCCTTATGGCTTTTGATTTTCAAAACTTAGATAACTGATATCAGTTATATCTAGAGTTATATTATATAATTAATATATATTATTACTATTATACGTTATATTATACTACGCAAGATAGAATAGAGAAGAAAGACTCAGAAGGAAGAAAAAAGAAGAAAAGGAGAAAAGTGATAGAGAACTTGAGGGATTCTAGAGAGGATTTTGGGAAAAGAAGCTTGAGAATCCAAGATAGCCATCATCTTCTTCTAAATTAAGGTATCATCTTGCTTCTATTTTCTAAAAACTATGGTTATCCTCTTCTCCAAAAAGTTCTCTGTAAAATAATTGTAAAAGATAAATTGTTGGTGTATATAGTTTTATATGATAATTGATTGTTGTAAAACTTTTTTTCATAGGTTTTGTATGGTTATAATCAATTAATTCATGTATGTATGTAATTTGTGAAGAAAACTATATTACAGAGTGTTTATATGAAAATTTATGAATATGGCTTAGTTTAAAATAAAATTAAGGTTTGATTAGTTGTATATATATATATATATATATATATATATATATATATATATATATATATATATATATATATATATATATAGACTATTGATTTTGAAAGTAGATGATTAAACATAAACATGATAGTTTAAATTAATGGTTTTGGTTGAAAAATAAAGTTACAGTGATGAGTTTCATTAAAAATGTCAAAAATAGAGTTTTTGTCAAAAATTTTGAAATTGGGTGTTATAAAGTTGATGTTTATGTTATTATATGTGTAAAAATATGTTAAGAGTATTGAAATTATGTTTATATGAAGTCTATATGTGTATTACATGTTAATTAGTTTGTCAGATTGGAGCTTGTAGGCCAATTTGGCTTTTTGTTTATGCTGTTGTCGAGGCTGTCGCCGAAGTTTGGAGTTTGGCGCCGCAGCGCGGCCCAACAGTATTATTCTCGCGCCGCAGCGCCGATATCACGCCGCAGCGCCAACTGCTAGCCCGAGTCTCGCGCCGCAGCGCCACAGCGCCGGCCCACAGTGTAAACTGTGGTGCCGCAGCGCGAGTTAGCAAAATGGTCAGACAGTGTAATTTATTTACACAAAGTCTGAAAAAAAAAATTATGTGCTAATAGTAAGACTGTTAAATTGTGATTTCAGTAGTCCTATACTAAGAATGATCATGTATTAACGACTAACTAGTTTTATGATTAATGTAATTTGATTATGTGATTAAAAAAAAATCAAATCTTACATAATGTATGTATTTAGTTATATATAATATGTAGTGACTAATTATGTCATGATGACATATATATAGGGCATTGAGATTCAAGTTGTAAGGTTTAGCTTGTGCTCAAGGCAAGTTTTCTAACTCTAACACTTCGTTGTGGAAGTTTAATTTCGTTGAGTACGTTATTGCTTTTAATTCAATTACAATTACGCAAGTTGCTAACTTTACACTTTCGTAGAGCTAGATTGTTTATTATTGAGAAAGTCCTTGTATCTAGTTGTTCACGAGGATACAAGTATTCTAAATCTTATACTTTAATATTGAGCAAGTTTCTTTAATATGTAACTTGTTATTTAGCATGCGAATCGCTATATTTTAATATTCTAGTGTTGAACAACTTTATTGTTCAAATTACTATTCACTTTGCATGCTTAGTATCCAATTCTCAATAACCTTGACTTTATATGTTTCAAGCAAATTATGTTATGATTATTCAGAGTTTATGCTATTAGATTATTCCTAAAGCATGATATTAAGTTACAAATATCGATTCAGTTATGATTATTCCATAGCGTACAGTTAGTTCATTTATATTCAACTAATCCTTAGTTGATGACCGTTGAATTCTAAATTACCTTGTAATGTATCCAAGCCAAACCTACTTTGGTGCGGACTTGTATTCTAAATACTGAGATGAACAACTCTTTTATTAGAGGTTTACGCTTAGCGTTGAAATGGTTGTGCACAATACGTTGTACGAAGGGATGATCCCCCTAAGTACGTGGAGTCCTTAGAGTCTTATGACTGTTAAAGTTAAAGTTGAAAGATTACTTATAACTGTGGACATGGTTCGTGGTCATTAGACCCTCAGTTGTATAGTTCAGAATGTTAATAGAACATATTGTTCAGTTCTATTGAGCCTATTAGTTGGCAAATGTTGTAAGCTTTTCTTCATTGTTATTTCAAGTGAGCTTTGTTTGCTCACTCTTTCTTATATAACTATTACAGCTAAAGATGAGAAGGTAGATGTACCTAGCACCAGTAAAGGATAGGGAAAGATGAACAAGTACTGAAGGCTTGTAATATGTTGACAGTTATTTACCAGACTTTAATGTGATTGATGTAATGAAGTATTTATTTAATTTCCGCATTTGAATGATTGTAATTAAAGGTTAGATAACCTGGAAGATTTTGTTTATGTAATCCCTTAAGGGAAGGTTTATTATTCAATTTTTATTATGATTGGGTAGTTAGATAGGAATGATTTGATTAAGTGAACACCGAATCTTGAGGTAATGAAATACCGAGATTTAGGGGTGTCACAAGTTGGTATCAAAGCCTTAGGTTATGAACCTTAGGTGGGGAAAAGCCTTAGGAAGTAACCTTTAAAAAGATAGTGGTGATTAACTCTTATCGAGTTTTAAGAAAGAAGTAATAAAACACTTGTGTGCTTATGTGTTTATAACTTATGTGCTCGTGAGTGTTGAGTAGTAATGATTAATAATAATTAAAACTTAAAATTTTGTTGTCAGGATGACTAATGTTAGAGAATCCAGTCAGGCTAGGGAGGAAGGACCTCAGATGCCTATAGAGGAGGTGCCTCACGACATTCAGGTTGTTTGGGAATAACTACTGCCACGGGAGTTAGCCCCTTTGGTCACAGTGGTTGAAGATGAGGATGATGATGTGAAAACGGATGAGGAGGATTCCATTGAGTTGCCACATGAGGATGAGGATGACAAGGATGAGGAGGAAGAGACTCCACTAACCTCGATAGTTGCTCGTATGTACGATGAAGTCTACGATCGCAACGTGGAACTTCAGGATACCGTCGAGGAGTTTCAAGAGATAGTAGCTGTACAACAGACTACAATGACATAGAAAGACGACGAGATCCAGGATCGTGAGGAACGACTGACTAATGTCGAGGAGAAGCTAGTACAAACTGAAGGAGAGAAAGAATAATTGATCGAGGTGATCGCAGAACTGAAGAACAAACTGAAGGAAGAAGCTACTAAGAGAGCAAGAGCAGAAGACGCATACGAAGAAGCTTATCAACAAGCCGGGATAGCAGTAAGAGACGCACAATCAAAGAGGATGAAGATGGAGGAGATGGATAAAGTATTCAATACCATGATCAATCGAGTTCAAGATAGGGTCATGGGTTATCCAATTCAGTTCGAGACTCTGTCATCGTACGTGTTAGATCGCCGAACAATGTTCCGAGTTACGGAAGAAGAGCGTCGAATGGCTACGGGGTATCTTAATAGGACATCGTAGGGAATGTATATGATTAATAAAAATGTTAAATAAATTGCAAATTCCAAGTGTTATGCAACCTATGGGATATGACGATGATGTTGTCCTGAAACTTTTGTAGTTCAGGAAAGTAATGTAAATAGCAGTGATGCTATTGTGTTATGTTTTCAAAGAGATTATGAATAAATAAAAGTTGTTATTTTATTCAAAATGTTATGTGTTATGTGGTTATTTCTTTTTAGAGGCAAGTTAAGTAGAAATTACTTAAAAGAGTTGAATAATAATCTAATGAGTCTATGTTTTAACAGAAAATGCCTCCCAGACAACAACCACCATGTCAGAGAATTACTGAAGGAACCAATAACGAGAATGTTGATGTTAACCCCGTTCAACAATTAGTGGCATTACTGACAGGAGCGTTGCAGAATCAACCACAGAACCAAGGAAAAACGTTTAAGGATTTCAAGGCGGTTAGACCACCTGAATTCCGCGGGTCTATGAATCCAGTCGAGGCACAGACCTGGATTATGAAGATTGAAAAGGTGTTTGATGTCGCTAGGGTAGGGGATGACCAGAAGACTGCTTTTGCAACATTCATATTGAAAACAGAAGCTAGTTATTGGTGGCAGGCCAATAAAACTCGGGAAGGACTAGAAGTGATGACCTGGGATAGGTTTAAGGCGATATTCTTCGAGACCTATTTCCTAGAGAGTTCGAAGAGTCAGCTGGAGGTTCAGTTTTTAGAACTAAAGTAGGGAACGATGACAGTATCTGAGTATGCCGCTAAATTCAACGAGTTGGCGAGGTTTGCACCATATCAAGTCAGTACGGATGAACGCAAGGCGAAGAGATTTAAACAGGGACTGAAGCCCTGGCTATACAGTAGGTTTTTCCTGTTCCAATTGAAGATGTTTGCAGCAATGATGGAGAAAGCAGTACTCGCTGAAGGTGGAGGCGAGGCAGTGACAAAGTTCAATCAGGAACAGAAAAAGAAAAAGAATGAGGCAGAGATTAAGAATGGAGGTGGTAGTGGTGGAAACAATAACAACAACAACAACAGTTTGAAGAGGAAGTGGAATGGGAACATGGGTGCTGGAAACCAGTAGGGTAACCAGCAAAATAAAAAGTTTAAAGCATGTGTGACATGCGAGAAGTTTCACAAGGGTACGTGCTTGATGGGGAAACGTGTATGCTTCAACTGTGGCCAGGAGGGTCACATCGCCCCAAATTGCACTCAACAGAAAAAGAACGTTTGCTTCATGTGCGGTTCCAAGGATCACTGCACTCGTGAATGCTCTAAGAAGAAAGTTGGGGAAACAATAAGAAGCAACAGAGGTAGCAGTGGAGGTACATGGGACATTGCTGGGCCTACAGCGTCAAACAAATCCACAGCCAGAACCTTCAACATGACTGTGCAAGATGCTATACAATCAAAAGATGTGGTGTCAGGTATTATCCCAATCAATGATATTGATACTTATCTATTATTTGATTCGGGTGCTACTTGCTCGTTTATATTTGATGAATTTGCTAAGAGGTTAAGATTGCCTAGAGAAGAACTGAATTTCCCTTTGAACATAGAAATTGCGAATAGGGAAGTGATTCATGTTAGGTTCGTATACAAGAACTGTAGGGTGAATATTAAGGGGAATATCATGATGGCAGATTTAATCCCGATTAGACTTGGAGAATTTGATATTATTTTGGGAATGGATTGGCTGTTTAAATATGGAGCGATAATTGATTGGCAAAAGAAATACGTAAACCTTATGACTCCGTCAAAGGTAGTTTTTCATGGTAGCAAATCGCCTAGACAAATGAAATGTTTGACGATTATATAGGCCAAGAATGTGACGCCCCCAAAATAGGTATACAACACCCATTCTGAGTCGCCAAAATACATGGTACAGAAACAACTACATCTTTATTATTACAACACAAGAACTGTGAGTTTAAATACAAATATTATCATTTAGACAATATCCACACTCAAATAAGTCCTCATTACAATTATTGAAACATTATTTCACAAAAATGGTGAGGACTACTAAAATAACTTCTAGAACCATCATTCCATACCCCGACTAGTACTCGCTACATTCTCGCCTCCTGAGAAAAATGGAACAAAAAGGAAAAGGGTGAGCTCAACTAGCCCAGTAAAGAACATTATGACTAAGATAATACAGAACAAATTATCGTTAGTCTTCAACGGGAAAAAAAATCTAATAGAATACAATAGACAACAAGTTTTAAATCAATAACTGCAGCGGAAACAGCAAACCATTAGAAGAGTCAAGTAGAGAATGAGTTCTACTATCTTCTAAGATTTAAAAGTCCATCATCAATATTTTATCCCTGTAACAACAATCAATAACCATCTTTAATCAAATATTCATCTTTGCACTACAGGCCAAAGATATTCACTTGTATCACTGGTCGGTCATGTTCATCTCAACACCTGTTCATCTTTGCACTACGGCCAAAGATATTCATCAGTTAATCATTCATCTTTGCACTACGGGCCAAAGATATTCAGTATCATTTAGGACTAAGGATGATGAAAAATATCTTAAAGAAAACGAATCCAGTGAAACAAAATAACAATATTACGGATTCGTATTTCGATTTATCCATGTCCAAAAATACCTTATAATTATTTTTAGTGAAGTAGAATTCAAGAATGATCAAAACATGGATACAATCAAAGCTAGTACCCAGAACAGATATTTTGGACGAAAAGAAGAAAATTTTATTTTTCGGTGAATAGTAACTCGTGAATAGTAACTCGTGAATAGTAACTCATGAATAGTAACCCCGACGTGAAAAGTTCCAAATTTGATAAAAATTTCCAACCAATATTTCGGCATAATGATATTGAAGAAATAATATCATTTTCGAATAAAATAACATCCCTTACCTCAAAATAATCGTACTTCTGACTGAATTTCGGGTATAGTGCTGACAGAAACTCGCACCGTATAGCAACACTCAAAGTATACTCACAAGAATACGCTCGATAATATAGAGAGAGAAAGAGAGAAAACTTTGTTTCTGGTATGATTTTCAATTCTAACTTAGCCCTCTATTTATAGGAAAATGCTAGAACGCCAAAGGAGACTAAAATAAAAATTAATATTTTCTTATTTTCCTTACGCATGCCAAGACCAAGACTTATCAAGGCATGCCAATTCTGAAATTCATCCCAGCAGCCCACATGTTTAATCCACCAACCAAAAAGTGGGTCCCGCAATTTAATAAAAATTATTTTATTTTCCGAAACTTCAGTAATTCATAGAAAATAGACCGTTTATCAGAAAAATACGAATTTTATGTCCATTCTGACTGAAATCGAATTCTCTACAACTTTGTAGCTTTAAGTTTTTCCAAATTCCAAACCAAAAATATCCGAAATCCACAAACGGATGATTTTTAATACCTCCACATTGACAAAATACTGATAAAATACCTCAGCTTTAATTCTTTCATTTTTATCCACATAAAAATAAATATATCCATCATTTATATCCACATAAAATAAATATTTCTTTATCATATGAATTAATAATTAATTATTCATAAATAATATTACAGAATCACATTTATGACAACCAGGCCGTTCCCAGGAAAGAGGGGGCTTTCCAATAAGGATTTCTCCTTACTGGCGCGTAATTAGATGACCAAACCTCTCCTTAGACAGAACTTTCTAGACATTGCCAATAATGTTATATAATAATATTATTCAAATAATATGAATTATTGATCTGATAATGGGAAATACTGTGTAGTGACAATTATTGAAACAACAGTAATATAAAATATCAACGCAGCAATTATTAAATCAATAAAATAAAATACTGAACAGTAATTACTGTAACCATTATTGAGTAGTGCCTTCTTACGTAAGAATCAATAATTGGTGCAATCAGTGTGCTACTGTGTAACAACGCGTAATACTGAGTTTTAACCACCGGGTATTCCAACAGTATTAACGGTAACAACTACGCCGTTATTAATAAACAACATATACTTGTCGTTTTCTTCATCCAATCGCTTTCCGTTATGGGGCCCACAAAAGACTGCGCCGTCGTACGAATATTTCCCGACAGGAAGAATATTCTACGACCAAACGAATATTCCCCGACAACAATGAATATTTTATAACCACCTGCTTATTTGAAATATTTGCGCATTTTACCCATAACTAACCTCATTAATCAATTTAACACTTACTATTTCAAAATAATAAATAGAGGGAATTTAAATTTTATTTATTAATAATTTGGGGTCTTACAACCTTCCCTCCTTATGAAATTTCGTCCTCGAAATTGATGTACGTACCTGGTGTTTCGAAAAGATGAGGATACCTCGCTTTCATTTCCGTTTCCAACTCCCAGGTCATTTCCTCAATAGCATGGTTTCTCCACAAAACTTTAACTTGTGGTATGACCTTCGTGCGTAGGACATGCTCCTTTCTATCCAAGATTTTGACAGGTACCTCTTCGTACGTTAAGTCTTCAGCTATCTCGTCCGGTTCTAACTCAATAACGTGGTCTGGGTCTTTCACATATTTACGTAACACAGATATATGAAAAACATTATGAACACGAGACATACTTGGAGGTAACGCGAGTCTATAAGCCACATTTCCTATTCGGTCAAGAATCTGAAATGGACCAATAAATCGTGGATTGAGCTTTCCTCTCTTTCCAAATCTTGTAACTCCTTTCCATGGAGCCACACGCAACAATACATGATCCCCAATGTCAAATTCCACGTCCTTTCGATGAAGATCCGCATAACTCTTTTGTCGATCCTGTGCCGTTTGTATACGTTGTCGAATCGTTTGGATCTTCTCTGTAGTCATGCGTACCAACTCTGGTCCCAACAATGTTGCTTCACCCACCTCGTCCCAGCATACTGGAGAGCGACACTTTCGTCCATATAATGCTTCAAATGGGGCCACACCTATACTTGCCTGATAACTGTTATTGTAAGAGAATTCCACCAATGGTAGGTACTTATCCCAACTCCCTTTGAAATCTAGGACACAAAGTCTTAATAGATCTTCAAGAGTTTGAATAGTCCTCTCTGATTGTCCGTCCGTTTGAGGATGGTATGCCGAACTAAATCGTAAATCTATACCCATAGCTTTTTGCAAGCTAACCCAAAATCTTGAAGTGAATCTTGGGTCACGATCCGAAACTATGGATACTGGCATGCCATGCAGTCTCACAATCTCATCTACGTATATACGAGCAAGACGTTCAAGGGAATAAGTCTCCCGTATCGGCAAGAAATGAGCAGACTTGGTTAATCTATCAACAATAACCCAAATAGCATTTATGCCTTGAGAAACCGTGGGAAGACCCGTAACGAAATCCATGGTAATGTGTTCCCACTTCCATTTCGGAATCTCAAGTGATTGCAATGGACCCTTTGGCACTTGATGTTCCGCCTTTACACGTTGACAAGTTAAACACCTCGAGATAAACTTTGCAATCTCTCTCTTCATATTATTCCACCAAAATGTATGTCGAAGATCACGATACATTTTGGTACTTCCAGGATGGATTGCAAATGGTGTATTGTGTGCTTCCATCATGATCTTGTACTTCAAATCAGAATCGTTAGGAACACAAAGTCTGGAGTGGACTCGAAGTATTCCTTCTTCATCGATTCTTGCTTCTGGAATAGAACCTTCTTGCACTTTCTTCTTCATATGCATCAGCTCTATGTCCGTAGCTTGAGCAGCTTTAACTTTATCGATTAAAGTCGGTTCTACTCGTATATTTGATATCATCATGTGGGTACTTGGAGCCTTCATCTCTATCTCCATCCTTTGCAAGTCATACAAAATGGGCCTTTGTGTTAACAACATTACACTCGTACCCGCATATGATCTTCTACTCAATGCGTCAGCTACTACGTTTGCTTTTCCAGGATGATATTGGATGGTATGATCGTAATCTTTTAACAGCTCGAGCCAACGTCGCTGCCGCATGTTGAGTTCTTTTTGGGTGAAGAAATATTTGAGGCTTTTATGATCTGTATAGATCTCCACTTTCTCCCCATACAGGTAGTGTCTCCAGATCTTCAACGCGAAAACTACTGCTGCCAACTCCAAATCATGAGTAGGATAATTCCTCTCATATTCTTTGAGTTGTCGCGAGGCATAGGCTATGACTTTCCCATGTTGCATGAGAACACATCCTAACCCTTTGCTTGAAGCATCACTGTAGATAACAAATCCATCCGAACCAGATGGTATTGTCAGAACAGGTGCCGAAATGAGTCTCCTCTTAAGCTCTTGAAAACTCTTCTCGCATTCCTCGCTCCATACGAATTTGACATCTTTCCGAGTCAGTTGAGTTAACGGGGTAGCGATTCGAGAAAACCCTTCCACGAATCTTCGATAATAACCAGCTAAACCTAGAAAGCTACGTACTTCGGTCACCGTCTTTGGTTGCTCCCAACTTTGTATTGCTTCAATCTTCGCCGGGTCAACAGATACTCCATGTTTTGACACCACGTGCCCAAGGAATGCTACTTCCTCAAGCCAGAACTCGCATTTCTTCAGCTTGGCATATAACTTATTTTCACGCAGCCTTTGGAGTACCAGCTTCAAATGATGCTCATGATCTTCACGGCTTTTGGAATATATGAGGATGTCATCAATAAAGACAACAACGAACTGATCCAAATAATCCTTGAATACCCGGTTCATCATATCCATGAAAGCCGCAGGAGCATTAGTCAATCCAAAAGACATGACTAGGAATTCATAATGCCCGTACCGAGTTCTGAAGGCAGTCTTTGGAATATCCTCAGTTTTAACCTTCAGCTGATGATATCCAGAACGAAGATCGATCTTTGAAAAGAATTGTGCTCCTTGTAACTGGTCAAACAGGTCATCAATACGAGGTAGCGGATACCTATTCTTAATAGTGACATGGTTTAATTCCCGGTAATCAATACAAAGTCGCATACTCCCGTCTTTCTTCTTTACAAATAAAACAGGAGCACCCCAAGGAGATGTACTAGGACGAATGAAACTGATGTCCAACAACTCTTGTAGTTGGACCTTTAACTCCTGAAGTTCAATAGGAGCCATTCGATATGGGGTTTTAGAAATGGGCTTTGTACCAGGTTCAAGATCAATAAAGAATTTAATTTCTCGTTCCGGGGGTAGACCGGGAAGTTCTTCAGGAAATACGTCAGGAAAGTTAATAACAACAGGAATATTATTCAAATTTGACGTGTCTTTATTCAAATCCATAACATGGGCTAAGAAAGCTTGACATCCGTTTTTTAATAAACGAATGGCTTTATGGCTTGATATAACAGTGATTGATTTTAATGGCTTAGTTGTTTGAATTCGTACAACAGGTTGGTTAGGAATATGAAAACTAACAACCTTACGAAAACAATCAATTTTAGCATGATGAGTGGTTAACCAATCAATTCCTAAAATCACATCAAAAGCAAGTATCTTTAAAGAGATAAGATCAATAGGTAATGTGATTGTGCCAACTTGGATCATGCAAGATTTATAAACTGTAGATGTAACAAAGGTTTCACCTAACGGAGTTTCAACAGATAAGTCAAAGTCCAATTTTCCCGGAGTCAAGTTTAAACGTTGAGCACAAGCAGGAGAGATAAAAGAATGGGTAGAACCGGTATCTAGTAAGGTATAAACTTCGCAAGAATTCAAGATTAGCTTACCCGTAATCACCTCGTTCGGGTTCCTCATGTTTTGGCCAGTTACGACAAACGCTCTTCCAAGAACTGCTGATTTCGCCTTATCCGGGACAGCCCTTGGAATCACCACTCCCGCTGAACTTGATTTCGCTATAGTACAATCTCGAGCGATGTGGCCTTCCTTCCCACAGTTGTAACACACCTTGGATTGTTGTGGACAGTTTGGGCTGATATGTCCCTCTTTCCCGCATTTGTAACATCTAACTGGCGGTCGTTCTCCTTCCCTAAAATTTGTTGTTGGTGCTGCTGCTGATGTCTTCCCGTCATTGTTGAATCTCCACTTTCTGAAATTTCCACTTGACTCACCTCTCCTATTATCATGGCCACGATGACTACCCGAGTGGTTACCGCCTTTGTTCGTATTTTTCCCCTCTCGTTGGTTATCATCGCTCTGATGATTGCTGTCACCGGTATGACCCTGGTTGTGGTCCCTCGGTTGAGTATACTCATTATCTCTCTCTAATAATTGGGCCCTGTTGACAACGTCTGAATACAGAGAAAATTTATGAGAGATAAGGTATTGACGAATCTCAGGTTTTAAACCTCTCAGAAACATCCGCGTCATACGTTCCTCATTTTCTACCAAATGAGGTGCAAACCTGGATAACTCTGCAAACTTCGCCTCGTACTGGGACACCGTCATGTTATTTTGTTCCAGTCTGATAAACTCCACCTCCTTCATATGGCGAATACTTTCAGGGAAGTACTTGTCATTAAACAGTTTCTGAAACGTTTCCCAGGACATATTGAGTGCGTCAGGCTGGGTACGCTTCACAGACTCCCACCAGTAGTCTGCCTCACCGCGGAACATAAAGGTAGCGAATGGAACCTTCTGCTCCTCCGTGCATCCCAAGACATCGAATATCTTGGTAATTTGCTTGACCCATGTTTCCGCCATGATCGGATCCGGCTTTCCCTTAAATTCTGGTGGTCCCAACTCCTTGAACTGCTTGGCTGTGACAGACCGCGTGTTGTCATTATTTCCACCCGTATTTTGTACACGAGTCTCCCTCGTCTGATTTTGCATGAACTGCAAAAAGCTCCTAAACATTCCATCGTTCATCGTTTGCTCGGTAGTGTTGTTTACAGGAGGAATATTGCCTTCCTGTTGCACGTTCTCCTGGTTTGTGACTAAAGGTTGTTCCACAGTCTCATACACTCCATTGTTAACGTTCTCAGCAGCCATTCTTAAATACTGCCATAAAACAAGGGTTAATTAAATAAATTAACAAATCACATAATACCCCTATATTATGACTGACCAATAAGTAAGCTTAGGTAGGACACACTAGCGAAGGATTTATTCGTCTCTCCCCTCCTAGTTCTATTCTCCGATCTCCGCCAGAGATCATATCCCTAAGCTCTGATACCAACTGTGACGCCCCCAAAATAGGTATACAACACCCATTCTGAGTCGCCAAAATACATGGTACAGAAACAACTACATCTTTATTATTACAACACAAGAACTGTGAGTTTAAATACAAATATTATCATTTAGACAATATCCACACTCAAATAAGTCCTCATTACAATTATTGAAACATTATTTCATAAAAATGGTGAGGACTACTAAAATAACTTCTAGAACCATCATTCCATACCCCGACTAGTACTCGCTACATTCTCGCCTCCTGAGAAAAATGGAACAAAAAGGAAAAGGGTGAGCTCAACTAGCCCAGTAAAGAACATTATGACTAAGATAATACAGAACAAATTATCGTTAGTCTTCAACGGGAAAAAAAATCTAATAGAATACAATAGACAACAAGTTTTAAATCAATAACTGCAGCGGAAACAACAAACCATTAGAAGAGTCAAGTAGAGAATGAGTTCTACTATCTTCTAAGATTTAAAAGTCCATCATCAATATTTTATCCCTGTAACAACAATCAATAACCATCTTTAATCAAATATTCATCTTTGCACTACATGCCAAAGATATTCACTTGTATCACTGGTCGGTCATGTTCATCTCAACACCTGTTCATCTTTGCACTACGGCCAAAGATATTCATCAGTTAATCATTCATCTTTGCACTACGGGCCAAAGATATTCAGTATCATTTAGGACTGAGGATGATGAAAAATATCTTAAAGAAAACGAATCCAGTGAAACAAAATAACAATATTACGGATTCGTATTTCGATTTATCCATGTCCAAAAATACCTTATAATTATTTTTAGTGAAGTAGAATTCAAGAATGATCAAAACATGGATACAATCAAAGCTAGTACCCAGAACAGATATTTTGGACGAAAAGAAGAAAATTTTATTTTTCGGTGAATAGTAACTCGTGAATAGTAACTCGTAAATAGTAACTCATGAATAGTAACCCCGACGTGAAAAGTTCCAAATTTGATAAAAATTTCCAACCAATATTTCGGCATAATGATATTGAAGAAATAATATCATTTTCGAATAAAATAACATCCCTTACCTCAAAATAATCGTACTTCTGACTGAATTTCGGGTATAGTGCTGACAGAAACTCGCACCGTATAGCAACACTCAAAGTATACTCACAAGAATACGCTCGATAATATAGAGAGAGAAAGAGAGAAAACTTTGTTTCTGGTATGATTTTCAATTCTAACTTAGCCCTCTATTTATAGGAAAATGCTAGAACGCCAAAGGAGACTAAAATAATAAATTAATATTTTCTTATTTTCCTTACGCATGCCAAGACCAAGACTTATCAAGGCATGCCAATTCTGAAATTCATCCCAGCAGCCCACATGTTTAATCCACCAACCAAAAAGTGGGTCCCGCAATTTAATAAAAATTATTTTATTTTCCGAAACTTCAGTAATTCATAGAAAATAGACCGTTTATCAGAAAAATACGAATTTTATGTCCATTCTGACTGAAATCGAATTCTCTACAACTTTGTAGCTTTAAGTTTTTCCAAATTCCAAACCAAAAATATCCGAAATCCACAAACGGATAATTTTTAATACCTCCACATTGACAAAATACTGATAAAAAACCTCAGCTTTAATTCTTTCATTTTTATCCACATAAAAATAAATATATCCATCATTTATATCCACATAAAATAAATATTTCTTTATCATATGAATCAATAATTAATTATTCATAAATAATATTACAGAATCACATTTATGACAACCAGGCCGTTCCCAGGAAAGAGGGGGCTTTCCAATAAGGATTTCTCCTTACTGGCGCGCAATTAGATAACCAAACCTCTCCTTAGACAGAACTTTCTAGACATTGCCAATAATGTTATATAATAATATTATTCAAATAATATGAATTATTGATCTGATAATGGGAAATACTGTGTAGTGACAATTATTGAAACAACAGTAATATAAAATATCAACGCAGCAATTATTAAATCAATAAAATAAAATACTGAACAGTAATTACTGTAACCATTATTGAGTAGTGCCTTCTTACGTAAGAATCAATAATTGGTGCAATCAGTGTGCTACTGTGTAACAACGCGTAATACTGAGTTTTAACCACCGGGTATTCCAACAGTATTAACGGTAACAACTACGCCGTTATTAATAAACAACATATACTTGTCGTTTTCTTCATCCAATCGCTTTCCGTTATGGGGCCCACAAAAGACTGCGCCGTCGTACGAATATTCCCTGACAGGAAGAATATTCTACGACCAAACGAATATTCCCCGACAACAATGAATATTTTATAACCACCTGCTTATTTGAAATATTTGCGCATTTTACCCATAACTAACCTCATTAATCAATTTAACACTTACTATTTCAAAATAATAAATAGAGGGAATTTAAATTTTATTTATTAATAATTTGGGGTCTTACAAAGAAGTTGCTGAGTCAGGGTTGTGTGGGTTATTTAGCTCACATAGTCAATACTCAGAAAAAGGGTGTGAAACTGGAAGAGATACTAGTGGTGAGGGAATTTGAGGATGTGTTTCCGGAGGATTTGCCAGGACTTCCACCTAACAGAGAGATTGAATTCGTGATCGACTTAGTGCCAGGAACTGCCCCGATATCAAAGGCCTCGTACAGAATGGCTCCGGTAGAGATGAAGGAACTAATGGTACAACTGCAAGAGCTGCTAGACAAGAAGTATATTCAACCAAGCGTATCACCATGGGGAGCGCCAGTATTATTCATAAAGAAGAAGGATGGATCGATACATTTTTGCATTGATTATAGGGAATTGAACAAAGTCACTATTAAAAACAAGTACCCGTTGCCAAGAATAGATGACTTGTTTGATCAGTTGAAGGGTGCTAAATACTTCTCAAAAATAGACTTGAAAAATGGGTATCACCAATTGAAAGTGAGGAAGGAGGATATACCTAGAACGGCATTCAGAACTCGGTATGGACATTATGATTTTCTGGTAATTTCTTTTGGTTTAACAAACGCCCCTGCTGCATTCATGAATTTGATGAACAGGGTGTTTAAACCATTCTTAGACAAGTTCGTAGTGGTACTTATCGATGACATTCTGGTGTATTCCAAAACTCAAGAGGAACACGTGGAACACTTACGTTTGACTTTGGACACACTAAGAAAGGAAAAGTTGTACGCGAAATTCTCTAAGTGCGAATTTTAGCGCGATCGTGTACAATTTCTGGGTCATGTCATTGACAAAGATGAGATTTCAGTGGATCCATCGAAAGTGGAAGCTGTAATCAATTGGGAACAACCAAGGACACCGTCGGAGGTGAGGAGTTTATTGGGATTGGCCGATTACTATAGAAGATTTATTCAAGATTTTTCCAAGATAGCTACGCCATTGACAAATTTGACAAGGAAAGCTGTAAAATTTGTTTGGACGGAGAAGTGTGAATAAAGTTTTCAAGCTTTGAAGAAGAAGTTAAGTATGGCATCTGTGTTGGCATTACCAGATAATACAGGAAACTTTGTGGTGTATAGTGATGCCTCACACAAAGGTTTGGGTTGTGTTCTTATACAGAACGGCAAAGTTATTGCATATGCATTAAGACAACTGAAGGATTATGAGAAAGGGTATCCAACTCATGATTTGGAATTGGCTGCAGTAGTATTTGCTCTGAATGTAAGACCCCAACTTTTATAAATAAAGAAGAATTTTCTATAAATATCATTTTTGAATATTATGGAGTTAATTTGATATAATGTTATAGTTGTGGGTAATATTTATAAATTTTGCAAAGTACGCAAGTTGTTATATAATATTCGATTGGTCGGAGAATATTCATTTTAACAGGGAATATTCGTACAACGACACAATCATTGGTGGACCCCACAACAGAATTATTGTCGGATTGAGAAAACGACAAAAATATTTTATTAAAAATAACGGCGGAAATTTTACCATTGTTACTGTTGAACTACTCGGTAGTAAAAGTACAGTAATACGTGTGGTTGCATAGTAGCACACAGTATTGATTATTAATGCTTATGTGAGAAGTCACTCAGTTTGATTCAATTATTGTCAGTTAATAATATGAATTATTTAGCGATAATGACGTTTTGTTTTATTCGTATTATTAACGTAATAAAACAGAAACATCTTTTTATATAAAACAGAATACTTTATTAAAGTTATTCTATAAATAGAATATATTATATTTTATTTAAAAGATTTTTCTTTAAATATGGACCGTCAGATTAAAGTAATCAATCTGGACCGTTCATGGATTAGTTACTATGCATTCTATTTTTCTATAAATAGCAGCCCATTCCTTCATTATTTCTTACGAATTCACTGAACTCTAGAGAGAGAAACTATAGAGAGAAACTATAGAGAGAGAGAAGAAGAGTATTCTGCTACTTAACTACTTCCTTATTTCAGCTTGTCTTTAAAACGGTAAGGGGTGTTATTCTTTCTTATTCATGAAGAGAACTGTTGTTATTCCATTTCTTATTATTCTGTTGGAATAACCTGTATACGTGGTCTACCCTATACTTGACATTCTTCTATTATTCTGTTGGAACATCCTGTCTGTGTGTTTTACACCGGACCTGGTTTCGTTTTTATTATTATTCTGTTGGAACATCCTATCTGTGTGTTTTACACCGGACCTGGTTCCGTTTTTATTATTATTCTGTTGGAACATCCTGTCTGTGTGTTTTACACCGGACCTGGTTCCATTATTTATTATTCTGTCGGAATATCCTGTCTGTGCGTTTACGCCGGACCTGGTTCCATTATTTATTATTCTGTTAGAATAACCTGTTTGTGCGGTCTATCGCATGCATGGTGATTTCTTTTGTTATTCCATTCTTTATTATACTCAGTTGGTTAAGTTTTGACTTCTATACTTCATAAAATTTGTGGAATATCCTTGATAATTGCGTTTCATCCAGTATCTTTTCATGAAAATATTCTTCTAAGCATTCTTGAATTTTACTCCACAAAGCAGTATCATGTTGAATTTTACTCCACATCCAGTATCATGTTTATTTGCATGGTATTTAATTGGTCGGTCATAATATAAGGATAATATATGACATATCAATTAACTTTTATTTTGTGGCAGTATCTGAAAATGGCATCTGAGAATGTTGAGAATAGCAATGGAGCATAGACGATTATTGATTCACCATATATCAATAATCAGGATAATGTTCATCAGGAAGGTGACAATCCTCATACAAACAACAACACTGACCAGATGATGAATGATGGAATGTTCAGAGGTTTTATGCAATTCATGCAACAACAGGTGAAAGCGGCTCCTGTCCACAACGTAGGTGGAAATACTGGAAACTCTCAGGCGGTCACCGCTAAACAGTTTAAGGAGCTGGGACCACCGGAGTTTAAGGGAGAACCCAAACCACTTGTAGCTGAAACATGGATAAAGCAGATCACCAAGATATTTGATGTCTTGGGTTGCTCCGAGGAGCAAAAGGTTCCCTTTGCCGCCTTTATGTTGCGAGGAGAGGCAGATTACTGGTGGGAATCGATAAAGCGTACTCAACCTGCCGCACTGAAGATGTCTTGGGAGAAGTTCCAAGAGCTGTTTAACGACAAATACTTTCCCGAGAGTATTCGTCACATGAAGGAGGTGGAGTTCATCAAATTGGAGCAGAATAATATGACCGTGTCGCAGTACGAGGCAAAATTTGCGGAGTTATCTCGGTTTGCGTCCCACCTGGTGGATAATGAAGAAAGAATGACGTGGATGTTTTTAAGAGGTTTGAAGCCGGAGATACGTCAACATCTTTTTTCTCATAAATTGTGTTTGTATTCAGATGTTGTAAATAGGGCTCAGTTGGTGGAGCGCGATAACGAGACAACGCAACCAAAAGAGAGCAGCCGGCAAAATGATAATACTAGTGAAAGCAGTCATCGAAGCGGTGACAACAAGCGTGGAGGGAATCAACAGGCCAGAAATGGTAACCACTTCGGTGGTAATCAGGGCCAAAATAATAAGAATGGGCATTTCAAGAAGAGGAGATTCAACAATGATGGAAAGATGTCAGCACCAGCACCTGTCGTTAAGGAAGGAGAACGACCACCTATCATATGTTTCAAATGCGGAGGGGAGGGGCACATCAGTCCAAACTGCGCGATGCCGTCCAAAGCATGTTATAATTGTGGAAGAGAAGGTAATTTAGCCCGATTTTGTCGTTTACCGAAGACAAATTCAGCTAGGATGGAGGCACCAAAGGCCGTCCCAGAAAAGTCAAAACCGGTTGTGCAAGGGAGAGCGTTTATTGTGAACTCCCAGAAAGCAAGGAACCCGAATGAGGTCATCACGGGTAAGCTTATCATAAACTCTAACGAAGTCTATACTTTATTTGATACCGGTTCTACCCATTCTTTTATTTCTCCTACTTGCGCTCATCGATTAAATTTGATTCCGGAGAAATTAGACTTTGACTTAGCAGTTGAAACTCCATTGGGAGAAACCTTCATTACATCCACGGTTTATAAGTCTTGTTTGGTTCAAGTTGGTACCCACACATTACCTGTCGATCTTATTTCATTAAAAATACTTGCATTTGACGTGATTCTAGGGATTGATTGGTTAACTACTCATCATGCAAAAATTGATTGTTTTTGTAAGGTTGTTAGCTTTCATATTCCTAATCGATCTATTATGCGAATTCAAGCAACCAAACCATTAAAATCAATCGCTGTTATCTCAAGCCATAAAGCTATTCGTTTATTAAAAAATGGATGTCAAGCTTTCTTAGCTCATGTCACAGATCTAAACAAAAATACGTCAGCTTTGAATGATATTTTTGTTGTTAATAAATTTCCTGACGTATTTCCCGAAGAACTTCCTGGCCTACCCCCAGAGCGTGAAATTGAATTTTGTATCGACCTTGAACCCGGTACAAAACCCATTTCCAAAGCCCCATATCGAATGGCTCCTATTGAACTTCAGGAGTTAAAGACCCAACTGCAGGAATTGTTAGACATTGGTTTTATTCGTCCTAGTACTTCTCCTTGGGGTGCTCCTGTTCTGTTCGTGAAGAAGAAAGATGGGAGTATGCGACTTTGTATTGATTATCGGGAGTTGAATCATGTCACCATCAAAAATAGGTACCCATTGCCACGTATTGATGACCTGTTTGACCAGTTGCAAGGAGCACAATTCTTTTCAAAGATCGATCTTCGTTCTGGATATCATCAGCTGAAGGTTAGAACTGAGGATATTCCAAAGACGGCTTTCAGAACTCGGTATGGGCATTATGAATTCTTAGTTATGTCTTTTGGATTGACTAATGCTCCTGCTGCCTTCATGGATATGATGAACAGGGTATTTAAGGAATATTTGGATCACTTTGTGGTCGTCTTTATCGATGACATCCTTGTTTATTCCAAAAGCCGTGAAGATCATGAGCAACACTTGAGGCTGGTACTCCAAAAACTTCGTGAATACAAACTTTATGCCAAGTTGAAGAAATGTGAGTTCTGGCTGGAAGAGGTAGCATTCCTTGGGCACGTAGTATCAAGTCGTGGAATATCTGTTGACCCGGCAAAGATTGAAGCTATTCAAAGCTGGGAGCAACCTAAATCAGTAACCGAAGTACGTAGCTTTCTCGGTCTAGCTGGTTATTATCGGAGATTCGTGGAAGGATTTTTTCGAATCGCTACTCCATTAACTCAGCTGACTCGGAAAGATACAAAGTTCGGTTGGAGCGAAGAATGTGAGCAGAGTTTTCAAGAACTCAAGAGGAGACTCATTTCAGCACCTGTTCTAACAATACCATCTAGCTCGGAGGGATTTGTCATCTACAGTGATGCTTCGAGCAAAGGGTTGGGATGCGTTCTCATGCAACGTGGAAAAGTCATAGCCTATGCATCAAGACAACTCAAGGAATATGAGAGGAATTATCCTACTCATGATCTAGAGTTGGCAGCTGTTGTCTTTGCACTTAAAATTTGGAGGCATTACTTGTATGGGGAGAAGGTGGAGATCTTTACGGATCATAAAAGCCTCAAATATTTCTTCACTCAAAAGGAACTCAACGTGCGACAACGACGTTGGCTTGAACTGTTGAAAGATTATGATCATACCATTCAATATCATCCTGGAAAAGCGAACGTGGTAGCTGACGCATTGAGTAGAAGATCATATGCAAGTACGAGTGCGATATTGTCAACACAAAGACCCATTTTGTGTGATTTGCAAAGGATGGAGATAGAGTTAAAGACTCCAGGGACCCATGTGATGATGACGAATATACGAGTAGAACCGACTTTAATCAATAAAGTTAAAGCTGCTCAAGCTACAGACCTGGAGCTGATGCGTATGAGGAAGAAAGTGCAAGAAGGTGCTATGCCGGAAGCAAGAATCGATGAAGAAGGAATACTTCGAGTCAACTCCAGACTTTATGTTCCTAACAATCCTGATTTAAAGTATGAAATCATGATGGAGGCGCACAACACACCGTTTGCAATCCATCCTAGAAGTACCAAAATGTATCATGATCTTCGTCATACATTTTAGTGGAGCAATATGAAGAGAGAGATAGCGTTGTTTATCTCAAGGTGTCTAACTTGTCAACGAGTCAAAGCGGAGCATCAAGTACCAAAAGGTCCATTGCAACCACTTGCAATTCCAGAATGGAAGTGGGAGCACATTGCCATGGATTTTGTTACCGGTCTTCCAAGGGTTTCTCAAGGTATTGATGCGATTTGGGTCATTGTTGATAGATTGACCAAGTCTGCTCATTTCTTACCGATACGAGAAACTTATACACTTGAACGTCTTGCTCGTATGTACATAAACGAGATTGTAAGACTGCATGGTATGCCAGTATCCATAGTTTCTGACCGAGACCCAAGATTCACTTCACGATTTTGGGTTAGTTTACAAAAAGCTATGGGCACGGGTTAGTTTATAAATAAAGAAGAATTTTCTATACATATCATTTTTGAATATTATGGAGTTAATTTGATATAATGTTATAGTTGTGGGTAATATTTATAAATTTTGCAAAGTACGCAAGTTGTTATATAATATTCGATTGGTCGGGGAATATTCGTTTTAACAGGGAATATTCGTACAACGACACAATCATTGGTGGACCCCACAACGGAATTATTATCGGATTGAGAAAACGACAAAAATATTTTATTAAAAATAACGACAGAAATTTTACCATTGTTACTGTTGAACTACTCGGTAGTAAAAGTACAGTAATACGTGTGGTTGCATAGTAGCACACAGTATTGATTATTAATGCTTATGTGAGAAGTCACTCAGTTTGATTCAATTATTGTCAGTTAATAATATGAATTATTTAGCTATAATGACGTTTTGTTTTATTCGTATTATTAACGTAATAAAACAGAAACATCTTTTTATATAAAACAGAATACTTTATTAAAGTTATTCTATAAATAGAATATATTATATTTTATTTAAAAGATTTTTCTTTAAATATGGACCGTCAGATTAAAGTAATCAATCTGGACCGTTCATGGATTAGTTACTATGCATTCTATTTTTCTATAAATAGCAGCTCATTCCTTCATTATTTCTTACGAATTCACTGAACTCTAGAGAGAGAAACTATAGAGAGAAACTATAGAGAGAGAGAAGAAGAGTATTCTGCTACTTAACTACTTCCTTATTTCAGCTCGTCTTTAAAACGGTAAGGGGTGTTATTCTTTCTTATTCATGAAGAGAACTGTTGTTATTCCATTTCTTATTATTCTGTTGGAATAACCTGTATACGTGGTCTACCCTATACTTGGTGACATTCTTCTATTATTCTGTTGGAACATCCTGTCTGTGTGTTTTACACCGGACCTGGTTCCGTTTTTATTATTATTCTGTTGGAACATCCTGTCTGTGTGTTTTACGCCGGACCTGGTTCCGTTTTTATTATTATTCTGTTGGAACATCCTGTCTGTGTGTTTTACACCGGACCTGGTTCCATTATTTATTATTCTGTCGGAATATCCTGTCTGTGTGTTTTACACCGGACCTGGTTCCATTATTTATTATTCTGTCGGAATATCCTGTCTGTGCGTTTACGCCGGACCTGGTTCCATTATTTATTATTCTGTTAGAATAACCTGTTTGTGCGGTCTATCGCATGCATGGTGATTTCTTTTGTTATTCCATTCTTTATTGTACTCAATTGGTTAAGTTTTGACTTCTAAGCTCCATGAAATTTGTGGAATATCCTTGATAATTGCGTTTCATCCAGTATCTTTTCATGAAAATATTCTTCTAAGTATTCTTGAATTTTACTCCACAAAGCAGTATCATGTTGACAATTTGGACGTTGTTAATTCTTGGATAAATTAATTCTTGAACTTGTTTTATTGAATTCTTATATCATTGTCATCATCCTCATGTTTATAAAATGTTGAAAGTCATCTGTGGCCTGTAGTGCATAGATGGACTTGGTATGATTATGACCAGGGATTATTCGGTATAATCATGACCGTAATGTTACAAATGATGTGGTAAAAGTCCTCATTGGCCTGTAGTGGATTGATGGACAGTTGTTGGCATAATCATGACCATTAATGAATATACGAATATCCTTGGCCGTAGTGCAGGGGTGATTCGATGATGTGAATTATTTTATTAAGCTGAGTCTCAGCGACCACAGTGTTGGAAAATCTTTTAAATCATAAAAGATAGTAGAGTTTATTTTCTACTTGACTCTTTTAATGGATTGCTTGTTCCGCTGCAGTTAAACTTGATGTCTATTATATTTTATCAGTTTAACATTGTTGAAGGCTAATGATAATTTATTCTGCATTATCTTAGTCGTGATATTTCTTACTGGGCTAGTTGAGCTCACCCTTTCTTTTGCTGTTCTCTTCAGGAAATGAGAACGTAGCTGGGGCAAGTCGGGGAACGGAGTGATGGTCCGAATGATAGTATTAGTTAGTAGTCCTCACTATTCTATGTAATGGTGTGTTAATAAATATAATGAGGACTCCTTTTGAGTATGAATACTCTCTAGAAGATAATATTTGTATTCAAACTCACAGTTTATGTTTTGTCGTATTGTACACGACAATTGTATTAGTAAGTTGTATTTATATTTTGTACTATGTATCTGACGACCCAAGATGGGTGATGTATACCTAATTTTGGGGGCGTCACACTAAAGATATGGAGACACTATCTCTATGGAGAGAAATGTGAAATCTACACAGATCATATGAGTCTGAAGTATATTTTCACTTAGAAGGACCTGAACATGCGTCAAAGAAGATGGATGGAATTGATAAAGGATTACGATTGTGAAATCTTTTTTCATCCGGGCAAAGCGAATGTGGTTGCAGATGCTTTAAGCAGGAAAGGTCGAGAAAAGTTGATACTGATAACCACTCAGGAGGACCTCATTTCAGCTATGGAAAAGTTAGAGCTGGAAATCAAATTTCCACAAGAATCCGATGAACGACTATTCCAGATAGAAGATGATCTAACTTTAGTGGACAAGGTGAAGAAAACTCAACTAGAGGATGAAAAATGCAGAAAAATAAAGGAAGGTGTGAACGAAGGTAAAGAGGTGAAATACAAGATCGATACCGAGGGATTACTACGATTCGAGGGAAGAATCTGGGTTCCAGCAGTATCAGATATTAGAGAAGAAATCTTGACCCAAGCACACAACATAAGATATTCGATTCGTCCAGGAAGTACGAAGATGTATCAGGACTTACGACGACATTTTTGGTGGCCGAACATGAAAAGAGATGTCGCAGAATGTGTCGCAAGATGCTTGACATGTCAAAGAGTCAAAGCCGAGCATCAAAGATCGAGCGGACTACTTCAACCGTTAGAAATACCAGAATGGAAGTGGGAATACATCACAATGGATTTTATGGTGGGTCTTCGAACTACTTAGAGAGAATGTGATGCGATTTGGGTGATAGTGGACAGACTGACAAAATCAGCACACTTTTTACCAATAAAGATTAGGTTCAATCTTGATCAGTTGGCCAGGTTGTACGTTAAAGAGATAGTTTCGAGACATGGAGTGCCAGTGTCAATTGTGTCAGATAGAGATCCGCGATTCACTTCAAATTTCTGGAAGAGATTACAGGAATGTATGGGAACACAGTTGCCAATGAGCACGGCTTATCATCCACAAACCGATGGCCAAAGCGAAAGAACAATTCAGACATTGGAAGATATGCTTAGAGCATGCGTCATGGATTTCAAAGGTAGTTGGAAAGAACATTTACCATTAGTGGAATTCGCTTACAATAACAGTTACCACGCGAGCATCGACATGCCGCCTTACGAGGCATTATACGGCAGAAAGTACAGAACTCCACTGTGCTGGGATGAAGTCGGTGAACGTCAACTGCTAGGACCAGAACTGGTACAACAAACTGCTGACGTTATCAAACTCATCAGGACAAGATTGGTAGCAGCTCAAGATCGACAGAAGAAGTATGATGATCAACGCAGACAAGATCGTGCATTCGACGTAGGAAATTATGTATTCCTAAAAGTTTCTCCTTAGAAGGGGAAAATTCATTTCGGTAAGAAGAGAAAGCTAAGCCCGAGATTTATTGGACCATTCGAGGTGCTGCGACGAGTTGGAGAGGTGGCTTACGAGGTAGCTCTACCTCCAGAGTTGGAAAACATTCACAATATTTTTCATATTTCGGTGTTACGACCATATAAGCCCGATTACAAGCACGTGATTGAGTACGAACTGTTGCAGTTCGAGAAAGATTTGTCTTATAAAGAGATTCCTATCCAGATAGTTGATAGGAAAGAACAAGTACTTAGGAATAAAATGATACCTTATGTGAAGGTAATATGGAGGAACCACAATGCTGAAGAAGCGACGTGGGAACTCGAAGAGAAAATGATGAAAGATTACCCAGAGTTATTTGTTTAATCTGTGTCTTCGATTCTGGGGACATAATATTTGTAAGTAGGGAAGAATGTAACGAATGAGTTGTTTGAGTTGTGATTCTGAGGACATAATCCTTGTAAGGAGGCAATGATGTAACATTCCAGATTTTTATTTTAATTTTAAATATTTATTGAGTTATATAAATATTTAATGGATGTGTTTATCATCGAATAATTATGTGTTTAGTTTGATTTGAGTTGATTGATTAATTATTTGTTAATTAAATAATTAAGGAGTTAAGAAATTAATTGTTATGGGTTAATATTCTAATTTAATTTAATAATTAAGTTAGAGAGTTTATAATAATTAAATGAATTATTTTATTTTGATTTTTATTTGTAATTTAAAATGAAGTGTTAGTTGATTAAATAAAGTTATAATTATAAAAGAAATTATAATTATGTGGTATTGATATATGTGTTAAAGTAATTTAATAAATTAGTATTAGATTTAATTAAATTGATTATCAAAATTTAATTAAATAGAAGTGTGACAAATAACCTTGCTATAAAGGAGTTATTAAAATTAATTAAAGAAGTTTAATTAGTTTTTGCCAAACAAGCCTTAATGCATATTAAGCCTTTAATCTAATAGTATTTTATCAAACAAGCTGTAAGAGTTAATGTGTTATTTTTAATTAGCCTAGCCAAACAAGCCTTATGGCTTTTAATTTTCAAAACTTAGATAACTGATATCAGTTATATCTAGAGCTATATTATATAATTAATATATATTATTACTATTATACGTTATATTATACTACGTAAGATAGAATAGAGAAGAAAGACTCAAAAGGAAGAAAAAGGAAGAAAAGGAGAAAAGTGATAGAGAACTTGAGGGATTCTAGAGAGGATTTTGGGAAAAGAAGCTTGAGAATCCAAGATAGCCATCATCTTCTTCTAAATTAAGGTATCATCTTGTTCCTATTTTCTAAAAACTATGGTTATCCTCTTCTCCAAAAAGTTCTCTGTAAAATAATTGTAAAAGATGAATTATTGGTGTATATAGTTTTATATGATAATTGATTGTTGTAAAACTGTTTTTCATAATTTATGTATGGTTATAATCAATTAATTCATGTATGTATGTAATTTGTGAAGAAACTTATATTACAGAGTGTTTATATGAAAATTTATGAATATGGCTTAGTTTAAAATAAAATTAAGGTTTGATTAGTTGTTAATATATATATATATATATATATATATATATATATATATATATATATATATATATATTGACTATTGATTTTGAAAGTAGATGATTAAACATAAACATGATAGTTTAAATTAATGGTTTTGGTTGAAAAACAAAGTTACAGTGACGAGTTTCATTAAAAATGTCAAAAATAGAGTTTTTGTCAAAAACATTGAAATTGGGTATAAAGTTGATGTTTATGTTATTATATATGTAAAAACATGTTAAGAGTATTGAAATTATGTTTATATGAAGTCTATATGTGTATTACATGTTAACTAGTTTGTTAGATTGGATCTTGTAGGCCAATTTGGCTTTTTGTTTATGCTGTTGCCGAGGCTGTCGCCGAAGTCTGGAGTTTGGCGCCGCAGCGCGGCCCAGCAGTATTATTCTCACGCCGCAGCCCCTGTATCATGCCGCAGCGCCAACTACTAGCCAGAGTCTCGCGCCGCAACGCCAATGCAGCGCCGCAGCGTCGACCCACAGTGTAAATTGTGGCGCCGCAGCGTGAGTTAGCAGAATGGTCAGACAGTGTAATTTATTTACACAAAGTCTGAAAAAAAAATGTTATGTGCTAATAGTAGGGCTGTTAAATTGTGATTTCTGTAGTCCTATACTAAGAATGATTATGTATTAACGATTAACTAGTTTTATGATTAATGTAATTTGATTATGTGATTAAAAAAATCAAATCTTACATAATGTATGTATTTAGTTATATATAATATGTAGTGACTAATTATGTCATGATGACATATATAAAGGGTATTAAGATTCAAGTTGTAAGGTTTAGCTTGTGCTCAAGGCAAGTTTTCTAACTCTAACACTTCGTTGTGCAAGTTTAATTTCGTTGAGTACGTTATTGCTTTTAATTCAATTATAATTACGCAAGTTGCTAACTCTACGCTTTCGTAGAGCTAGATTGTTTATTATTAAGAAAGTCCTTGTATCTAGTTGTTCACGAGGGTACAAGTATTCTAAATCTTATACTTTAATACTGAGCAAGTTTCTTTAATATGTAACTTGTTATTTAGCATGCGAATCGCTATATTTTAATATTCTAGTGTTGAACAACTTTATCGTTCAAATTACTATTCACTTTGCATGCTTAGTATCCAATTCTCAATAACCTTGACTTTATATGTTTCAAGCAAATTATGCTATGATTATTCAGTGTTTATGCTATTAGATTATTCCTAAAGCATGATATTAAGTTACAAATATCGATTCAGTTATGATTATTCCATAGCGTACAGTTAGTTCTTTTGTATTCAACTAATCCTTAGTTGATGACCGTTGAATTCTAAATTACCTTGTAATATATCTAAACCAAACCTACTTTGGTGCGGACTTGTATTCTAAATACTGAGATGAACAACTCATTTATTAGAGGTTTACGCTTAGCGTTGAAATAGTTGTGCACAATACATTGTACGAAGGGCTGATCCCCCTAAGTACGTGGAGTTCTTATAGTCTTATAACTGTTAAAGTTAAAGTTAAAAAATTACTTATAACTGTGGACATAGTTCGTGGTCATTAGACCCTCAGTTGTATAGTTCAGAATGTTAATAGAACATATTGTTCAGTTCTATTGAGCCTATTAGTTGGCAAATGTTGTAAGATTTTCTTCATTGTTATTTCAAGTGAGTTTTGTTTTCTCACTCTTGCTTATATAACTATTACAGCTAAAGATGAAAAGGTAGATGTACCTAGCACCAGTAAAGGATAGGAAAAGATGAACAAGTACTGAAGACTTGTAATATGTTGACAGTTATTTACCAGACTTTAATGTGATTGATGTAATGAAGTATTTATTTAATTTTCGCATTTGAATGATTGTAATTAAAGGTTAGATAACCTGGGAGATTTTGTTTATGTAATCCCTTAAGGGAAGGTTTATTATTCAATTTTTATTATGATTGGGTAGTTAGATAGGAATGATATGATTAAGTGAACACCGAATCTTGAGGTAATGAAGTACCGAGATTTGGGGGTGTCACACTTGATTTGACAATGATTGACTTTAGTGGTTTAGTTGCTTGAATTCGCATAACAGGTTGGTTAGGAATATGAAAACTAACAACCTTACGAAAACAATCAATTTTGGCATGATGAGTAGTTAACCAATCAATCTCTAAAATCACGTCAAATGC
Source organism: Panax notoginseng (assembly GCA_016801055.1). Taxonomy (NCBI): domain Eukaryota; kingdom Viridiplantae; phylum Streptophyta; class Magnoliopsida; order Apiales; family Araliaceae; genus Panax; species Panax notoginseng. The sequence continues at coordinate 228,327,440 of CM029013.1, read as the reverse complement.
AAGTATCTTTAAAGAGATAAGATCAACAGGTAATGTGATTGTGCCCGCTTGGATCAAGCAAGATTTATACACAGTGGATGTAATAAAAGTTTCTCCTAACAGATTTTTCACAGATATGTCAAAGTTTAATTTCTCCGAAGTCAAGTTTAAATGTTGAACACAAGCAGGAGAGATAAAAGAATGGGTAGAACAGGTATTTAGTAAGGTATAAACTTCGCAAGAGTTCAAGATTAGCTTACCCGTGATCACCTCGTTCGGGTTTCTCGCGTTTTGGCCAGTCACGACAAACGCCCTCCCTTGAACCACCAACTTTGTTTTGTCCGTAGTCGCCTTTGGTGACGCCATCCCAGTTGGACTTGACTTCGCTACTGGACAAAACTGGGCTATATGACCATCTTTTTCACAATTAAAACACACCCTGGAAGGTTGTGAACAGTTTGGACTTATGTGTCCCTCCTCTCCGTATCTGTAGCATCTAACTGGCAGTCGTTCTCTCCCCTAGAATTTATTGTTGGTGCTGGTGCTGCTGCTGATATCTTCCCATCATTGTTGAATCTCCTCTTTTTGAAATTTCCACTTGACTCACCTATCCTATTATCATGGTCACGATTACTACCCGAGTGGTTACCGCTTTTGTCTGTATTCTTTCCTCCCTGCTGGTTATCATCGCTCCGATGACTGCTGTCACCGGTATGACCCTGGTTGTGGTCCCTTGGTTGAACATACTCATTAACTCGCTCTAATAATTGAGCCATGTTGACAACATCTGAATATAAAGAAAATTTGTGAGAGATAAGATATTACCGAATCTCGGGTTTTAGACCTCTCAGGAACATCCGCGTCATTCGTTCCTCATTCTCTACCAAATGAGGTGCAAACCTGGATAATTTTGCGAACTTCGCCTCGTACTGGGACACCATCATGTTATTTAGTTCCAGTCTAATAATCTCTACCTCCTTCATATGACGAATACTTTCAGGAAAGTACTTGTCATTAAACAGTTTTTGAAATCTTTCCCAAGACATGTTGAGTGCGGCTGGCTGGGTACACTTCGCAGATTCCCACCAGTAATCTGCCTCACCACGAAACATAAAGGTGGCGAATGGAACCTTCTGTTCTTCCGTGCATCCCAAGACATCGAATATCTTGGTAGTTTGCTTGACCCATGTTTACGCCTAAATCGGATCTGGCTTTCCCCAGAATTCTGGTGGTCCCAACTCCTTGAACTGCTTGGCTATGACAAACTGCGCATTGCTATCATTTCCACCCGTATTTTGTACACGAGTTTCCCTCGTCAGATTTTGCATGAACTGCAAAAAGCTTCTAAACATTCCATCATTCATCGTTTGCTCGGTAGTGTTGTTTACAGGAGGAATATTGTCTTCCTGTTGCACGTTCTCCTGATTGGTGACTGAAGGTGTTTCCACAGTCTCACACGCTCCATTGTTAACGTTCTCAGCTGCCATTCTTAAATATTGTCATAAAACAAGGATTAATTAAACAAATTAACATATCACATAATATTCCTATATTATGACCGACCAACAAATAAGTTTAGGTAGGACACACAAGCGAAGGATTTACTCGTCTCTCCCCTCCTAGTTCTATTCTCTGATCTCTGCCAGAGACCATATCCGTAAGCTCTGATACCAACTGTAACGCCCCCAAAATAGGTATACATCACCCATTCTGAGTTGCCAAATACATGGTACAGAAATAATTACAACTTTATTAATACAATTGTCGTGCAAAATACGACAACACATAAATTGTGAGTTTAAATACAAATATTATTTTCAAGACAATATTCATACTCAAATAAGTCCTTATTACAATTATTGATACACTATTTTACAAAATGGTGAGGACTACTATAACAACTACCTTGGACCATCACTCCTTACCCCGGCTAGTTCCTGCTAAATTCTCACCTCCTGAGAAGAAAAATGGAACAAAAAGAAAAAGGGTGAGCTCAACTAGCCCAGTAAAGAATATTATGACTAAGATTGTGACAACCCCAAAATAGGTCCATTCCACCCAACCCATTCTGAGTCGTCAAATACATGGTACAGAAAACAACTACAACTTTATTACAACAATTGTCGTGCAAAATACAACAACACATATGCTGTGGGTTTGGATACAAATATATACCAAATGTGACTCATGTTTCAACCGTGGACATCACCTCACAATAACACCTTACATAAAGGTATAGTCAAAAACTGTTTTAGAAATTAGAATCTTTGGGAAGTGCTCAAGGAAACCTTCGTACATGGGAGGCCACGCGTCTAGGTTATGATAGATATCATATGGCCACAGGATTATCCTTGGTTGACCCAATAGACTCCAAAGAAAAATGAGAAGATTACTATCATATTCTTCCCAATGGTGAGTCTTCTCTTGACTTATCATTATCTCCACTGTCTCAAATTGAGAATTATACTTCAAACAAACACCAAGATTATATAGGTTGCCCATAGATATACTCAGCAAGTGGATGAGCACAACCCTGTCCTATGATGACACGAGGTTGTATGTCATTAGACATCTTGTATGATAGTGACAAAACACCCTTCCAACGTTGGGTTCGCCTCACCCTATTTTCTTCACCAAATATAACTACTAAATGATGACCACCGTTCTATTCCCTTGTTACCCCCGCTCGACCCAGCTACACTCTTATTACCTGAAAAGGAATTGTGAAGCAAAAGGGTGAGCACAACTAGCTCAGTAAAGAATATCATGACTAAAGATAATTAAATTATCAATAGCCTTCATCAATAATAAATCAGAGATTTAGAACATATGGTAAATGATAAAAATTTCAACCATAGTTGCAGCGGAACGAGCAATCCATTAGAAGAGTCAAATAGACTATAAAGTCTATTATCTTCTCCATGTTAAAAATCCACCAATAATATTTTATCCATGTAACATCACTCAACGGTTCCTTTTCACAATCATATGAATAACTCATTATCATAATTGTGACTCTAAATTTTTCTTCGCACCCAGGACGAATAATATTTTCATCACCTGTCTTTACCTGAAACATCAAAGATCATGGTTATACTAAATCACATTTCCTGTTCATAATCATACTAATAAATCCATCTTTGCACTACGGCCAAAGATATTCATTTGTATCACCAGTTGGTCATGTTTATCTCAACATCTGTTCATCTTTGCACTACTGGCCAAAGATATTCAACAACATGTCATCTTTGCACTACGGGCCAAAGATATTCATCAACAATTCATCTTTGCACTACAGGCCAAAGATATTCCTCAACAGTTCATATTTGCACTACGGCCAAATATATTCATCAACAGTTCATATTTGCACTACAGGCCAAATATATTAATATCTCAAAGAAATATATAATCATTTCAGAATTTATATAAACAATAATTATAACCATGTTAATCAATTCACCTTTGCACTTAAGCTAAAGATATTCACTTATAAATTCAATGGTCATGATCATACCAGTCAACAATTCAACTTTGCACTGCTGGCCAAAGAGAACCCATAGTCATGATCATACCAATAATTTACCCATCTTTACACTCAAGCGAAAGAGAATTTCAACATCAAGGTTATAAAAATGTTATATATGATAATAAAAACAATATGATCAAAATATGGATTTAATCTCAAGAGTAATATTCATAAATCAACTATAATTTGGTTAGAAAAAGAAACCAATTTTGTCGTGAATAGTAACCCTGACATGAAAAAGGTAGAAATTCCACAATAATATACATACCAATATTTCGGTAATATGATATTGAAAGAATAATATTCTTAAGCTTATAAACAATTTATTTAAATTGTTTACACTTTACTAATTAATGCATTTAATCATCATAAAATGCCAACTCTTAAGATTTCATCATCAATAACCAAAACCCTCATAAAAAATCTGCATACACCTCATATATAGGATTCTCAAGCCATAAAATCCTATTTTCAATTTTCTTACTTTATATAACATATTTAATTCATTTTCTCATAACTAGACTATTTTCATGAAAAATACCAAATCAGTTCCAAAAATATTTCTTTTCTGAGATTTAGCATAATATAGTTTCATAGTGAACATATATTTTTCTCAGAATTTTTAAAAGTCATTTACTATTTTTCATATGGCCAAAATAGCCGAATATTTAGACATTTATCAAAAATTGTACTTTTGTCTAAAAATTCTGAAATTTACAGAGTATACTTCTATCATATACATGTACTCCCAATAAAAATTTCATCAATTTTGGAGTTAACCACAAGGAATTATAAGCTGTTACTTCTAAAATAGTCTTTTCTCATAAAATTCATAACTCTCAATCTATACATCCAAAAATCACCATTTTTGGACACAATCAAGAAAACTCATCAAAATATCATTTCAAATTTTTCCAGAATTTTTGAAGGTCAAAAAAATTACGAAACTGAAAATCATAACAACCCTTAAAATCCCTTAAAATCCCTTACTATCCCTTACCTCAAAAGAGCAGTACTTCTGACTGGATATCGGATATGATGCTGAAGGAAACTTGCACTGATGAATAGTAACTCACCAAGTATCTAAATACTCACAAAATACACTCAATAATCTAGAGAGAGAAAGAGAGAAAGCTTATGTTTTTTTGGTGTGATTTTCAATTCTAACTTAGCCCTCTATTTATAGGAAAATTTTGGTAGGTTTGACCTGCAACCTAATGGCTTTACCTGCTACTATTCCCACCCACCACATTTGAAATATAATTCAGCACATTTCTTCACCAACCACAAGTGGTGCCCACCAATTCTAGAATTTTCCATCAAAATGATAAACTCCGAAAATTCAACAATTTCTGAACCAGTCATCTCGTAAAATTCATAATAAATCATACGTTCATTTTTAACGGTTCAAAATTTGTGGACATATACTCAACTTATATATGTATAACATATCCAAAAATTACCACGATCCAACGGTCGGATTAAAAATTATAACCCCCGCAAAATATCTCAAAAACCCTGATTTTTAATACCTCCATTCCGACAAAAATACTGATAAAAACCTCAACATTAACTCCTTCATTTTTTAACCACAAAAATATATCCCTCATTTATATCCACATAAAATAAATATTTTATTATCATATAAATCAATAATTAATTATTCCCAAATAATATTACAGAATCACATTTATGACAACCAGGCCGTTCCCAGGAAAGAGGGGGCTTTCCAATAAGGATTTCTCCTTACTGGCGCGCAATTAGATGACCAAACCTCTCCTTAGACAGAACTTTCTAGACATTGTCAATAATGCTATCTAATAATATTATTTAAATATTATAAATTATTGATCTGATAATAGAAAATACTGTGCAGCAACAATTATTGAAACAAAAATAATATAAAATATCAACGCAGTAATTATTGAATCAATAAAATAAAATATTGATCAGTAATTACTGTAACAATTATTGAGTAGTGCCTTCTTACGTAAGAATCAGTAATTTCAAAAATACTGTGCAATACCGTGTGCTACTGTGCAATAACGCGTATTACTGTATTTTAACCACCGGGTATTCCAACAGTGTTAACGGTAACAACTACGCCGTTAATTATAAAAACTCAATTTTTGTCGTTATCTTCATCCGACAGTTATTCTGTTATGGAGCCCACAAATGGCTGCGCCGTCGTACGAATATTCCCCGACAGAAAGAATATTCCACGACCAAACGAATATTCCCCGACAACAATGATTATTTTATAACCACTTGCTTATTTTGAAAAAAAATCATATTTCACTCATAACTTTAAACTTTTATCAATTTAACCATTTACTGAATTGTAATTATAAGAAAAATTGAATACTTTTATTTCATAAAATTCGGGGTCTTACAAAGATAATATACAACAAATTATCCTTAGTATTCAATAGGGAAGAATCTGATAGAATATAATAGACAACAAGTTCTAGATTAACAACTGCATCGGAAACAACAATTCATTAGAAGAGTTAAGTAGAGAATGAAATCTACTATCATCTATGAATTTAAAAGTCCATCATCAATGTTTTATTCCTATAATATCAATCAATATACACCTTGAATCAAATATTCATCTTTGCACTACGGGCCAAAGATATTCATTTGTATCACTAGTTGGTCATGTTCATCTCAACACCTGTTCATCTTTGCACTACGGGCCAAAGCTATTCATCAATTAATCATTCATCTTTGCACCACAGGTCGAAAATATTCATCAAGTATCACCATTAAAGATTGAGGATGATGAAAAATATTTTAGAGAACGAATCAAGTGAGACAAAAGGACAAAGATTAGAGATTCGTACTTTAGATAATTCAAGTTTAAAAATACTCCATAATAAACCATAATGGAGTAAAATTCAAGAATAAAGATCAAAACTTGGATTCAATTTCAAGATTAAAGGTCACAACAGATAACTGGGAAGGAAGGAAAAAAAATATTTTTTTCTTTTGTGAACAGTACCCGTGAATAGTAACTGTGAACAGTACCCATCCATGAAAAGTTCTAAATTTGATAAAAAGTTCAGACCAATATTTTTATGAAATGATATTAGATGAAACGAAATTTCTAGTCATTTCAGGAATTATAGAAACAATACTTACCATAGTAAGTTCAAATTTAGGAATGGAGTATGAAAGAAAATAATATATTTCACGGGTATTGCAATAAAAATAATATCATTTACCTTAGCAGAAATTGGATTTGACTGGAATATCAGATATTATTCTGAGAAAATCTTGCAGAAAAAATGCACTTAAAGTATTCTTATACTCAAAAGAAATACTCACAATACTATAGTAAAATTACTTGAGATTTTTGGTGTGCTTTAGGATGAAGGGTTGCCCTCCTTTTATAGTGAAATTCGAAAGGGGAAAAATCATCTGTAGCCTAACTTTTTTTTATTAGCCACACTTTTCAATGCCTAACATCTTAGTTTCAAAATGGGTGGGGGCCACTCTTTGAAACAAACTTGCAGGCAACAATTCTCACCAACCCAATAGCCTAACAAATTATTTATTCCTGCCAAACTCTTATTTTTCATCCTTGAGGGCCCATAAAAGTTAGGCAACTACAATTGCTGACATTTTTTTTCAAATCACCAACCATTCTTAGAAAAATAAACCAAGCATTCCAAAATCATTTTGATTATCTCCGTCCCTTAACCACATGTTTATATATATATATATATAATAATAATAATATTATTAAACAATTATAATATATTATAATAATATATATGAATGAATATTTTATCAAAAAAGATAAAATACCAACTTTCATCAAATGTCACATGCTAACAAAATTCCTCCGTTTGAATCCACAATGAATAAATATTTTCTTATCATATAAATTAATAATTAATTATTCACAAATAATATTACAGAATCACAATAATGACAACCAGGTCGTTCCCAGGAAAGAAAGGACTTTTCGATAAGGATTTCTCCCTATTAGCGCACAATTAGATGACATAACATATCCTTGATAGAACTTTCTAGACATTGTCAATAATGCTATCTAATAATATTATTCAAATATGAATTATTGATATGATAATGGAAAATACTACGCAGTGACAATTATTGAAACAACAATAATATAAAATATCAACGTAGCAATTATTGAATCAATAAAATAAAATATTGAACGGTAATTATTGTAACAATTATTGAGTAGTGCCTTCTTACGAAAGAATCAATAATTCAAAAATACTGTGCAATACCGTGTGCTACTGTGCAACCACGCGTATTACTGTGTTTTTACCACCAGGTATTTCAACAGTGTTAACGGTAACGATTACGCCGTTATTTATAAAAACTCAAACTTATCGTTTTCTTCATCCAACCGTTATTCTATTATGGGGCCCACAAATGACTGCGTCGTCGTACAGATATTCCTGACAAAAAGAATATTTTACGACCAAACGAATATTCCCCGACAACAATGATTATTTTATAACCACTTGCTTATTTTATAAAATTTGCACATTTCACCCATAACCAAAGCATTATATCAATTAACACCTTATTATTTCAAAATAATGAATAGAGAAAATTCAATTTTATTTATAATAAGTTGGGGTCTTACAGAAAGTCAGATGGAGCAACTATTGGCTAAGAAGGAGAAATTGAAGAGTGATCTGAGAGAGGAGTCCGCCAAGTGAGCAACAGTTGAAGCTGCTTATGAGGAGGCTTCCCAGCATGCTGATATAGCTGAAGAAGAAGTGCAGGTAAAGAGGGCTAAGATGGGAGAGATGGAAAATGCTTTCCATGCAGCGATGGATAGAGCCCAAGACCGAGTCATCTATTATCCGATTCAGTTCGAAGAATTGCCTTGGTACATGTTAGATTGTAAGAAGATGTTCCGTATCATGGAAGAAGAGCGTAGTAAAGTTATGTAATATCTTAGTAGGCCTTGATAGAAAGAATAATATGTTATGTGAATGATTTAGGAGTTAGTATAAGTAAATCTCGAATGTTTATATACATAATAGGATTCGATGATAATATAATCCTGAAACCTTACCAGTTCAGGAAAGTTAATGTAAATAGCAGTGATGCTATCTTTCTATGTTTTAAAAGTTATTAATGAATAAAATATCGATGTTTATTCAAGATGTTATGTGTTAAGTGATAATCTTAAAATATTTAAGTTAAGTTTTAAATACTTAAGAGATTTAGTAATGATCTAATAAGCGTATATCTTAAATAGAAAATGCTGCCAAGAAAACTCCTAACCCGTCAGCAAGCTCAAGAGGGAACTATGAATAACAACAATGAGGCCGACGCCAATCCTGTTCAGCAGTTAGTGAACCTGTTAACGGGAGCACTTGAAAATCAGCCGCAAGCTCCCCAAGCTACGTTATTTAAGGACTTTAAGGAAGTAGGACCGCCAGAGTTTAAAGGTTCCATTAGTTCAATCGAAGCCCAGACTTGGGTGATGGAGATGGAGAAGGTGTTTGATGTTGAGAGGGTCAAAGATGACCAAAAGACTGCCTTCGCAACCTTTATGCTGAAGTCAGTGGCCAGCTATTGGTGGCAGGTGAACGAGGTTCGAGGAGGATAGGGTGTGATCGTATGGGATATGTTCAAGGAGATGTTCTTTGAGATATACTTTGCAACGAGCTCTCAGAACCAGATGGAGGTTCAATTTCTAGAGTTGAAGCAGGGTAACATATTTGTGCCAGAGTACGCCGCAAAATTCAATGAGTTGGCTAACTTATCAGGTGAATATGGATGAAAGGAAAGCTAGACGGTTTGAACAGGGGTTGAAGCCATGGTTGTACAGCAAGGTGTTAATGTTTCAATTGAGCACTTTTACTAGAGTTTTGGAGAAGGCAATCATTACAGAAGGTGGAAGTGACGCTCTGACCAGGTATAACCATAAACATAAGAAGAAGAAGAATGAAGGTGAGAATAACAAAGCTAGTGGCAGCAATAGTGGAGGTGGTAATAATCAAAAAAGGAAGTGGAATGATAATATATCTACTGGGAATCAGCAAGGAAGTTAGAAGAAGAAGGTGGAGGCTTGTTCTACCTGTGGGAAGAATCCCCTGGGGGTATACATGAAGGGGAAGAGGGTTCGCTATAATTGTGGTTAGGAAGGCCACATAGTGCCAAATTGCCCTAATCTTAAGAAGGGCGCTTGCTTCACTTATGGGTCGAGGGATCATCTGGCTAAGGATTGTCCCAAGAAGGCAGTAGGAGGAGCAAGAGTAGGTGGAAGTAAGAGAAATAGAGGTGGTAGTACTCTGACTATCACTGGATCAACACCAACAAACTGACCTACCGCTAGAACTTTCAACATGACCATGTAGGATGCTGTCCAGTCGAGGGATGTGGTGTCAGGTATCATTCCGATCAATGATATAAATGCTTACATATTATTTGATTCGGGTGCAACTTATTCATTTATATCCGATGATTTTGCTAAGAATTTAGAATTGCCTAAGAAGGAATTAGAATACCCTTTGAACATAGAGATTGTGAATAGGGAAGTAATTCTTGTTAGGTTTGTACACATGCAAGAACTGTATTGTACATTTTAAGGAAAGCGTGATGATTGTAGATCTAATCCCGATTAAACTTGGAGAATTTGATGTTTTTGGGAATGGATTGGTTATTCAATTATAGGGCGGTAATTGATTGCCAAAAGAAGTGAATTAACCTTATGACTCCATCTAAGGTAGTATTTTATGGCAGTAAATTGCCTAGACAAGCGAATTTTCTAACGATGATGGAAGCTAGAAGGTTGTTGAGACGTGGTTGTGTATGGTATTTAGCCTAAATAGTCGATACTAGAAAGGAGAGTGCAAAATTAGAAGAGATACCCGTCGTTTGGGAATTTGTAGATGTGTTCCCAGATGATCTGCCAGGACTGCCGCCTGACAGAGAGATCGAGTTTGTGATTGATTTAGCACCAAGAATTACCCCGATATCAAAGGCCCCGTACCGTATAGCTTCGGTGGAGATGAAATAATTGATGGTACAACTGTAAGAACTTTTGGACAAAAGGTATATCCAACCGAGCTTATCACCATGGGGAATGCCAATGTTGTTCATTAAGAAGAAGGACGGATCGATGCGACTTTGCATTAATTACAGAGAGTTAAACAAGGTCACGATTAAGAATAAGTATCCATTGCCAAGGATTGACAATTTATTTGACCAGTTGAAGGGTATGAAACATGTTATATTTTTATTCCTTAATACTTAATCTTTTATATTTATTTTGTGCCTAAATATACTTATTGTTTTTTATTTTTATTTTAGGTACAATTGAAAGGTTATGTGATTTTAAGAATAAATTGGAGACATATCGAACATTTTTGGACCAAAGGATCAACACCTTAATATTACAAGCTCGTGGGCCTATAAAAAATTCATCTCACGTGGGCTTAAGACTAGGACATGCAAAGGGAGGTTATTCAAATGGGTATTCATGTAAAGCAGTAAAGGTTAACATCATATGAAAAGTGGGTAACATGAATGGGTCGAATATTAAATGGATCCATATTGTATATCATATTGGCCTCCTTTTCTTATCATACATATCCTTAATCAGTTCACATGGAAATCATTCACGTGACAATTGAAAAATCCGAACGCGGCATGGAAAGTTTGTACACAACAATTGTAGTAGATTTAGGATTTCCTTTATAATAAGATTTAATTCTGAATTGGATTCTATTTTCTTGTAATTCCTTTTAGGATTTGGATTTCTAATTCCCATAGGATTTAGGACTTTGTCTAGCACTATAAATAGAGGATGATAGTCAGGGTTTTATTCACTCAACTATCAACTATCATCTATTAGAGTGCAGACTCAAGAGCATGTCAGGCTAGTTCTTTTCATTCAGTTCTAAAGGGAGGCGGAACCTTGTTACAAGTAATTGATTAATTGAGTATTATTATTTATTCCTTCTTGTGTGAAATTTCTTCTGATAATCTGTTTTCATTGATTGCATGCTAATTGATCTAATTAATTTGTTATGGCTAATTGAATTAGTTTGATCATTATCATATGCTAGATTAAGATTGGTATTACGTGTAATTGATATATGTCTTCATTATAAGTAGCAACTTGGTAATACTAATTGTGGACAAGCTTTTATGTATTGCTAAGATTATCAGGAAACAAGTTAAACAAATCGAGCTTATATGTTTGTTGCTTGGATTAGCCTAATTCTCTATTTCTTAATGCTTCTATCATATTAAATCTAGAGAGCTTATTCTAGGCTGTATGCTAGTTAGAATCTGGTGGAGAGCTTGTTTCATACAGTGATAATCTAAGGAGAATTTCGGATAGCAGAGCTTATTGCTATCTAGTGCAAATAGTTTCATTGAAGGAAAACTAATAATAACTTGATTAATTGATTATTGTACTTGGTGAAGCTGAACTGCAGAACTGAAGTTTTTACATATTTGGTTAACTGCATCATTAATTCTTGTTCTCTTAATTTAAAAACAATTTTCAAAAACCCCCCATCTTTATTTTCTGTTGAAATAGTAGAATAATTCTAAAATAACTTTACTCTCTGTGGAATCGATCCTTGCTTACTACTGTGCTAATTGTTTGAATTTATGAAGTGAAAGTGAGGTTAATTTAGGAGTGTAAACTACAGCTCCCAAATTTTGGCGTCGTTGCCGTGGAGTAATTTCTCATTTTGTTTTTATTCTATTATTTGTTTTGTTCTTGTTTTATGACTTAATCTTCTCAGGCTACTATATTAGATTTTGATCCAGATATTGAGAAAACTGCAAGGAGGCTAAGGAAGGAAAAACTTAAAGTTCAACAGTCTTCTGCAGATATTGACGAGGCTTCTACATGATCATCACCAGGCCTCAACTTAGCTTTGGAATTATTATCCAACGAATCATCCACCGAATCCGATAAAGAAGAAGAGATGGCGATTCAAAACAACGATAAAACTCTTAGGGAGTTGGCAACTCCTAATTTAAATCAACAACCTCTGTGCATTGAATATCCTAATTTAGATGTTGCATTTTAACTTAAATCAGAACTAATACATTTACTGCCTACTTTTCGTGGTCTTACAGGTGAGGACCCCTACAAACATCTAAAGGAATTTCATGTGGTGTGCTCCACTATGAAACCACACGGAATCAATGAAGAGCAAATCAAGCTGAGAGCATTCCCATTCTCCCTAGCAGATTTGGCAAAGGATTGGTTGTACTACCAACCCTTAGGTTCAATACAGTCTTGGAATGACATGAAACTGTTGTTCTTAGAGAAATAATTTCCAGCCTCAAGAGTAACCAACATAAGGAAATAGATATGTGGGATTAGACAATTCAGTGGGGAGACGCTATACGAGTATTGGGAAATATTCAAAAAACTTTGTTCCAGCTGTCCACCACATCAAATAGATGAACAACACCTGATCCAGTATTTCTATGAAGGGCTGGTACCGATGGATAGAAGCATGATCGATGCAGCCAGTGGAGGAGCACTAGTTGACAAGACCCCCAGAGGCTGCAAGGAATTTAATTGCAAACATGGCAGCAAACTCGCAATAATATGGTACTAGAACAAATCATGCACTAGTAAGGGTAAGCGAGGTAAGCACTTGTGATTATGGTCAACAAATTTCTGAATTAACTTTTATGGTTAGATAATTAGTTACAGGTCAATGGCCAGTTGCAAAGGTGTGTGGAATCTGTCTACAACCTAATCACAATACAGATGAATGCCCAACATTATAAGATGATGAGACTGTGCAACAAGCTAATGTAATGAGAAATTATCAGTCATAACCTTAAAGAAAGTATGATCCATACTGAAACACTTATAACCTAGGATGGAGGGATCATCCAAATCTGAGTTATGGGAACAAGTAAGTGGTACCACCTGCATTTCTAACTAGGCAGCAGGGTTTCCAACCAGCCCAACCTCAATATCAGTAGTCCCTGCACCTACTGGAACATCATTGGAGGATATGTTCAAAGCATTCATGAATCAGACACAGCAGTTCCAACAAGAGACAAAAACTTCAGTTCAAGATTTGGGGAACCAATTACGACAACTGGCTACAACTGTGGGGATATTGGAATCCAGAGGCTCAGGAAAATTACCATCTCATTTGGATATACCAAGGGAGAATGCAAGTGTCATAACTTTACGAAATGGAACACAATTGGATATACCACCGACCCCCGTAGAGTTTGAGGAGGAAGCAGCTAAGGAGGAAACAAAAAAAATTCAAGGTACAACCTAACCCTCCTAATCATCTTAAAAACACTCATCTTCCCTTTCCTCCCAGAAATTCTAAAACCTCAAAGAAAGATGAAAAAGAAAAAAAAAATTTGGAAACCTATAGAAAAGTAGAAGTGAACATCCCTCTCCTTGATGCAATTAAAAAAGTGCCACGGTATGCAAATTTTTTAAAAGAATTATGAACTAATAAAAGAAAATTGCAAAATAATGAAAGAGTCACAGTTGGAGAAAATGTATTTGTTGTTCTTCAAAGAAAAATGCCTCCTAAATGTAAAGATCCAGAAATGTTCACAATCCCATGCAAAATAGGAAACACCAAATTTGAAAAAGCCATGCTAGATTTAGGGGCTTCAATTAATGTTAGCCTTTATCTGTTTATGCTTCCTTAAATCTAGGCCCTTTGAAAAATATTGGTGTGATTATCCAATTGGCATATCGTACTAACACCAACTTCCGAGGGGTAATTAAAGATATCTTAGTGCAGGTGAATGAACTAATCTTTCCTTTAGATTTTTACATTGTGGATATGGAAGATGATATATCACCAAACCCTTCCCACATCTTGCTAGGAAGACCCTTCCTGAAAACGGTAAGAACCATGATCGATGTGCATAATGGGACCTTGACTATGGAGTTTGATGGCGAGAAGATTCAGTTTAACATTTATGATGCCATGAGGTACCCTAGTGATATAGGATAGGTTTTTGCTATCGATGTGAGAGACTCCTTGGTGCATAGACCTTTTGAACAACTACATAGGGACAGTTTAGAGATTGCAATCACCAATAATTTGGACATGGACAGGGAAGAAGAGATTGAGCAAACCCAGGAATTGAAGGAGAATGTAGCTGCATTACATTCATTGCCAAAATTCTCAAATAAGTCAGTAGTACATTCTATTCAATTTTTTGTTTCTCATCAAAAGTTATTACCTTCTGTTGTATAAGCCCCAACTCTAGAATTGAAACAAATACCTGCTCATTTGAAATATGCATATTTGGGGACTAATGACACTTTGCTTGTAATTATTGCTAGTAATCTAACCAAGGTTCAGGAAGAAAAATTGCTTAGAGTTCTAAGGGGCCATGTTACAATTTTTGGTTGAACAATAGTGGATATCAAGGGTATTAGTCCGGCCATGTGCATGCATCAGATATTGTTAGAGGATGGAGCTAAGCCTACAAGAGATGCGCAAAAGAGATTGAATTCAACCATGATGGAGGTGGTGAAAAAAGAGGTGCTCAAATTGCTTGATGTTGGTATCATCTATCCCATCTACGATAGTCAATGGGTGAGTCCAGTGTAGGTAGTCCCAAAGAAATCCAGAATTACCGTTGTCAAGAATGATGATAATGAGTTGGTGCCCACACGAATGCAAACAGGGTGGAGAGTGTGTATAGATTATAGAAAATTGAATGTTGTAACCAGAAAAGATCACTTTCCTCTTCCTTTTATTGATCAAATGTTGGAGAGATTAGTTGGGCACACTTATTATTGTTTTCTAGATGGGTTTTTAGGATATAACCAGACTGTGATTGCACCCGAGGATCAAGAGAAGACCACATTTACATGTCCTTTTGGTACTTTTGCCTACCGACGGATGTCTTTTTGACTGTGTAATGCCCCAGGTACTTTTCAGCGATGCATGGTAAGCATTTTTTTAGATCTTTTAGAAGAATGCATCGAGGTTTTTATGGATGATTTCACAGTTCATGGTGATTCTTTGGATGCATGCTTAGATAATTTAAGTCGTGTTCTAGATAGATGCATGGAAACTAATCTTGTTCTAAAGTGGGGAAAGTGTCAATTCATGGTAGAATAGGGAATAGTACTTGGTCATGTTGTATCATTTAAAGGTCTTGAAGTTGATAAACCTAAGATAGATGTTATATCTGCTTTGCCTTACCCCGTCAGCGTGCGGAAAATTTGCTATTTTCTTGGTCATGCAAGATTTTATCGAAGATTTATCAAGGACTTCTCGAAGACTGCATTACCCTTATATAAGTTGCAGTAAAAAGATGTGGACTTTCAGTTTGATGATGAATGCAAGGAGGCTTTTGACACTTTAAAGAAATTATTAACTTCTACTCCTGTCATTCAACCACCAAATTGGAAGTTGCCATTTGAGATCATGTGTGACACAAGCAACTATGCAGTGGGGGCTATTTTGGGACAAAGGATTGACAAAACCGTTCATGCCATCACCTATGCTTCGAGGACTTTGAATGAGGCTCAGATAAACTATTCCACAACTGAAAAAGAACTTTTATCAGTGGTTTTTGCTTTAGATAAATTTTGATCATATTTTCTTGGTACTAAAGTTATTGTTTATTCTGACCATGTTGCTCTTAGGTATTTTCTCACCAAGAAAGATTCTAAACCAAGGATTATTCGATGGATTCTTCTACTCTAAGAATTCGACTTAGAGATCAAGGATAAGAAAGGTGAGGACAACTTAGTAGCGGATCACGTAAGTAGGATATTGAGAGACGAAGAGGAGCTACCATTGCATGATTTTTCCCAGATGAGCAGTTACTTTCCATCCATAATGAGATTCCGTGGTATGCAGATATGGTGAATTATTTGGTAAGTGCATATTTTCGTAAAGAATTTTCCAAACCCCAAAAGGAAACGTTAAAAAGTGATGCTAGACACTATGTTTGGGATGATCCATACTTATGGAAATTTTGTGCTGACCAGATAGTTAGACGATGTGTGTCTAACAGTGAATTTCAATCTATTCTTTCCTTTTGGCATTCTCATGCTTGTGGAGGACATTTTGGTCAAAAAAGGGCTGCTAATAAAGTTTTGGAAAGTGGTTTTTATTGGCCATCACTTTTTAAAGATTCATATCTGTTTTGCAAAACATGTGTTAATTTTCTGGGAATATTTCTCAACGAAATCAAATGCCCTAAACTCCTATATTAGTTGTTGAGATTTTTGATGTTTAGGGTATAGATTTTATGGGACTTTTGAAAGTAGTATGCACACAAGCCAATCATGTTTGATGATAAAGCATATACTTTGTAACAATTTTATTCATTTATTAATAAAAATTATTAATTTATTAAAGGCTTTTAATTATCTACATGATGTTGCTTTATAATATGTGATAAACCCATAGTTTTAAACAATGCTTTTAGAATAATGATGATGATCATTCTAATGAGATCTAAATTCTTAGAAAGCTTAAAACTAAAATAGTTCCCAATCATTAGATTACTAAATTGGGGATTAGTGAATTCGGATAGATTGGTACATACGTTGCTTGCTCATTGGATGAGGATGATTGATCTCATGATCATTTGTGTGGAGGCACTAAAGTAAGTATGTAGGTACTTATTGGAGAATAAGTACACTGAACGTAGCTCGCTAAGGAATACCTAATAGAGTTTTACTTGCCTGTCAATAGGAATTCCTGTAGTGATAGTAGTACAAGTGATCATTAGACTTGAGATCATCATAGTATCTTGTGTATGATGAGTTATACTTTGACTTATTCCTTAAGACCCTTATTCGGATGTGCCACCACTTGATCAAAATAATCTAAGAGGCAAAATACAAGGAGTTGCATAGTTGATGTAATTGACAAGAGTTGTCCACTTATTTATTTATATATAGTTTGTTGTGCACACACAAGGCTATATACATTTGAAATGGGATCCTTATTCTCACTAGCAAATTTTTAATTAGATTTTGCCCAACTATATAAGTGAGGGTAATATAGTTTGAAAAAATAGTGGGAGATACCAATTTAAAACAAGACCTAAATTATTTTGGTAATTAATAAAAGAATGTATGCTAAAATGTTGTTAAGAACAAATTCATTTATAGAATTTTACAATGTCTAAATTACTATCACTATGAAGCATATTAGATGCTATTTAACCGGACCGTATTAAACAGATTGGTTAAGGAATTTGAGAATAGTTCTCATGGCTGAAAAGTTATCTTATGTCTTTAATACGCCTATCCCTGCAATGGTTGTAGACAATACCTCTGAGGAAGAGATTGCTACTTTTAGAAAGTGATAAGATGATGCACAGTTGGCTCAATGCATCATTCTTGCATCCATGAGTAACGTGCTTCAGCGTCAGCATAAAACTATGGATGCTCCTACTATATTTCTGCACATCAAATAGTTGATGGTGAGAAAAGTAGGACTGATAGATATCAGATATCTAAGGAGCTCTTCTGATCTAGAGTGATCAATGACACTACAGTACAGACACATGTCCTAAACATGATCAATTTGAATGAACAATTAGGATAACAAGTTTTGTCATGGATGGAGAGTTGAGCCAAGATTTGATCTTACAGTTACTCCCAGAATCCTTCTCACAATTATTGTGAATTTTTCATATGAACAAGCTAGATATCACCCTCACTGATTTGCTTAACATGTTAAAAATTTTTGAGAGTCACTTTCCAACAAAGAAAGACCAAGTCTTACTGGTAGGGGCCAAAGAATCTTCTGAAAAGAACAACGATTCAAAGAAGGTAAATAGAAAGGCAAAAATAAAGGATAATAAGAACAAAACTGATACGGATAGCAAAGGAGTTTGCTTCCACTGCAATAAGCCAGGACACTGAAAAAGAAACTGCGAGAAGGATCTTACAGAGCTAACCAGAAGAAGCTTAGTGAAGTTTTGGTTACAAATACAATTTTGTTCATGATTTAAAATAAATTTTTCTTTAAGTCAATGTTCTACTTGGGTATTGGATACCGACTTTGGTTACAATAAATATAGATTTATGAAGGGACCAAGCAGAAGTAGAAAGCTAAACAAAGATAAGTAATCCTATGTATGAGAAATGAAGCAAAGGTTGCTACATTAGCCATAGAAACTTTGACGCCCCCAAATCCGGGTACTTGAAACCCGAACTCGGTGCTTCACGATTCCATTTCTATGAGCGGGATTCTACGAATAATAATAACAATAATATGAATAACAACTTAATTTACATAATTATCAGAGTTTATCTCTCCAGGTACGAGACCTTAAAGTACATTCCATACAATACATGATATTATTTATATATATATATATATATATATATATATATATATATATATATATATATATATATATATATATCATTGTCTTAATAATATAAACTATTACAGCAACTACCACAAATCTTATTTAGTTAGTTTTCCTTTTCCTTTGTTTCTGCACGAGCTTTCTGGTTCTTCAAACTTAACTGAAAACATTTAAATTAAGCAAGAATGAGCATTTGAGTGCCCAGCAAGTAATAACAATAATATATATTAGCTGAAAGAATTAAATGTTTTCTTTGAAAGACACTTCTACAACGAATCAACAGTTCTGAAGTAAGCTGTACCAAGAATAATAATAACATAACAACTCACTTTCACATTTTTGAAACTACGTATTGACTATAAGTAGGGTTAAGTGAAATATGTTAATCTTTTATATTTATTTTGTACCTAAATATACTCATTGTTTTTTTTATTTTAGGTGCAATCGAAAGGTTCTGTGATTTTAAGAATAATTTGGAGGCATATCGAACATTTTTGGACCAAAGGATCAACACCTTAATATTACAAGCTCGTGGGCCTATCAAAAAAATTTCTCACGTGGGATTAAGACTAGGACATGCAAAGGGAGGTTATTCAAGTGGGCATTAATGTAAAGCAGTAAAGTTTAACATCATATGAAAAGTCGGCAACATGAATGGGATGAATATTAAATGGATCCATATTATATATCATATTGGCCGCCTTTTCTTATCATATTACATAGCCTTAATCAGTTCATATGGAAATCATTCACGTGGCAATTGAAAAATCCGAACGTGGCATGGAAAGTTTGTACACGACAATTGTAGTAGATTTAGGATTTCCTTTATAATAAGATTTATTTCTGAATTGGATTCTATTTTCTTATAATTTCTTTTAGAATTTGGATTTCTAATTCCCATAGGATTTAGGACTTTATCAAGCACTATAAATAGAGGATGATAGTCAGGGTTTTATTCATTCAACTATCAACTATCATCTATTGGAGTGCAGACTCAAGAGCATGTCAGGCTAGTTCTTTTCATTCAGTTCTAAAGGGAGGTGGAACCTTGTTATAAGTAATTGATTAATTGAGTATTATTATTTATTTCTTCTTGTGTGAAATTTCTTCTGATAATCTGTTTTGATTGATTGAATGCTAATTGATCTAATTAATTTGTTATGGCCAATTGAATTAGTTTGATCATTATCATATGCTAGATTAAGATTGGTATTACGTGTAATTGATATATGTCTTCATCATAAGTAGCAACTTGGTAATACTAATTGTGGACAAGCTTTTGTGTATTGCTAGGATTATCAGGAAACAAGTTAAACAAATTGAGCTTATGTGTTTGTTTCTTAGATTAGCCTAATTCTCTATTTCTTAATGCTTCTATCATATTAAATCCAGAGAGCTTGTGAAGCCCCCAAATCCGGGTTCCTTCGAACCTCGGATCCGGGCTGCCACGATACTATTATCGTTCAACTATTTATATTTTTCATTCATAACTTAATGAATATAATTTTACTTATTACAATTTAGAATATAAATTCTTTCCATTTCTAGGATCTGCACAATGACCCCAAACTTTTATAAGTTTCTAATCTTGGTCATTTACTATTCCTGTACCACATCACATTCGATGTTATATAAATATGCGGAATAATTTAAACTTTTTCAATCTCCTTTGAAAAATAATCTTTTATTGATATCTTAACTTGAATTGATTACATATCCTTAAATCAAATTATGTTATGATTCCTTTTATTCGAATTACTATATAAAGATTTACATCTCAATTTGAATTTCACTATGTACCGCCTAGTACAACTTTACAACTAACATATATTACACATCGTAAATTACTGTCAAGTATATCTACTAGAACCTAAACATGGTTCAAGAGCATATATTTAATTAAACAAACAATCTCCTTTGATGTGATTGAACTTTATCAATCAAGTAGCACGTAACTTTGTCGTGAGTCCTTAACCTGCAAAAGTGGTTATTTGCAAGGGTGAGCTCGACAGCCCAGCAATTCTAACAGTTTTCATGCAGCACATAGCATATAATAGCATACTCAGCACATGCATTTATAATCCATTAATATTTCCTACGCATGTTACTTCTCACATAACAGGCATAGAAATTTATATCACAAACATATCATCAAAGATCAACTTTCACATTTCATACATATCTCATATGCATTTCGTCTATATCAACATTTGCATAGCATAATATAGCTCAACTAACAGTTATCGAATTCATATCACAAATAGGAACTGAAAGACTTCCCTGATTCGTAGTTTATTAACTACGACTTAACTGCTTAAAGCTTATATGCACTGCGTGTATTCCTACACAGTTATATAATCATAGAGATCACACTCATCAGTTATACACTTCCATACATTCTCAATATAATAATAAGTATTACATTGATTTCTATCTTGGTTCTTAGAACCTTGTTTCACTTTCCTAACATACACTTAGTGTCGTTAGGTACATATAGTTATACCTTAACCACACTTAATATTAATATTAATACACTTAACTTTCTAAGTGTTCAACACAAAAACTCATAAATATGTAATCTATATTGTTCTTACGTTTCTCAAACCTTATCGAAACCCTTACATTCAACTTTCCAAGTTTCACTTTTTCAAAATCCTTGTCATACTTAAACTAGTCATGCAAGGCTATTTATGTTCCTCATGTATACACGTTTATAAGGGCATTAACTCAAGTTTTAAAACCTAGCATGCTCATTCAAATCCAATTCAAAGTTGCATGGTTTTCATGTCAGACTTTCATATACCTTAAGTAATTCAAGTCCATACTTCAAGGTTAACTACTAAGGGCATGTTATCACATAACAAGCTTAAACAATACTAAGTAGGCATGCTCATGTATACTTAATCACATAGTCTATGCTTTAGAAATTCATTTCCTTGAATATGCGTGCGTAGGTGAAATCCAGGTTTCATCACATGATGCTTATGTCAACATGTCTATAGGCATAATGAATCTTAATATACATGCTCGCATGATCATAATGTAACTCACATAGTGTTTGATGCTATCATCTTTCACATTCTAAATTTTTCATAAAAATCGTACTAAGTCAACAAGGTAACTTGGTACATGTCAAGTGCCTCGTAACCACGACTCTTATCTATTAGAGAACCTATACAAGTCATTTATATGTGCTCAAATGATCGGAATGTGGACATCCTATATATACGTCCTAAAACTCTAAGTTTGTCTTTCGAAATCAACGTAGTCTTTAATCATGTATGCTAGTGTGTGCTCAACACTTTAAGCATGCCATTCATGTCAATATAGGCCACACGACTACGTTCACAAAATCAGAATATATACACGCTATGTAGGCGTCAAGGTTCAAATCCAAGACCATCAGTTTTATTTTAAAATCATACGTTTTCCTTCCATAGTATGGACTAACTGTGACAACCCCAAAATAGGTCCATTCCACCCAACCCATTCTGAGTCGTCAAATACATGGTACAGAAAATAACTCCAACTTTATTACAACAATTGTCGTGCAAAATACAACAACACATATGCTGTGAGTTTGGATACAAATATATACCAAATGTGACTCATGTTCCAACCGTGGACATCACCTCACAATAACACCTTACATAAAGGTATAGTCAAAAACTATTTTAGAAATTAGAATCTTTGGGAAGTGCTCAAGGAAACCTTCGTACATGGGAGGCCACGCGTTTAGGTTATGATAGATATCATATGGCCACAGAATTATCCTTGGTTGACCCAATAGACCCCAAAGAAAAACGAGAAGATTACTATCATATTCTTCCCAATGGTGAGTCTTCTCTTGACTTATCATTATCTCCACTGTCTCTAATTGAGAATTATACTTCAAACAAACACCAAGATTATATAGGTAGTGCCCATAGATATACTCAGCAAGTGGATGAGCACAACCCTGTCTTATGATGACACGAGGTTGTATGTCATTAGACATCTTGTATGATAGTGACAAAACACCCTTCCAACGTTGGGTTCGCCTCACCCTATTTTCTTCACCAAATATAACTACTAAATGATGACCACCGTTCTATTCCCTTGTTACCCCCGCTCGACCCAGCTACACTCTTATTACCTGAAAGGAATTGTGAAGCAAAAGGGTGAGCACAACTAGCTCAGTAAAGAATATCATGACTAAAGATAATTAAATTATCAATAGCCTTCATCAATAATAAATCAGAGATTTAGAACATATGGTAAATGATAAAAATTTCAACCATAGTTGCAGCGGAACGAGCAATCCATTAGAAGAGTCAAATAGACTATAAAGTCTATTATCTTCTCCATGTTAAAAATCCATCCACAATGTTTTATCCCTGTAACATCAATCAACAATTCTGATCCACAATCATATGAATAACTCATAATCATAACTGTAGTTCTAAATTCCTTTTCTCATCCAGGACAAAGATAATTTTTATCACCTGAAACATCAAAGATCATGGTTATACCAAATCACAGTTCCTGTTCATAATCTTACTAATAAATCCATCTTTGCACTACGGCCAAAGATATTCAACAACAGTTCATCTTTGCACTACAGGCCAAAGATATTCATCAACAGACCATCTTTGCACTACAGGTCAAAGATATTCAACAACAGTTCATCTTTGCACTACAGGCCAAAGATATTCATCAATAATTCATCTTTGTACTACGGCCAAAGATATTCATCAACAATTCATCTTTGCACTACAGGCCAAAGATATTCCTCAACAATTCATATTTGCACTACAGGCCAAATATATTAATATCTCAAAGAATATATAATTATTTAAGAATTTATAACCATGTTGATCATTTCACCTTTGCACTTAAGCTAAAGATATTCAATTATAAATTCAATGGTCATGATCATACCAGTCACAATTCAACTTTGCACTACAGGCCAAAGAGAACCCTAGTCATGATCATACCAATAATCTACCCATCTTTACACTCCAGTGAAAGAGAATTTCAACATCAAGGTTATAAAAATGTTATATATGATGATAAAAATAATATGATCAACATATAGTTTTAATCTCAAGAGTAATATTCGTAACTCATGAATAGTAACCCCGACACAAAAGATAGAAATTTTACAATAAAATTCATACCAATATTTCGGTATAATGATATTGAAAGAATAACATTACTTAAATTTATAAACAATTTATTTTAATTGTTTACACTTTACTAATTAATGCATTTAATCATCATAAAATGCCAACTCTTACAATTTCATCATCAATAACCAAAACCCTCATCAAAAATCTGCATATACCTCATATAGGATTCTCAAGCCATAAAATCCTATTTTCCAATTTTCTTTCTTCACAAAACATATTTAATTCATTTACTCATAACTAGACCATTTTCATGAAAAATACCAAATCAGTTTCAAAAATATTTCTTTTCTGGGATTTAGCATAATATAGTCCCATAGTGAACATATATTTTTCTCAGAATTTTTAAAAGTCATTTACTATTTTTCATATGGCCAAAATAGCCGAATATTTAGACATTTATCAAAAATTGTACTTTTATCTAAAAATTCTGAAATTCACAGAGTATACTCCTATCATATACATGTACTCCCAATAAAAATTTCATCAATTTTGGAGTTAACCACAAGAAATTATAAGCAGTTACTTTTAAAATAGTCTTTTCTCATAAAATTCATAACTCTCAATCTATACATCCAAAAATCACCATTTTTGGACACAATCAATAAAACTCATCAAAATATCATTTCAAATTTTTCCAGAATTTTTGAAGGTCAGAAAAATTACGAAATTAAAATCATAACAACCCTTAAAATCCCTTACTATCCCTTACAATCCCTTACCTCAAAAGAGCAGTACTTCTGATCGGTATAAGGCTGAAGGAAACTTGCACTGATGAATAGCAACTCACCAAGTATCTAAATACTCACAAAATACACTCAATAATCTAGAGAGAGAAAGAGAGAAAGCTTATGTTTCTGGTGTGATTTTCAATTCTAACTTAGCCCTCTATTTATAGGAAAATTTTGGTAGGTTTGACCTGCAACCTGATGGCTTTACCTGCTACTATTCCCACCCACCACATTTGAAATATAATTCAGCACATTTCTTCACCAACCACAAGTGGGGCCCACCAATTCTAGAATTTTCCACCAAAATGATAAACTCCGAAAATTCAACAATTTCTGAACCAGTCATCTCGTAAAATTCATAACAAATCATACGTTCATTTTTAACGGTTCAAAATTTGTGGACATATACTCAACTTATATATGTATAACATATCCAAATATTACCACGATCCAACGGTCGGATTAAAAATTATAACCCCCGCAAAATATCTCAAAAACCCTGATTTTTAATACCTCCATTCCGACAAAAATACTGATAAAAACCTCAACATTAACTCCTTCATTTTAACCACAAAAATATATCCCTCATTTATATCCACATAAAATAAATATTTTCTTATCATATGAATCAATAATTAATTATTCACAAATAATATTACAGAATCACATTTATGACAACCAGGCCGTTCCCAGGAAAGAGGGGGCTTTCCAATAAGGATTTCTCCTTACTAGCGCGCAATTAGATGACCAAACCTCTCCTTAGACAGAACTTTCTAGACATTGCCAATAATGCTATCTAATAATACTATTCAAATAATATGAATTATTGATCTGATAATGGAAAATACTGTGCAGCAACAATTATTGAACAACAATAATATAAAATTTCAACGTAGCAATTATTGAATCAATAAAATAAAATATTGAACAGTAATTACTGTAACAATTATTGAGTAGTGCCTTCTTACGTAAGAATCAATAATTTCAAAAATACTGTGCAATACCGTGTGCTACTGTGCAATAACGCGTATTACTGTATTTTAACCACCGGGTATTTCAACAGTGTTAACGGTAACAACTACGCCGTTATTTGTAAAAACTCAAATTTGTCATTTTTCTTCACCCGACAGTTATTCTGTTATGGGGCCCACAAATGTCTGCGCCGTCGTACGAATATTCTCCGACAGAAAGAATATTCCACGACCAAACGAATATTCCCCGACAACAATGATTATTTTATAACCACTTGTGTATTTTGAAAAAAATTCATATATCACCCTTAACTTTAACATTTATCAATTAAACCATTTACTGAATAGTAATTATAAGAAAAATTGAATACTTTTATTTCATAAAATTCGGGGTCTTACAATCTCCCCTCCTTATGAAATTTCGTCCCCGAAATTTACGTACCTGGTATTTCAAAGAATTGAGAATACCTTCCTTTCATTTCAGATTCCATCTTCCCTGTCATCATAATTTCTCCATTGCTCATCTCCTGTATTTCAAATATCATTCTAGAATACAGCTTCAAAACAAGGGTTAATTTAACAAATTAACATTTCACATCATATCCCGATAGTATGACTGACCAACAAATACGCTTAGGTAGGACACACTAGCGAAGAATTTACTCATCTCTCCCCTCCTAGTTGTATTCCCCGATCTCCGCCAGAGATCATATCCCTAAGCTCTGATACCACCTGTAACTCACGTCCCATCAGTGGACAGCACCTTACAGTGGTACCTATCAGTTTGCCACCGCAGAACGGCGTCCCCTACGGAGAGTCTGGCTTCGGTGCATCCCCCATCAACAGGAAGTCACCAGCGAGAGGCTCGGGGCTCTTTACTTATAGCTCTGATACCAACTGTAACTCTGGACACCAACCTATGTCAGCACCTTACATTGATACCTATCAGTTTGCCACCGCAGAACGGCGTCCCCTACGGAGAGTCTGGCTTCGGTGCATTCCCCATCAACAGGAAGTCACCAGCGAGAGGCTCGGGGCTCTTTACTTATAGCTCTGATACCACCTGTGACAACCCCAAAATAGGTCCATTCCACCCAACCCATTCTGAGTCGTCAAATACATGGTACAGAAAATAACTCCAACTTTATTACAATAATTGTCGTGCAAAATACAACAACACATATGCTGTGAGTTTGGATACAAATATATACCAAATGTGACTCATGTTCCAACCATGGACATCACCTCACAATAACATCTTACATAAAGGTATAGTCAAAAACTATTTTAGAAATTAGAATCTTTGGGAAGTGCTCAAGGAAACCTTCGTAAATGGGAGGCCACGCGTCTAGGTTATGATAGATATCATATGGCCACAGAATTATCCTTGGTTGACCCAATAGACCCCAAAGAAAAACGAGAAGATTACTATCATATTCTTCCCAATGGTGAGTCTTCTCTTGACTTATCATTATCTCCACTGTCTCTAATTGAGAATTATACTTCAAACAAACACCAAGATTATATAGGTAGTGCCCATAGATATACTCAGCAAGTGGATGAGCACAACCCTGTCTTATGATGACACGAGGTTGTATGTCATTAGACATCTTGTATGATAGTGACAAAACACCCTTCCAACGTTGGGTTCGCCTCACCCTATTTTCTTCACCAAATATAACTACTAAATGATGACCACCGTTCTATTCCCTTGTTACCCCCGCTCGACCCAGCTACACTCTTATTACCTGAAAGGAATTGTGAAGCAAAAGGGTGAGCACAACTAGCTCAGTAAAGAATATCATGACTAAAGATAATTAAATTATCAATAGCCTTCATCAATAATAAATCAGAGATTTAGAACATATGGTAAATGATAAAAATTTCAACCATAGTTGCAGCGGAACGAGCAATCCATTAGAAGAGTCAAATAGACTATAAAGTCTATTATCTTCTCCATGTTAAAAATCCATCCACAATGTTTTATCCCTGTAACATCAATCAACAATTCTGATCCACAATCATATGAATAACTCATAATCATAACTGTAGTTCTAAATTCCTTTTCTCATCCAGGACAAAGATAATTTTTATCACCTGAAACATCAAAGATCATGGTTATACCAAATCACAGTTCCTGTTCATAATCATACTAATAAATCCATCTTTGCACTACGGCCAAAGATATTCAACAACAGTTCATCTTTGCACTACAGGCCAAAGATATTCATCAACAGACCATCTTTGCACTACAGGTCAAAGATATTCAACAACAGTTCATCTTTGCACTACAGGCCAAAGATATTCATCAACAATTCATCTTTGCACTACGGCCAAAGATATTCATCAACAATTCATCTTTGCACTACAGGCCAAAGATATTCCTCAACAATTCATATTTGCACTACAGGCCAAATATATTAATATCTCAAAGAATATATAATCATTTAAGAATTTATAACCATGTTGATCATTTCACCTTTGCACTTAAGCTAAAGATATTCAATTATAAATTCAATGGTCATGATCATACCAGTCACAATTCAACTTTGCACTACAGGCCAAAGAGAACCCTAGTCATGATCATACCAATAATCTACCCATCTTTACACTCCAGTGAAAGAGAATTTCAACATCAAGGTTATAAAAATGTTATATATGATGATAAAAATAATATGATCAACATATAGTTTTAATCTCAAGAGTAATATTCGTAACTCATGAATAGTAACCCCGACACAAAAGATAGAAATTTTACAATAAAATTCATACCAATATTTCGGTATAATGATATTGAAAGAATAACATTACTTAAATTTATAAACAATTTATTTTAATTGTTTACACTTTACTAATTAATGCATTTAATCATCATAAAATGCCAACTCTTACAATTTCATCATCAATAACCAAAACCCTCATCAAAAATCTGCATATACCTCATATAGGATTCTCAAGCCATAAAATCCTATTTTCCAATTTTCTTTCTTCACAAAACATATTTAATTCATTTACTCATAACTAGACCATTTTCATGAAAAATACCAAATCAGTTTCAAAAATATTTCTTTTCTGGGATTTAGCATAATATAGTCCCATAGTGAACATATATTTTTCTCAGAATTTTTAAAAGTCATTTACTATTTTTCATATGGCCAAAATAGCCGAATATTTAGACATTTATCAAAAATTGTACTTTTGTCTAAAAATTCTGAAATTCACAGAGTATACTCCTTTCATATACATGTACTCCCAATAAAAATTTCATCAATTTTGGAGTTAACCACAAGAAATTATAAGCAGTTACTTTTAAAATAGTCTTTTCTCATAAAATTCATAACTCTCAATCTATACATCCAAAAATCACCATTTTTGGACACAATCAATAAAACTCATCAAAATATCATTTCAAATTTTTCCAGAATTTTTGAAGGTCAGAAAAATTACGAAATTAAAGATCATAACAACCCTTAAAATCCATTACTATCCCTTACAATCCCTTACCTCAAAAGAGCAGTACTTCTGATCGGTATAAGGCTGAAGGAAACTTGCACTGATGAATAGCAACTCACCAAGTATCTAAATACTCACAAAATACACTCAATAATCTAGAGAGAGAAAGAGAGAAAGCTTATGTTTCTGGTGTGATTTTCAATTCTAACTTAGCCCTCTATTTATAGGAAAATTTTGGTAGGTTTGACCTGCAACCTAATGGCTTTACCTGCTACTATTCCCACCCACCACATTTGAAATATAATTCAGCACATTTCTTCACCAACCACAAGTGGGGCCCACCAATTCTAGAATTTTCCACCAAAATGATAAACTCCGAAAATTCAACAATTTCTGAACCAGTCATCTCGTAAAATTCATAACAAATCATACATTCATTTTTAACGGTTCAAAATTTGTGGACATATACTCAACTTATATATGTATAACATATCCAAATATTACTACGATCCAACGGTCGGATTAAAAATTATAACCCCCGCAAAATATCTCAAAAACCCTGATTTTTAATACCTCCATTCCGACAAAAATACTGATAAAAACCTCAACATTAACTCCTTCATTTTATCCACAAAAATATATCCCTCATTTATATCCACATAAAATAAATATTTTCTTATCATATAAATCAATAATTAATTATTCACAAATAATATTACAGAATCACATTTATGACAACCAGGCCGTTCCCAGGAAAGAGGGGGCTTTCCAATAAGGATTTCTCCTTACTAGCGCGCAATTAGATGACCAAACCTCTCCTTAGACAGAACTTTCTAGACATTGCCAATAATGCTATCTAATAATACTATTCAAATAATATGAATTATTGATCTGATAATGGAAAATACTGTGCAGCAACAATTATTGAACAACAATAATATAAAATTTCAACGTAGCAATTATTGAATCAATAAAATAAAATATTGAACAGTAATTGATGTAACAATTATTGAGTAGTGCCTTCTTACGTAAGAATCAATAATTTCAAAAATACTGTGCAATACCGTGTGCTACTGTGCAATAACGCGTATTACTGTATTTTAACCACCGGGTATTTCAACAGTATTAACGATAACAACTACGCCGTTATTTGTAAAAACTCAAATTTGTCATTTTTCTTCACCCGACAGTTATTCTGTTATGGGGCCCACAAATGTCTGCGTTATCGTACGAATATTCTCCGACAGAAAGAATATTCCACGACCAAACGAATATTCCCCGACAACAATGATTATTTTATAACCACTTGTGTATTTTGAAAAAAATTCATATATCACCCTTAACTTTAACATTTATCAATTAAACCATTTACTGAATAGTAATTATAAGAAAAATTGAATACTTTTATTTCATAAAATTCGGGGTCTTACACTAACATGGCCATGAAAGTTCATTAACATATACTATAAGTTAATATCAACTCTTATGCATGTCTAAGTCATACAAATGCGCTTACAAGGTTAGAACACATGTTACACATGTATCAAAGTTCATATTAAAAACTATAAGTTTCTTTTTAAAACTATAAGTTCTTCATCAATAATGTATACTATCATGCTCATGTCATGTCATGATACTCATATATACATGTTATTTATGTGTGCATGCTTGTTCTAATGATATACCATATGTTAACATATAACAGTACCTAACAGAAACCAAAAACTGATTTTGCAGAGGGGCGCGGCCGCGCCCCATTTGTACTAGGGAGACGCGCGGTCGCGCGGCTCCCTTTCTAGACCAGAGAGCTTGACTGATTCATACCCTCACCAATAAGGTAACTAACATATTGGTCACATGTCAAGACATATCAGAACGTAATACACTCGCATCCAAGGTTAGAACATGTTTTGCAGTAAGGTTTATCAAAACTAGTTTCCAACTCTTTAAGTTTTCTTTTAATATTCTAACCAAAACAAGCTAAGGTAACTTTCTATGTTTAAAACAACATCTCATCACATGTCAGGGTCACTTACATGCATAACCTAACTATCATAGCATGCTCAGAACAATACAGTACCATTACAGCAGTATCTGGGAAAAACACCACGCGTGGCTGTGCGATATTAGGCTATAGAAGTGGCGCGGCCGCGCCACTTCGTTCTGAGGCAAAAATAAATGGCTTTGCTTCTGCAGAGCCTTAGCACATGTATTGCTAATTCTCAAACCAGACTATCTATAACACTTCAGAGCATCCATACCAACCCAAGTAACACAGAGACATGCTAATTCAAACTAATTTGACAGAGAAATCAACAATCACTAGAATTTGACAAAACTTCAAACTAAGAACATAAACAGAAATTATACCTCTGTGAAACAATTGATGTCATACCACTCTCCTTCAATATCAGTACGCTCACTCTCAATTCTACTATCCTTCCATAGCCAATTTTCTCAAATAACTAAACTAACGTGAAATAGATGAAGGAGTTCTATTTATAGAGGTTTCAATGCACAGTTAATAGTCTTGCACATTGAATTAATCCAAGGGGAGGAAAAAGAAGCCATTGGATGTTGGAGAGTTGGTTACCAACTCCACTTCCCCCATCCTTCTAGCCATTATCAGACTACTACGTAATGAAGAAGAAGTGAGATAGGCCTATGGTCTATTTATACGAAAGTTATCATGAGTTGAGACATACATTTTGGGACAAACTATAACTCAGCAACTCAAGTTTGTTTAGTTCCTTTAATTCCTAAAAATATAATTTTAATGTGTAAATGATACTACAACAAGTAAAGTTAGGGATTATTTATGTACTCACATCATATAATTCATGTACATTAAATACACGCATTAACACAACGCAGTTAAGCATTATTGTCCGAGTAATAACATAATTATTTCTACTACTCACATAACCACATTATAACATTATTTGATATTAATGTTTATCTACACATTTATTTCCTTCCCAGTTTCTAGAATACACAGATAATCTATTATTTCTGTATTAAAATGCAACACATTGCTTCATTGTACTACTTGATACCTTATATCATTAGTTCCAATTAAACGCCACACTTAACGTATTCTTAAGCCGTAGGTATTATATATTACTACTGCTCACATTTTTCATATTACCCATAGTAATATCATTTAATGATTATACCCCCGCTAATATTTTAATTGGGCTAAATTTCATTTAGTTGGGTACTTACAACCCCCATAATAATTAATTAATATTAATCATTTATTTTCTTTTCAATGACTATTATGCACTCCACTAAATAATAGAATATAATATTCTATAATATCGCTTAATTAACCAATATTTAATCCGGGTTAATTAATTATCTCTTATTCAAATTCATTCATGGACAACTTAACCATCACTTAAGATTTTTATTATCCTTATGAGTCCTTAATACCCATTCCTTAAACTTTAATTTTTAAAAACTGATTTTACAGTCCGGCGCAGCTGCACTGGTCATAGGCTTGGTAATGGGGCAGCTGCGCCATACCAAAATCAGAGGCAAACAAGTTCTGCAGTAGCAGAAATGAAACCTACATGCCTAAATACTATACACATCCTCCTGAAGCGTTAACTCGTCTAAAATAAATCCCCTCTTTGATTCCACATCATTGGTTACTATATTCCTTAATAATTTAAGGATCACACTTCGGGTTTTTAAACTCTATTTCCCTTATTAGTTTAACCAACTATACATATCATTTACGGTTTCATCCCACCAATAACACAAAACTCGAATGTAACACATACATACATTCCTTTAATCTTCACTTCTCGCCGTATCTCAAATTACTCAATAATTCTCCAACCACTTTAAAGGTATATCGATTTCCTTCTCTCATCAATCACATACACACATACAAGTCTAAGCCTAGCGCACATCGAGTCTTTAATAGTATTCAATATAGTACACTGAGTGGTTTCCCATAAATAACCAACAAATTGGTTTACGTCTCGTCTACACTGTTTTCACAGTGAGTTAGATCGGTTACTAATTTGTATATACCTCCGCTCTCTGAAGGAATCGTTTAGCCCAGCTCCTATACATCAACCATTAAAGAGTATGATTGCACTGCCTTAGACTTGATACCACTCGTACATATACTCAAGAAATTTGTGACTATCAAGATATTTTAATGTCACGAACTTACTATTATAAAATAATTTCACATAAATTATTTAATATCAATAGATAAATTTTTATCCATCTTCTTACTAATTCATCTCCACAATATATAATGATATATATATTTATTAAACACAACATCACTTATTACATAGCTCATATTACCCTATGTAACACAATACCATATACCTCATAACACATAATTTTTTTTATTCGAACTCATTTCACACTTAAGAATTTTATTTACTAAATTCTTATTTTAATAATTTCTAAAAATTTGGGTTCTTATAGAGCTTATTATAGGTTGTATGCTAGTTAGAATCTGGTGGAGAACTTGTTTCATATAGTGATAATCTAAGGAGAATTTTGGATAGCAGAGCTTATTGCTATCTAGTGCTAATAGTTTCATTGAAGGGAAAATAATAATAACTTGATTAATTGATTGTTGTACTTGGTGAAGCTGAACTGCAGAACTAAAGTTTTTACATATTTGGTTAACTTCATCACTAATTATTGTTCTCTTAATTTAAAAATAATTTTCAAAAACCCCCCATCTTTATTTTCTGTTGAAATAGTAGAATAATTCTAAAATAACTTTACTCTATGTGGGATCGATCCTTGCTTACTACTGTGCTAATTGTTTGAATTTGCAAAGTGAAAGTAAGGTTAATTTAGGAGTGTAAACGACAGCTCCCAAAGCTAGATACTTCTCGAAGATATACTTAAGAAGTGGGTATCATCAGTTGAAGGTGAAGAAAGAAGATGTATAGAAGACAACGTTCAGGGCTCGTTATGGTCACTACGAGTTTCTGGTAATGTCGTTTGGTCAAACGAATGCTCCTGCAGCGTTTATGGACTTAATGAACAGGGTGTTTAAGCCATTTTTGGATAAATTCGTGGTGGTGTTCATCGACGATATTCTGGTGTATTCTAAAACCAAGGAGGAGCATGTGGAACATTTGAAGGTGACATTGGAGGCGTTAAGAAGAGAGAAGTTGTACGCCAAGTTTTTGAAGTGTGAATTCTGGATAGAGCGGGTGTAATTTCTTTAACATATGATTGATAAGGACGGAATTTCGGTAGATCCATCAAAGGTTTAAGTTGTACTAAACTAGGATCAGCCAAAGACACCATCGCAAGTATGGAGTTTTCTAGGATTAGCATGTTATTACAAAAGATTTATTCAAGGCTTTTCCAAAATCGCGACTCCGCTGACGAATTTGACTAAGAAATCGATGAAGTTCGTTTGGATGGAGAAGTATGAGGAAAGATTTCAATAATTGAAGAAAATGTAAAGTACGACGCCTGTGTTATCTCTTCCGAATAGTATAGGAAATTTTGTGGTGTATAGTGATGCATCGCATAAAGGACTAGGTTGTGTGCTTATGCAGTACGACAAGGTTATTGCGTATGCGTCACGTCAATTGAAGGATTATAAGAAAGGGTATCTGACCCATGATTTGGAGTTGCCTGCGGTAGTGTTTGCTTTGAAGATCTGGAGACACTATCTCTACGGGGAGAATTAAGTGTGAAATATGTACAGACCATAAGAGTCTGAAATATATTTTTACATAGAAGGATTTAAACATTCGTCAGAGGAGATGGTTGGAGTTGATAAAGGATTATGACTGTGAGATTTATACCATCCGGGTAAAAAAAATGTTGTTGCCAACGCCTTAAGCAGAAAGGGTTGGGAGAAACTGTCTATGTTAACCGCTCAGGAGGTGCAAATTTCAGCAATGGCGAAACTAGAGTTAGAGGTGAAATATCCTAAGGAGTCGGACGAAAAACTATTTCAGTTGGGAGCCGGCCCAACTTTGGTGGATAAGGTTAAGGAAGCAAAACTTCATGATGAGGAATGTGAAAAGATAAGGAAAAAAAGATCTGAAGGTGATGAAGTGAAATTCAAAGTCGATATGGAAGGGTTACTGAGATTCGAAAAAAGAAGTTGGGTTCCGCCAGTATCAGGGGTAAAGGAGGAAATTTTGAGCGAGGCTCATTGTAACGATCGAGAAATTTGTAATTTAATTTAAATATTTATTGAATTAAATAAATATTTTAAATAATTTATTTATGGAGGAAAATAAATAATTAATGAATTGTGGTGAATTAATTTGGTAACTAAATTAATTAATGTTAATTTGAATAATGATAATTTTATCTAATGGATTTAATTTAAGGAAGTAATTAAATTAAATCAATTACTTAATATTTAAGAAGATAATTAAATTAAATGAATTGTTTGATTTAAAGGAAAATAAATTAAATAAAGTTATGTGTCTAATTTATTAATTAAATTAGATATATAATTATTTATTAATTATAAGTATAACGATCATAAGAATTTTATTATTATTATATAAGTTATTTAAATTATCTAAAGTGTGACAATTGGAAACTATATAGTATAAATAATATAAAAATAATTTAGTTTATAAAGTTTGGTAGCCAAACAAGGCCTTATGGCCTTTGGCATTATTCAACTGACGTCTTTCTATTTTTCTAACTGAAAGAGAACGTGTCATATCAGTTTATTATACACGTCTTATTTTTCTTTCTAAGGCTATAGTCAGTGAAAAGAGAAACATAGTGAAGAGCAAAGAGTTGGTGAGAAAAAGGGAAAAACCACAGAGATTTGTGAAGGAGGAATCACAGTGATTTTGAGAGAGGGTCATCATCTTTTGCTAGCATTCAACTAGGGTTTTAAAGGAATAATTTATCTTAATTTTCTTTGCAATACCTATTCTCTGTTAATTGGAAATTTCATTGGATATGGTTAAGATGTTGAATTATATGTATGTATGTAATTGCTAAACTTGTTAGTTATCGTCTATAATCCTTGGTTGATGTTCAAATTCGTGAAAATTGAATAATAAGAAGAAGATATAAATAACAGTGTTATGTTCATATAATATGGCTTTAGAAAGTAAGAAAATTGATGTTTTATATGTGTTGTAATTTGAAATTTGTTGTTGGATTGTGTTGCTAAGGTAAGAAACGAAAACAACGAAGTTTAAATCATGACAATTGATTAAGAAACGAGTTCGTGACGATCAAATTCGTTAAAAGGGTAAAAATGAAGAAAATTTGGAAAATTATAGTTTTGATTCTTCAAATTCATGTATATGTGATGTTTTTATATATATAATGATGAATAGCATGTGTAGCTACGTTATTCCAAAGTTTTAGATGTTGAATTTGGGAGAAATTCTGTTGAATTGGGATTTTTGGCCTTTAACAGAGTAATAGTTCGCGTTTGTAAAAACTGGGTCTGGTGCATCGCGCGGGCGCTCTGCCTGGCGCGCGGTTAATGCGCGGGCACGCATCATTTGGGCGCGGGCGCGCGATAGCCCAGTGTATTGCTTGCGCGGGCGCGCGAGTAGCTAGTCACAGACAATGAAGTCTGCTTAATTGCAGGTCATGTATGACGGACTTGTGTTAGTTTAGCATGCATGTTAATAATGTTAAAACATGATATAAACTATAATAACAAGTGTCAATGTGTTATAATGCGAAGTGTAAAGATTTGAAATAATTATTTAAATAAGTTATAAAATGAAACTAAAAGTGATGTTTTCAAAAGTTATAAATAAACGATAAGGTTTATATTGATTAATGTGTGAAATCAGGGGCGTTAAATATGTTAACCTAAATGGTTAGGTTTTGGGTTAGGGTTATGACCTAAATGATGGTTTAATACCCCTAGTGTTGATATTCATACACCTAATTGTTGTTGTGATTGTAATGATGTATGTAGGGTAATTGAAGATTATATTACATTTGTGTAGCATACATACAAGGCAAGTTCTTTAACCCTACTCTTATAATAATTGTGCAAGTTTCTAAACCTTATCTACTTATATTTGAGCAATTTTTTCTAACTTCATTCTTTTGTTAATGAATGCAAGTTCCAAAATTCTGTTGAGCAATATTATTGATTCTATTCTTATATACGATTGATTAAACTCTTGTAACCTAATTCGTTACATCGAGCAAGTTTCACTTTTCCAATTATTATACAAAGCTTATATTGTTCTAATACGTTGATTTAAATGAGATTGTTCTAACTCTTCTGAACATAGTACCTTGCATGTGTATCATATTTATTTAGTTATATATTGTAAATATCCGATCTTTGACTTTGATAGCCTTGTAAATTTATACATTCTTGTACTAAATCTTTATTGATGGAAATTGAATAAGTGTTCTAAAATTCTAGAAACACTGATAAGCTAGTTCCAAACTAAACTTTCTTTAGTGCGAAAATTCTAAATTCAAACTGAGACGAACAACTTTAACATAGGGGATTTTGTACGTGTAACGTTTAGATATTTGTGCTCAATACATGGTACAAAGGGTTGATCCCCCTGAGTACGTTAAGAAGAGTTTGTACAGTCTAATGACTATTAAGGTTAAGGTAGTAATACCTAAACACCGTGGACATAGTTCGTGGTCATAAAACCCTCAGATAATTAAAGTTCAAACTTGTTTTCTATTTTGATTTGTAGAACAAGTTCTTTATTATTCAGTATTCGTTGTTCACTCTCATGTTGTTATTATACTATCTTTATGTCAGTGGGCAATTGTTTGCTCACTCTTGCAATTAAACAATGCAGCTAAAGTCGAAAGAGGTGATGAGCCATCTACTAGCAAGGGAAAGGGCAAGATGTCTAAGTGATGAAGAATTAGTTAAAGTTTATTTAAATGCATGAAGTTATAAGACTTGTTTTATTTTATAATGTATTCCGCAAAACTGATGTAATAATTTTAAGGTTAGATTACCTTGGATTGTTTTTGGGATGATGATGTAACCCTTTAATGGGAAAGATTATTGTTTAAAGTTATTTAATGTTTTATCCTTTATTATGGATAGTTAGATGTAATTATTTTAATAGTGAGCACCAAATTCGGTGGAAATGAAGTACCCAAATTTGGGGGTGTCACAGGTTGGTATCAAAGCTTTAGGTTATGAGCCTTAGGTGGGGAAAACCTTAGGTAGTAAGCTTTAAGGAGATAGAAAATATAGAGGTGTCTAACTCTTATCATGTTTAAGAAATGGATTAAGGTATCCATTGAAGTTAAATAATAAAAGACATTATGTGCTATGTGTTAATAACTTATGTGCTCGCGAGTATCGATAACGTTAAGTAAAACTTAAAATATTTTGTTGACAGGATGTCTAACGAAGAAGGATCCAGTCCAGCTAGGGAGGTGATACCTCAGTTACCTAGAGATGTTGAACCCTGGGATATTCACGTAGTGCGAGAACAGTTTATTCAGGAGGATAAGCCTGTGACCGATCCCGAGGAGGATAGTCCTGAGGAGTTTCCACCAAACTCCGTACCGGCTGAGATGTATGATGCTTTGTACGACCGTAACATAGAGTTACAGGATGAAGTAGAGGAACTGAAGGAGATGGTTGAGATGCATCACGCTTCGATGGAGCAGAAGGATGTAGAGATTCAGGAACTCGACTCAAAACTTGGAAACACGGAGTGGGACCTAGTTCATACCAAGGGTCAGCATGAAGACCTGTTGGCGGTAAACGAGAAGATGAAGATTGACATGGAGAAATTGAAATATGATTTCAAAGAGGAATCAACTAAGCGTGCAAGATCAGAGGATGCATGGATAAAGGCAACTCAACGTGCAAACCGTGCTGAAGCTAAGGTCCAAGTGAAGAAAGCCAAGATAAAGGAGATGGATTATGCTTTTAATTCGGCGATTGATAGGGCCCAGGATCGAGTCCATTATTACCCACCTCAGTTTGAAGACTCGCCGTGGTTCGTGATGGATCGTAGGACGGCATATCGCATCATGGAGGAAGAACGTCGAGAAGCCTTGCGACGTCTTAATATGAATAGATACGAAATCAGAGTGATAATAATATGTGTTTAATTATGTGAATAAATAAGTTGTGAATCCCTTATTTTGAGATAAATAAAGGGATAGTATGAGTATGTAATCCTGAAACTAGTTTAGTTCAGGAAAGTGAATGTTTATAGCGGTTATGCTATTTTGAGGATGTTCTAAAACTTTATGAATGAATAAAATATTAGAGTTTATTTGAAATATTATGTGTTAAAGCTTCAATCTTGGAATGTTTAAGTTAAAATTTCAAATACCCAAGAAGCTGAGTAATGAACTAATAAGCGTATATCTTAACAGAAAATACCTCCTAAAAGAAGACAACCACGTCAGCAAGCACCTCCTGAGGGGTCTACTAATAATAACAACAAAACTAACGCTAATCCAGTTCTGCAGTTGGTAGCTCTGTTGACGGGTGCAATTGCGAATCAACCGCAAGCTCAAGCTACGACTTTCAAGGAATTTAAAGCGGTTGGACCACCAGAATTTCAAGGGTCTATGAATTCAGTGGAAGCCCAAACCTGGATCATGGAAATGGAGAAGGTGTTCGACGTTGCTAGAGTTAATGAAGATCAGAAGACTGCGTTCGCAACGTTCATGCTGAAGTCTGAAGCCAGCTACTGGTGGCAAGCAAACAAGGTTCGTGGAGGACAAGGAGTGATAGTGTGGGATAGATTCAAGGAAATATTTTTCGAAATGTACTTTCCAACGAGTTCTCTGAATCAGCTGGAAGTGCAATTTCTGGAGTTAAAGCAAGGAACTATGATGGTGCCAGAATACGCTGCGAAGTTTAACAAGTTGGCAAGGTTTGCCACTTATCAAGTCAATACGGATGAGCGTAAGGCAAGAAGGTTCGAACAAGGATTGAAACCCTGGCTTTATAGCAAGGTTTCAATGTTCCAGTTAAATACATTTACGGCTGTACTGGAAAAGGCAATTATCGCAGAAGGTGGAAGCGATGCCTTGACTAAGTATAACCAAGAACAAAAGAAGAGGAAGAATGATAATGAAAATAAGGCTGGTGGAAGTAACGTTGGAGGTAACAATCAAAAGAGGAAGTGGAGCGAGAATTCGACTACGGGAGGACAGCAAGGAGGTCAGCAGAAGAAAAAGTTTGAGGCTTGTGCGACATGTGGAAAGAACCATACTGGGTATGTTTGAAGGGAAAGCGAGTGTGTTTCAACTGTGGTCAGGAGGGACACATTGCACCGAACTGTTTTAGCCCAAATAAAGGAGCATGTTTTACCTACGGTTCGAAGGATCACATGGCTCGTGATTGTCCTAAAAAGCCAGCGAGGAGTGCAAGTGGAGGAAAGGGAAATAACAACGGTGGTGGTGCATTGACTGTCACTAGACCAGCTCAGTCAAGTCGACCTACTGCAAGAACTTTCAATATGACCGTGCAGGATGATGTTCAGTCTAAGGATGTGGTGTCAAGTATCATTCCGATTAATGGTATTAATGTCTATGTACTGTTTGATTCGGGTGCTACTTGTTCATTTATATCCGATGAGTTTGCTCAGAACTTAGAATTTTCTCAAGAAGAATTAGATTATCCCTTGAGCATAGAGATTGCAAATAATGAAGTGATTCCTGTTAGATTCATATATAAGAATTGTAGAGTGGATATAAAGGGTCAAGAGATGCGGGTAGACTTGATACCAATTAGACTTGGTGAGTTTGATGTTATACTGGGAATGGATTGGTTATTCAATTACGGAGCAGTAATTGATTGCCAAAGAAAATGTGTTAACCTTATGACTCCGTCAAAGGTTGTGTTCCTTGGCAGCAAATCACCTCGACAAGCAAGTTGTCTAACGGTGATGCAAGCCAAGAAGTTATTAAGACAAGGATGTATAGGATACTTAGCCTACATAGTTGATACTCAAAAGAAAGTGCGAAGTTAGAAGAGATACCGATTATAAGAGATTTTGCAGACGTATTTTTAGACGATTTGCCGGGTCTTCCGCCAGATTGACAAATTGAGTTCGTAATTGATTTAGTACCAGGAACAAGCCCGATATCTGACAGTTGTATTAGTAAGTTGTATTTGTATTCTGTACTATGTATCTGACGACCCAAGATGGGTGATGTATACCTAATTTTGGAGGCGTCACATGAAGTGTGATTATGTTAATTGGATATGAACTACAGAGAATTGTAGTTTAAAAGTAATCAAATTTGTGGTTATTAGAGATTATAGTGTTCACTGTGTTTAACAAATGTCAAACATGGAGTTTTGTTTTAAAACATGATTTTCAAGGAATTTAGTTTTCTGTGATTATTGTTTAGTAATTTAAACTAGTATATGCATGTTGGGTAGTGTGTATATGTGTAATTTATATAAGTTATACATCTTAATTGGGGTTAATTGCTGTTAAAAATAAAGACAGTAGCTTTGTTCTATTATTCGTGGGTGGGTTCTGCAAGTTTCGGCGCCCCAGCGCCAAAATTTGAGCCCCAGCGCCAAAAATCGCGCCCCAGCGCCAATCTCGCACCCCAGCGCCACTAGTTGGCGTAGTGCTCCAGACCATAAAAGATAATGTCCTAAGTTATAAAACATGAATCTTAGTAAATATAATGATGCTTAACATTAATAAATAATGTATTAGATAAGTTATAGAAGCATAGTAAGCATACACAAGAGAGGCAAATCAGGCGTGTGACGATTGAACGTCGAAACGCCGTGCCAAGTGTTAATGAACTTAAAAAGTGTTTCAATTCAATTTAAATGAATATTATAGGATATGAAATGGGTTTAAAATAAAACCAATAAGTAGTCCTAGCAAGACTTAAGCACTTGAACTTCGAGTTTGACTAAGAAGAAATATAGTGAGTCATAAGTCGAAAAGTTAACACAATCTAATTGACCATTGTGTATTTATTAATAGGAAAGATCATGAGATGTGGAGTAGAGTTTACATTACAATTGCTATGTGTTGTTATGCGACTAATAATTGATGTGAATGATTATATAATTGTGTAGGGCACGTGAAGTGCAGATAACTGTAAGTTGTTAAGCTATTATTAGTAAACAACGATCAAGGCAAGTCTTTCGGTTCCTATTTTCTACGTGGACTTGATGAATTATTTTAAACTGCATGATTTGTTATGCATGTTGAAATCATGAAATGTTAAAGTCAATATATGACTGCATTATTTTGGCTAAGTAATGATGATTGAGTAAGGAACTCAATCTTTATATTTGTTATATGAATTAAAAGCATGTATGCCATGTTACTTTAATGAGATGTATATCGAGCATGTTATTATGTGCTATGTGATGCATGAAAACTGTTAGACTTTGCTGGGCTGTCGAGCTCACTCTTGCAAATAACCACTTTTGCAGGTCAAGATTTTAAGGTAAAGATATGTGCTAAGTGAGTTATAGAGATCTATATTCATGAAGATTACTTATGTTTTATGAGAAATGTATTTTCATATTTTGAACGTAATATATTGTTAAATTGTAAGTTGAGTTATCCAATGTATATGGATATTTAGTTATGATGTAAGACTTTGTATAGCCATTTTGTTGTAACGATTCATGATATAAGATTGAATCAAAGAGATGTAATGTAATGGTTGCGATTCAGGGCAAGAAAGAAGGAAATGTATAAAAGTTTTAAATATTCCGCAATTTTATTAAGTTTAACATCGAATAATGATGTATTATTTAGAGGTTGAATGTATGGTTAACAACCGAAGTCGGGATTTAAATTAGATTACTATTTCAAAATAATTACTTTCCTTAACTCATTAATTATTTATTAAACAAATAAATAATCAAATCACATCAAATCAAATACTTATTCAACAATAAACACATCCACTAAATATTTATATAATTCAATAAGAACAATAAGAAGTAATTTAAGCAATTTATAAAGAAGGGATTTAAACTTGCGTGAAAGGATTCAAAGAAGAATCTCGCAGAGTTATCAGGAATATGAATGTGGGGTTACCCAACTCCAATAATAAGGATGTAATGTGATAATAAATAGACAGTGTCTATAAGAAGAGTGATAAAGAAGTTATGAATAGAGAGTTATGTCTAAGTGTGGTACAATTGTACTCTTTAATAGTTGATGTATGGTATCTGGGCTAAACGATTCCTTCATGGAGCGGAGGTATATACGAACTAGCAACTCGGAACCTAGTTTGTTGGTTGTTTGTGGGTAACCACTCAGCGTACCATATTGAAACTGTTAGAGACTCGATGTGTACCAATTGTAGAAATGGACACGTATGATGAGAGTTTAGAACTTGAATGAAATTTTGAGCGATGTAAATGAAGTTAGAAATTCTTAAAGGAAGAATTGTTTTATAAACAAGAAGATTCAAAGAAGAATCTTGAAGATATAAAGATAAGAAATGAGAGTTTCCTAACTCCAATAGCCAAGATAACGAATAATGTCGTAAATGATGAAAAAGAGAAAGAATGAGGATCGTAAAACAAAACGATCACGAGTTAACAAAAGAATTTTAAGAGAGATGATTATAGAATAAGGTCACGACGTGATCTGTTTAAGTTATAAAAGAAAGATGGTCTGTAATGTTTGAATGATTATAGCTTAATGTTATGAAGATGGTGTACTATGAAATAGTACGAGATAACTCATGAGGAGTTATAGATGATGTGATACGAGGAATTCGTATCGAGCAAAGAGCAAGTTAAAAGAAAGATAGAGTTAGGTGGGATTTCAATTGAGAACTCATGTGATGGTTGAGTTGTACAAACCTTTGAATGGGTGAGGGTTTTGTGCTTGCACTCAGTTTATCACAATGATAATCATTGGAATGTTTGTATCGCGCTATTTGCTATATGCATGTTGAGAAGGTGATTCTTTTCTCATGTGTATAACAGATAGGTAGAGTATAGTTAGAGAATATTATTAGGTTAAGTGCGAGTTCTTAAAACTCATACTTATGGTAGGTTCGTGACTCATAGTTATATGGTATGTTTTTAAACCCCTCAGCGAATGGACGCCTATGGTCTGACTATGATAAGTTCTTAAACTCATATGATTGTGGCAAGTTC
Source organism: Panax notoginseng (assembly GCA_016801055.1). NCBI lineage: Eukaryota > Viridiplantae > Streptophyta > Magnoliopsida > Apiales > Araliaceae > Panax > Panax notoginseng. Next base: position 228,283,215 of record CM029013.1, on the reverse strand, counting down.
CTGAACTCATAACGTGTGATAAGTTTGATGAACTAGGGTATAATTAAGTGTGAATGGAGTATTGAGGATGATAGGAATAGATAGACCTATTAAGTAATGGATCATTATAGAAAGTGGAGTTGATGGTGGAAGCATAGGTATTCTAAATCTACTAGCTATGCTAGACTTTCGAAATTTATTGACTTCGTGCTGATGTTTACACTTTTATTTTCTTGAAAAATATTGGATCAAATGATGGAACCAATGAGTTTTAACAACAAATACTATTATTCGTATGTCTATGCTAATTACTTCGGCTAGACAAAAATGATTTGCAATATATCAAAATGTATTTTATATCATTAATGCATCATGTAACCTGGTGCAAAGATGATAAAAACGATGGAGTCATTAATGCAGTATTACCTAGTGTTGGATGTGATCTAAGGATCGTCAGCCCACTATGGTATGATGTAGTATGATAAAGTCAACAAATGACGGAATCCTCAACGGACTGTAAATACAGTGCGGTATCATAACGTCATAAAAAGATTTTTGAGATTTCTTTAAGATATGAGAATACATATGTATGTATGTATATGTATATTTCGGTTAATGTCCGAGTTATTGTGGAGGTCTATGCTATTTGATTCAGCTATATTGAAAGATGTTCATGAAATTCAAGAGTTTCTTGAGAGGTTATGTCAAACCAAATTGTTTTGGTGCGGATTCAGATGTTGAAAAGCTGAGATGAACAACCCTTTTATAGGGAATTACGCGGAGGCGTTGAGATGTTTGTGCACAATACATTGTACGAAGGGTTGATCACCCTAAGTACGAGGAGTCCTTATAGTCTTATGACTGTTAAAGTTTAAGTTGAAAGATTACTTATAACTATGGACATATGCATAGCGTTTAAATGTTTGTACACAATACATCGTACGAAGGGCTTAACACCCTAAGTACGGGGGTCCTTATAGTCTTATGACTGTTAAAGTTGAAATTGAAAGATTACTTGCAACTGTGGACATAGTTCGTGGTCTTATGACCCTCAGCATGATTTGGAATCTTTTAAAATTCCTGAGTTATTCAAACTACTTCCCAATTATTGAACAATTGTGGAAGATTCTTGTTATTCTGTAAGATGGAAGTGAAAAAGGAAAGTATTCCTTAGAAAGAAGTGAGTCGTAGAATACGACACTGAATGATGAATATGTTGAATAAGTGAGAAAAGAGATTTTGAAGTGAGAAATAGATGAGTTATCAAAGAATAATGTTAAACTTTTAATAGAAAAGTTAATAATTGTAGAATGATCTTTGTGGAAAGAAAGTGGTTATAGAAACCAATGAATGAATGAAGTAGTGACGTAAAATCTACTTCAATGAAGTGAATGAATAAAAATTAATAAATAAAATTTTGAGGACGAAATTCTTAGAAGAAAGGGTGAATGTAATATCCCGAGTGTTTATGATAGCGATTCCCGAGTGTTTATGATAACGATCCTTAGAAAAGGAAATGAATTGGTTAAAAGATATATATTACTCAAAACATAATTGAGTTCAAATGAAAGTAATGAAATGAAACATAGAATTTGTTAGGTAATGAATGTAGTAGGAAATATAAAATCTATATTTAGATAAAATGATGAAAGATTTCTCTGAGTTATTTGTGTAATTTGTGTCTTCGATTCTGGGGATAGAATCTTTGTAAGTAGGGAAGATTGTAACGAATGAGTGGCTTGAGTTGTGATTCTGAGGACAAAATCCTTGTAAGGAGGGAATGATGTAACAATCCAGATTTTTATTATAATATTTAAATATTTATTGAATTATATAAATATTTAGTGGATGTGTTTATTGTTGAATAAGTATTTGATTTGATGTGATTTGATTATTTATTTGTTTAATAAATAATTAATAAGTTAAGGAAAGTAATTATTTTGAAATAGTAATCTAATTTAATTTAATAATTAAGTTAGAGAATTTATAATGATTAAATAAATAATTATATTATGCAATGAATTATTATTAGAATTAATTAAATTAAGTATGAAAACTTAATTAATTAGAAGTGTGACAAATAATTATATTATAAGTGGTTATTAAAATAAATTAAAGTAGTTTTAATTTATTTTGCCAAACAAGGCTTAAATATATCAAGTCTTTAGTTTTAAATTATTTTGCCAAACAAAGCCCTATGGCTTTTGGTTTTTAAATTTTGAATTTTTATAAATAATATATAATAAAATATAATTATAATGGATATACACTTATTATTTTGGTAACTGATAATAGTTATGGTGATTATTAAGGCCATATCAGTTTTTAGTTTACGCATAATTGTTATCAGTTTAGTTTTACGTACAGTGTATTTTGGCTTAAGACTAAGAAAGGAAAAAGAAAAGAAAAGTGAGAGGCCAATGAGTTTTGAGAGAAATTGTCAGAGGTCTTAGAGAGAGAAACAAGAAAAAATTATGTATTCTTCGAACTATTATCATTGATTAAGCAAAGATTGTCTGAATAAAAAGGTATGTTTATACTCTTAACAAATATATTTTATAGTATAATTATTTAGCCTCTGTGTTTCATGAAACTCAACTTCATTGTATATAAGTTTTACAAAGGTTGTCTGTAAACTATGTTTTACTAAATGATTATGAAATCATGTGTTTTAGTAATAACTAACATGTATATATGTATATATGTGTGGTATGCTAAATTACATTCATAGAGAAAAGAGAAATTAGTTTTTACAGTAAACATTCACGTGTGAAAGTGGTTTGTAGAAATATCAAAATTAGTATATGTTAATTGTGAAGTTATGAAATTGAAGTGTGATTATGTTAATTGGATATGAACTACAGAGAATTGTAGTTTAAAAGTAATCAAATTTGTGGTTATTAGAGATTATAGTGTTCACTGTGTTTAACAAATGTCAAACATGGAGTTTTGTTTTAAAATATGATTTTCAAGGAATTTAGTTTTCTGTGATTATTGTTTAGTAATTTAAACTAGTATATGCATGTTGGGTAGTGTGTATATGTGTAATTTATATAAGTTATACATCTTAATTGGGGTTAATTGCTGTTAAAAATAAAGACAGTAGCTTTGTTCTGTTCTTCGTGGTTGGGTTCTGCAAGTTTCGGCGCCCCAGCGCCAAAATTTGAGCCCCAGCGCCAAAAATCGCGCCCCGGCGCCAAAATTCGCGCCCCAGCGCCAGAAGTTGGCGCCCCAGCGCTGAAATTCGCACCCCAGCGCCAATCTCGCGCCCCAGCGCCACTAGTTGGCTTAGTCCTCGCGCCCCAGCGCGGGGACAGAAGTCTGACTTGGACAGTTTTGACCTCCTGTAGTAAAATGACCATAACTTCCTCATACGAACTCCGATTGAGGTGATTCAAGATGATCCGGAACGAGGACGAGTAGACCTACAACTTTTGTTCTTTAAGTGTTTCAATTGGAGGTCACTAGGATAGGTCAAAATGGTCATATTTAGGACTGTTGTGCTTTCGGAGGCAATCGGAGGGTGTCGGGCATGCACATATGCATGTGTAGTGCTCCAGACCATAAAAGATGATGTCCTAAGTTATAAAACATGAATTTTAGTAAATATAATGATGCTTAATATTAATAAATAATGTATTAGATAAGTTATAGAAGCATAGTAAGCATACACAAGAGAGGCAAATCAGGCGTGTGACGATTGAACGTCGAAACGCCGTGCCAAGTGTTAATGAACTTAAAAAGTGTTTCAATTCAATTGAAATGAATATTATAGGATATGAAATGGGTTTAAAATAAAACCAATAAGTAGTCCTAGCAAGACTTAAGCACTTGAACTTCGAGTTTGACTAAGAAGAAATATAGTGAGTCATAAGTCGAAAAGTTAACACAATCTAAATGACCATTGTGTATTTATTAATAGGAAAGATTATGAGATGTGGAGTAGAGTTTACATTACAATTGCTATGTGTTGTTATGCGACTAATAGTTGATGTGTATGATTATATAATTGTGTAGGGCACTTGAAGTGCAGATAACTGTAAGCTGTTAAGCTATTATTGGTAAACAACGATCAAGGCAAGTCTTTCGGTTCCTATTTTCTACGTGGACTTGATGAATTATTTTAAACTGCATGATTTGTTATACATGTTGAAATCATGAAATGTTAAAGTCAATATATGACTGCATTGTTTTGGCTAAGTAGTGATGATTGAGTAAGGAACTCAATCTTTATATTTGTTATATGAATTAAAAGCATGTATGCCATGTTACTTTAATGAGATGTATATCGAGCATGTTATTATGTGCTATGTGATGCATGAAAACTGTTAGACTTTGCTGGGCTGTCGAGCTCACTCTTGCAAATAACCACTTTTGCAGGTCAAGATTTTAAGGTAAAGATATATGCTAAGTGAGTTATAGAGATCTATATTCACGAAGATTACTTATGTTTTATGAGAAATGTATTTTCATATTTTGAACGTAATATATTGTTAAATTGTAAGTTGAGCTATCCAATGTAGCTATCCAATGTATATGGATATTTAGTTATGATGTAAGACTTTGTATAGCCATTTTGTTGTAATGATTCATGATATAAGATTGAATCAAAGAGATGTAATGTAATGGTTGCGATTCAGGGCAAGAAAGAAGAAAATGTACAAAAGTTTTAAATATTTCGCAATTTTATTAAGTTTAACATCGAATAATGATGTATTATTTAGAGGTTGAATGTATGGTTAACGACCGAAGTCGGGATTTAAATTGTATTGATTTTGGGGTCGTTACACCATTCACTAGTGATTGTCCATTTAGTCGAAAAGGGGTTGCCCATTTTCCATTCACCCCTTTGGAACAATTACAGATTGTTATGGATAATCCTTTGTTGAATGATGTTTTTACTCCAAAAATAGTAGATGTCTCCCCTATTTCTTATGTTCTTCATCATTTGATTCAGTTTAATCTTTTGCCCTATTTAGGTGGAGGGGCTGATTTTACTTATCAGATTTAATTGTTGTTGCTATGCTTCTGAAAGGTGTTTCTTTCAATTTGTCTCAACTGATGCTTTATCAAATGATGAGTTGTTTGCGAAAATTAAAAACTTGTCTGCCTTTTAGTGCTAGTCTCACTACTTTCTTCAATCATTTTAAAATTTCTTTTGAAAATGAAATTTCTGTTGTTGTGAATGATTCATTCAATGTTCATACTCTCAAGCAGTCTCGTATTACTTTGATTGATGGTCAGTTTGTTCATGTCCATACTGATAATTCTATTCCTCCTATTTCAATTCGATCTTCCCCTGTTCAGCCCTCCACTCAATCTTCTTCTGAGATTATTGACATGTTGAAACTTGTGTTTAGCAATCAAGAAAAAATGCAAACTGAGTTGTCTGGTTTTAATATTCGTATGACTATGTTGGAGAAAGGCAAATTGCCTTTGGGTGCTCTTGAGATTAACAAACTGAATCATAACATTGAGGATGAGTTTATTGACTTACAAGCAGGGTTTGAATTGCAAGCCACTGCTTTGGCAGAGGTCATGCAACGACGACTCAATCGAAATGCTTGTCAAATGAGTCAGGAGATCAAGTTTGTAAGCAATCAGGATGGCGAATTGGCTGAGTTCTTGGCGGTGCGTTTCAACGACGTCGGCTCTAAGTTACACATGTAGCGTAAGCACTCTACGGTCACGGAATGGGTTCATTGTAACTGGCTAGCCGAATATATTGGTGAATTTCTTGATGTACCATTACCACCCGGAACTTTTATTCCCCGTCCTCCTCAATTTTCTACTGATTATACCCTTGCTGAGAGGATTCACCGTGCCAATCATCGTCCTTCCTTCACACAATGGGATGCTCAGCGTGCAGCAGTGGTAGAACTCGAGTGATGGTTAATTCCCTTTTTGTTTGATGACAAAGGGGGAGAAATTTATGGGTTTTTGGGTTTATTTTTGGTAGACTGAAACTTGGATTTGTGCTTCAGACTTATTATTTAAATTTTAAATTTTATGTTAGCAGTTTGATATTTTGATAGATGTTGAACTAACATGATTGCAGGTACATGCCCAGATAATAAAGGTTGTTTAAAATTTCAGGATTTATTGAAATCGAATTTCAGTTAGTTATTATGAGATTCCTGAAATGATAGTGATGCATAAATTTAGGGGGAGCTAATTATATTGTATGCATGAACATAGGGGGAGCTAATGGCAATTAAAAGATTTTTGGTTGTCATCATAAAAAAGGGGGAGAATGTTGACCTAGTCATATTTTATCCTTAGTTTTGATGATGAATTGTTTGTATGCTAAATTATTTTTATGGCATTTCAGGTATCTGATGATAAGGAAAATTAATCGGTTATTCAAGTGGTTGAAGAATTTTTTTTACTAGGAAACAACAGTGTAATGTCAATTGCATAATAATTGATTTTTCATTTAAAGGCTCTAGGACATATCATTTGCATTTTGTTATGTCTTAAATGAAAAATGATTTAATATCTATGGAAAAAGTTTTTCTTAAATATTAAAATAAATACTTGAGATTAGATTACATATATGTTATCGAGTACAAAGATTTTTTAATGCATGACTTATAAAAAGTTACATGATATATGTTTCTCATGCATGCTATTATAAATTGGTATTTGATATACATATGCTTGGACTACAAATGGGTATATGAGCATGTCTAGTTAGCTAAAAAGATGGTAGCCTATAGAGTTTAAATACTGACATGATTAAGTGCGGTTTTCAAGAAAGGTAATGATGAATATCTTGGAACTTTGAAAAACTTGTTTGTTGGAAAAGAAGTATGATGTCATACGCCACTTTAGTTGCTACGTGCCACTTTTAAATGTAGAGACAAAGTCAAAGTTGTTTTGAAAGTGGGTTATCATTTAAAGGTTTTCATATTTATCCCAACACTAAAAAGGTTTGAGTTTGTTATTTGGATAAATATTTCTTTCCTACAGTTAAGGGTTATTTGTATTCTTTACCGTTGCGGGTTTTTTTCTTTGATATTATCCTGCCGTTTGATTAAACAGAACATATCTATAATTAACAGTAATATATTGAGGGCTATAAAAACAGTATTTTCATGTATGGAAAAAAACAACACACAAAATTATTATTGCACTAAATACTGATATTTATCGAGCAACTTAATTCGATTGGTGCAAATCTTGTGCAGCTAAGCAATTAATTTCTGATATTTTTTTGAGCTGGTATTTGGTAAGATTTAATTGTTTATCTTTTTGTGCTAATTGATCATTGCATATAGTTGAGCCTTTAATTGTTAAATTGATTATTCTTGCATTGATCATAGACCTCTATATTTGTATTGAATTTTCTGTTTTAGACTAAGTGTAGTCTAAAGGTGTTAATACTAGTGGATTAGAGAAAAGGTTTACAAACAAGTTCAAGGAAGCAAATGTGCTTGAAGAGTGTATAGGTGCACAAGGAGCAAGAGTGCTCAAGAGAAATTAATTGTTATTAATTTATTGTAAGAATCTGTTTTGTAATCAGTGTTTATTTATAAAGAAATAAATAAAGTGAGTCTCCAATACTAGTTGATATTAGATGTGGACTAAGCTATTATTATAGAGGGTAATAGCTGAACCACGTAAAAAATCTTGGTGTTGATTTTATTATTTGTTTTACTTACTCACATAAGCTATTTAATTATGTTAATAATTAAAAGTTGAATATTTGTACTATATTAAGATAATTCTTTAACACTAAGTATTTAAGTTATACATTCAGTAGGCCATATTAATTCAGTAAGTTGAATTCACCAATATAATAGCCTGAATTTAATAGTTTGTTTTAAAGTTCAAAAATTGGTCATAGATTGCTCCCACACTTATTCAACCCCCCCTTCTAAATGTGCCTAGTTAAATTTTATTTTGGATCAAATCCAATAATCAAGGTAAGCATTGTTGATGCATATAATCTATGTTTCACATAAGCTATAAATAATATGGCCAAACGAGCAATTTAAGTAGTTGAAAAAAAATAGCGGCGGCATGAAGTCTAATATACCTACACTAAACATGCTCCTTTTTTCTAATTGAACCAAGTTTTATATGCCGATTCTCCTACTTTATATGACGCCCCCAAAATAGGTATACAACACCCATTCTGAGTCGTCAAAATATATGGTACAGAAATAACTACAACTTTATTAATACAACATAAAAACTGTGAGTTTAAATACAAATATTGCCATCTTGACAATATCCACACTCAAATAAATTCTCATTACAATTATTGATATATTATTTTACAAAAATGGCGAGAACTACTAAAACGACTTTCTAGAACCTTCATTTCATACCCCGACTAGTACTCACTACATTCTCGCCTCCTGAGAAGAAAAATAGAACAAAAGGAAAAGGGTGAGCTCAACTAGCCCAGTAAAGAACATTATGACTAAGATAATATAAAACAAATTATCGTTAGTCTTCAACAGGAAAAAATCTAATAAAATACAATAGACAACAAGTTTTAAATCAATATTCGCAGCGAAAATAATAATTCATTAGAAGAGTTAAGTAGAGAATGAAATCTACTATCTTCTATATATGAATTTAAAAGTTCATCGTCTATCTTTTATCCCTGTAACATCAATCAATATATATCTGGAATCAAAAATTCATCCTTGCACTACAGGCCAAAGATATTCATCAGTTGGTCATGTTTATCTAAACACCTGTTCATCTTTGCACTACGGGCCAAAGATATTCATCAGAAATCATTCATCTTTGCACTACAGGCCAAAGATATTCAGTTATATCATCATTTAGGACCGAGGATGATGAAAAATATTTTAAAGAAAACGAATCCAGCGAAACAAAAGAATAAATATTAAGGATTCGTATTTCAGCTATTTCATGTTCAAAAATACCTCATAAGTAATCATAGTGGAGTAAAATTCAAGAGTGATCAAAACATGGATACAATCAAAGCTAGTATCCAGAATAGATATTTTGGACGAAAAACAAAAATTTAATTTTTCTTTGAATAGTGTCGTATTCGTGAATAGTGTCGTATACGTGAATAGTGTCGTATACGTGAATAGTGACTCCGACACTAAAAGATAGAAATTTCACAAAAAAAAATCATCATGCTTCGTGAATAGTACTCGTAAATAGTAACTCATGAATAGTAACCCCGACAGGAAAAGTTCTAAATTTGATAAAAAAAATTCAACCAATATTTCAACACAATGATATTGAAGTAATAATATCATTTTCGAATAAAATAACATCCCTTACCTGGTAAAGACAGTACTTCTAGTTAAAATACCGGATATAGGCTATGACTTGAACTTGCACCGTATAGCAACACTCACAGTATTAAAATACTCACAAGAATAAGCTCAAAATATCGAGAGAGAAAGAGAGAAATTTTTAGTTTTTTGTGTGATTTTCAATTCTAACCTAAGCACCTTATTTATAGGAAAATGCTTAGAACACCAAAGCATATATATATATATATATATATATATATATATATATATATATCAAAATTTCCTACGCACACAAATCTGGTCCAACATCAGCCACACACACCTCATCTAAAGAAAAAAAACGTTTTTCTTATTAAAAATATTTTAAACTCTAAAAATCAATTATTCAGGAATTTCGGAACTTCAATAATTCATAATAAATAGTCCTTTTGTCAGAAAATTCGAATCTCGCAAATTTTTATAGGAAATTCAATTATCTACAATTTTGTAGAAGAAAGTTTTTCTAAATTTTATACAGAAATTGACCGAAATCCACAAACGGGTAATTTTACAGGCTATAATCAAATTTCAGTCAAGAAATGGGCCCACAGACATGTTTAACATGTTTTAAACAACTTTTACAATAAAAATACTCTTTCTCCTCATATACTCATAAATCTCACATTCGTTGTAAAAATATCATCATTATTATATTATAATAATATAATAAAATATTATTTTATCAAAAAAGATAAAATATCGATTTTCAATAATTGGCACTTTAAAAAAAAATTCTCCATCTATATCCACATAAAATGAATATTTTTCTCATCATATAAATCAATAAGTAATTATTCACAAATAATATTAGCGAATCACAATACTGACAACCAGGCAGTTCCCAGGAAAGAGGGGGCTTTCCAATAAGAATTTCTCCTTACTGGCGCGCAATTAGGTGACCAAACCTCTCCTTAGACAGAACTTTCTAGACATTGCCAATAATGTTATCTAATAATATTATTCAGATAATATAAATTATTACTCCGATAATAAAAAATAATGTGTAGTGACAATTATTGAAACAACAGTAATATAAAATATCAATGCAATAATTATTGAATAAAATAAAATACTGAACAGTAATTACTGTAACCATTATTGAGTAGTGCCTTCTTACGTAAGAATCAATAATTGGTGCAATACCGTGTGCTACTGTGCAACAACGCGTATTACTGTGTTTTAACCACCGGGTATTCCAACAGTATTAACGGTAACAACTACGCCATTATTTATAAACAACTTATACTTGTCGTTTTCTTCATCCAATCGCTTTTTGTTATGGGGCCCACACAAGGTTGCGCCGTCGTACGAATATTCTCCGACAATAAGAATATTCCACGACCAAACGAACATTCTTCGATAAAAATGAATATTTTATAACCACTTGCTTATTTAAAATATTTGCGCATTTTACCCATAACTAACCACATTAATCAAATCAACCCTTACTATTTCAAAATGATAAATAGAGGAAATTAAATTTCATTTATTTATAATTTGGGGTCTTACAACCTCCCCTCCTTATGAAATTTCGTCCTCGAAATTGATGTACATACCTGGTTTTTCGAAAAGATGAGGATACCTTGCTTTCATTTCCGTTTTCAACTCCCAGGTCATTTCCTCAATAGAATGGTTTCTCCACAAAACTTTAACTTGTGGTGACCTTCGTGCGTAGGACATGCTCCTTCCTATTCAAGATCTTGACAGGTACCTCTTCGTACGTTAAGTCTTCGGCTATCTCATCCAGTTCTAACTCAATAACGTGGTTTGGGTCTTTCACATATTTACGTAGCACAGATATATGAAAAATATTATGAACACGAGACATACTTGGAGGTAACGCGAGTCTATAGGCCACATTTCCTACTCGGTCAAGAATTTGAAATGGACCAATAAATCGTGGATTGAGCTTTCCTCTCTTTCCAAATCTTGTAACTCCTTTCCATGGAGCCACACGCAACAATACATGATCCCCAATGTCAAATTCCACGTCCTTTCGATGAAGATCCGCATAACTCTTTTGTCAATCATGTACCGTTTGTATACGTTGTCGAATCGTTTAGATCTTCTCTGTAGTCATTCGTACCAACTCTGGTCCCAACAACGTTGCTTCTCCCACCTCATCCCAACATACTGGAGAGCGACACTTTCGTCCATACAATGCTTCAAATGGAGCCACACCTATACTTGCCTGATAACTGTTGTTGTAGGAGAATTCCACCAATGGTAGGTACTTATCTCAACTTCCTTTGAAATATAGGACATAAAGTTTTAATAGATCTTCAAGAGTTTGAATAGTCCTCTCTGATTGCCCGTCCGTTTGAGGATGGTATGCCGAACTGAATCGTAAATCTGTGCCCATAGCTTTTTGCAAGCTAATCCAAAATCATGAAGTGAATCTTGGGTCACGATCCGAAACTATGGATACTGGCATGCCATGCAACCTCACAATCTTATTTACGTACATACTAGCAAGATGTTCAAGGGATTAAGTCTCCCGTATTGGCAAGAAATGAGCAGACTTGGTTAGTCTATCAACAATAACCCAAATAGCATTTATGCCTTGAGAAACCGTGGGAAGACCCGTAACAAAATCCATGGTAATGTGTTCCCACTTCTATTTTGGAATCTCAAGTGGTTGCAATGGACCCTTTGACACTTGATGCTCCGCCTTTACACGTTGACAAGTTAAACACCTCGAGATAAACTTTGCAATCTCTCTCTTCATATTGTTCCACCAAAATGTATGTCGAAGATCACGATACATTTTGGTACTTCCAGGATGGATTGCAAATGGTGTATTGTGTGCCTCCATCATGATCTTATACTTCAAATCAGAATCGTTAGGAACACAAAGTCTGGACTGGACTCGAAGTATTCCTTCTTCATCAATTCTTGCTTCTGAAATAGCACCTTCTTGCACTTTCTTCTTCATACGCATCAGCTCCGGGTCTGTGGCTGGAGCAACTTTAACTTTATCGATTAAAGTTGGTTCTATGCGTATACTTGACATCATCTCACTCATTCCTGCATATGATCTTCTACTCAACGCGTCAGCTACCACGTTTGCTTTTCCAGGATGATATTGAATAGTGTAATCATAATCTTTCAACAGCTCGAACCAACATCGTTGCCGCATGTTGAGTTCTTTTTGAGTGAAAAAATATTTGAGGCTTTTATGATCTGAATATATCTCCACTTTCTCCCCATATAGATAGTGCCTCCAGATCTTTAGCGCGAAAACGACTGCTGCCAACTCTAGATCATGAGTAGGATAATTCCTCTCATATTCTTTAAGTTGTCGCGAGGCATAGGCTATAACTTTTTCACGTTGCATAAGAACACATCCTAGCCCTTTTCCTGAAATATCGCTATAGATAACAAATCTATCCGAACCAGATAGTATGGTCAAAACAGGTGCCGAAATGAGTCTCCTCTTAAGCTCTTGAAAACTCTTCTCGCATTCCTCGCTCCATACGAATTTGATATCTTTCCGAGTTAGCTGAGTTAACGGGGTAGCGATTCGAGAAAACCCTTCCACGAATCTCCGATAATAACCAGCTAAGCCCAGAAAATTATGTACTTCGGTCACCGTCTTTAGTTGCTCCCAACTTTATATTGCTTCAATCTTCGTCGGGCCAACAGATACTCCATGTTTTGACACCACGTGCCCTAGGAATGCTTCTTCCTCAAGCCAGAACTCCCATTTCTTCAACTTAGCATATAACTTGTTATCACGAAGCCTTTGCAGTACCATCTTCAAATGGCACTCATGATCTTCACGACTTTTAGAATATATGAGGATGTCATCAATAAAGACAACAACGAACTGATCCAAATAATCCTTGAATACTCGGTTCATCATATCCATGAAAGCCGCAAGATCATTAGTCAATCCAAAAGACATGACTAAGAATTCATAATGCCCGTACCGAGTTCTGAAGGCAGTCTTCGGAATATCCTTAGTTTTAACCTTCAGCTGATGATATCCAGAACGAAGATCGATCTTTGAAAAGAATTGTGTTCTTTGTAACTGATCAAATAGGTCATCAATACGAGGTAGCGGATACCTATTGTTGATAGTGACATGGTTTAATTCCCGATAATCGATACAAAGTCGCATACTCCCGTCTTTCTTCTTTACAAATAAAATAGGAGCACCCCAAGGAGATGTACTAGGACGAATAAAACCGATGTCCAACAACTCTTGTAGGTGGACCTTTAACTCCTGAAGTTCAATATGATCCATTCGATATGGGGTTTTAGAAATGGGCTTTGTACCAGGTTCAAGATCAATAAAGAATTCAACTTCACGTTCCGGGGGTAGACCGGGAAGTTCTTCAGGAAATACGTCAGGAAAGTCAATAACAACAGGAATATTATTCACATTTGACGTGTCTTTATTCAAATCCATAACATGGGCTAAGAAAGCTTGACATCCGTTTTTTAATAAACGAATGGCTTTATGGCTTGATATAACAGTGATTGATTTTAATGACTTAGTTGCTTGAATTCGCACAACAGGTTGGTTAGGAATATGAAAACTAACAACCTTACGAAAATAATTAATTTTGGCATGATGAGTAGTTAACCAATCAATCCCTAAAATCACATCAAAAGCAAGTATCTTTAAAGAGATAAGGTCAACAGGTAAGGTGATGGTGCCAACTTGGATCAAACAAGATTTATAAATAGTGGATGTGATGAAAGTTTCTCCTAATGGAGTCTCCACAGATAAATCAAAGTCTAACTTCTACGGAGTCAAGTTTAAACGTTGAGCACAAGCAGGAGAAATAAATGAATGGGTAGCACCGGTGTCTAGTAAGGTATAAACTTCGCATGAATTTATGATTAGCTTACCCGTGATCACCTCGTTTGGGTTCCTCGCATGTTGACCAGTCACGACAAACGCTCTTCCAAGAACCGTTGACTTTGACTTTTCTGGGACAACTTTTTGAGTCACCATCCCCGCTAGACTTGGTTTCGCTACAGTACAATCTCAAGTGATATGTCCTTCCTTTTCACAATTATAACATACCTTAAACTGTTGTGGGCAGTTTGGGCTGATATGTCCTTCTTTTCCGCACTTATAGCATATGACCGGTGGTCGTTCTCCTCCCTTAGAACCAGTTGCTGCTGGTGCTGACCTCTTCGTATTGTCATTGTTGAATCTCCTCTTTTTAAAATCTTCTCTCGACTCGCTTCTTCTATTTTCATGGCCACGATTACTACCAGAGTGGTTGCCGTTCTTATCTGTATTTTTCTTTCTCCGCTGGTTATCATTGTTCTGATGACTGTTGTCACCGGTATGATCCTGGTTGTAGTCCCTTGGTTGACCGTACTCGTTATCTCGCTCTAATAATTGAGCCCTGTTGACAACATCTGAATAGAGAGAAAATTTATGAGAAATGAGATATTGACGTATGCCGGGTTTCAAACCTCTCAGAAACATCTGCATCATACGTTCCTCATTCTCTACCAAATGAGGTGTAAACCTGGACAACTCTACAAACTTTGCCTCGTACTGGGACACCGTCATGTTATTCTGCTCCAGTCTAATAAACTCTACCTCCTTCATAAGACGAATACTTTCAAGAAAGTACTTGTCATTGAACAGTTTCTGAAATGTCTCCCAAGACATGCTAAGTGTGGTTGGATGGGTACGCTTCACAGACTCCCACCAGTAGTCTGCCTCGCCACGAAACATAAAGGTGGCGAATGGAACCTTCTGTTCCTCCGTACATCCCAAGACATCGAATATCTTGGTAATTTACTTGACCCATGTTTCCGTCATGATCGGATCTGGCTTTCCCTTAAATTCTGGTGGTCCCAATTCTTTGAACTGCTTGGCTGTGACAAACCGTGAATTGCTATCATTTCCTCCTATATTTTGAACACGAGTCTGCCTCGTCTAGTTTTGCATGAATTGCAAAAAGCTTCTAAACATCCCATCGTTCATCATCTGCTCATTGGTGTTGTTCACAGGAGGAACATTGCCAGCCTGTTGTACGTTCTCCACGTTGGTGAGCATAGGTGTCTCTGCGGTCTCATTTACTCCACTGTTAACATTCTCAGTCGACATTCTCAAATACTGCCATAAAACAAGGGTTAAGCAATTAACATATCACATAATATCCCTATATCATGACCGACCAACAAATAAGCTTAGGTAGGACACACTAGCGAATGATTTACTCGTCTCTCCCCTCCTAGTTCTATTCCCCGATCTCCGCCAGAGATCATATCCCTAAGCTCTGATACCAACTTTGACGCCCCCAAAATAGGTATATAACACCCATTCTGAGTCGTCAAAATATATAGTACAGAAACAACTACAACTTTATTAATGCAACATAAAAACTGTGAGTTTAAATACAAATATTGCCATCTAGACAATATCCACACTCAAATAAGTCTTCATTACAATTATTGATACATTATTTTACAAAAATGGTGAGGACTACTAAAACGACTTTCTAGAACCTTCATTCCATACCTCGACTAGTACTCGCTACATTCTCGCCTCCTGAGAAGAAAAATGGAACAACAGGAAAAGGGTGAGCTCAACTAGCCCAGTAAAGAATATTATGACTAAGATAATATAAAACAAATTATCGTTAGTCTTCAACAGGGAAAAATCTAATAGAATACAATAGACAACAAGTTTTAAATCAATATTCGCAGCGAAAATAATAATTCATTAGAAGAGTAAAGTAAAGAATGAAATCTACTATCTTCTATATATGAATTTAAAAGTTCATCATCTATCTTTTATCCCTGTAACATCAACCAATATATATCTGGAATCAAATATTCATCTTTGCACTACAGGCCAAAAATATTCATCAGTTGGTCATGTTCATCTAAACACTTGTTCATCTTTGTACTACGGGCCAAAGATATTCATCAAAAATCATTCATCTTTGCACTACAAGCCAAAGATATTCAGTTATATCATCATTTAGGACTGAGGATGATGAAAAATATTTTAAAGAAAACGAATCCAGTGAAACAAAAGAATAAATATTAAGGATTCGTATTTCAGCTATTCTATGTCCAAAAATACTTCATAAGTAATTATAGTGGAGTAAAATTCAAGAATGATCAAAACATGGATACAATCAAAGCTAGTATCCAGAATAGATACTTTGGACGAAAAATAAAAATTTTATTTTTCTGTGAATAGTGTCGTATTCGGGAATAGTGTTGTATACGTGAATAGTGCCATATACGTGAATAGTGACTCCGACACTAAAAGATAGAAATTTCACAAAAAAAAATCATCATGCTTCGAGAATAGTACTCGTGAATAGTAACTCGTGAATAGTAACTCATGAATAGTAATCCCGACAGAAAAAGTTCTAAATTTGATAAAAATTTCTAACCAATATTTCAGCACAATGATATTGAAGTAATAATATCATTTTCGAATAAAATAACATCCATTACCTGGTAAAGACAATACTTCTTGTTGAAACACCGGATATAGGCTATGACTTGAACTTGCACCGTATAGCAACACTCACAGTATTCAAATACTCACAAGAATACGCTCAAAATATCGAGAGAGAAAGAGAAAAATCTTTAGTTTTTGGTGTGATTTTCAATTATAACCTAAGCACCCTATTTACAGGAAAATGCTTAGAACACCAAAGCAGAAAATTTAATATAATATAATATATATATATATATCAAAATTTCCTACGCACACAAATCTGGTCCAACATCAGCCATACACACCTCATCTAAAGAAAAAAAATGTTTTTCTTATTAAAAATATTTTAAACTCTAAAAATTAATTATTCAAGAATTTCAGAACTTCAATAATTCATAATAAATAGCCCTTTATCAGAAAATTCGAATCTTGCGAGTTTTTATAGAAAATTCAATTCTCTACAACTTTTCAGAAGAAAGTTTTTCCAAATTCCAAACAGAAATTGATCGAAATCCACAAACGGGCGATTTTACAGGCTATAATCAAATTTCAGTCAAGAAATGGGCTCACAGACATGTTTAACATGTTTTAAACAACTTTTGCAACAAAAATACTCTTTCTCCTCATATACTCATATATTCCACATTCATTGTAAAAATTTCATCATTATTATATTATAATAATATAATAAAATATTATTTTATCAGAAAAGATAAAATATCGATTTTCAACAATTATCACTTTTAAAAAAATTTCTCCATCTATATCCACATAAAATGAATATTTTTCTCATCATATAAATCAATAATTAATTATTCACAAATAATATTACCGAATCACAATACTGACAACCAGGCAGTTCTCAGGAAAGAGGGGGCTTTCCAATAAGGATTTCTCCTTACTGGCGAGCAATTAGGTGACCAAACCTCTCCTTAGACAGAACTTTCTAGACATTGCCAATAATGTTATCTAATAATATTATTCAGATAATATGAATTATTGCTCCGATAATGAAAAATACTGTGTAGTGACAATTATTGAAATAACTGTAATATAAAATATCAACGCAGTAATTATTGAATAAAATAAAATATTGAACAGTAATTACTGTAACCATTATTGAGTAGTGCCTTCTTACGTAAGAATCAATAATTGGTGCAATACCGTGTGCTACTGTGCAACAACGCGTATTACTGTGTTTTAACCACCGGGTATTCTAACAGTATTAACGATAACAACTACGCTGTTATTTATAAATAACTTATACTTGTCGTTTTTTTCATCCAATCGCTTTTCGTTATGGGGCCCACACAAGGCTGCGCCGTCGTACGAATATTCTCCGACAATAAGAATATTCCACGACCAAACGAATATTCTCCGATAAAAATGAATATTTTATAACCACTTGCTTATTTAAAATATTTGCGCATTTTACCCATAACTAACCACATTAATCAAATCAACCCTTACTATTTTAAAATAATAAATAGAGAAAATTAAATTTCATTTATTAATAATTTGGGGTCTTACACTTTAACAACACCATCAGCATATTAAGATGCTATTACTCTTCTTTAGATGGCACTAAAGCAGAAAATTTGAATCAAACTGAGGTCATACAGGATTATTGGGTGCCGCTAATAGAATTAAGACTCATGCAAACAGATAATGGATGCTGCCAGGACAACCAATGCTAAGACCATGGGACCTGTGTCATTGCCAACCAAGAAGCGAATATATTGTGTAATAAAATCTCCACATGTACACAAAGATCTGCTAGGTTCCATTTTGAGATCAGAACTCATCAGCGCCTCATTGATATTTTGTTACCACTTCCCTCCGTCGCGTCATGGTGGAAAATCACCAAGAAATACCATAGAGCCACTTTGATTTATAGTAGGAAAAAAGAGGATGAAGAAAAAAGAGAGAAACAGGAACATAGATCAAAAATGGGTCTGTTGTGTTTGAATATATTTGAATAAGAAAATAATAATTAATGAGAAGAGATAAGAGAGAGAATCGCGGGCCACGATTAAAGGATACTGATTTGCCATGTCAGCCCACCAATACTAATCCCCTAAATTAAGGAATCCTAATTGCATTAATATTGTAAATAAATATGAAAAAATGCATTACTTTTGTAATTATTTTATGGATGCACCATTATTGTAATTATTTCTAAAAATGTACTAAAATATGTAATTAACCCTTATTTTAACTGAAATTTTTACAAAATGCAGTGATTTATGTATAATTTAGATACATATACAAAATAAGGTTGTACAGTCTAAATGACACCTAAATCATTGCATTCTGTAAAAATTGCAGTTGGAATAAATACTATACATTTTTTGAAAGACAATAGAAAAAAGAAAAAAATAATAATAAAAATTTAGACCAATCGCCAGAGAAGGACTCTAATAATAGAGTTATGATTGTAATGCGAGGATATTGTGATATTTTATATTATTATTATTAAAAATATTTTTTAAAAAAAATTATAAATAATTTTTTTTTCTAACAAAATTATGTGTATGATTGTCGTCATTAAAAACTATTGGACCAATTCAATTCACGTATAATATATATTGATCAACTGAGAACAAATATATACTAATAATAATTTTGTATTTTTTCTTCTTATATATGTAATATACTACTCCTTTATTAGAATTTCTTCTAAAATTTAGAGCAGGAGTTTTTGGTGGATTACAAGTATATCTAAACTGAACATGATAATATTTTGGTGTTTTGTAGTTCTAGGAAAACACTTTCAATATTACTAGCCAGAGACATGAGTTCAATAATATTTTTAAATGAAACAAAAAATTAAATTTATGATTTTGAGTAAAAGTTAAATACGGTGTAGTTTGGCCGTACCCACAAACACTATCCCTTTCACCAACTAGTAGGTGTGACGAAAATAAAAAAAGAAAACAAAGAAAAGAAGTTTTTTTTTTAGAAAATGTGAATCAAGTTTGAGATATAAAAATTACAATAGATAAGTCTTATTACTAGGTTAAGAGCTCGTCAGCCAAAAAGAAAAGAAATAAATAAAGATTAATTAACCAAATTCCCGAGTTAAAAAAAATAAAAATTTTGAAGACATGGTAAGCAAATCAAATAGTTATTTATTTATTTATTGATAGAATGATAGTAGACGTTTTATTGATGAGTTATGCTACAGACACAAATTATTCTACAAATATTTTATAAACTGCTGATGTGACATACTCCACCTCAATATATTGATCAACAAATTGCTTCAATATAGTTTTCGACCCCATATAAAAAGCTGAGGTGAAGTATATCAATAATTTATAAAATATTTATAAAATATAACTTGTGTCTTTAATATTATTCTTTATTGATTTAGTGACTTCGAGAAGAAGGAAAGAAATTATGTGTGGGCTCCTATTGTCCAAATATTAAGTAAGGGAGAAGACTTTGGGAAGACCAAAATGGCCTAATCAACTTGTATAATGAATGTGTAATTTAATATATAGTTATAATATGGTAATAAAATTGTGTTGTTATATTTGAGAATATTATGTTATTTTTATCATCAATAAGCAAATGATTCTTTTTAGCGGATGTTTTTTACGGACACTTTTTGTGTAATGAAGGCTTGTAAACACTCTTGGATAATATATTTTTTCGATAATTTTTTTTCAAAACTAGAAAAAATCAAAGTACTTTTTACAAATATTTTCTATTGATCGTGGATGAGAAAACAGGGTTGCAAATTCGATCACTCGCACACGTACCTCGCACGGGGTATGAAGCAAGTTTATACTAATGAAACATAAACAAATTTAAACCGTCAAAATGCGTACTAATTCAAGCAACAATTATATTTTAGGTGATTGCGTGAAACTTTGTAGATGTTTACTTGGTGTTTAGTTTGATACTAGGACCATGCTAATAGAGTTATGATTGTAATCTGAGAATATTGTGATATTTTATATTATTATTAAATTATAAATATATTTTTTTACTAACAAAATTACCTTTATGATTGTCATTGTTAAATAATATTGGACCAATTCAATTCATGTATAATAACTCATCAACCGACAACAAATATATACTAATTCTTCATATTTGTAGTAGACTGACAATTTAACCGACAACAAATATATACTAATTCTTCATATTTGTAGTAGACTGACAATTTAAGTTGAAAATCATCTAGTTAACCCAAATAATTTTGGGTTTTATTAGATTGGTTAACTAATTTTTATTATTATTACAGATTAGTTTAGTTTTGAACATATGAATTAAAAATATGGATTGTCAGGCCTAATCTGTAGTAATAATCTTTATTAGAGTTACTTCTAAAATTTAGAAAACAGTTTCAAAATTAATAGACATAAATAAACTCAATATATTAGAGTACAATAGATGAGCCGTAGATTTTTTTTATCCGCATGCCATCTGTACAATAAATTAAAATTAAGAAACCTGAAAATAACTATCCGCATGCCATCTGTATTGCTAGAAATTTGAACTCATGATTATACTTTAATGTTAAAATAGTTAGATTATATTTGTTTGCAAGGATTATTATAACGATTTCAAAATTCGAATTAATTTCTATCCCAATTTTTGTGGGTTAACAATACAATCTCATCATACCTCTATATCAATTATCGATGATATAATTAAATGCGAATAAATTTAAAACTTTTATACTTTAATTTCATATTCTAAATTTTGATCACAATCCAACTTTCTTCTAAAAGTTTCATAACAATCAATAATAATATAACTATTAAAACTTAGCTATCTCAATTCTTTCGCAATTCCAAAATTCGAAACCTTTAGCACGCGTACTTATATTCAGTATCGTATGTGAACGTAAAGTTCAACTTCTGACATCAATTATTCCCTAAATATTCGTAATGTACTCAAATATATATATATATATATATATATATATATATATATATATATATATACACACACACACACACACGGAGAGTCTCTAAAGCGAACCTTAAAAAACGAACCAAAGACGAACCGTCGTCTTTAGTGTCTATGGCGACGGTTCGACCCGTCGCCAAAGACTACATGGCTATGGCGACGGATCGAATCGTCGCCATAGACACCAAAGACGACGGTTCATCTTTGGTTCACTCTTTAAGGTTCGCTTTAAAGACGGACCGTATATATATATATATATATATATATATATATATATATATATATATATATATATATATATATATAGTCACTTCATACTCTACTCTAAACATCATTGACATTATTTAATCTGTGTTACAAAGCCAACTATATACTTACATCTTAATTTCAAAATGATCATAACTATTTACATAATCTAGCTTACATATATTGCAGACCGTCATCACGGCTTAATATAACTTCATCTAACGAGAACAATTAAAAGCATTCCTTTTCACGCCCTTCAAACCTTTATTATCACGATAGCGAGAGAATTGCATCGCATCTTTAATATACAAATAATTGCAATATTTAGCACAACAGCCCAGCAAGTCTATTAGTTTTCAAATATCACGTTCATACATAATATGCATTTCAGTTATGCATCATATTGCTCATGTTATGCATGCTATATATGCATTATAAATCTTATGCCATGTATCTATGATAGACACGTAATTCATACATTTTATTATTCTTAATTTTGTCCTTTTAATTACATTAGTTTATTAAATTAATATGTTTTATTTATTTTATAGGATTTAATATTTGTTGCAATAAAGTCAAAATCTTGGTGATTAAGCGTTATTTAATGTTGTTATTCATGTGAGGAATATCCAAGAAGAATCTTTGATTGCCACTAGGAAATTGAAACCTACATGAAAAGGGAACAAAAGTGTCCAAGTTCAATGAATCTAAATTAGGGTTCAAAGTTATTTTCCCTATAAATATGCCTCTTGTTTTAGAGAGAAGGGGACCACTTGTTATTTTCTTTTTCTTAGTTTTTCATTAGTGTAGAAGGGTGTAAGATATTTAGAGTTTGTCTTTTCTTTTATTCCAATCACGTGTGGTACTATTGTCAGAGAGTATTTGTAACTTTCTTTTATTGATATAATAGAAATTTTCTTTTAATTATTGTTCTTATTTCATGCAAATAGTAGTACTAATATTATTTGTTTTTGTTTTTAATTACATGGCTAGCTAAATTTCTAATACCTAGGATTATGATGAAACTAAGTATTTCATAATAATATTTTCTTTCCGTTCCAAAATTAATGCCTAATTATTTTCGCCTTCATATTTTCCTCCGCATAAATTGTATATGATTTTTATATTGATTGCGAGGTTTTGATAAGTTATAGTTAATCTGTGAATTTTTCATAACTTATGATTGCCCATATTAATTCTATGAATCATTATTTTTAAAGGGAAGGGAAAATAATTTGGGAATTGATTTAGAAAATAAGAAATTATTTTTTATGTTAATATTTGGTGGATTCTGATTCCTATGTATCTTTCTCATTAATAGTTTCCGTTATTAATTAATAGTTTGCATAATTTAGTTAATAAATCTTCTCCACTATTTTTGTTTCTAATTTACCTAAAATATTAATTAAGGATATACTAGAGAATTGATCTAGTCAATACAAAATTCGATTTCACGCTCTAAGTAGATTAGGAAGTCTTTAGGGATACGTCAGGAAATTTATTAATAATAGAAATATTATTCAAAACTGTGACTCTCATCCAAGACTTGGATAGCACGTCACTTTGATACCTATCAACTTGCCACTGTTATTCACGGCGTCCCCTACGGAAAGTCTGGCTTCGGTACATTCCACACAAGGAAGTCAACAACGAAAGGATCGGAGCTCTTTACTTATGGCTTGATATAACAGTGATTGACTTTAGTGGTTTGGTTGCTTGAATTCACATAACAGGTTGGTTAGGAATATGAAAGCTAACAACCTTACGAAAAGCATGATGAGTAGTTAACCAATCGATTCCTAAAATCACATCAAAGGCAAGTATTTTCAAAGAGATAAGATCGACAGGTAACGTGAAAGTGTCGATTTGAATCAAATAAGATTTATAAACAGTGGAGGTAACGAAGGTTTCTCCTAACGGAGTTTCAACCGATAAGTTAAAGTCTAATTTCTCCGGAGTCAAATTTAAACGTTGAGCGCAAGCAAGAGAGATAAAAGAATGGGTAGAACCGGTATCTAATAAGGTATAGACTTCGCAATAATTTATAATCAACTAACCCGTGCTAACTTCGTTCGGATTACTCGCTTTTTGAGAAGTCACGAAAAACGCTCTTCCTGAAACCACCGACTTTGTTTTGTCCATATCCGCCTTTGGTGCCACTGTCCCAGCTGGACTTGACTTTGGTGCACGATAAAATCGGGCTAGGTGACCTTCTTTTCTACAATTGTAACATGCTTTGGACTGCATCACGCAGTTTTGACTGATATATTCCTCCCCTCCGCATTTGAAGCATACAATTGGTGGTCGTTCTCGTTCCTTGAAAACGGGTGTTGGTGCTGCTGTCTTTCCATCGTTGTTGAACCTTCTCTTCTTGAAATTTCCACTCCTATTATCTTGGCCATGATTACCACCGAAGTGGTTACCATTCCTGGCATGATAATTTCCCCCACGATGGTTATCATTGTTCCGATGGCCGTTGCCACCGGTACGATTATTATCGTATTGTTGGTCGTTGCCTTTTGGTTGTGCTGACTCATTATCGTGCTCCAATAACTGAGCCCTATTCACAACATCTGAATATAAACAAAGTTTATGAGAAATGAGGTATTGACGTATATCGGGTTTCAAACCTCTTAGAAATATTTGCGTCATTCGCTCCTCATTATCGACCAAATGGGATGCAAACCGGGATAACTTTGCAAATTTAGCCTCGTATTGTGACACAGTCATATTGTTTTGCTTTAACTTGATAAACTCCACCTCCTTCATGTGACGAATACTTTCGAAAAAGTACTTGTCGTTGAACAGCTCTTGGAACTTCTCCCAAGACATCTTGAGTGCGTCAGGCTGGGTACGTTTTACAAATTTCCACCAGTAATCTGCATCTTCACGCGACATAAAGGTGGCACAGTGAACCTTTTGCTCCTCTGAGCATTCCAAGACATCAAATATCTTGGTGTTCTGCTTTATCCACGTCTATGCCTTAAGTGGTTCTGGCTTTCCCAAAAACTCCAGCGGTCCCAGCTCCTTGAACTGCTTAGAAGTGACCAGCCGTAGGTTGCCATTGTTTCCACCTGCAGTATGAACAGGAGTCTCTTTCGCCTGATGTTGCATGAATTGCATAAACCCTCTGAACATCCCATCGTTCATCATTTGATCGGTGTTGTTGTTTATCTGAGGATTATTGTCTTCCTGTTGCACATTATCTTGGGTATTAATCGTTGGTGACTCAACGGTCTCATGTGCTTCATTGTTGATCTCCACATTTTCAGATGCCATTTTCAAACACTGTCACAAAACAAGGATTAATTAACATATCACATATTATCCTTATACTCTGACCGACCAATTAAATACCAAATAAACTTAGATAGGTCATACTAGCAAATGAATTCTCCATCTCTCCCCTCCTAGTTCTTGTTTCACATCTCAGTCAGGGATCATATCCCTAAGCTTTGATACCAACTGTGACGCCCCCAAAATAGGTATACATCACCCATCTTGAGTAACCAAATACATGGTACAGAATATAAATACAAACTTAATTATACAACCGTCGTGTAATATACGATAATACATAAACTGAGAGTTTTAATAGGAATATTGTCATCTAGACAATATCCACACTCAAAGGAGACCTCATTACATTTATTATCACACTATTTAACAAAATAGTGAGTACTACTAATGCTATCATCTAGACCGTCACTCCTTTCCCCGAATCATCCCAGCTATAGTCTCATTTCCTGAAGAGAACA
Organism: Panax notoginseng; assembly: GCA_016801055.1. Lineage (NCBI taxonomy): Eukaryota > Viridiplantae > Streptophyta > Magnoliopsida > Apiales > Araliaceae > Panax > Panax notoginseng. The sequence goes on along the minus strand of CM029013.1, from coordinate 228,257,581 downwards.
GTGAAAGAAAGGGTGAGCTCAACTAGCCCAGTAAGAAATATTATGACTAAGATAATGCAGAATAAATTATCAATAGTCTTCAATAATGTTAAACTGATAAAATATAATAGACATCAAGTTTAACTGTAGTGGAATAAGCAATCCATTAGAAGGGTCAAGTAGAGCATGATATCTACTATCTTCTATGATTTAAAATGTTTTCATCAATTTTTATCGCTGAGACTCAGCATAATAAATAAACCACATTATCTATTCATCCATGTATTACGGGCCAAGGATATTCATTAAATCATCAACGGTCATGACTATACCGAATAATTCCGGGTCATAATCATACCAAAAACTGTCCATCAATGCATTACAGGCCACTGAGGACTTTTACCACATCATTTATAACATTAAAGGTCATGATTATACCGAATGATCCCTGGTCATAATCATACTAAGTCCATCTATGCACATAAGCCAAAGATGACTTTTAGTACAATATAAGTATGAGGATGATGACAATGACATAATAATTCAATAAAACAAGTTCAAGAATAAATTTTAAAGATTTATAAGTTAATTTATCCTGAACTCAATAACGTCTAAATTGTCAACATGATACTACTTTATGGAGTAAAATTCTAGAATGCTCAAAAGAATATTTTCACGAAAAGATACTGGATGAAACGCAAATATCCAGGATATTCCACTAATTTTAAGGAATATAGAAGCCAAAACTTTTACCAACTGAGTATAATAGAATGTATGAAACTACAAATAAATTTTTACCCGCCATATGGTAATCCACGTATACAGATCATTTCCATAATTTAATAAGTAATGAATACAAAGGATCATTCACCATGCATGTGGTAATCCACATAGACAGGTTATTCCAACAGAATAATAAAGAATGGAATAACAGAAAGATTCACCATGTGTGCGATAGACTGCACAGACAGGTTATTCCCAATAGAATAATAAATAATGGAACCAGGTTATGCGTAACGCACAGATAGGATATTCCGACAGAATAATAAATAATAGAACTAGGTCCGGCGTAAATGCACAGACAGGATATTCTGACAGAAAAATAAATAATGGAACCAAGTCTGGCGTAAACGCACAGATAGGATATTCCGACAAAAAAATAAAGAACGGAATAATAGAAGAATTTCACCATGTATGCGGTACTTCGAATAAACAGGTTATTCCAACAGAATAATAAGGAATGTAATAACATAAGAATTTCACCATGTATGCGGTACTTCGCATATACAGGTTATTTCAACATAATAATAAAGAATGGAATATCAACAGAATTCACCAGGCATGCGATAGACCGCACATACATGTTATTCTAACAGAATAATAAAGAATGGAATAACAGAAGAATTTTGTCATGTATGCGGTACTTCGCATAAACAGGTTATTCCAACATAATAATGAGGAATGGAATAACAGAAGAATTTCACCATGTATACGGTAGTCCACATATACAGGTTATTCCAACAGAATAATAAGAAGGGAATAACAGAATTTTTCTTCATGAATACGAAAGAAATAATACCCCTTACGAGTACAACAAATAATATCCCTTACCTTAGAAGAAACTGGATATTAGAAAAGTGAAGTAGCATGATATTTTTCTTATTTCTCTCTATAGTTTCTTTTTCTAGAGGTTTAGTGAATTCGTAAGAAATAATGAAGGAATGAGCTTCTATTTATATAAGAACTGAAAGTGGCTCTTGGTCTTAACGAAGGGTTAAAATGACTCTTGGTAATATTGAAGAGACAACTACTATTTGCGACGGGGCAATTAACTCTTGAAACACCGAAGGGACAAATAACTCTTAGAAAACTGAAAAGACAAATAACTCTTGGAAAACTGAAGAGACAAATAACTCTTGGAAAACTGAAGGGATAAGTTACTATTTAAACTTTAAATCAACGATCCATATTGATTTACTATTATAATTTCAACCAACGGTCTGAAAATTAGCACATCTCCTCATAGAATAATATTGTATCCAAAAATAATTTGGACTGAAAAGAAATATATCTTTCGGGTAAATAGTATCTCATGAATAGTAATCTATGAATAGTAACTTGTGAATAGTAACTCATGAATAATAACTCGTGAATAGTAACTCGTGAATAGTACTCCGACACGAAAAGTGCTCTGAATACCCGATTGAACACTATAACCTCCAGACATCAATTATTATCAAAATAAATGTCGATTTCCACTAACACAAATAATTTCAACATAATGGAACTATCAAATTCATCTTTAATCAACACGAACTTTTTCATTATTAATATTATAACTCACAATATTTAACAACCAGATCGTTCTCAGGAAGAGGGGGCTTTCCAATAAGGATTTCTCCCTATTGGCGCGCAATTAGGTGACCAAACCTCTCATTGACAGAACTTCTAGACATTGTAAATATTGTAATTTAATAATATGAATAACTTTATCGTCTCAATTATTGATTTAATAATATAACATATTATGCAGATGATACTGTGACAATAATTGAATAAATAATATGAGAGATATGCTGCAGCAATTGCTGTAGCAATAATTGAGTATTACTGAGTGACTTCTTACGTAAGCATCAATAATCAATACCGTGTGCTACTATGCAACCACGCGTATTACTGTACTTTTACTACTGAGTAGTTTAACAGTTTTAACGATAACACTTTCGTCGTTATTTTTATAAAAAGCTAATTCTGTCATTTTCTTACTACGACAATACTTCCGTTGTGGGGTCCACCAATGATTATGTCGTCGTACGAATATTCCCTGTTAAAACGAATATTTCCCGACCAATCGAATATTATATAACAACTTGCATACTTTACAAAATTTATAAATACTACCCACAAATATAACACTCTCTCAAATTCACACCATAATATTAAAAAAATATTTCGAGAAAATTAAATCTTTATTCATAAAATTTGGGGTCTCACAAGCAGTACCAAACCTAAAAAAAGAAATCTTGCAAGAAGCACATAGTTCAAATTTCTTAATTCACCCGGGCAAAACAAAGATGTATCAAGACCTTCGACAACACTTTTGGTGGCCCAATTTGAAAAGAAAAGTGGCAGAATACGTCAGTAGGTGCCTAACCTGTCAAAGAGTGAAAGCTGATTATCAGAGACCAAGTGGATTGCTACAACCATTAGAGATTCCGGAATGAAAATGGAAGCACATAACTATGGATTTTGTTGTGGGACTTCCAACTACACAAAAAGGCTTCGACGCTATATGGGTCATTGTGGATCGGTTGACAAAGTCAACACATTTCTTACCAATTAAGATCAGATTTAATCTAGATCAATTGGCTAGACTATACGTTAAAGAGATTGTATCAAGACATGGCATTCCATTATCAATCGTATCCGATCGAGATCCGCGATTCACAACCAATTTCTGGCGGAGTCTGCAAGAACGTATGGGGACGTAGTTGAAATTAAGTACGGCATATCACCCTCAAACTGATGGCCAAAGTGAAAGAACAATTCAGACACTGGAAGATATGCTGAGAGCATGCGTCATGGATTTCAAGGGCAATTGGGATGATCACCTACCATTGGTCAAGTTTGCATATAATAACAGTTATCACGCCAATATAGGGATGCCGCCTTATGAGGCATTGTACGGAAGAAAATGCAGAACCCCACTTTATTGGGATGAGGTAGGAGAACGTAAATTGATGGGACCAGAAATGGTTCAACAAACTGTAGAAATTGTCCGAGTAATACGAGCAAGATTGGTAGCAGCTCAAGACAGGCAAAAGAAGTATGCAGACTTGCACCGTCAAAAGAGAGATTTTGAAATAGGGTCGTTTGTATTTTTAAAAGTTTCTCCCTGGAAGGGAAAAATCAGATTTGGAAAGAAGGGAAAACTGAGTCCAAGATTCATAGGACCTTTCGAAGTACTGAAGCAAATTGGTGAGGTAGCTTATGAAGTGGCTTTACCTCCGAAATTAAGGTACATTCATAAGTATTTCATGTATCGATACTACGACCTTATAAACCAGATCATAAGCATGTAATCCAATATGAACCTATTCAGGTTGAAAAAGATCTAACCTATGAAGAAATTCATGTTCAAATAATCGATAGGAAAGAGCAAGTTTTAAGAAACAAATTAATACCTTCTGTGAAGGTGATATGGAGGAACCACAGTGCTGAAGAAGCTACGTGGGAACTCGAAGAAAAGATGAAGAAAAGTTATCCCCATCTTTTTGAGTAACCTTGTACTTGTGATTCCGAGGACAGAATCCTTATAAAGAGGAGAGAATGTAATGACTCAGAAAATTCTATGTAATATTCAATTAATATAATGTCAAATTTTACGTATGAATTTTTTTTGTCATTACTTCTGATTGTGACAAAACTATTAATTATTTAATAGTTTACTAAGCATCTTGAATTATGAAGGATAACGAAATAATGTACCATCATTTAAGATTACATGGAATAGTCATTTCAATGATATATGTGCTAACTATTGTTGCTAGAGAAAATAATAGATAAAAGTCCATACTAAAATAATGGACCATAATAAATTTTTGCCATGTAGTCTTGCAATTCATTTTTGGGTCTATGGCCTATTTACATGTTGTAAGCCCAAATAAAATCTAATCCTTGCCTTATGTATTAAGCCCATCCGGTAGAACATTTTAAGTAAACTAGAAGGGACTGTTTAAGCCCATCCTTGTCTTAGAAACATTCTAGCAACCCACAGTGGTGAACTAAAGAGCTGAGGTTGTTTTGTTGTTAACAGTTAGTTAGTCTTAGTTAGCTTGGTCAGTTTGTATAACAGACAAATAACATGTTAGATAAGCTGCAGAAGATAAGGCTTAGCAGGTAAGTAGAGTCTGCTAGGGTGGCTGTGAAGTTAGGCTAGAAATGATGTCTGTATAGGGGCCAACTAGGGGGTGATGCAGTTAATAGTAAAAGAAGCCAGGTTCGGCTATATAAATATATGTTATACTCCTGACTTCCCAAGTCGCTAGAATAGTAAGAAAGAAAGAGGAAGGGCCGACTATTAGTGAGACAGAAGAGTTCGGCTGGAGAAGGAGAAAAAGGAATTGAGCATAAATCAATTGCAACCTCTAAGCTATTAAGGTACTTTTTCTATTCCTTTTCCAGTCCATTTTCATGACACGTGTTCTCTGTTATGGCCGAATGACCTAGAATAGACATAAGGGACAGTTGTGCTAATTGTTATGCTATGTGTACTATTATGATTTGGAACTATAATGTAGCACATTATGTTTGTTATTATTTAAGCCATAAGGCTGGGATCACTAAGCTAAGAATATATATGTATTGAATGGGTAGATGTGAATTGCACCCTAACTGTTTGGTAAAATGTCTGTTAATAGATGGTGGAAGTCAATTGTTTTGAAGTGGGAATGCAGTCAAGTCTAATTCTATGCCAATATTATATTGAAGTCCTAAAAATACAAATATGCTTAAGGGTCAGTTTTCTTGCCTTAGCTTGAGATGGTTATAACATGTTATTCGAATGCCATGCTTAGAATGTCTAAGATAGCCAAACATTTAGACAAAGTAAGTAATGATGGACTGAAATAGTAAACTCCCCTATGACTGATATTAGAAGCTTTCCTTAAGATATTTATGAATTGTTTCTAGTATAATTACTATGTAAATAACTAATTTCTGTTTACTTGTTGCTTAATCATGTCATGTTGATAACTAAAATTATCAAATCATGCTTTCTTGTATTAATGTGAAGCATATGAAAGACTGTTTTGAACTAAAGTAGAAAACATTGCATGTAGGCTCTTTAAACCATCAATAGATATTATATCGCATATACATGATGTGCACACCTTTGGGTTGTACACTTCATAGCTGCTGTGGTGATTTAATGTCAAAACCTTGCCTAAAAAGTTTAGAATAAGCATGAGGGACTGTTATGTCTTAAATCCAATACTGTGCTATGGCCATGCTACTATATGGGCTGTTATTGGGAATTTTATTATTATGATCATGCCTTGTTTCTAATATATTCATTATAGGCAGTCCTTATTTCCCTATGCCTAATCATGTTACCTTAGTACCTAAATGCTTTTCAAATCATGTTATCTTGTACCAAGAGGGGCTGTTTTGGCCTAAAACATGAAAGCCTTACTATTAGATGTTTTAAACCATGAAAATGAAATATGTAAGAGGTTCATGCTTTAGAGGTACAAAGATCTCATTCCTTGGTACTGTTTTGATGCGAGGGTATTAAACTATGTCTATAATGCTCTATATAGACTGTTTTAATGATATAGTACTAAACCTTGCCTATTTAGTTCCAATATAAACTCACAGACTATTATATGGATTTTTGAGTTGCTATGCAAACTGTTATGTGACTGCTACACAATAGTGCTATATTGACTGACTGCTAGCATTGCTTGTCTTACCTTACTAACTGTCGTGGTATTATGTGGACTGTTTTGATGACTAAATATTTCACTTTAGATGATTGAGTTTGAGTATAGGAGATAAGATGGGCTGTGGAGAAATAAGGAGGATAAAATGGGTTGTAATATAAACAAATGGCTGTGGAACTAGTAGCTTATAACCATGCCCACCAACTGTTTGATAAAAGTCCTTAAAGGACTATTTTGCCTAACTGTTGGATAATTGATAGAATTAAAGCTTGGGCTAGATACTTACACCACATATAATGACATTAGAAAGTTTAAACTTACTAGACTAAAAGGATATGCAATTTCAAGCCAAAACCATAGGTTGAATCCATTGTGTCAAGCTATTCTTTTAACCACTATTTTGGGCAGTGTCTTGGAACTGAAATGGAGGTTTTATTTACTCAAAAGCACCCTCATATACTATGTATTGTGTATCTAAAAGTGGGTATGAGCAGACCATGATGCAAAGGTCACTAAACTTGCATCATGAGCAAGTCATATAGGAGCTGGGGACTGCCGAAGCTACTGCAGGCAGCAGCAGCCAGCGCCTAGCGTGGTGCTGCGCTGTGTTGTAGAGCCAGGCAATCAATATATATATAATAAAGCTTAACAAAAATGTGTTAAGGTGTAGCAAAGAAAAAGGGTTAATATATAAGATGGGTTACAGAGATTAGGGACTGTGGACCTCAGTTAGGGGCCGCGAGGCCACATCAAGCTCAGCTAAGCCGTATGGGGCCAAGTAAAGCTTGACAGCCCATGCATAGGAACCTTTAAGGGCTGTAAGACCTGTAAGACCAGTTGAATAGGTTGTTTAGAAGCCTTTTTGTATATAGGTGCTGTTTGTTGTTGCAGGTAATATTGTGATTTGGGGCAAGGGACTGCACCACCTATTTTATAAGAAAATTAAATAAGGTGGGCAACAAAGGAGGGACTTGCTGCATAGTGGTGGCAACATATAACTGTTACCAGTAACCATAACAAATGGAATGACCATTAACAGCTGATATTTAGCAGCTATAATAATGACTGTTTCGTAAAAGAATACAAGCAAGTAAATTAGTAAACTCAATAATAAGAAGCCTTTTGGGATTTTTAGGCTTAGATAATAGTTTATCTAGAAAGATGGGTTTATAATTCTCCGAATAAGCAAGTATAGAAGATTTTTAGCAAATCCACAATCTAATATAATTAGATTGATAACAAAAAGGAATTTTTTATGGCATGACAAGGCTGTTTTAGGGTAATGTTAAAACTTGTTAGCTTACTGTATATAACTAAATCTATAATAGACTTGATTGTTGTAAGGATAAGTTAGTAAACTCTAAAATAAGGTTAAACATAGATGGACATCTAATATTGGATATATTAAAAGCCAAATTGGATCTATTTTGACTTGAAAGGGCTGTTTTAGCATCATAGAAGAAAACATTGATAATTGAGGCATTGGTGTGTCAAAATGAATCTATAAATTATGAGGAAGACTATAGGTTAACCCTGCATGTAAGAAATACCTTCGAAACCGATAATAAGCTATGAAAACACCTTGTATGCTAGAAATTAATTAAAGGAAGCATAAAATGCTTATATACTAAGTTACTAAGGAAATGAAAATGATAATTATAAAGTATTGCATATTATAAGCATATTGAACACTATTAAAGAGAAAAATGGTGAAGATAAGAACATGGATGAGATATTTGAAAAATGTATTACATATAAGAAATCTATCCACGACCACTGAAACTACGACTTGACTATATGACTAACATACTTGATTAATGCAAATAATAACTGTGATATGATTCTTATTACTTGTTGTAAGCATGTCGAACCCCATCAAAGTGAAAAATGTCTCTTGTGAAAGTATGGATGAGATATTTGAAAAATGTATCAAAAATAGAAATTTAACTACAGCCATGATCACTGAACTATGTGATATGTGAGCTCACAAACTATATAACTTAACTATGTGATTAGCATGCTTGTTAATATAAATAACTGTGTAGGATTTTGTGAGAACACTTCAATTTAAGCTAAAATCTTAACAATAGACTACAAACAAGGCAAGTTTCTAACTCTTACTCTTTATTGAGCAAGTATTCTACTATAGACAGGTTCTTTAATTTCTGAACGGTCTCTCCCTATTATGAATAATATAAGGTTAAATAACCTTTTTATTCCAATCAGCTTCAAAAGAATAGTATATTGAACTTTTCTCTTACATAAGTTATATTGAAAATATGTCAATGCCATTAATTCAGTTAGACAACTGTTGAGATACATTGATATTATTCATGAAACTCTCATTTAATGTTCTCCAAACCATCTTTGTTGTGGTGCAGACTCTTGTATAATGTTGTGAACGAATAACCCTTTTATAGGGAAATATTGTACCGGACATATGATTTCGAGGGACATGTAAAGTGTCATTAGACTGTTATGTTATGCACAATGTAGGGTACTTAGGCTGATCCCCTAACGTACAAGTCTAGGATATAAAATAGCTTTTATAAACTATATGTATCCATGGATTGTAGTATTATTACTGTCAATTCTAGTAAAGAGTTCACTGGTCATTTGACCTTACAGCATGCTAAAGTCTAATTCTTCAGACTCATCACTTTTAAAGAATTATCTTGTTCAATAGTTATTATTGAATCCTCATTGTTATAATATTTCTATTCCATTATATTTAGCTGCTTATTTCCTTGCTGAGCAAGCTTGTTGCTCATCCTTACATTAAATATAATGTTTTCAGTTAAGAATGAAGTTGTTGGTCCATCTGGAAAAGACAAAGGAAAGGGCAAAGTTGTTGAATAGTCTTTTATTAAGCGCCTATGCTTATTTAAGTAGTAAATGTAATAAATAATGTTAACACTATGTTGTGTAATAATATTTCGCTTGAAAAGTATGTAAAGGTCTATAGAACTTGGGATTTAAGTTCAATGTCTATGTAATATAAGAAAATTTTCTTTTAGTATGAATGGGTATATAAGTATCGTGAGCACCAAATTCGAGTTAAAGATAACCCGTATTTGGGGGCGTCAAAGTTATGGTTAGTGAGTCTGTAATGTTTATTGGAACTTATGTAAATGTTATTACATATTTGATTATATTACCAGTTATTTGATATTGTTTGTTGGTTCGTATTTGTTACTTCTAAGTTGTGTCTGATACATAGTTTGAAAGGTGCAGTTGGTAACCAAACATGCATAGAAGGGTAACCATTTTATTTATTGGTAGTAACCAGATAGTTACAAGCTTGTATCAGGACATATATCAAGTGTTAAATGTACATTTGAGAGTACACATGAGTTGCCTAAACTGGGTTGGATATGCAGATTGTTTCTGTTTTGGTTACCATTAAAATCTGTTTTGGTTACTTTCATATATATATTTGGTTACTTCTTTATTATGTTTTGGTTACTGTTATCTTATGGTTTGGCTACTATTATTGTGCCCTCAATGTATATGTTTTATTTATACCCTGTCATCATGATGGAATAAGAAACTCAAATTAAGAGTTCCCATTTCTATATATGATAGTCACTTTTAGATCTCATATTAAAATAAAAATAGTTTGAGAGGTGCAGTTGGTATCCAAACCTGCATATAAGGGTAACCATTTTAGTTTTTGGTAGTAACCAAATAATTAAAAACTTATATTAGAACAGTTATCAAGTGCTTAATGTACATGTGAGGGTTCCCATTTATCTAGCTCATGGATACTTTTAAATTACATAGTTATAAAAGTTATTTGGAAATGGTCTAGTTGGTAACTAAATATGAATATAGAGGTAACCATTTTATTTTAGATAGGTAACCAAATTTACATAAAAATATTTTATAACAGTTACCAGTTGTTTAATGTATATGTTTACTTTATATTGACAACTCATGATGGAATCAAAAATCAAAATATTAATCAATAATAATTTTGGTTACTGTACACTATCAAAAATGTTACCAACCATGCGGTTAATGGTTACTAACAGTAAACAATTATATATTCCTATATTTACACTCTTTTTGTTTATGTTCCGTTGAAATAAAGCACAACTGGAATCATCTCCATTGTCTGACAACTGAATAAATATTGTACAGTAACCAAATCAATATTAGACAGTAACCAAACTACATAATCTTAGTAACCAAAACATAAACCACATTTTTACATGCAATTTTAAAGGCCTAAATGATGGAATTTGACCAAAAAACCATGCAGTTCACGAGCCAAGTTGGTGACTTTTGATCGTTGACCCGTTTTCAATGAAATTAGGCTCTGGAAAATGCTAAAATCTGACACTCTAAACTTGACAAAAATTACCAAATTGCCACTGAATCAAATATATCCATAACTATAAAAAATATCAGTACAAGTGTACATTAATATTATTCAGTAACCAAATAAACTTTATACAGTAACCAATTAAACAGTATATAACAACCAATATATATAATCAAATTAATAATTGTATGAAGGTAACCAATGTATTCAATAAGTACAAGTGTACATTAATATGCTTCAGTAACCAAATATACAGTAACCAATTAATCAGTATACAATAACCAATATATATAAGTATAATCAGATTAACAGTTGCATGATGGTAACCAATGTAGTCAATAAGTAACCTCCAATATAAAAGAAATAATTATCAAATAATATAACATTATAATCTTACACAGTAACCAGGGCATCACTAATGAGTAACCATTATAATTTTACATAGTAACCTAGTCAGTATTAGTCAGTAACCAATATAATGTTTAACAATAACTAAGTCATCATTAGTCAGTAACCAATATAATGTTTAACAATAACTAAGTCATCATTAGTCAGTAACCAAGTCAGCATTTTTTAATATCAAAGTCTGTATTAGTCAGTAATATTTGTTTGGTTACCATTATAATTTTACATAGCAACCAAGTCCGTAATCATTATAATGTTACACAGTAACCAAGTCAGCATTAGTCAGTAATCAATATAATGTTATACAGTAACCAAGTCAGCATTAGTTAGTAACCAAGTCAGCATTAGTCAGTAATCAAGTCAGCATTAGTTAGTAACATTATGCAGTAACCAAGACAGCATTAGACAGTAACCAAGGCATCATTAGACAGTAACCAATATAATGTTACATAGTAACCAAGTCAGCATTAGTCAGTAACTAAGTCAGCATTAGTCAGTAATATTATGCAGTAACCAAGACAACATTAGTCAGTAACCAAGTCAGCATTAGTCAGTAACCAAGACATTATTAGTCAGTAATTAAGACAACATTAGACAGTAACCAACATGTTGTAAGAAGGTAACCAATGTATTTGATGAGTAACCATTAATATAAAAAAAATCAGTAGAACTCATTTAAAAATTTTAAAGCAATCAAATAAACATTAATCAGCAACCAAATTTATAATAAACAATAACCAATTTATATCTATTTAGTAACCATAATGTAAAACATATTTTCAAATGCATTTTGCAATCAAAACATTCAGTATTCTTACTTTGTGACCATTTTGTAGTGCGAAAAACTTAAGAAAGGTAACTAATATAGAAATTCGTAGTAGCCATAGGTAACTATATGCATATAACTTTTAAATTCACATACCTCAGTATTCAAATTTGTATCGAAATTGCTGTTGATCTTGTAATCAACAATCACTCTATGGTTGTAAGTTTTTGGTTATTGAACTTGAAGAAGTTGTTGATTTTGTATGCTATTTTTCGATCTCAGAGTTGCGTCGCGACAAAAGGTTTCGTCTTCTCCGATCTCAGAGTCGCGATAGAAGATTTTTGTCTTCTCCGATAGATTTGTCGTTGATCTGTTATTCCGATTTCAAAGTTGCATGAATTTAGGTGCGGTTAGTTGCAAATATGAAAGTCGGTAACTGACGTGTAGGAGTTAATGATACGTGATTTTAGCAACGTAATATTGTGTTTGTGTTATTTTTGTAATTATTTTGTGTGTGTTTTATTTCTATAAATACTTTCTAATTGTTGTATATTAGTGTTAAGGACCCATTAAGCAATTGCTTAAGACCTCGAAATTGAGAAGGTCCCCAAATTTTAATAATCCTTATGTTAGAACTCATTAAAAAAGCCCAAATTATTTTCCCTCCAAATTTTAACAATCCTTATGTTAGAGCCCATTAAAAAGCCCAAATTATTCCCCAATCAAGTCAGTAGTATGGAGATTAGAATAGTTAGAATAGTGACTATGACTACCAGTGACTCTCTACTTCTGTCTCTTCCTCTCTGGCTCTTTATACGTCTTTCACTTTCTCTCTCTAAATAAGTCTTTTTTTCTAACTACAAATCTACAATTGTTAATAAATATTATATCTTTTAATCTTTTATATTATTTGTTTGCTTCAAATTTGAGGAGTTGAGTGTTGAGATCCTCTGGCTCTACAAAAATTGAATTCAACACATCAATAGGTAATAATATCAATCTTTACTCGCTTGTGTAATTTTTTTTTCTTTGCAATTAGGATTTGTAAATTAATAGTTCTTACTCTGAATTTGTGATGTTCATTGTTTAGGTATTTAATCTTGGGAAAAATCACTAAATCGGCATAATCAAGTTCTATTGTTCTATACTTTTCTATTTTAATTTTATTAAATTTTAATTGTTAAATAGGTACTATTGTTACTCATTTTAGCCGAAAAAGTTCTGTTATTTGTGTTTTGACTGGAAAATATCTGTTGTTATTTGTTTTTTGGCTGAAAAGTATTTGTTTGTTATTTGTATTTTTGGTTTGTTACTTGTTTTTTAAGCACTATATGACTCCTCGAAAATATGAATTTGGGTATCAAAACTTAAAAAAAAAGAGTAGAAAAATTAATTAAATCCCAAAAGGGAGCTCTTGAAAAATTTGTTACCAGTAATAAAAAAATCACAAAAACATTAGGTGAATGTTCCATAAATGAACAAGAAGTTCATTTTAAAGAGTTGGAAGACAATACAATAACACAATCAAAAGATACAAATGAAAGTAATCCTTGCGATAGTCAATCAAAAGATAACAATGTGTGGGCAAGAAAATCGTACCTTGCTAGGGTTAGGGTTTTGTATTGGCTGAGGATGAGAGAAATCCACGAAGAGTACGGAATTGATTGATGAATTAAAGAGGAGAGAAGAACAGGTGAGCGATTACTCCAACAACACGTGACAGAACTCTTAGAATCCGAGAACCTTGTTAGTGTAGCAAGAATTCAGAGAGCATTCTTGAGTGCTTCGGGTTGAGAGAGAATGACCAAGTCTCCTAGTCCTCCAAAAGGTTCGAGAGTCCCCAAAGTCCAAAAGAAAGCCCCCTTCCCAATTGAGTGGAAGGGGTATTTATAGGGCTTTCTGGAGAGTGGCACATGACCTCGGGAAAATTCCAGATTTACCCTTAGTCATCATAGTAATGCCCAGATCGTCCTGTCCTTCTAGCCACCAATCTAATCCCTCAATTAATTCTCAAAATGAGTCGCCTCCACGTATCTTCTGCCTCGGGACACGTGGAAATTCTCTCAAGTCTTGCTTCTTTATTTCCGGCTCTTCCGTCTTTTCATTTAATCATAATGCGAATCTTAATTTGTGCATTTAATTCAATTAGGTCAAGTGAACCCTAATTTACACTTGGGCCCACATTTGTCCCCTGTGCGAGAGTCGCGTCTTTGGAATGACAATCGTGCAAAATACTTTAACTCTGTGAATCTTGCTTCAAATTTCTGAAAAAATCTGCGGAGCTCAGTCTTGTGAGTCCTGAAAACAGAAAATCATAGGAGAGGGAACTTATGGGAGCTCTCCCAATATATCTTTGGAAAATCTCTTTATCAAATCTTTCCAAATTTTACTCAACCATTCTTTCCTTAATTTTTTTAGAAACTAAATCACTGTAAATTAAATTAAATCTGGAAACTTCCAAATAAAATATCCCTTTTTTTTATATGAGCCCACTCGATTTTGCACCGAGCCACACATTATTATCTCGGGAGAATAGCAGCCGACAGAATCGTGTATTTTTTAATTTATAGACCAAGTGAATAGACTTTAGAAATTCTAAATGACCCAAGACCATGCGCAGCAACAATCAGAGGCAATCATTATAATATTCCTGCCACATTTATATTCAGCCAAGTCCCAATCCCTTTTATCTTGGCTTTATCATCGTGAATGGTTCACGTCTTTTTCTTTTTGAATATATTATTAGTATAACATTACCAATCAAGATTACAAACCTTGCTTTAACTATATATATATATATATATATATATATATATATATATATATATATATATATCAAGGAGGATCTAAAGCGGACCAAAAGAACGGACCAAGGAGCGGACCAAGGCAAAAACACGCGGGTTTCAGGGTCTGGGTCGCAAAAACACGCCGGTTGACCCTGAAACCCGCGTGTTTTTGCCTTGGTCCGCTCCTTGGTCCGTTCTTTTGGTTCGCTTTAGATCCTCTGTGTGTGTGTGTGTGTGTGTGTATATATATATATATATATATATATATATATATATATATATATATTATGAAAATAAATATTATATTTCTAAATAGGAATGATTTGATTTTCTATAAGGAAGGATTTGATCTTATTTACAAAATAAAATAAGATTTGATTTTATTTGTTAATATATAATTTATCTTGATTTAGTTTCCAAATATATATATATATATATATATATATATGTGTGTGTGTGTGTGTGTGTGTGTGTGTGTGTGTGTGACGCCCCCAAAATTAGGTATACATCACCCATCTTGGGTCGTCAGATACATAGTACAGAATACAAATACAACTTACTAATACAACTGTCGTGTACAATACGACAAAACATAAACTGTGAGTTTGAATACAAATATTATCTTCTAGAGAGTATTCATACTCAAAAAGAGTCCTCATTACATTTATTAACACACCATTACATAGAATAGTGAGGACTACTAACTAATACTATCATTCGGACCATCACTCCGTTCCCCGACTTGCCCCAGCTACGTTCTCATTTCCTGAAGAGAACAGTGAAAGAAAGGGTGAGCTCAACTAGCCCAGTAAGAAATATTATGACTAAGATAATGCAGAATAAATTATCATTAGCCTTCAATAATGTTAAACTGATAAAATATAATAGACATCAAGTTTAACTGTAGCGGAACAAGCAATCCATTAAGAGAGTCAAGTAGAAAATAAACTCTACTATCTTTTATGATTTAAAAGATTTTCCAACACTGTGATCGCTGAGACTCAGCTTAATAAAATAATCCACATCATCGAATCACCCCTGCACTACGGCCAAGGATATTCGTATATTCATTAATGGTCATGATCATGCCAACAACTGTCCATCAATGCACTACGGGCCAATGAGGACTTTTACCACATCATTTATAACATTACGGTCATGATTACACCGAATAATCCCTGGTCATAATCATACCAAGTCCATCTATGCACTACAGGCCACAGATGACTTTCAACAGAATATAAACATGAGGATGATGACAATGATATAAGAATTCAATAAAATAAGTTCAAGAATTAATTTATCCAAGAATTCACAACATCCAATTTGTCAACATGATACTACTTTGTGGAGTAAAATTCAAGAATGATCAGGAGAATATTTTCATGAATAGATACTAGATGAAGCGCAAATGTCAAGGATATTCCACAAATTTCATGGAGTATAGAAGTCAAAACTTAACCAACTGAGTATAATAAAGAATGGAATAACAAAAAAAATCACCATGCATGCGATAGACCGCACAGACAGGTTATTCCAACAGAATAATAAATAATGGAACCAGGTCCGGCGTAAACGCACAGACAGGATATTCCGACAGAATAATAAATAATGGAACCAGGTCCGGTGTAAACGCACAGACAGGATATTCCGACAGAATAATAAAGAACAGTATAATAAATAATGGAACCAGGTCCGGTGTAAAACACACAGACAGGATATTCCGACAGAATAATAACAAGACGGAACCAGGTCCGGTGTAAAACACACAGACAGGATGTTCCAACAGAATAATAATAAAAACGAAACCAGGTCCGATGTAAAACACACAGACAGGATGTTCCAACAGAATAATAGAAGAATGTCACCAAGTATAGGGTAGACCACGTATACAGGTTATTCCAACAGAATAATAAGAAATGGAATAACAACAGTTCTCTTCATGAATAAGAAAGAATAACACCCCTTACCGTTTTAAAGAAGAGCTGAAATAAGGAAGTAGTTAAGTAGCAGAATACTCTTCTCTCTCTCTCTCTATAGTTTCTCTCTCTAGAGTTCAGTGAATTCGTAAAAAATAATGAAGGAATGAGCTGCTATTTATAGAAAAATAGAATGCATAGTAACTAATCCATGAACGGTCCAGATTGATTACTTTAATCTGACGGTCCATATTTAAAGAAAAATCTTTTAAATAAAATATAATATATTCTATTTATAGAATAACTTTAATAAAATATTCTGTTTTATATAAAAAGATGTTTCTGTTTTATTACGTTAATAATACGAATAAAACAAAACGTCATTATCGCTAAATAATTCATATTATTAACTGACAATAATTGAATCAAACTGAGTGACTTCTCACATAAGCATTAATAATCAATACCGTGTGTTACTATGCAACCACACGTATTACTGTACTTTAACTATCGAGTAGTTCAACAGTAACAATGGTAAAACTTCCGCCGTTATTTTTAATAAAATATTTTTGTCATTTTCTCAATCCGACAATAATTTCGTTGTGAGGTCCACCAATGATTGTGTCGTTATACGAATATTCCCTGTTAAAACGAATATTTCCCGACCAATCGAATATTATATGACAACTTGGATACTTTACAAAATTTATAAATACTATCCATAACTATTATATCAAATCCACACCATAATATAAAAAAAAAAAAAAATTTCGAGAATATTAAATATTTATTCATAAAATCCGGGGTCTCACATATATATATATATATATATATATATATATATATATATATATATATATATATATATATATATATATATATATTTCTACAAAACATGTAAATTCCCTTATTTTCTTTCCATGTCATTTAAGTTTTTTTTTTATTATTCTTTTACTCCCTCTGTCCCTATTTAAATGACCTTTTAGAGATGAGCACGTGAATTAAGATAATGATTGAAAATTATTAAATATTGTACTCAATTGTTTATAATATCCTTAAATCATTAATTTATCATAACACAAGAGTTTAAAGTACCAAAAAAATAGGTAGAGTAATGAGGCGTAATTTTAGAAAAATTATCATTAATTCTCCTAGATTTGAACAAACGTCAATTAATTAGGGACAAATAAAAAACTCTAAAACGTTATTTAAATAGGGACGGAGAGAGTATATTTTATCCAACCAAGTATTGCCTTGATTTCCTACCTCCCAAAATAGCTGCAGCTTCCGTGACTTATTCCTTCACCTCAATAAAGGCTAGACTTCCTCACCCTTAAAATGGTTTTACTGTTATAAAACTTTAACAAAGTGTATAAAGATACTCTTATAATTGCTGCATAAATTTAGAGAGAATAAGCAAGAGAAAAGAGAGAGAAATTCTTCATTCTTATTATTTCAATCAGCAGCATGCACTGCCTTATATAGGCAAGGTAGAGGAGTCATGGGGAAGGAAGGAAAAGGGGAGTACGGGAGAAGCTAGCTAAGGGAATCACATGTATAATACTTCCCCTGATTCCTTACGATATAAGATTATGTCTCATTAAAAATCTTGTTAAGAAAATCCAGTGGGAAAAACTTAACGAAGGGAAAAAGAGTACATATCTTTTACATAAATATCATTTAATTGACTGCCTCGTTAAAATCTTGTCAGAAAAATCCATTGAGATAAAAACCGTGACTAAGGAAAAAGAGTACAGTCTTC
Source organism: Panax notoginseng (assembly GCA_016801055.1). Lineage (NCBI taxonomy): Eukaryota > Viridiplantae > Streptophyta > Magnoliopsida > Apiales > Araliaceae > Panax > Panax notoginseng. The sequence continues at coordinate 228,239,194 of CM029013.1, read as the reverse complement.
CCCTCATAAGGAATTCATTACTCCTTGATAAAATATTGTCATAAGTCTTTCAGTCGACACATTCCGATCCTTTTCCGAAGTTTTGCAAACGTTGCATTTGGTAGCGACTTTGTGAATAAGTCGGCTAGATTATCACATGATCGAATTTGATGCATATCTATATCCCCCTTCTTTTGTAGCTCATGTATGAAGAAGAATTTGGGTGAAATGTGCTTTATTCTATCTCCCTTGATGTACCCTCCTCTAAGTTGAGCAATGCATGCAGCGTTATCCTCATACAGAATTGTAGAAATGTCTTTGATTGATGGTAATTCACATGACTTTTGAATATGCTGAATAATTGATCTCAACCAAACACACTCTCTGCTTTCTTCATATATAGCGAGAATCTCTGAGTGATTTGAAGATGTAGCTGTCATGGCTTGCTTTGTGGATTTCCAAGATATAGCCGTGACACAATATGTAAATACATAACCTGTTTGTGATCTTCTATTGTGTGGATCTGATAAATATCCTGCATCGGCATATCCAACCAATCGCGACGTTGAATCTCTTGGATAAAATAACCCAAGATCTATACTTCCACGGAGGTATCTAAAAATGTGTTTGATCCCATCCCAATGTCTCTTAGTAGGAGAAGAACTGTATCTTGCTAACAAGTTGACAGCAAAAGTAATATCAGGTCGTGTACAGTTTGCAAGATACATAAGAGCACCTATTGCACTTAGGTATGGAACTTCAGGTCCAAGAACTTCTTCCCCACTTTCTAGAGGTCGAAATGGATCTTTATCAACTTCTAAAGATCGAACAACCATCGGGGTAGTCAAAGGATGAGCTTTATCCATATGAAAACGACTGAGAATCTTTTCAGCATATGTGGATTGATGAACAAAAATTCCAAAAGCTAAATGCTCCACTTGTATTCCCAAACAGAATTTTGTCTTTCTAAGATCTTTCATTTTAAATTCATCTTTTAAATAAGTAGCAGTTCTTGTGAGTTCTTCAGGAGTACCTATAAGATTCAAATCATCCACATATACAGCAATGATGGAAAATCCACTTTGTGATTTCTTAATAAAAACACATGGACATACTTGATAATTTATATATCCATCTTTTATTAAATAATCACTAAGTCGATTATACCACATACGACCAGACTGTTTCAACCCATACAACGAGCGTTGTAACTTGATTGAATATATGTGACGGGGCCTTTGTGATTCAGCCATTTTCAATCCTTCAGGGATTCTCATGTAAATCTCACTATCAAGTGAGCCATATAGGTATGCTATTACCACATCCATTAGACGTGTTTCCAAACCTTCCATGGTTGCCATACCTATCAGAAAGCGAAATATGACTCCATCCATTACTGGAGAATATGTATCATGATAATCAATACTAGGTTTTTGTGAAAACCCTTGAGCTACAAGTCGGGCTTTGTACCTCACAATTTTATTTTTCTCATTTCGCTTTCGTACAAATACCCATTTGTTTCCAACCGGGATTACATCCAGAGGTGTTTGGACTACTGGTCTAAATACTTCTCTTTTCAATAGAGATTGTAGCTCAGTTTGAATAGCATCTTTCCAATTTGGCCAATCTTTTCTTTTCCGACATTCTTCCACGTTTTGTGGTTCAGGATCCATGTCAGGAATCAAAGTAATATCTGCTGCTATAGAGAAAGCAAATATATCATCAATCATGACTTTGCTTCGATCCCATATGTTCTCATCATGTACATAATTTATTGAGATCTCTTTTTGTTTATCTCTTATCCCTTCACTGAGATTTTGAACCTTTTCTGGGGCTATTCCCACTCTTGGAATATGTGCTACTTCTGGAGCGGTTTGTACCTCTTCTGGAGCGGGTATTCCGTCTGAGATTCCCTTATTTGCTTATGATTTTCGTGATACAGTGTCTTTTGCACCAACCGGTCTTCCACGCTTCTGGCGTGGTTTAGATTCTTCTATTACCTTATTCATCAATTCTCTAGGAATTGATTTTTCAATAGGTATTTCTATCCTTGCTGGAGTATTCACTGCAGGTGTATGTGACTTTATCACTTTTCTAGCATCATTAAATGCATCTGGCATTTGATTTGCAATATTTTGTAAATGAATAATTCTTTGAACTTCAATTTCACATTGTCCTGTACGAGGATCAAGTGAATTTAAATCTGATGCATTCCATGATATTTCAGAGGGTTTTTTATTTAAAACTTTCCCTCCTCCTAATGGTGGAAATACAGATTCATCAAAATGACAATCTACATAACGTGCAGTAAAAACGTCTCCAGTTAAAGGTTCAAGATAACTGATAATAGAAGGAGAATCAAAACCAACATAAATACCTATTCTTCGTTGGGCTCCCATCTTAGTTCTTTGTGGAGGTGCAATTGAAACATATACCGCACTCCCAAAAACTCGAAAGTGTGATATGTTGGGTGTTTATCCAAGAACTAACTGCAGAGGAGAAAATTTATGAAAACCCGTTGGTCTTACTCGAATGATGGCTGCAACATGAAGAATTGCATGACCCCAAACTGAGGTAGGTAAGTTAGCCCTTAACATTAATGGTCGTGCAATTAGTTGAAGTCTTTTTATTAAAGATTCAGCTAAACCATTTTGTGTATGAATATGAGGAACATAATGCTCAATGGAGATTCCAATAGTCATACAAAAATCATTAAAAGTCATTGATGAAAATTCAGCTGCATTATCAAGTCGAATTGACTTGATTGGATGATCCGAGAACTGAGCCCGTAACTTGATTATTTGAGCAAGAAGTTTTGAGAAGGCAAAATTTCGAGAAGAGAGAAGACAGACATGAGACCATCTAGTTGAAGCATCAATTAAAACCATGAAATATCGAAATGGTCCAGACAATGAGTGAATGGGTTCACAAATGTCTCCTTGAATTCTCTCTAAGAATTTTGGGGCTTCTTTATAAACTTTTACTGGTGATGGTCGAATAATTAATTTTCCTCGAGAACACACAGCACAAGGAAATTCACTACTAAGAAAAACCTTTTTATTTTCGAGAGGATGACCAGTAGAATTTTCAATAATATGACGCATCATAGAAGTACCTGGATGACCGAGTCTTTCATGCCAAATCATAAAGGATTTGGGATCTATGATTTTTGGAATCATAACATTATGAGACTCAATTGCTCTAATTTTCATAGTATATAATCCAGAAAAAATTGAATGAAGTTTTTCTAGGATATTCTTTTTTTCAGAAATAGTAGAAGTGATGAGAAGATATTCATTATCATTCTCATTGGTTGTTTCAATGTGAAAACCATTTAGTCGAATATCTTTAAAACTAAGCAAATTTCTTCTTGATTTACTAAAATATAGAGCATTTTTGATAAAAACTTGTGTCTCATTTGGTAGCAAGAAACTAGCTTTTCCAAATCCCTCGACTAAATTTGATGTGCCAGATATAGTTCCTACATTTCCATTAGCTTTGATCAGTTGTGAAAAATATTTCTCACTTCAAAGGATTGTATGAGTTGTTGCACTGTCTGCTAAACATATATCCTCCATATCCATTAAAAATGGTCTGACACATATAAAAACATAAATAAGAAAAGTTACATTTCAAATATAATTTTATTCATAAGAAACACATATCACATATAGAATGAAAAATAATAATATTATACATGCATGATGTTTAATTAAAACAAGAAATTAAACGATATCCCAAAAGATACTTTCAGAAGGTTCAGTAATATCAAAAACTTTTTCCTCATTGTTGGTCATTAGTGGAACATCAACAATATTCAATTGATGATTAACAAAGTTTGTTTCTGCCTCCATTACTTTGTTCTTTTGAGACTCCTGGAATAAATTAACCAGATGTCTCGGCGTACGACAGGTACGCGACCAATGCCTATTCATTCCACACCTAAAACAAACATCTGGTTTGTTCTTCATCTGTGTTGCATTTTCTTTATTTTTACCCGACTCAGACACTTGCCACTTCTGGTGGCCTGAATTGTCACGGTTCTAAAATTTGTTGTTACGATGGCCTCGTTTATTCTTTCGTCCCCAAGACTTTTTATTATATGACCATCTCTTGTCACGTTTATTCTGCTAGAATGACGTGCTGTTAATATCTGGCAATGGGGTAGCACCCGTTGCCCGTATTTGATGGTTTTTCAACAATAATTCATTATTCTTTTCTGCAACAAGGAGGATAGACAACAAGTCACTGAATTTTGTGAACTTACTCTGTCTATATTTTTGTGATAGAATCATATTGGTGGGATGAAAAGTTGAGAGCGTTTTCTCTAACATTTGGGATTCAAAAACTGGATCTACACATAAAGCCAAAGTAAAGGTTATTCTATAAACATTGGAACTATATTCCGTAATTAATTTGTAATCTTGTAGCCTTAAATTAAGCCACTCAAATTTGGCATTAGGGAGAACAACCATTTTTTGGTGGTCAAATCTTTCCTTCAGTTGTGTCCATAAAGACAAAGGATCTTTGACTGTTAAATACTCAGTTTGTAATCCTTCATCAATATGGTGACGAAGAAAAGTTATGGCTTTTGCATTTTGTGCCGAAGTTGCTGTTTTTCCTGATTCAATGGTCTTTTCTAACTCATTTGCACTAAGGTGCAATTCTGCATCAAGTGCCCAAGCCAAATAGTTGTCTCTAGAGATTTTCAAAAATAGAAAAATCTATTTTTGCCAAGTTTGCCATCTATTCTGGGTTAAAACATAAATTTATTATTTATTAAAACAATAAATAATTGCATGTATGATATAAAGAAAATAAACTAAGTCACGACCTCAAGTGGTGATAAAATGCAAATATAAATATTCTTATATTTATAATGCAAATGGATCTTCACCCGGCATGCGGTAGATCGCATAGACTTCCAACAGAATAATAAAGAATGGAACCAGGTCATGCGTAAATGCACAGACAGGATATTCTGACAGAATAATAAATAACGGAACCAGGTCAAGCGAAATTCGCACCGACAGGAAGTTCTAACAGAATAATAAAGAATGAAATAACAGAAGAATTTCACCATGTATAGGGTAGTCCGCGTATACAGGTTATTCCAATAATTTAATAATCGATAAAAAGGTTCCCACCAAGTCTTGTAAGATCAACAAGAATAGATGGTACCATTGTAAATAACAGAATTTAAATGCAATTATAAGAATAAAATTATATTATTGGTGGCATAGCCCAACCTGTAGTATAATAATAAATTGCAAGAAGTTAATTTTACCGTCTCAGTTGGTTAGAGCTTCGTGCTGATAACGTATTATAAAACTTTAGCAAAGTGTATAAAGATACTCTTATAATTGCTGCATTATTTAGAGAGAATAAGCAAGAGAAAAGAGAGAGAAATTCTTCAGAGAGAATTCTTATTATTTCAATCAGCAGCATGCACTACCTTATATAGGCAAGGTAGAGGAGTCATGGGGAAGGAAGGAAAAGGGGAGTACGGGAGAAGCTAGCTAAGGGAATCACATGTATAATATTTACCATATTCTCAATAAAACATTCCATAATATTGCCTTGATAGATAAATTTGATTATCTCTTAATTGAGAAGAGCAGGAGGTATAGAAATGCTGGCAGATATATCGTTTCAGTCGTCAAATAATTAGATTGGCGATTCAATTGTTGCTCGTCCACATCTCCAGTCCTAATTCCTTCAACACCTTCAAATCTTCATCACGAGAAAGAATCTTTTTGATAAGGCCACTGGACTCTTTTTCAGTCTCTCCCTTTAAAAAACAACGTGTTCTTTAGCGCTCTTGTAGAGAGTATTAAGATCATACGTAGTTTCAGATTTAAGTAAAGGGAGCAATTGGTCTCGAGTTTTGCCATTAGAACCGACGGCGATCAGGCTCAGAAGAAGCTGGATAAACCGAGGGTAGAAGACAGTTGATGGCAGAGTTGGGCTTCATTTAAGAGAAGGTGTTTCACGAATTGCAATGTTTAACAAGTAACTGTGATGCACCCGAATTCGGGTCCTCTGACCCCGGTCAGGTCATCACGATAAATTACAAACATCCACCTCTAAACAACATACGATAACTAAAATGCGGAAAATAATAAACGTACGTCGTTCATTCAAAAGGTATTACTAGTCCCAAGATTCGGTAACCTTAACATCTTACAATCATACCCTAAAATAAATATTAGGGTTCATATTACATAACAATAATTTAAATTAAGCATAAGATAAATTCTGCTCCTGGCGACTATCCTACATCTTTCCTTTACCCTTGTCTTTCCTGAGGTCTCGGGCTTAGCTGTAATATAATTCATGATATAACAAGGATGAGCAACAAGTTTGCTGAACAAGTTTAAATACAACAAAAAGGATATATCATGATGAATGGGAAATATCCGACAATAAATTCAATTATATGAATATCTAAAGGATTCAACAATATGAATATTATAAGCGAAGATAATGATTGCTTTTAGAATAACTGCTAGTCAAGTAGACTTTGAACTATAACACTCCAATGGAATCAATAGCTAATTGATCCTTTGGTTACTGGCTACAGAATAAGTACTTTAGGGGATCATCCTCGCGTACACCATTTATATGCATAACATTTAAATCTGCTCTTTGTATCTTATATTAGATACCTGGGGTACTCCCCTATCATAAGAGGGGTGTTCTGTCAGTCTAAGAATCCTTACCATCAAATGGTTTGGATAGCTTTTATAAAAATTTCATACACTTGTCTGACTGAACAAAGGTTCAGACTTTATCTAATACAGTTTAAGAATTATAGAACTTTAAACGATGTACAAACCCAAGACTGTACGAACTCAAGTGCACTAAGTGCGAATATCAATAATATCGATGTGAAATAATTGTAAGGTAATTAAACCACTTAATAGCATGCTTGGAAATAAATTTCAAGCTTAGATGAATAACTTTCAATTCAACAATAACATGCACAATGCAATATGAGAAGGATAGAAAAATTTCACAAAACTCAAAGTTGTGTAAGTTAGGAAACTTGCTCAAGTAAAAGTAGGGTTAGGGAACTTGCTCAACGATAATTAGAGTAAGTTTAGGAAACTTTCTTACGATATGCGTCAAATAAAGTAATGCAAGGGTTTAGGATACTTGCCTGTTTGCTCAGCTACAATACAATTCTAGCTTTAATTAACTTGCGTTGAAACGACCTAACATTAACAAGTCAGTCTTTCCAATTAGTATGTGTAAAGTAATATGAGTCCACACTTACAAGAAACAAATCACCACATAGCATGCTTCTATACATGTATCATTACATTACCTAATTAGTTTCTAACACACTATGTCATAGTTGAAATCAGTATTGACTTTAAAGTCGTAAACACTAATTCATCATAGAATATTTCAATAACATGTTTATTAACACCTGACTACTATACTGGACATGTATTACAGATTAGAGTAATCATATAAGCATGCATCAGTTCTCAATTTATTGACAGAACTCAGACCTCACTGCAGACTGGCGCACCCTCGCCTGATTTGTACTAAGGAGACGCGCGGCTGCGCGGCTCCCAGTTCAAACCAGAGCTAAGCAATCACTTACTTGGCTTAGCTTGCCCATCCTTGCACACATAAACAATATTAACATGCCAAGGGTCCCTTCGTACCTCTCAAGTTCAATCTAGGTTCCTCCTTTCATAATATGGTTTTAAGTTTGAATATCTCATGTTAACTTACTAAGCATACAAAGAACTTTGAACTCACATTTATATTCATGGAAATATATATAATTAAGTCACATAAACTTGTTCAAATGTTCTGAATTCATAGGGTCACAAGGTCCACTAAGTTTCTTATTTCAAACTTCCAATTTTCCTTTTTTTATAGAAAAACCATAAAAATCAAGTTAACAACTTATTATACATGAAGCAAGCTTATGCCTTATGTTATACTCATGTATATACATATCTAGGTTATTTACACATGCTCACAAAGTTAGAATATAAATAAGGTTGTTTGAAATCATGGTTTGTTTTCCAAACTTATAAGTGTTCTTTGAAAACTCAAGCTTAAATCAAACTAACATGACATACTACATACAATTAAAGTAACCTCATTCCATGTGTTAAGGTTAATTACATGCATGGTCCAACCAACCTAACCTGTTCAGGATAACACAGGATAACTAAGTCAGTATCTAAGGCAGACACCCCGTGCGGCCGCGCGGTATTGTGCTATAGAAGTGGCGCGGCCGCTCCACTTCGTCCAGAGGCAAAAAAAATGGCTCTGCTTCTGCATTTCAGCAACCCATCATACAAATTCCTTATGAAAATTGTTTCTAACCTAACCCAACACATTTAGAAGTTTGTATAACACTAAACCACATATCCCAAATCAAATATAAACTAATACATGCTTAATTCAAAGAATCACCCCATTAAACAATTTATCAAAAATTAAGAATGGGAATGGAAGTTATACCTTTGTGACTCAATTCAGCTGCTCTATACTCACTCTATATAAACTAATTCTCAGTAAATTGCAACAAGGAAGGTGAAGATCTTATTTATAGAAGATTGATTATCTAGATAATGGGATTACCTCCCAAATCAAACCAAAGAATTTCAAGAATGCCCAAGGGTTAAGAGAGAGTTGGTGATTCACTTATGAATCCCACTCCCCATCCACTTATTACTCTAGATTGGTGAATTTGAGATGAAGAATAGAGTAGGCTTGCTAGCTTCTTTTTGTTTTCATGTGGAAGAAAATGAAATGGGACTCTTATTATGGGATAAGAGAACTCTCAGCATTTGCAAAAAAAATGAAATGCCACACTTGGCTAATACCTTATATACACATAATATAAACTTAGGTTATAAAATATGTATACACCATTCAATTCACATAGCATATGTTATAATGATTTAAAGAGCATATAATGTATTTCCTAATTATAAGGTATCAAGTAGTGCACATACATATAATCCAGGTACATTATCTATTATCATGACTGTTATTATCATAATAACTTAATGAAATTATTATTAATTTAATAATTGATATTATTATATGTCAATAGGGTATACATGAATGTTAACCCACACACTTCATATCATACAACAATATTATTATGCAACTCACATGAATGCAAATAACTCTTACTATATAGTCTATATATATAATATATAGACATATTAATGTGCCACCTCGTACTATATAAAAATATAGTTAACTATCATATAATAAAGGTTTAAATTATTGCATGCTTGCACAAATTAATCAAGTAAACATATAATTATTTTATAAATTATTAATCTGTTACACATTAATTATTATTTAATCATCATAATTATTAAATAACACATTATCAACTAATTATTCAAAATTACAATTAATCAATATGTTCAACTCTTGCTACTATATTCAAATAATTTGAATATTTAATTATTAATAATCCTATTAATTCTTTGATATCAAACTCTTAGGGTTAGTCCACTAATTTAAATAACTATTAGTGACTCCCTTTAACCAATTCATAAATTCACATAATCACATAAGGTTTAAATAGACTCACAAAACTAACTCATAAAAATTTAAATCACATATTTAATTAAATAAGGAGTTTAAATTTCACGGTCATTACAGTAACGACACTTGGGTTTGGTTGGTGATCAATTCTCGGAAAGAATCAAACAACAAAAGGAGGCTAGTACTACTAGTCCTTTTCCTTTCCTGACCTATAGTATTTCCCTTCTTATTGGCCATCTATGTGAACAGAAACAAACAAGGACATAAAAGATTTTAATAATTGTGGTTGTTTTGATTTTCTATTTGATTAAATTTTTTGTGATTTTTCATCTAATTCACTTTTCAGGTTATTGTAATATTTCTTTTTCGGGACATCTCACCTTAACAAGGATTTTGGCTCGGATATAGAAAAGGATACACTTTTTTCACTGCAATAAGGAATCATCTGTGCCGGTAATCTTTCTTTTCCGGACCATCTCACCTTAACAGAATTTTGGTCTAGAAATAGAAAAGACTACACTTTTTTCCACCGCAACAAGGAAGCATCTGTTCTGAGCCATTTCACCTTAACAAGGATCTTGGCTCATATTTTCTTAAAGAAAAATCAACACCGTAAGGAGGAAGCATCTTATTCCAGGCCATTTCACCTTAACAAGGATCTTGGCTAGAATATTCATGAAGAAAGGGCAACACCGCAATGAGAAAACATCTATCCTGGGCCACTTCACCTTAACAAGGATCTTGACTCAGATATTCACGAAGAAAGGGCAACACCGCAACGAGGACACATCTATTTCGGGATACTATTTCACCTTAACAAGGATCTTGGCTCAGATATTCTCAAATAAAAAGTAACACCGCAACAAGGAAGCATCTGTTCCGAGCCATTTCACCTTAAGAAGGATCTTAACTTTTTCTCTAAACATTCTTAAAGAAAGACCACAACTTTTGTTTTTTACGGCGAAGTAACATTAATCCCAAGCGATTGATTCAATGAGCAAGGAGAAGTTAAATGTAAGAGGGGAAGAGCTCCCTAGGTGGCTAAACCCTAGGGGCCATACCCTAGGGCGACCAAACCTAGTGGCCTCCTCCTTCATATTTTTTCGTTCTTCCTCTACCCATTTTTATTTGAATAGCTTCAAATGTTCGTGCTCTTTTTTGCTTCTTCTTTCAGATGTTTTTAAGCTTAAATCTCAAACTTTCCTCTTTGCTATGATAAACACTCAAGTTCAAATGCTTTCCTTTCCATCCTTTCCTTGCTCTTTAGAGGCCTTATGCTGAATTCTTTTTTTCTTGCAGGCCCTCGATCTCCATTGAACATTTTGCACACCCAGAAACCTCCAAGGAGCTCGGTTCCTCAGTGATTGGGGAAGGGCTCCCCTTTTTTGGTCCTTCCGACGTCTTTTGGGAGCAAGTTCAGGCTTATGACAATCCAGTTTTTTTTTGCCAGAGAAGGAAGACTTGTTTCTATATGCAACAGCTTGCGAATGTCGGGATGACTTTCCCCATTCCGATCGTACTCCCCGCATATACATAGAGTAACATGAGTACCCTTTCAATCCCCTTCGTTTCTTGTCTGATTCATCTGGCTGCCTTTAGGGATGGCAGCATTGGACTGACGAGATACTTGGGAATGTGATTATGTGGATATACTAAAAATAGGGCTGACATTCTTCATTACATTCAACTATGCAGTGACTTTCCCCACCAACAGAACCGTGATGCTCTTACCATGTTGATTTCACTTTAGTGCTCCTTTACATGCACATTCGTCACTGCTTGAGGGGAATTCAGTACCCCTAATCTGGAGGATATCTATGTCATCTACCAGTAAGCATTTGCCTCCTGCACGTGAGTCACACTTTTGGTGGGATGATCGTGTAAAATGTTTCAAGTGTTGAAGTCTCAAAAACGAAAGTCCTGTGAGAGGGAACCTCTAGGGGAAAAACCCTAGGAAGACGAGCCCTGTAGGAGCTCTCCCTGGATATCTTGGAAAATCTTCCATCTAATCTTTCTTATTCTCTCTTGAAATTTCTTGTTTCTTCAGAATCAAGAAGTCATCGAGAAGGCCAATGTTGATGAAGAGGATGATGATGTTCCTATTGGGCTCTTTGCGAGTTGAGGACTTGAAGCAATTTAGCGATGATGTTGAAGACCTTGCAGCCGTGGGTGTTGATATGTCTCCTTTTCGTGCTAGGCTAGATCTTCTCAAGTCAAAATTTTATATTATTGCACTTCGTTTAGAGGTTGTTATACGCAAGTGTGAGGATGATTGCTTTTCAGTACAATTCTCAGATCTTGACGAAGCTGCAATAAAATTGGAGGCCAAGTCTCATGATCTAGAGTCCAAGCTTCGGGATGTAAAGTGTCAGCGACGGGACTTAGAGTCAACTACCCAAGAGGTCAGGGAGCTGAGAGCGGTAAATCTTAAGATTTCATGAGACCGCCATTGTTGACTTGGAGGCTTTAGCTATGCCCCCTCTTCAATTTGATATGTCATGGCCTTTAGATCATAGCCTTTTGTAGTCTTTTCCTTTTCCTGTATCAGAAACTCATTTACATATATTTCATTCATCGAATTGTAGTTTCTTTATCCCTATTGATTGCCTTTAATTTGAATGATTCCTTAAAACTAAATATTTAATATTGGATCTTAAGTTATCCAAATTAATGCTCCAAGACAACAATAGGCCTCATAAAAAAAACAAACATAAATTTTGTTAAAGAAAAAACATGTCTTTTTTTTTCTTTTTGATTTCATTCAAACCAACACTTAAATCTATATTTTTTTTTATCAAATATAAGTGAAAGTTTGACAATTTATTGATAATCAAGTGGCTTTTAACGAAAAGCATAACGTTTTAGATAATAATCTTGCTTTTATCGGAGAAAGCATAACGATCACCACTTTTAGAGATAAAGTGTAACTTTCATACTTTTGTCAGAGAAAGCATAACGTTTGCCACTTTTAGAGATAAAGTGTAACTCTTCTTTTTTCGGGGTTGAGGGCTTATACTCAGGTGCCTCAATCACTTTTAAAGTTGAAAGTGTAACTTCTGAGGACTTATAGTCAGGTGCCTCAATTACTTTTGAAGTTGAAAGTTTAACTTTTCGGGACTGAGGACTTATAGTCAGGTGCCTCATTCACTTTTGATAGTAAAGTGTAACACTCGGGTGCCTCGTCACTTGGGTCATCTAATTTCTTAGTAAGTGCAATCTACGAGGACTTGAAATCTGGTGCCTCATCACTTAGGTCGTCTAATTTCTTGGCAAGTGCGGTCTACGAGGACTTTAAATCGGGTGCCTCATCACTTGGGTCGTCCAATTTCTTGGCAAGTGCATTTTACGAGAACTTGGCCACCAATTAAAGTGGACCACCATCTTGGGTAGATTATTTTTTTCGTCAATTCTTGTGCCTCCTCCCTTGGTCACCCAATTACTTGGCAAGGGATACTCCTGAGGACTTAAACCACCATTTTTGGTGGACCACCATCTTGGGTGGATTTTTAATTCGTCAATTCTTGTATCTATAGTTCAGAGTTCTTTCGATGGTAGAGCCAGTATTTGGGTTGTCCATCATCTTGACTTCTGGGGCTGCACCATGAGTGATAGTGTTGCACGTTTCTTTTCCTAGTTCAATCTCTCCGATCGCCAGCTTCTCATGGTATATCCTCCGCAAACTGTAATAGTCCATAGTGGAATGTCCTGCGTATTGGTGGCATACACAGAAGTCTGGTCTTCTTTTCATCTCTTCCGTTATAACCAACCGGGGCCTTGGAGGCTTCACCACTCTGTGCTCGACCCATTGTTCGTACAGGCCCTTAAATACCTTCTCACTACATGTGATAGCCTCCAGAAATGGCATTCTGATATACTTGTCCCCATACTTTTATCTACTTCGCTCAAATTTCTCATTATTCTCCCTCTTGCCCCCTTGTGGTTTTGACTGAGAATCTGCCAAAGCCACAGTTGTTGTCTTCTTGCCCTTCCATGTAACCGTCGCATGTCTGGTGGGCAATGTCATGATTCCTCCCAAGTCTTGTGCAAAAGATGAGAGGGTCGCAAATGAATCACAAACCTTGGTAATGAGGTGGGGCTTGAAGGCGTCTAAAGCATCATTATTCCATATGCTGACCAAGTTCTTTTCTTCAATTACCTCTGCACACTTCTGTGCTTGGGCCCTGAACCTATCCATGTAATCCGACAGCTCCTCGTTTGGCATTTGCTTGAATCGCATGAGCTCTACAATGGTTACTTGTTTCTACACATAGAAAAATTTCTTAAAAAAATGTAATTTAAATCATCCCAATCATGGACTGATCCCTTCTCCAAGTTGTAGTACCAACTGAAGGCTCTATTCGTCAAAGTCTTGTTGAATTCCCACATCAACAAAGTGTGATTGTTCATTTCATCATATCCTAACCATGGGGACATCGACTCCATAAACCTGGCAATGTGTTCCCTAGCATTTCCTTTCTCCCCATTGTATTTTGGAAATTGTGAGGGATGCTCGATATACCCTGTCGGGTAAGGTTGTGTCTGAATATGTGGCAGGTAAGGTGGAGTAAAGTCTAACTCCGAAGGTCGGGATATCTGCCTGCGAAGTTGATTGATCACATTGATCATATCATCCGTCGTCACGTATTGGCTCGTGGCATGGACTCTTTGTGGTGTTGTGACGTATTGCTGCATTGGCGGTGTGTATGGTAAAGAAATTGGTTGATGCACACTTGCATCGTGCAAAGCTTGCATTGGTTGTGCTAGTTGAATCGTTCGTTGGACGTGGCTTGGGATGGTCGGTACCTGCACTTTTGAAAATGCGGGGAGAGTGGTCGTGATGATGTTTTTCTGAGGCTGGCTTGCTTCCAGTCTGGGTTGTGGCATGTCATCACTGTTTTGGGGTTCCAACACTACAAAAAAATAGACATTTGGCAACAATTTTTCGGGCAACGACTTATAAAGTCATTGCCAAAAATGCATGTTTAGCAACAAAATTTGTCATTCATTGCAGTTTATGAAAGGCTTTCATTTTTCGTAACGAAATTCATATGTCGTTGCAAAAATTTGTTGCCAAATCGTTGGCGGGAAAAAAAAACACATTGCCTATTTTCTTTTTTATTGCCGATGAGATTTCTCCTCATCATCAGCAACGAAAACTTTTTTGTTGCTATATTTCGTTGCCTAATATAGGCCACATTCATTGGCAACAATTTTTTTTCGTTGCGTATTTAATACATTTTTTTGTAACGACTAGTAAATTGTTGCCCAAAATTAAGACAAATCCAATAAGCATGCCTCTTTTTTTTCCTCCCAAAACGCATCATTTTTCATTTAATTTTTTTTATATTTATTTGGACACAATTTTATACAGTGAAATGTTTCACTCCGTCCGTCTCAAAATAAATGGCCAGTTTTTTTTAAGTTATAATTTTTGAAATTAAAACTGAGCACATAATAGATATATTTTCTAATTTACAAAAATTAAAGTTTGTAGTTAATTGGATGTAGTTTATAATGATCATATTCGCACACTTATAATTTTGGAAAAAAAAATTAATTTCTAAAATAATTTATATGAATTTTTCTTGTGACTCGTTATTTTACATATATACTTTTTAACAAGGGATGAGCAAGGAATCGAAATCGCTCCTGAAATTGCACCAAAAATCGACCAAACTGTACCGATTAAGTCATGCCAATGGTTCCGGCATAGACCAATTAAGTTGCACCAATAGTGTGTAAGTTCTTTTTTTAACTCCCCTTTTTCAAATTCTCCTTTTTCTTGACTTGTAAATTTTTTTATAATCAAATATTAATTTCTCTTTATATCTTGAATTAGAGGGTGTTTGGCAATGACTTATAAGTTGGTCAAACTAAGTTATAAGTCATTTGTTAATATTTAGTGTTTGACAATAACTTAAATTTTAACTTTTTTTGACTTATAAGTCATTATTAAATTTTTTCATGCTTCATGTGCTATATTTTTTATGTATTAGATAAATTTTACTACCATATATATATATATATATATATATATATATATATATATATATATATATATATATATATATATATATATATATATATATATTAAAATATTCATAGTTACTTTATATATATTTAGTTTCAATGTGGAGATTTAAAATGGGTATATATGTATATATAGATGGTAATAGAATTTATCTAATACACAAAAAATATAACATAAGAAGCGAAAATATCACAACTAGGTTTTGAACCTAAGACGTGTGGGTTATTGGGCCATTAAGCTACCACTAAGTCATTCTAATTTATTAGTTAACTAAATTACCGCCATAACTTGTAGCTGTAGACAGTGTAGCACATGAGCAAATAAGGGGCAAATGAGTAATTTCTCATGTCGCTACAGTCTGTAGCGGCAGGGGGAAATCCATTTTAATCCATGCTATCCAATGTTGTGATCAACGGTATAGATTATGGTTGTTGAAATAGTACTCGTGACAACCGATTGCCAAGCATGTTAGTTCCGGGTTTTCGACCCAAATAAACCCAACCTCATCAAACCTGATTATTATATTTATGCTTTCCAATGTTTCTTATTTCTAGATAGAAGTAGGATATACTTACAAGTACTCCCTCACTCCGAGAATGAAAATGATGATTGATTTTATGCGAATTTATAAGTCATTCCTAATAAGTTAGTTTGACCCATATTAATGTAATCTCAATTTTATCCCTATTTTATTTAAATTTTTCTTTTAAAAAAATAAATTTGTAAAAAAAAAGAGTAAGATGCAAATTCACTTTAATTGGCGTTATAATTTTTATTTTTATTTTTTTATAGCTGAAGTCTTATATACTCATTCATTTCCAATGCAAATGACAGAGAATAAACATAAAAAAATATTGATATTTGTAAACAAGTACAAGAGATCAAAGAAATTAAAAAAATAGAGATTCCAACGTCAGTTAAAATGATGTTACATCTTACTCTACTTTTTTACAAATTTGCTTTATAAAAAAACTTTAAAAAAGTTACAATGCTAGTTAGTTTGACATTGGATCACATTTTTATTTTTTTCAAATTTCATTAAAAGAATAAAATCGTTTTTTAAAAAAGTAAGATAATTTTTTTTAAAATTCGTTTTTAAAAAAAATATTTTTTGAAGTGGTATTGGTTGCCTTTCTGATTTTTAGTCAAAAAAAATCCAAAAATTCAACGCCATTTCAAATGGCGTTCACTAGTTTTTCCCAAATTAGATGTGAGAGCCTTTACTCCCAACGGGTTTTTATTTTTTAAAAAATATTCGTTTTAAAATAAAATCTTTTTTAAAAAAAGTAAAGCTTTTTTAAAAAAAAACTAAAGCTTTTTCTTTTAAAAAATAAAGTTTTTTTTATTTATAAAAATTGTTCTTAAATTAATTAATTTGGTTAAGAGAAGAGCCTATTCCAAGAAAATTTGAACAAAATGGATATAATTGAGAAAGTTGAATATAATTTAGGCAATTCTGAGATACTCCAGATCCAACCTTTCTGCATGATGAGGTACATCATACCCAACCGCTTCCGATTGTTCTCGATTTTTGTTCCTCCTGATTAGGGTTTTCATTTCACTGCGACTCTCTCTTCAATTTAGTTTTGTTAATGAAACAATTGAACCCCCAAACAATAATGGCTCCGAACTTCTCGCCGGGCGGTGGTCGGGTCGACTCCGACTTCGGATTCGCCTTCAATGACATCAATTTCTCTGATCGGATTCTCAAGATCGAAATCATACCCGATAATTTCGATACCAAATCTGACCCTGGGAGTTTCAACGCCATTACAGAATGGGCCCACAATCGTAAGCGAAGGAGAGAAGATGTCAAGAAAGAAAATGGTCAGTTCATTTTTATTTTAATTTATTGTATATTGCGTGTTATATGAAGAGAATCCGAGGCAAATGTCAAGAAAGATTTTTGATTCTTATAAAGCATTGTATTAGGGAGTGGATTTATATAATTAGGGCTTTCTGGTGTAAATTGAAAAGAGGGGAGAAGTGTGCAATGTGTGAATTTTGATATAAAGCTTTCGTCTTGACTGCTTTTTGGCTCTTTTAAAGCTTTATAATGGAATGTGGCCGTGTGGGTTCAACTTGTTCACATTTGAATTGAAATGTGGAGGGGAAGGTATTTTTGGCATTCAATATATAAGTAATAACAAGGACAAGTGTTAGAATGCAGGTTTTTGTGTTAACTCGAATCTTGGTATTTTTTTAGAAAATAGTGTTGTGTGAGTAAATTGGTTACATATACTGAATTCAATTCTGTAAAGGAGCTGAGTGTAATGTGTTGGGAGATTGCATATTTAAATTTGATGTTAAAAGTAAATATTCATGATTATATGAAAAGTCCTTCAAGGAATACATGTACAAGAACTTAGTAGTAGATCAAACTTGTTAGGTTGATCTGAGCTTTAATGTTTATCATTTTGTAAATGAATGTATAGAAGAAAAGATCAAAGTTGTTAGGTTGATCAATATCTTGAGATGTAATAGATAGGCTTCAACAGAATCGTAGTCTATCGAGCTGATCAAAAGATTGCAGAAGTCAAGGCAGAATCGTAGAGCATCAAGAATCGTAGTGTGTCTGCTTTGGAGGGCCTCTCCTTCAATCGTAGAGTGGTCCAAACGCCTGCCGAGTTAAACTCAAGAATCGTAGAATGCTCTTGGAATCGTAGAGTCTGCAAGTCAAGCAAGTTAAGATCGTAGTGTACTAGTGCTTAAGAGAAATCGTAGTGTTCGCTTCTATCAGTACTGAATCAAGCACCAAGGTGGCAAGACACCACGATCATGATCGTAGAGTATCATCTGTCTGTATCAGAAGCATCGAGCCTTGCCCATTTGTTTAAAGATAAATCACAACAAATGTGGAATGGATTATAAACGTTGAAGTCCTCGGGAGTCCCAATAGCATAGCAGTCATCCTTAGTATATAACAAAGAGACGTATTGAAGAAGCTAAGGAAAGTACTATGGGTCAGCAGAAAACACCTTTTCAGGTGTTAGGTGAGATAGCAGTCTGCTATGTCAGTGGGCCAGACTGCTAATCAGAAGTTGTGCAGAAAGTCTCCATCAGATCTCAGAAATGTCAAATATATTTAATGCTTCAACGGATGTCTTCAAACGGATACATTTCAAAGGCATCATATATGCAAAACATAAGCAGATGAAAAGATCAAGCAAGCATACAACAAAACGCTGAAGAACACACAACGCTCAACTCTACGATCTGAAAAAGAAAAGCTTGCTGAGCTACCCAATTCTTTCGAACACAAGCTTAACGACAACTGAGTAGCACCATTCAAGAACTCAACTATTATCAAGTGAAGTAAGAAGTTCCAAGTCAGAAGGACTTGAAGAGTTCTAAGTGAGCTGAGAAGTACCAAGTCTGCTGGACTTGAAGAGTTCAAAAGTGAACTAAGAAGTTCCAAGACTGCTGGTCTTGAAGGAATCTGTGAGATTCAAAGATTGTAAAGATATCCTTAATAGATTTCCTACTCGAGGAGTAGAAGAGTGGACTAGGAGCCTTGAGTGCTCTGAACCACTTAAAATCACTGTGTCTGTTATATTCTTGTCATAACTGCTTAACTCTTATTAACTCGTTATATCTTATAGGGAAAACAAACATATCTCAATTCCGTTGTGATTAAATCATTATCAAAACTAACAAGTATTTTTGGAAAAGAAATTTTAAAATATCTATTCAACCCCCCTTCTACATAACTATTGTGCCTCTGGAAACTAACAATTGGTATCAGAGCAAGTTCTTTCAAATAGCTTACAAAGCTTAAGTAGATCCAATGGCACATCTGATAAGCGAATCAAAGACTGGAGGAGGCAGCAAGCCACCTATATGCAACAAAGATAAATTCTCCAGCTGGAAAGTTCGTATGCAAGCCTACATGGATTCAATAGATGAAGATCTATTTGAAACTGTTCAAAATGGGCCCTACGTTCCTACAAAGTTTGTACCAACTTCAGACGATCCAAACAGAATTCGGATCAAGGTTAAAGCAAAATGGACTGACAACGAAAAGAAAGTTGTCCAACTCGACAAAAAGTCCAAGAACATTTTGTTCCAATCTTTAGAAGATGACTTGTTTGAAAATGTGGTCAACAGCAAAACAACAAAGGAATTATGAGAAGCATTGCTCATCATGCATGAAGGAACAGAAGAAGTCAGAGAAAACAAGCAATCTCTTCTTACTTAGCAATATAAAATGTTTGCCCACGTTCCAAGAGAAAATGTCACTTTCACCTATGAAAGATTCAATATTCTGCTCAACTCTCTTCGAGCCTTTGGAAAGATCTATCCAAATAAAGATCTAATCATAAATTTCATGAGAGCATTACCTAGCAAGTGGGATGCCAAAACCACTACCATCAAAGAATCAAAGAATCTCCATGAAATGACTGTTCAACAGTTATATGGCAACCTTCTCACGTATGAACTGGAGTTGACTCAACGAGCAGAAACTCTATCTGAAGGAAGAAAGAAGGACAAAGGGGTTGCTCTAAAAGTAACAGATAACATCTCCAAAGTTAACACTGAAAATGATTCTGACTATGATGAAGATGATGATGAGGACTTTGCAATGCTGGTAAGAAGACTCAAAAGATACATGTGTCAAGGCAGAAACAACAAACCTAAGAAAGTCAACAACTACAACAGCCAGGAGCAGATAACTGACTTATGCTACAACTGCAAGAAGCCTAACCATTTCATTGCAAACTGCAACAAACCTCTTAGAGAAGAACCAAAGAGGAAATCAAATTCAAAGAAAGAATTCAAAGGAAACAAGAGGCCCCAGAAGAAAGACAAAGGTCTTGACTTTAACTCTCCTGATGTAGATATTGATGATTTAAGAACTACACTGCATGGCATATCATCTGATTTACATCAATACATAAAATGGTTCATAGTTTTGTCTAAAGATTATTCTCTTCTTCGAAAAGAGAAAGAGAAAGTTCAGGAAGAACTGGAAACATCTCTTCCAAGTACTAATTCACTCTCCAAATTTGAAGATGAGAATAAGCTCGTAAAACAGACCAATGAACTTAATGCACAAAGAGAGTCAAATCTATCCTCTAAGATTGAGGAACTAGAAAAGACAATCTCAACAAGAAAAAATCCTCTTCTTTCATGGACTCCCTGATCTCCAGTCAGAGAAGTGCATCTGACAGAATAAGTTTAGGTTTTGGGGGATCTACCTCAGAACCATATGTGAAAAAGATAAAGGAAACTAGCTCTAATAATGTTTCAAATTTTAATAGAAGCATTACATTTGTGAAATCCTCACAGAAGGAAGAACCAATCCATCTCTGCTCTTCTGATCCAATCCATGTCTCAAGGCATAACGGATCCCATGTTGGCCTAGGATTCAGAAATAAGAAAAGTAACTTAGTCACTACTCTCCAACCTCGAAGGGTCGTAGAGTCGAGTAAAATCAACTCCACGAACCAACTGAGAAGGAACAATAGAGTTAAGATTTACTATTCACAAATCATGAATCACAAGGATACATGGAGAAAGAAGAGCCAGTATAAAGGAAGGATTGTCAATAACCCACATAAGTTCAAATGGAGGAAGAATCTACATACACACACACAAGCATGCATCATATTAGATGTTTTGTATGTAATAAGATTGGTCATAAAGTTGCAATATGCTACAATAATCCTATGCATATAAGATCCAAGGTCAAGCAAATTTGGGTTCCCAAGGGTACTAACAAAGTAGGACCCATGCAAGTATGAGTACCAAAATGAGAGTTTTATCTTACCACAGGAATAGAGCTCCACGATCACAACCTGGTATCTAAACAGTGGATGCTCATGGCACATGACCGGGAACAAAGCCCTCCTATCTAACTTCATAAAGAAGGAGGGTTCGTCAGTTATCTTCGAAGACAATGGCTCCGGCAAGACAAGAGGATATAGCTCAGCTGGGAATGGTGCAGTGTCCTTCAGTAAAGTAGCTTATGTGGAAGGACTAAAGCACAATCTTCTGAGCATAAGCCAACTCTGCGACAAGGGTCATCAAGTTACCTTCCTCAGCAATCAATGTCAAGTCAGAGATCTGAAGACATCCTCTATAAAGCTGACCGAAACAAGAGAAGGAAATGTCTACACGGTTAATCTTGGTCAATTGAGCTCTGACGAGACAATATGCTTTCTGGCTAAAGCTTCTAAAGAAATGAGTTGGTTATGGCATAGAAGACTGTCTCATCTCAACTTCAAAAGCATGTCAAAACTGGCCTCCAAGGATCTAGTAGCAGGCTTACCCAAGCTCAGCTTTGTTAAAGAAAGGCCATGCAACGCCTGTCAGCTTGGAAAACAGACTAGAAGCTCATTCAAGAGCAAAACTGTCAACTCAATTGACAAGCCTCTGCAGTTGCTTCACATAGATCTATTTGGGTCAATTCCAACAACAAGCCTAGGAGGGAAGAGATACTCATTGGTTGTAGTAGATGACTATACCAAATTTACATGGGTGTTCTTCCTAAACTTAAAAGATGAAACAAGCTCCCAACTAATTAAGATGTTCAGACTGGTGATGAACGAGAAAGGGGAGAAAATCAAAGCTATAAGCAGTGATCATGTGAGAGAATTTGACTTCTCTGAGATGGACCAGTTCTGCACAGAAAATGGCATCAGTCATAAGTTCTCAACTCCACGAACTCCTCAGTAAAACAGAGTTGCTGAGAGAAAGAACAAAACGTTGATAGAGGCTGGAAGAACTCTACTAGCAGCAGCCCGTCTGCCTGAATACTTCTGGGCAGAAGCTGTCAACACTGCATGCTACACTCAAAACAGATCTCTTGTGCACTCTACGTTAAAGAAGACTCTCTACGAACTGTGGAAAGGAAGAAAGCCAAGTGTCAACTACTTTCATGTATTTGGTTGTGCATGCTATATTCTCAACAATAGAAAACAATATCTGACAAAGTTCCAACCCAAGTCAGATGAAGGAATCTTTCTCGGATATGCCACAGACAGTAAGGCCTACAGAGTGTTCAACAAGAAGACATTGAGTGTTGAAGTCTCAATTCACATCATCTTCGATGAAACAGACTTGAACAAAACAGTATCTCAAGACACTATGAATAACAATTCAGACACTACGAATGAGGTCGTCGAGCTCAACACCACGATCGTAGTCCCAAAAAATGAAATCGTCGAGACAGGAGAGGAGATCGTAGAGAGAACTATGTCAGACAACGAACATCCACATCAAGAAGCAGAAATTGATCTTGAAAATCTCATACAAGAAGGCATCATGACAGATGTTCCAACAGGAAACAGATGGGTGAAAGATCACACTCAATACCTAATCATTGGAGATCCAAATGTAAGGGTCAAGACAAGAGCTGCCACCCAAAATGAGTGTTTCTATCTAAAATTTCTGTCATAAAAGGAACCAAAGAAGATAAAAGATGGTATGGAAGACTCCAGTTGGATAGAAGCCATGCAAGAAGAACTAAATCAGTTTGAAAGAAGCAAAGTATGAAGATTAGTTCCAAGACCAAGAAGCCATCCAGTCATTGGCACTAAGTGGATTTTCAGAAATAAGATGGATGAAGATGGAGTAATAACAAGGAATAAGGCAAGACTAGTAGCTAAAGGTTACTCTCAAGAAGAAGGCATTGACTATGACGAGACCTTCACACCTGTTGCCAAATTAGAAGCCATCAGAATATTTCTTACCTTTGCTGCCCACATGAAGTTCAAAGTCTTTCAGATGGATGTCAAAAGTGCATTCCTGAATGGTGAACTCCAAGAAGAAGTATATGTGGAACAACCTCCAGGTTTCATCAATCCAACTCTCTCTAATTATGTCTATAGATTAGACAAAGCCTTATATGGTCTTAAACAAGCACCTAGAGCATGGTATGAAACACTAACTAACTTTTTTATTGAAAATAGTTTTACTAGAGGTAGAGTAGATACCACATTATTTCTTAGAAAGCATAAAGACAAAGTCTTATTAGTTCAAATATATATTGATGACATTATCTTTGGCTCTACTGATAAAAAATTGTGTAAGAGATTTGCTAAGCTTATGTAGAGCAAGTTTGAAATGAGCATGATGAGTGAGCTGAACTTCTTCCTTGGACTACAAGTAAAGCAGAATGATGAAGGAATCTTCATATACTAAGCCAAGTACATTAAAGACTTACTTAAAAAGTATGGCATGGAATCAGCCTCTCCCATGAAAACACCAATTGCTCCAGCCACCAAGCTTGACAAAGATGAGAAAGGTAAAAGTATTGATATAACTCAATACAGAGGTATGATAGGCTCTCTTCTATATCTAACTGCCAGTAGACCAGACATAATGTTTGCAACATTCATTTGTGCTAGATTCCAAGCTAATCCTAAGGAATCACACTTAACTGCTGTAAAAAGGATTTTTAGGTATCTCAAAGGCACACCTCACTTGGGACTTTGGTATCCCAAGGAGTCCTCCTTTGATCTAACAGGATATACAGATACTGATTTTGCAGGCTGCAAAATCGATAGAAAAAGTACCAGTGGCACCTGTCAGTAGCTATGAAACAGACTTGTGTCCTTGTTTAGCAAGAAGCAACACTCAGTATCTACCTCAACAGCAGAAGCTGAATACATTGTGGTTGGTAGCTGTTGTGCTCATATCTTATGGATGAAAAATCAGCTAGCAGACTATGGGTTTGATTTTAAATCTATACATGTTCATTGTGATAACACAAGTGCCATAGGAATAACACACAATCATGTCATGCATTCTAGGACTAAGCATATAGAAATAAGATATCACTTTATGAGGGATCATGTTCAAAATGGAACTATATCATTACAATACATCCCTACTAAAAATCAACTTGCTGATGTTTTTATAAAGCCTCTAGATAAATCCAGATTTAATAAATTGATAAGTGAATTAGGCATGCTAAATCTACAATCATTAACTCTGTGCTCTAGTTTATGCTAACTATGCAGATATAAAGGCTATGTTCAAAATCGTAGAGTTGACATGAAGGATCACGATCGTAGAGCTGCCTTGACATGAATGACCACGATCGTAGAGCTGCCTCAACATGACAAAGAAGCATCTTGTGATGACAACATTCCCAACAAATCCAAGCAATCCCTCTGTTAAGCGCCTCAAGGACAAACCTGATCCTTAGTTCATTCTAAGAGGTTGACCCTTCCTGAGTTACCTTAATCCGGAAGGAATGCTAAGTCAAAGTTCATCACAAGGATTCAGTAGTGAACTCAACGATCGCAGTGCAACCTCAACGATCGTAGTGCAACCTCAATGATCGTAGTCCTCCCAACAGATACACTGGCTCAGGGGGAGCTAAGGGCATATCAGTATTTTCCATATCAGTCAAAATCGTGGAGCCAAGCAGGATTTAACACATGTACCACTAAGCAGATCGAGAGGAGGGAAGTTACAAGTATAGTTTGAAAAGGTTTTTTTGAAATCTCACCTCATAAGTTCAAAAAGTTATTCCTCTCTCTCTACCAGCAAAAACCCTTGCTGTCAGAAACGCTCAACCAACCTCAGTGTAAGGGAATCAATGGCGGCTTCAAATGTTATCACTGGTTACCGACTCTATTTTGACGAGTTTAAGACAGATGACCCTTAATTCCATAAAATTTTGTCTCTGTTGAAGAAAGCTGGTCTTGAAGAAGCTCTACGAACCAGCACATGGATTTACCTGAAGCTGGTGAAAGAGTTCTACAGAAATGAAGCTTTTGAGAGCGATGTTATCACCACAAGGGTCAAGGGCGATCAAATTAAACTCAAAGCGAAAGATATAAACCTAGACCTAGGTTTCAAATCAAATGGACTTCTGTCGATTGAGGTCATTGACTTTCATGAAGGTCTGAGGAAGATGCATCACAAAAAGTTTCAGACCGTCAAGGGGTACAAGAAGAAAGAGTTTCCCCAAAGGTATGAGTTTTTGGTTGACATTGTTGAGAAATGCATATGCTGCAAGAGCTCTGGCCATGACTCTAAGAATGAAGTGCAACTTAAGCTCATGACCCAGCAGCTGTTTCAAAGCTGGAAAAGAAATCCAGCAGAAAATGTCATAATGATGTCTAAATCCAGTGGAAGAACTGGTGAAGAGAAGGAGTCTGGGCTACCAGGAAACATGTCAGTTGTAAAGGAAATTGATGAAGAAGAAGAAATCAATAAAGTGGAACCCATTGCTTTGATCAGAAAAAGCAAGGGTAAGAGAAAAGTGAAGGCTCAGATGACAGAGGAGCCTCAAGGTTCAATTACTGATTCACCTCAAGAGAGTTTAGGCACTGAAACTCTGAAGAAATTAAAGAGGAAAGAACAACAGTTTGAGGAAGAAGAAGATAGAGCTACCATCTCCCAGCTGCTTAAGAAAGGAAAACGCAGCCATAAGTCAAAGAAGTCTTCATTCTCTTTGATCGTAGAGTCACCACTTATCGTAGAGTCCAGACTTGACATCACTCCAGAAGAGGATGCTGCAACAGGTTCTCAGCCTGATCAAACCTTCAGAGCTGAAGTTGAAGAAAGTACTGAGGTTGTGGCTCAGCCTAGGAAGTTAAAGAGAAAACTTGTTAAGAAATACATTCTTGTCAATGAAGGAGTATTAAAGGAGGAAGACAGAAGAATAACTGCTAAGAAATAGCTACCTAAAGCTAGTAAGGAGAATACAGCTCTAGTTAAGGGGGAGCTTCCTGACATTCCTACACTAGAGAATGCTCCAACTGAGGGGGAGCTGCTTGAAGTTCAAATGAATGATCAAATTGAGGGGGAGCCTCACGAAGTCTCTATGTCAAAAAAGGCTACAGCTAAGGAGGAATTGCCAAGAGATCATCATGAACCCTCCTCAGTCCCTCAAGAGATCCTAGCCTCAGAAACTATAGAAATAGAAATGATTGAAGCTATGGAGGATGAGAGAGCAGAAGAGCAAAGAAGAGAAGTAGAGATGATTAATGTAGTGCAAATTTCAAATGAAGACAAGGAAGAAGAAGAGGATGACGAAGTTGGGATCATCGCAGTGGGCTGGGATGGATATAGGAGAGCCAACTACAATCAATTGTTCTCCTATCTACCTATGATGCCATTTCACAGAGCCCAAATCCTCAACTCCTGGGATCACATATTCTGGACCTTCAAAGCCTATCCAACAATCTCTGTGCTAGCTCATGGATTCCCAGGCAACCTCACTTTTTCCCGAGAGCTGATTACTAATGGTCCCTCTTCAGAAAATGGGCGTGAGGTACAATCTATTCCCATCTCTTTCAGAGTAAGTCACTGTCCACCATCAATCTTCAACCAATTCTACGAATTGCCAAGATGGTTTGAAGAGATACTTCATCCACTTAACCAATTTCCAGTTACAGAATTCCAACATTCTCTAACTGATGAACCAAATGTGCCTAACTTTGTATTGATCAAATCTCCTACGATCTCTCACTCAATAATTATTGATCCGAATCCAATCGTAGAGTCACCTGCTCAAATCGTAAAGTCACCTCCTGAGACTCAACCTCACACATCTGCTCCTCCATCAGATATCCCTTCCTCATCAACCAATAACTATTTTGATCTTGATCTTGTTCTCCAACTTGCAAGATCAACATACAAGAGCCTTTCCTCCTCATAATCAGCAACTCCTTGAGCTCATATCAGATCGTCCTACCAAAACGAAGTTGTCTAAAGCATCTCAGAAGGTGACCAAGGACATACAAGAAGATCTTGAAGTTCACTCAGACCTTGTTCATCTGAGGCTGACTCATTTGATCGATGCTGCCAACACCCTCCCCAGCAATCTAAGTACTGAGCTTACAAAGAAGCTTAGGGAGATCATAAAGGAAATGATTCAGAGTATCAATGAAAGGGATCAAATTCACTTTCAGACTGCCAAGAATCACAGGAAAACAATTCTCATTTTGCAGAATACTCAGGAATCCCAAAATAATCTTATGATGGAAAGTCTCACAAGTCTACAAACTTCAATGAAAGAATTCCAAGCATTTTCCATGGGCCAAATGCAACCAACAAAAACTGTCTTGGCCATTCTACAAAAGAGACAATCTCGAACTGACTCTCTGCTCCAAGAAAATCGTGAAGACATTGCTCACTCCAAGAATCAGCTCCACGAGCTCGTCCAAGGCATGAGTCGACTATCTGAAGATATTCGAACCCTTGATGCTGACATAAAGGGGGGGAGAATAAAGGGGAAGAAGAGAAAGGCAAAGGCAGAGGTAAATTTACTACTCAATCTTCAAGGAGCCCTCCCGCAAGACAGCCTCGCCATCAGACTCCACGACCTAAACAATAAATTATCATGGCACAACTACTAAGGAGTCAAGAGCCATCTCCAAACTCACAAGGGGTAACCACTACAGGCCTAAACATGCCAATTAGAGATCCATGAGCAGACACGATCATTGGGAACGGCTAAGTCAAAGCGAGCTGGAAGATATTGCATAGAGAGACAAAGCCAACAGGAGAAGGAGAGCATGCCAATCCTCCAAGGAGCAAAAGGTAGAAGAAATAGAGATAAGTAGAAACTCATTGCTCATTGATGTAACTAAGCTTCATTGTAATATCTGTCTTTACAAACATCAATAAACTCATGCTTATTCTCTAGAGATTTTAGTTGCTCACTAAAACACTAAGTCATATTTACTTTCTAACAATTGCATCTAGAAATTGATAATTATGACATAAATCTCCTTGGTTATGTCAACATCAAATAGGGGGAGATAGTTGGGAGATTGTATATTTAAATTTGATGTTGAAAGTAAATATTCATGATTATATGAAAAGTCCTTCAAGGAATACATGTACAAAGACTTAGTGGTAGATCAAACTTGTTAGGTTGATCTGAGCTTTAATGTTTATCATTCTGTAAATGAATGTATAGAAGAAAAGATCAAAACTGTTAGGTTGATCTATATCTTGAGATTTAATAGATAGGCTTCAACAGAGTTGTAGTCTATCGAGCTGATCAACAGATTGCAAAAGCCAAGGCAGAATCGTACCGTGTCTACTTTGGAGGGCCTCTCCTTCAATCGTAGAGTGGTCCAAACACCTGCTGAGTCAAACTCAAGAATCGTAGAGTGCTCTTGGAATTATAGAGTCTGCAAGTCAAGCAAGTTAAGATCGTAGAATGCCAGTGCTTAAGAGAAATCGTAGTGTTCGCTTCTATCAGTACCGGATCAAGCACCAAGGTGGCAAGACACCACGATCATGATCGTAGAGCATCATATGTTTGTATCAGAAGCATCGAGCCTTGCCCATTTGTTTAAAGATAAATAGCAACAAATGTGGAATGGATTATAAACATTGAAGTCCTTGGGAGTCCCAATGGCACAACAATCATCCTTAGTATATAACAAAGAGACGTATCGAAGAAGCTAAGGAAAGTACTATGGGTCAGCAGGAAACACCTTTTCAGGTGTTAGGTGAGATAGTAGTCTGTTGTGTCAGTGGGCCAGACTGCTAATCAGAAGTTGTGCAGAAAGTCTCCATCAGAGCTCAGAAATGTCAAATGCATTTAATGTTTCAACGGATGTCTTCAAATGGATACATTTCAAAGGCATCATATATGAAAAACATAAGCAGATGAAAAGATCAAGCAAGCATACAACAAAACATTAAAGAACACTCAACGCTCAACTCTACGATTTAAAAAAAAAAAGTTTGCTCAGCTACTCAGTTCTTTTGAACACAAGCTTAACGACAACTGAGTAGCAGCATTCAAGAACTCAACTATTATCAAGTGTAGTAAGAAGTTTCAAGTCAGAAGGACTTGAAGAGTTCTAAGTGAACTGAGAACTACCAAGTCTGCTGGACTTGAAGAGTTTAAAAGTGAACTAAGAAGGTCCAAGAGTGCTGATCTTGAAGAAACTGTGAGATTCAAAGATTGTAAAGATATCCTTAGTGGATTTCCTATTCGAGGAGTAAAAAAGTGGACTAGGAGCCTTGAGTGCTCTGAACCACTTAAAATCATTGTGTCTCTTATATTATTGCCATAACTGCTTAACTTCTATTAACTCGTTATATCTTAAAGGGAAAACAAACATATCTCAATTCCGCTGTGATTAAATCATTATCAAAACTAACAAGTATTTTTGGAAAAGAATTTTTAAAATATCTATTCAATCCCCCTTCAAGATAACTATTGTGCCTCTGGGAACTAACATAATGATTCAGTAGACTTTGTATGGAATGATTCCAATGCCCCCCATGCAAAGAGCACATTTCCCTTCCCCACCTATTCAATCAATTTTGATTTTAGATATATGTGCACCACATGTTTGATGTTTTGTCCATCTGTTGCAAAATTTTGAAATCCTTATTTTTACAGTCCGATATGATTGTATACATATGTAAAAAGTTCTATTTTTATCCGTTTATATTGTAATTAATTTAGGTTTGGTCATAGTTAAATGAATTTGCACAAGGTATCTGAAATTATCAGAACCCACAAAAGACCTCTTCAATAATCTAGCGCAAGATAACCATGTATTAACAAATGCTAACAGAAATTATCACTGTTTGGTCAAGTTATATAAAGAAGACAGAGATAGTGCAGACAAATAGACAATCTTTTTCAATATAATTGTTATTGTTTCTTATTACTAATTGGCCTATAATTGGTAGTTTGAAGTTTGGGTTTGATTTGGTGTCATTATTTTTGGTTTATTTTGATAGGTATCCGCTCACACATCAGCAGGGAAAACTGTTGTAGCTTTGTATGCAATTGCTATGTCATTGCGAAACAAGCAACATGTTATATACAATTCGCCTATTAAGGCACTCAGCAACCAAAAGTATAGAGAGTTCAAAGAAGAGTTCTCTGATGTTGGTTTGATGACTGGACATGTCACCATTGAGCCCAATGCTTCTTGCTTGGTGGGTATTGTTATGGCTAATATGTTTCTTTTCTCTCTTTTGCTGAGTCAACTCTTTGTTAACTTTTGTGGATTGCAAAAGTTTTTTTTATGTATATATTTATATTAAATTTACTTTTAGGTTATGACCACAGAAATTTGGCGTAGTATGCAGTACAAAGGATCAGAGATTATACGAGAGGTTGCATGGGTTATATTTGATGAGGTACATTATATGCGTGATAGAGAAAGAGGTGTCGTATGGGAAGAGAGCATTGTTATGGCCCCCAAGAAATCGCGATTTGTATTCCTATCGGCTATAGTGCCCAATGCGAAGGAGTTTGCTGATTGGGTTGCAAAGGTGATTTGATTATACTTATATTCATCCTGTAATTGTCATCTAAAGAGGGTTATAATTCTCCATACCAAAAAAAAGAAAAAAAAGAGGGTTATGGTTTCTCCTAAATACCATGAGAGTAATGCTTTATACAACAAATAGTCTTTTTATATTTTACAAGTGAGGACAGTTTTTTTCTTGAATACAAAAAATGAATCACATCATTGAAAATATTTAAGATATTATGCAAAGACAAGTGCTTGCAATATAAGATTAAAGGTGGGCAACCTTCTCTTAATGAGGTCCTAATTCCAATAGCACTTGTTTTAAGTTATGGCCTTCGAAGGCAGATTAGAACGACATGATTATTCATACTGGTGTGGATGTTAGTTTTGCATGTGAGTTAAGTATTAAATTTGTGAAGGTGCATCCGTGCATGTATATGGTATATCACAAAATTACTTGATCAGAAGAAAAGGATATATGCAACAAACAATTACTTATACATGCCTGCTTACTATGATGATCTTAATATATTCCCACAAATGCAGGTCCATAGGCAACCATGTCATATCGTTTACACTGATTATCGACCAACACCTCTTCAGCATTATATTTTCTCGTTTGGAGGCAATGGTCTATACTTAGTTTTGGATGAAAAGGGAAAATATCGAGAAGATAGCTTTCAGAAGGGTTTAAATGCTCTTGTTCCTGCTAGTGAAGGTTCCAAGAAAAAGGAGAATGCTAAATGGCAGAAAGGTCTGGTGGCTGGTAGAGCAGGTGAAGAAAGTGACATATTCAAGATGGTGAAAATGATCATTCAGCGTCAATACGATCCTGTGACATATAAAGCATACGTGTTGGGAGATATCCTTCAGTAAAAAATGCTAGTGCTAAATGCGAATCCTGTGTTCCCAAAGGTTAGATTATTGTTTTTCCCCAATAGAGATATTTGTATGAGTTTTTGTTTATTCTTATCATCTTATAATGATCAGTTAAATGTCATTCCAATGTTGCTGCTTGTGACTTTATTTAGATCCCCATAGCAATAAGAATATATGGTTTTTCAGCACATTTATGGTGTCCATAGTTTTCGAGTACATAACATGCTCAAAAACTTTTGATCTCAGACTACTTATGGTTAAAAATAATGGATAATCTTTTGAAGATACGGACCATACGGTGGACAAAGATTTATAGTACTATACTTTGATCCATCCCATCAACTAAATCAAACTATGGCTCGTTATTTACTATTCCTAAATACAAGAGGGTCAATCAAAAACCTTAATTAACATCTTGTGTCGCCCATGCCCACGCATATGCTGGCTTTGTAATTCTAATTCTTAGTCTCTGTCCAGTAATTAGTACTCAATTTTTTTTATTTTAATATGTTTAGTTGTTCATCTCTAATTCATGTGATGGCATTCAGATGACCCATCATTTGCTTTGGGACTTGGTGTTGGACTAATGTACTTGATGTCAGAGGGGAAATCCGAAATAAGTAGGCTGCACACGGCAATGGATGAGACTACAAAAGTTGTTCAACAATTGAAAACTGAGATTGCTAAAAGAAAATCATCTCGTAATAATGTTCTTAGTTTGAGAGCTGAAGGAAATGCAGACCCAAAGCAGAGGCAAGCATTCTCGATCAGTGCTCACCAAATCAAGAACTAGAAAACAGATGATATCAGACTTTCTGGTTTCCCTGTAAGTAATGAAGGTGAATGCGGAAGTAGTGTTCTTACCGAAGAGCCACAGTCAGAAGTTTTGATGGATCAGCTTGAAGTAGAGCTTGAATCTGAACTGCAAAAGCTTCCTTGGTGCACCGCAGAAGCTTCTGGCCCTGAAAGATGTTCAGATTTTTTTGAGGTTTGTTTTGTCCAATATGTTTATTCTTGATATGCATTATTGCATCTTAACTTATGTGTGCTCTGCACACTTACCCACACATTCCTTCCTATCCTTGACAAGAGTTATGTTTGCTTATACTCTTTTCTTCAGTTTAGACACAAAGTAATGTCATGCAGTACAGCTATAGACCTTTCTTCTGATTATGCTTGGGTAGTGTAAGGGTTTTCCCTATAGAGGCAGCTAAATTTTGGACAACTGTTTGTTATGAGATCATTTAAGATGGTTGAGATCTTTGAAAGAATCTCATGTTATCATATGTTATCATGGGTGACAAAAATATTAGTGTTTCTATTATGTTGACACTCCTAACTTTTTTTGGTTAAGGATAAAGTTTAATATTGAGTTGGGTCAGGTAGGATTAGTTTTTGATGGACTTTGGAAGCCCTTACCTGGAATGGATCGTGGAACTAAAAGTAAGACAAAGACTTCATCAAACCCATTAGAGTTCAGGTGTTTAAATATCAACCGTATTAAAAGAAGAAATTTAATATAGTTTTCCATGTAAGTTGGGTTTTTCAATTAAAATACAAACGCAAGAAAGTTAGGGTAAAAAAGCTAAAAGATGAATATGTATATCAAATTACCTGCATTTTTTCAGATTTTTATCAACCACTAGTTACTATGATGCATGGCCCCATGTATCTATATTAGGGCTGAGCAAGTAATCAAATTGGAACCGAAACCGCACCAATTAAAACCGCACCAACGGTTCCGGCGTATGTGGCGGTTTTAGGTGGGTTGAATAATTAAATTTACGGTTCCGATTTGGTTACTAGCCAAAACCAAACCGCATAAAACCGAAACCGCACCATGTGTGTGTATGTATGTATTATCTCTAGTAAATTCTAAAGTTACTTTTCACTTGAACACGCTCAGAGAAAACCCCAGTCTTGCATTGCCATTTTTTTCACCAATTGAAAGAAGATGTTAGAGGTTATAGAGTCAAAAATTAAGCAATTGGATTTTAGAATTTTGAATTTGTTTGATGCGTTATTGGAGGGGCTTATAGTTGATGGGCTCGAGCACTTGATGCATTGGTTAATGTCAATGCTATAATTGTAATAGTCTAATAGATTATTTTTAGTCCTCCGTGCAATATATTTTATTCTATCTTCAGTATATACTTTTAATTTTTGAGAAACTAGATAAACATTCTTGCTTGTTATCGAATAGTCTCCGTTGTTTTATATAGCGCATATTTTAGTTTTAAAGCATACTTGATATAATTCTCATTGTCGACTTTGTCACTAAGTTAATTGCTCGATGTAAGTTTTATGTTAAATTTTATTGAAGGCTTAAACTTTTTTGTTGTTTCAATTGGTTTTGGAACCGAAACCGCACCAATTAAAACCGCACCGCACACTTTAAAACCGAACCGCACCAATCACAAACGATTTCGGGTGCGATTTTGAATTTTTCAAATCGCACCTAAACGGTTTCGGGTGCAATTTAGATTTCAAACCGCACCAAACTGCACCATGCTCACCCTTAATCTATATACATGTGGCCTTCTCATTTTTCATATAATGCCGCTACTTTTACTGTTTGTTGGGCTCTTCATAATCATACTTCGTGGAGATTTTAACTTCTTCTGAGAATTTGGTCACTAAATGACAAGAATTTCGGCCTAATCTAAAGCGGGTCTGTTCTCTTTTAAAGTTAGTGGTTGGGTTAGGTTTTGGTATACTTGTCCAAAAATGTGAGTCGTGTGAGTGTTGATTACTCTTTATTCCTGAAAGTTTTGTTAAATTAAGTGGGGTTTTCCATTTGTTGCTGAAATTGAGTGATCACTCACTTTTGCAATTCTCAAGGTTCTTTCTCATTGATACAGAATCTTTGATTCCCTGCTTTTTTTCCTATTTTATATGGTGATGTTGATTAATTTAAAAAAAGTAGTTTTGATTTTTGAAGATTCTGGAGATTTTTCTTTTACCATGTAAAATGAATCTTTAATTTGTGGATGCCCTTTTGTTATCTTTTTCTCTTTTTGCACGTGGGGCAAGTTTTTTTTTTTTCCTAAAATGTTTGGCTGATTTGCTGTTGCATTTTATGGGTTTTGGGTGCAAAAATTAGGTCACTTTGAATCCACAGATTTTTGTTTCATTTCAGAGTAATTTTTGGTATTTGAAGGATAGTAAGAACAAGCCTGCAGAAGGTATGATTTTGTCTCCTCTGTTCTTCATATTACTTGTTTGTGTTAGAGATGGATAATTTTGTTGATTAAATTATTTATTAGAATAATGTTTTAATTTAATGAAAACAACTCTTTCTAGGATTAATCCTATGAAATTTGTTTTTTTTTCTTTCTATTTTGGTACTTCAGTTCTTCTTTTGGTTGCATAAGTGGATTTTACATATCAAAAGTTTTTTTGCTCTCTTTTCTGGTACACACATTTTGAATCTGATTTAATCATTTTGATTAGGTGGATTTTCGTTGAAATGGTTGTTGAAAGACAAAATTGTAAGGCATAATTAATCTTTTTCTTTCTTTGTGTTCTTATCTTTTGTTTTCTTCTTCAACTTGGAATATTAATTTTAGATTTACATTGAAATTATTCTTGTAGGCTGGTGAAAATATGCATGATTTTGTTGTTTAAATTAAAAAAATTATTTATTGGTGTAAACATCAAAAATCTAAAAGGCTGATTTTGATTATTCTTTAAGGTTGGTGATAATGTAACAAGTTAGATCAACACATTTAAATTTAACTAATGGTGTATTTTGTGGTTTATTTTAAGCTAAAATGGTGATAATAAGTAAATTCTTAGGCTGGTTTTGATTATCCTTTTAGGCTTTTTATAACATACATGATTGATTTTGTTGTTTGGATTAGTTAATTTGAATATTTGTGTATTTCTTTTGGTTATTTTCTGCAAAAATGGTGACGAGACGGGTGGATCTTCGATCAGACACAGTAACCAAACCAACAGAAGCAATGCGAACTGCAATGGCCAAGGCTGAAGTTGATGATGATGTATTGACTTTTGACCCGACAGCCCTCCGTCTTGAAACTGAGATGTCAAAGATCACAGGGAAGGAGGCGGTACTGTTTATTAATCATTGCTTTCTTGGGTGTTGTTTGTGATTATTATAGTACGTTTGATTAACTAAAGCATTCACATTTGTCCTCATTTCTATTTAATTATGTGTTTCTGTCATTACTCATTACTAGTTTTCAATAATTCAATACTACTAGAGCTTCATGACTGATGAAGGCACTTATTCAATACTACTAGAGCTCAGATTCTGACTGTTAACAGATTTGTAGGATCATCCCAAGATGAAGGCACTTATTCTCGTTGGCGGGTTTGGAACTCGGTTGAGGCCATTGACTCTCAGCTTTCCCAAGCCCCTTGTTGATTTTGCCAACAAACCCATGATCCTGCACCAGGTATTTCTGTGAGGGTGTTTGTTCTTGTTCAATTATATGATTGATTTTGTGAGTAGTATACTTCTTGGTGGATCAGTTTTAATGAAGGTTTTATAGTTTTTTTTGCTAGCACAAAACTCTTTGGGCATGGAGATAATTGTCATCCTTTCAGAAACCCCCTTTATTTCCCTCAAATTTGAAATCCATATGAGAAGTTTCCAAAAGCCTGCTGGTTTCAGCACTAAGGCACTCTGGTTTTTAATCTACGTTTTAGATATTATAATTAAAAAATCTTAAGATAGGATGAGGGTGAGGTGTCTCATAATTCAAGTTTGACATAAAATTGAAATATTTTTTACTTGATATGGATATCCCTATGTGAAGATATTTCTAATTTCTAAACTATCAGACTTTGTGTAAAGGTTGCTTTTTCTTCATTCTTCCTTTATGGTTGATGTATTATTATTATTTCTTCACTAAATACCATATTACAATTGACTTATGGATGCAGAGTCATTTCAATTTTTGTTTAGGTTTATTTTTTTATTCTATTTATTTTCTACAAACATAAGAATATTATGTGGTAGTGTATTATTTTTTAGAATATATTTATTTTCCTCATCTTTTAGGTTTATATGTATTCAAATAATTTTTCTGTCCATGGTTGCACTTCAAATATATGTTTAGTTTTGGAAATAAGAAAATTGAACTTTTTGATATGCGGGGAGCAGGTGCTACTGAACCTACAACCGAAGACAATGTTCAAATTCAAGTGGCTTCAAGTAATCAGATGCCTTTTATATATAACTGAACTATTGTATTGTAATAATGAACGTAAAAGTTATTAGTTTAGTAGTTTGGTATAATAATGATCATCATATTTTAAGGATGAATTATCCAATAATTATATTGTAATGTTGTAATATGAATGATTTTAAATGATATATATAATATTTTTTATGTTTTATTTTATATTGTTGCTATAAATAAAAGAAAAGACAACATTTATATTGTTGTAAATCATAACAACTTTGGTTGCATAGGAAAAGCAAAAGACAACGTATAGTGTCGTTGCTAATTGACAACTTTCGTTGCTCTCGAAAAACAATCAGCTTCGAATAGTATTGTTGCTAATTGATCATAATTATCCATAACAAAACCAATGGCAACGGAAAAATTCGTTGCAAATTAATATATGACCAGTTTATTTTGTACATTTAGCAACAAACATCGTTACCAAAAAGTACACAATTAGCAACGAAAATCAATTAAGGCAACAATTTCTATATTGTTCAGTAACGGCAAATTTCGTTGGCAAATGTGTATCAAATGCAACGAATTTTATCTTCGTTAGCAAATAAAAATATTCTTTTTGTTGCCAATTAAGCGTATTTTGTAACGAAAGTTATTTTTCAGTAACAATTTCTTAATAAATTTGCTACAAAATATTTCGTTAAATGATTTATGATTTTTCACGAAAACAACATTTCGTTGCGAAATATATTACTTTCTGCAACAGGAAAAAAAATCGTTGCTAGACAATTAGCAACGCTCATTGTGCAACGAAATGTTTAACAACTGAAAAATCGTTGCAAATGGCATTTGGCAACGAAATTTCGCACATTTAGCAACGAAAATTGTTTGTTGCAAAATCACCATTTTTTTGTAGTGATGCAAGTTGATGATTAGAACCAACTGATTCTCTGTTAATGGAGGTACAGTCTGATTCTCTCTGTTATTGTTGTTGTCCTCCACTCCTGCTCGTTCCTCCTGCGAACTGCTTGGAAACATGGTCTTGAAAGTGGGGATTTGCATCAACTGTTGGCGAAAATTCCCCATTACCTCTTGCTTCCTCTGCATCTCCAGCATCATAGCCATCATCATCCCTTGTCCTTCACGTGCTTCCTTCAATGCCTTGAGCATCTCCAATTGCACAACATTTATCTGCTCTCCACTTTCTTCCTCGCCTTGCCTTCCTGCGCCTGTCTGCCTAACATTCGTTGGTTGTTGATCAACCATGTATGGTGATGTTGAACTTCCTTCCAAGGCGTCTTCTGTAGCACCCCTAAATCCAGGTCCCTTGAACCCCGGACCTGGTATGTTACGATACATCATTTCTATAATTACTGCGGAAGATATAAACATAAATTTTTTATACAATAAACTTTTATAACTTAATCCCCAAGGTCTACAACCTTAACTTAATACATACCTCTAATAACTTAAAAGGTTTACAATGTCATTTGCATTAGATAACTTAATAGTTCTAAATGCATAATAATCTACACTTAGAATTCACCTTTGCCATGTCGTTCTTCGAGCCTTTGTTTAAATCTAAAATTTGTTATCATGATATAGCAAGGGTGAGCAACTATTTTGCCCAGCAAGTTTAAATACAATAAAAATATATCATGATTGAAAAGGAATAAACTTTCAAGTTTTCAACAATGTAATATAATTGTGAAAGAGCATGAATCAAAACTTCAATAACTGAATAACTGAATAATTATGCAGAGTAGTCAACAATGACCATGAATAAATTTAACTGAACCTTATGGTAATAAAGGTGATCAGCCTTTTATACCTGATGAATATATGCAACATGCACTAAGTGCGAATCAATAATCAAATATGTAGAATAATTGTCAATAATTAATCCACTAGCATGCTTGAAACATAATAACTCGAGTTTGAGTTAGGAGACTTGCCTTGACCATCGATTACCACTAAGCAGTATAATTTAAACTCTTATGTAAGACCTATCATTTATAAGATCGATCCTCTAATTAGCATAATACATTTTATCTCACAACGCTATTACTCAAATAATAAATTAGCTAACATTTAGCCACATATTCAAACATTGAATAATTCTTTCACTCACTAGTAATATTATCATCATTTGATAATATTATTATCACATAACCATCATCTTAAATTCGCGTCTAATATTATAAATTTTTTAATAATATTTTATTTACTTCTCAATTTCTTAGTAATATCTTAATCATTTACAAATATTAATAATCATTTAATAATATTTTAATCACCTTCGAATATTATTAATCATTTAATAATATTCAAATCATTTACTAATATTATTAATCATTTAATAATATTTTAATCATTATTTAATATTATTAATCATGTAATAATATTTTATTTGTTTCATAAATAATAAAGGTCTCACACATTTTTAGATGCAAATATTTTATATTTTGAAGCTTAAACCATTTATATTCCATTTTAGAAATGTCATTTACATTTACTCACAAATTTGAGGTTTAAACAGCTAATACATAGCTTTTATAGTAAAACTCAATTTACTATATTACTTCTTTAATTTAAATTTATCTTTTTTTAATCATTTTGTCCGTTCATGAGTCAACACGATTTGTTGCCTCATATACAAATATTTTATCCTGCTAGCACATTCGCTATATTTTTCATTTTACAAATATTTGTATTTTTGCTATATATATATATATATATATATATATATATATATATATATATATATATATATATACTCTGTTACATAAATTTCAGCTCAAAAACCATATTTTGAACATCGAAAATCTCAAAATATCATTTTTATGATTAATACAATTTTTCAAAGGTTTAACATTCTTTGTTGCACCATAAAATAATTTTATAGGCAACTATATTTTTTTTTATTTTACTTAAATATGTAATTTATATTTATTACATATTTTTATTGCTTTATTTATGTTCGAAAGGAAGTTTATCAGCATAAAATATCACTTATAGTCAAATCTCGCCCCGTAGGACTTTATTAGATTTATTATAACTTATTATTTTACCGGAACGCGATTCGGAATGTCAAAATCGTTCGACGCGCCGATGCTCGACATTCGCTCAAATTTTAGTTCTGACATGCATGTTCACTCATTTTTAATTTTCAAATCATGAGTCATATAATAGTGAAATTTTGGGCATGTTATAGATCTCATGTCATAGTATTTTAGAAAAATTTCACACTGCCAAAACGGATCACGGAAGCTCATCAAAATAGTGCGCAAAAAGGACGTCAAGTAGCAGTCAGCACAACGTAGCCCAGGCGCACGGCGCTCGGCAGGCCGCTGCTGCTGCTCTGCCTGTTGCGCCTCTTGAGGTAGCCACTTTACGATTTTATCACGTATTACTCGTAACTCCGATTAATCTGATTTTTGGATATGTTATATATGGCATATCAAAGAATTTTTAAAAAATATCACCCAGTAATTTCGGACCTCTTAAGCAGCCTAAAACAGGCCCCAAAAATGTCCACTCGCAACAATTTTCATCTTTTTCCCAGATTTACCCTCTTTCGCTAAAACAGTCATAACTTTTTCGTTTTAAAACATTTTTAGGCGATTCTTGAGCCCACACGAAGCTAACTTCCGGGACTACAACTCTTTCCTACTGACTTTTTTTCCAGATTCTGAACATATCAGCCTAGAAATTCGTGCAAAGGGATTGAACCAAAATGAGTTTTCTAGTTTTGACTTGGCTGTTTTAAAATGGCATAACTCTTTCCTTCGAAGTGAATTTAGTCTATTCTGGAGTCTATGGAAAGCTTATTCAGTGTACTACAATATACCAAAAGTCCATAATTTTTGGAACATCTAACTAACCCCAAAATTTCCTTTTTAGGGCAGCAGCATTCTAGTTATTCTTTTCTTTCTTTGTTTAAGCTTTTTCCCACAATAGTTAGATCCATACATAAAACACCATAATACATGTAGATATAAGGTTTTTATGTTTAGAAACATTAAATCTTTATTTCAACAAACTATCAATTAAATTGAACAAAGTTTAGGGTTTTATACCTTTAGGGTTCCATTCCTCTTGATTTCCTCTTCTTTTTCTCCTTCCATGGCTTCCATGGCTATCTCTCTCTCTCTCTCGTCTTCTCTCTAATGGCTGCCCAAGCCCTCTTGCTTCTCTCTATCTTTCTTATTTTCTCACTCTCTTATCTCTTTCATATCTCTATTTTCTCTTTCCTCTTTACTTATAATCTTGGCAACATATAAAGTCTTGCTAAGAGTGAAACAAATAAGAAAAAATAAACAAATCTCATAAGCCTAAAATCTATGCCAAATCCGACCAAGTGCTCCCCCTCCCCCCCCCCCCCCTTTGCTCCATCTTTTTTTTATTTTTATTATTAGCTTAATTTAACTAATTTATTTCCTAGCAAGTCCATAATTTGTTTGGGCTAAAAATTTGGGCACTTGATTTATTGCTTGGGCTCTTAATAACTTGTTTGGGCTATGAAAATATTATGGGTCCAATACATTTAGTTTACATAACCCTATATATTTAATTAGACTTTCTAGTCCACTTGTTTTTGACTTTAAATAATTAATTCAACTATTCTTTTAATACTTTTGTTAAGTAATTTAATTACCCAATCTTAGTAACTTAATTTAATCAAATAAGTTATTACATAAATTTTCTTAAGCTATTTTACCCTCATGAAATCCTATAATTAAAATAACTCATCTTTGATATATAAATTATAAAACATAACATAACATACTTAAATTACATATTTATTTTATAATTGCAAAATAAATATGCTACACATAATTTCTTATGTAAATATAATTATTTACATACCCAAGATATTATAATATAATATCCTTACCTCATTATCATAAATTCAATTAAGAATTTATTTACTTCCTTAACATATTACGATAAATATAATATCTTTCCTTTATTAAAATAATTTTATATAAGAATTTATTCTAATACTCTTGTGTAAAGTATATATAAATATTATATTCTTAAACTGTCTCTTTTTGGTTCATTACGCAAACTGTTCCCCAACAATTTTATTTTCTTACGTAATATATATGTATATATATATATATATATATATATATATATATATATATATATATATATATAATATTTATTATCTCCCAATTACAAGTTACACCAAACATGTACACATCACATATGTAAAATAATTTATAATTTTATTTTCTCACATTATAAATTGTTTATATCAATTTATTTACATATAGCAAATATAATTTAATATATTTACCATATTATGTAAACATACATATTCTTCAAAATTCATAAAATAATTTATATATTCATATATTAGACTAGACATTTAATTTAATGTCTATTAAACCTTTTAATACGATTTGCTACATTCAATAAGCCTTTTTCATATGGCTTGTCATATATATTATTTTGACTTGCCATAATCTTAATCTCTTTTTAGGTTTTAAATTTTATAACTCATATATAATATTACATAATCTCTTTCAAATATTAAACCATATAGGTTTTTCTTAGAAATATTAAATTATTCCTCTTTTCCGAGTCTAGGTTTTAAATTTTAACCTTTAATTTAATTATTCAATATCTTCTAAATTTTTGGGTAGTCACATTCACCCCTTCTTCTAAGAATTTTATCCTCGAAATTACAACATACTAATCTCTACTTATTTTATTCATCAAAATAGGGTTCATTTTAACCTTTAAATCTTCCTCCTTTGAGGATTTCATTTCTTTCACCTCATTATATCATGACTACTCACTAGGAGTTTACAACTTCTAATCATTCAGGAGTCTTCACAATTGTTCAATAACTGTGAAGCAGTATGAATAATCTAAAAACAAATATTCAAGAAAACTTTTCATATCATGCTGAGGGGTCATATAGGCCATGAACACATAGTTTTAACGGTATTCACACCGTAAAACGATAAAACTCTAGGTATGTTTACAATCACGAAGAAGATAAACTACCGCTGCTAGTACTTTAGGTGATCAGCCTATACAACGTATCAATCTTGTTTAGTGACTATTTGCACTACTAGATTGAATTATTTTATCCAATCGGCATATCTCCCTTTTTCGGGGTTGTTCACCTCAGACTTAGCATAAGAATCCGTTCCAAAATAATTTGGTTCAGGATAAATTCTCAAAGAGATACTTGAATTTTCATAAATATTTGTCTAGCTGAACCAAATAGCTTAGACGTATACCAATAATTCGAATATCAATCGAAACATGTGTCTAGCCACTTTAATTGACATTGACTTTTCTTTAACTGGTTTAAAAATTCCAAAAATCATTTTATGATGTCATGATACCGCACTGTATTTACAGTCCGTTTGAGGATTCAGTCATTTTGTGACTTTGTCATACTACATCATACCATAGTGGGCCGATGATCCTTAGATCACATCCAACACTAGGTAATACTGTATTGATGACTCCATCATTTTTATCGTCTTTGCAAAAGGTTTCATGATGCATTGATGATATATATAAAATACATTTTGATATATTTCAAATTATTTTTGTCTAGCCGAAATAATTAGCATAGACTCTTCTTTAAACGGTTCAAAACCATTAAAAATCAGTTTTAGTGTTATCATGTCGTAACAAATAGCGAGATGTTAGTGGCTCACAGTCCACATACACACCCTTGTCACTGTATACTGCTGATAACAAAAATTCATTTGTATTTTTAAAGGCACATCAGTGCGAATTTAGCTTGATGTCAAAAATTTTGAAGTCTAGCGTAGCTAGAAGATTTGGAATACCTATGCTTCCACCATCAACTTCAATTTCTCCAATATTCTATTGCTTAATAATTCTATCTATTTCTAACATCCTTAAAACTTACTACACTGAAAATCCTTAGTTCTCCATACACAACTTTTCTATACCCCAGTATAGTTCATCAAACGTACCACACGTTATGAGTTCAGGAATTTACCACAATAATATGAGTTTAGGAACTTATCCTAGCAATATGTAATCCAAGAACCAATAAAGAACTGTCCATACGCTTAGGGGTTCAAAAATATACTATACGATTATGAGTCATAAATTTTCCATAAGCATGAGTGATAGCGCGACACCAATATTTCAATTATTATCAATGTGATAAACTGAGTAGTCGTTAGACCAAGTACAAAACCCCTGCTCATACAAAGGTTTGTACAACTTGACTATCACACGAGTCCTTAATTGAAATCTCACATAATCCTAACTTCCTTTTTACTCAATATGAATTTTATTTAATCCGTATTTCAATATTTACCAGTCTTACATGAGTTTACATTGTACCATTTCATAGTACATTCTCTTTATAGCGTCAGACTATATCTTCTTAATCGTTTAACATATCATATGTTATTCAACAATTCAATTTGATCAAGTCGTGATCTTATTTTGTAATTATTTCTCCTTATCCTTA
This sequence comes from Panax notoginseng, assembly GCA_016801055.1. Classification (NCBI taxonomy): domain Eukaryota; kingdom Viridiplantae; phylum Streptophyta; class Magnoliopsida; order Apiales; family Araliaceae; genus Panax; species Panax notoginseng. Next base: position 228,194,929 of record CM029013.1, on the reverse strand, counting down.
TTATCGTTTTATACTACGATATTCATATTCTTCTCTTTAATCATATTATATTAAGATTTTATTTACACTTTTCATCTTATAGACATTGTCTATTTATTATCACTTTTCATCTTTATTACTGGAGTCAGGTAATTCCGAATTCTTATCCTTATAGCTCTTCAAGATTCTCCTTTGAATCTTCTTTTCTTAATAATGAATTTTCTCCAAAAATTCATCTCTTATCACTTAAACTCTATTCGAGTTTATTTCTTATCATCCTTATCCTCGTCTATAAGGTTATAGCCTAAGGTACTTCTACCTAAGGTTTATAACCTACAGCTTTGATACCAGCTGTAGCGCCCCCAAATTCGGGTCCCTCGAACCCTAAACTTGGAATGTTACGATACATCATTTTTATAACTACTGCGAAAGATATAAACATAAATTATTTATATAATAAACTTTTACAACTTAATCCCCAAGGTCTACAACCTTAACTTAATACATACCTCCAATAACTTAAAAGGTTTACAATGTCATTTGTATTAGATAACTTAATAGTTCTAAATGAATAATAATCTACACTTAGAATTCGCCTTTGCCACTGTCGTTCTTCGAGCCTTCGTTTAAATCTGAAATTTGTTATCATGATATAACAAGGATGAGCAACTATTTTGCCCAGCAAGTTTAAGTACAATGAAAATATATCATGATTGAAAAGGAATAAGCTTTCAAGTTTTCAACAATATAATATAATTGTGAAAGAGCATGAATCAAAACTTCAATAACTGAATAATTATGCAGAGTGGTCAACAATGACCATGAACAAATTTAATTGAACCTTATGGTAATGAAGGTGATCAACCTTTCATACTTGATGAACATATGCAATATGCACTAAGTGCGAATCAATAATCAAATATGTGGAATAATTGTCAATAATTAATCCACTAGCATGCTTGAAACATAATAACTCGAGTTTGAGTTAGGAGACTTGCCTTGATCGTCGATTACTGTTAAGCAGTATAATTTAATCTCTTATGTAAGACCTGTCATTTATAAGATCGATCCTCTAATTAGCACAATACATTTTATCTCACAACGCTATTACTCAAATAATAAATTAGCTAACTTTTAGCCACATAATCAAACATTGAATAATTCTTTAACTCACTAGTAATATTATCGTCATTTGATAATATTATTATCACATAACCAGCATCTTAAATTCTCGTCTAATATTATTAATCTTTTAATAATATTTTATTTACTTCTCAATTTCTTAGTAATATCTTAATCATTTACAAATATTATTAATCATTTAATAATATTTTAATCACCTTCTAATATTATTAATCATTTAATAATATTCAAACCATTTACTAATATTATTAATCATTTAATAATATTTTAATCATTATCTAATATTATTAATCATGTAATAATATTTTACTTGTTTCACAAATAATAAAGGTCTCACACATTTTAAGATGCAAATATTTTATATCTTGATGCTTAAACTATTTATATTCATTTTTAGAAATATCATTTACTTTTACTCGCAAATTTGAGATTTAAACAGCTAATACATAGCTTTTATAGTAAAACTCAATTTACTATATTATTTCTTTAATTTAAATATATCTTTTTTTTTTTATCATTTTGTCCGTTCATGAGTCAACACGATATGTTGCCTCGTATACAAATATTTTATCATGCCAGCACATTCATTTTTTTTTATAAATATTTACAATTTTGCTTTATATATATATATATATATATATATATATATATATATATATATATTACAAATATATATATACTCCGTTACATAAATTTCAGCTCAAAAACCACATTTTGAACACCGAGAACCTCAAAATATCATTTTTATGATTGATACAATTTTTAAAAGGTTTTACATTCTTCGTTGCATCACAAAATAATTTTATAGGCAATTATATATATATATATATATATATATATATATACTTAAATATGTAATTTATATTTATTACATATTTTTATTGCTTTATTTATGTCCGAAAGGAAGTTTCTCGGCATAAAATATCACTTATAGTAAAATCTCGCCCCGTAGAATTTTATTAGATTTATTATGACTTATTATTTTGCCAGAACGCGATTCGAAACGTCAAATGTCAAAGTCGTTCGACGCGCCGACGCTCGGCGGTCGCTCAAGTTTTAGTTCTGACATGCATGTTCGCTCATTTTTAATTTTCAAATCATGAGTCATATAATAGTGAAATTTTAGGCATGTTATAGTATTTTAAAAAAATTTCACACCGCGAAAACGGATCACGGAAGCTTATCAAAACAGTGCGCAAAAAAGACGTCAAGCAGCAATAAGCACAACGTAGCCCAAGCGCAAGGCGCTCGACAGGCTGCTGCTGCTGCTGCTGCTATGCCTGGTGCGCCTCTTGAGGCAGCCACTTTGCGATTTTCTCACGCATTACTCGTAATTCTGATTAATCTGATTTTTGGATATTATACATGGCATACCAAAGTATTTTTAAAAAATATCACCCAGTAATTTCGGACCTCTTAGGCAGCCTAAAACAGGCCCCAAAAATGTCCACTCGCAACAGTTTTCATCTTTTTCCTAGATTTACCCCCTTTCGCTAGAACAATCATAACTTTTTTGTTTTAAAATATTTTTAGGCGATTCTTGTGCCCATGCGAAGCTAACTTCCGTGACTACAACTCTTCCTTACTGACGTTTTTCCAGATTCCGAACATATTAGCCCAGAAATTCGTGCAAAGGGACTGAACCAAAATGAGTTTTCCAGTTTTTACTTGGCTACTTTGAAATGACATAACTCTTTCCTCCGAAGTCGGATTTAGTCCGTTCTGAAGTCTATGGAAAGATTAATCAGTGTACTACAACATACCAAAAGCCCAAAATTTTCTGGAATATCTAACTAACCCCAAAATTTCCTTTTTAGGGCAGCAACTTTCTAGTTTTTCTTTTCTTTCTTTGTTTAAGCTTTTTAACACCCACAATAGTTAGATCCATACATAAAACACCATAAAATATGTAGATCTAAGGTTTTTATGTTTAGAAACATTAAATCTTTATTTCAACAAACTATCAATTAAATTGAACAAAGTTTAGGGTGTTGTACCTCTTTTTCTCCTTCCATGACTTCCATGGCTATCTCTCTCTCTCTTCTTCTCTCTAATGGCTTCCCAAGCCCTTTTGTTTCTCTCTCTCTTTCTTATTTCTCACTCTCTTATCTCTTCAATATCTCTCATTTTCTCTTTCCTCTTTACTTATAATCTTGACACCATATTAAGTCTTAGTAAGAGTGAGACACATAAGCAAAAATAAATAAATCTCACGTGCCTAAAATCTATGCCAAATCCGACCAAGTGCTCCCCCCCTTGCTCCACCTTTTTTTAATAATTATTATTAGCTTAATTTAACTAATTTATTTCCTAGCAAGTCCATAATTCCATAATTTGTTTGGGCTAAAAATTTGGGCCACTTGATTTATTGCTTGGGCTCTTAATAACTTGCTTGGGCCATGAAAATATTATGGGTACAATACATTTAGTTTACATAACCATATATATTTAATTAGAGTTTCTAGTACACTTGTTTTTGACTTTAAATAATTAATTCAACTATTCTTTTAATACTTTTGTTAAGTAATTTAATTACCCAATCTTAGTAACTTAATTTAATCAAATAAGTTACTACATAAATTTTCTTAAACTATTTTACCCTCATGAAATCCTATAATTTATATAACTCAACTTTGATATATAAATTATAAAACATAACATAACATACTTAAATTACATATTTATTTTATAATTACAAAATAAATATGCTACACATAATTTCTTATATAAATACAATTATTTACATACCCAAGATATTATAATATAATATCCTTATCTCATTATCATAAATTCAATTTAGAATTTATTTACTTCCTTAAGATATTACGATAAATATAATATCTTTCCTTTATTAAAATAATTTTATATAAGAATTTATTCTAATACTCTTGGGTAAAGTATATATAAATATCATATTCTTAAACCGCCTCTTTTTGCTTCATTACACAAACTGTTCCCCAACAATTTTATCTTCACGTAATATATAAGTTACGAGGTAGCTCTACCTCCAAAATTGGAAAACGTTCACAATATTTTTCACGTTTCGGTGTAACGACCGTATAAACCCGATTACAAGTACGTGATTGAGTACGAACCATTACAGTTTGATAAAGACTTGTCCTATGAAGAGATTCCTATCCAGATAGTCGACGGAAAAGAACATGTGCTCAGGAATAAAGTAATACCTTCCGTGAAGGTGATATGGAGGAACCACAATACTGAAGAAGCTACGTGGAAACTCAAAGATAAAATGATGAAAGATTACCCTGAGTTATTTATTTAATCTGTGTCATCGATTCTGGGGACATAATCTTTGTAAGTAGGGAAGAATGTGACGAATGATTTGTTTGAATTGTGATTCTGGGGACAGAATCCTTATAAGGAGGGAATGATATAACAACCTAGAATTTTTAAATTATACTTTTAAATATTTATTGAATTATATAAATATTTAATGGATGTGGTTATTGTTGAATAAATATTTAATTTGATTTGATTTGATTGGTTAATTATTTGTTAAATAAATAATTAAGAAGTTAAGAAATTAATTATTATGAGATAATATTCTAATTTAAATTATAAATTAAGTTAGAGAGCTTATAATGATTAAATGAATTATTATATTTTAATTTGAATTTGTAATTAAAATGATGTGTTAGTTGATTAAATAAAATTATAATTATAAAGAAAATTATAATTATGTTGTATTGATTTATATGATGAAATAATTTAATAAATTGTTATTAGAATTAATTAAATTGAATATTAAAATTTAATTAAATAAAAGTGTGACAAATAACCTTACTATAAAGGAGTTATTAAAATAAATTAACGGAGTTTAATTCAGTTTTGCCAAACAAGGCTTAATGCATATTAAGTCTTTAATTTAAATATATTTACCAAACAAGGTGTAAGATTTAAGGGGTTATTTTTAGTTAGCTAGACAAACAAGCCTTATGACTTTTGATTTTCAAATAAAATTATAATTAATGTCAGTTAAAGTTATAATTTTATTATATACTTAATACCTATATTATTATTATACGTTATATTTTAGTACGTATGTTAGAATAGAGAAGAAAGACTCAGAAGAAGAAAAAGAAGAGAAGAAAAAAACTGAGAGAAAACTTGAGAGAATTCTAGAGAAGTTTTGAGAGAAGAATTGGGGAAAAGAAAGATTGTTGATCAAAGGAAAAGTTATCACCTTCAAAAACTAAGGTATCATCTTAATTATTTTATTTTTAAAGTTTTAGTTTTTCTCTTCCAAGAATTCTCTGTAAAAACTTTGCGAAGGTAGAATTGTTAGTTGTATATAGCTTTATATGATAAATTGGTTGTTATAAAGTTGTTTCATAAGTTTATAGATGAATTAATTCATGTTATATAATTATTTGTGAAGAAAATCATATTACAGTGAATTGGTATGAAAATATATGAATATGACTTGGTTTAGAGTAAAATTGAGGTTTAATTCTTTGTATAATATATAAATTGACAATTTAATTTGAAAGATGATGAATAAACATAAATAAGGTATTTTGAATTAACTATTTTGGTTGAAAAACAAAATCACAGTGATGATTTTCACTGAAAATGTCAAAAAGTGATGTTTTATCAAAAGCAGTGAAATTAGATGTTTTAAATTCGATGTTTATGTTGTTATATGGGTAAAATCATGTTAAGAGTCTTTAAATTATTTTTATGTGAAGTCTTTGTATGTATTACATGTTAATTTGGTTGTTAGAAAGTAGCTTGTAGGCCAAATTTGGCTTTGTTTATGCTGTTGTCGAGGCTTGTCGCCGAGGACTGTAGTTCGGTGCCGCAGCGCGGCCCAGCAGTACAATTCTCGCATCGCAGCGCCAGAGCCATGCCGCAGCGCCACTTAGTGGCCTGTGACTCGCGCCGCAGCGCTAGCACCGCGTCGCAGCACCGACCCACAGTGTTAATTGTGGCGCTGCAGCGCGAGTTAGAAGAATGGTCAGACAGTATGTTTTAATTACACAACGTCTAAAAAAGTTGTTATGATTTAATAGAAGGACTGTTAAGATATTATTTCAGTACTTCTATACTAAGAATGAGTATATTTTAATATGCTACTAGTTTTATTACTAATGTAATTTGATTATGTGATTAAAAATCATACCTTACATGATGTGTATACTTATTTATATATGGAATGTTGGTAGTGACTAATTATGTCACGATGACAAATATATAGGGTATTGTGATTCGAGTTGTTACAATTTAGCTTACACTCAAGGCAAGTTTTCTAACTCTATACTTTCATTGAGCTAGTGTTATTGTTACATTGTGCAAGTTTACTTATCCTATCTCGATTATATTGAGCAAGTTATTCTTGTTTTTAACTTGTTTAGTTAAGTAAGTTTATCGGTCAATTTACTATTTGGTATGCATGCTTAATTTTAAATAAGATTTTAACCTTAGCTTAACGTTGTTCAAGCAAGGTGTAAGACCCCAACTTATTATAAATAAAATCAAATTTCCTCTAATTATTATTTTGAATAATAAGGTGTTAATTTGATATAATGCTTTGGTTATGGGTGAAATGTGTAAATTTTACAAAATAAGCAAGTGGTTATAAAATATTCATTTTGTCGGGGAATATTCGTTTGATCGTAGAATATTCTTGCTGTCGGGGAATATTCGTACGACGGCACAGTCATTTGTGGGCCCATAACGAAAAATGGTCGGATGAAAAAAACGACAAATTTGAGTTTTTATAAATAATGACGTAGTAGTTCCGTTAACACTGTTGGAATACCCGGTGGTTAAAATACAGTAATACGTGTGGGTGCACAGTAGCACACGGTATTGCAGAGTATTGTTGAATTATTGATCCTTACGTAAGAAACTCAATAATTGTTATAGTAATTACTGTTCAATATTTTATTTTAATGGTTCAATAATTACTGCGCTGATATTTTATATTATTGTTGTTTCAATAATTGTCACTGTACAGTATTTTCCATTATCAGATCAATAATTCATATTATTTGAATAATATTATTAGATAGTATTATTGACAATGACTAGAAAGTTCTGTCTAAGGAGATGTTTGGTCACCTAATTGCGCGCTAGTAAGGAGAAATTCTTATCGGAAAGCCCCCTCTTTCTTGGGAACGACCTAGTTGTCATAATTATGATTATGTAATATTATTTGTGAATAATTAATTATTGGTTTATATGATAAGAAATATTTGTTTTTATGTGGATATAAATGAAGGATTTATTTTTGAGGTATTTTTGAGGTATTTTATCGGAGTGGAGGTATTAAAAAAAAATCAAATCGGTGTTCTTAAAGCTCTATTGCGTGAGTTATAATTTTAATCCGACCGTTGGATCGTTGTGATTTTTGGATATGTTATACATATATAAGTTGAGTATATGTCCACAAATTTTGAACCGTTAAAAATTAACGTATGATTTGTTATGAATTTTATGAGGTATTGAAAATCATTCGTTTGTGAATTTTAAATATTTTCAGTTTGGAATTTAGAAAAACTTTCTTCTACAAAGTTGTAGAGAATTAAATTTTCTATGAAAAGGATATGAGATTCGAATTTTTCTGATAAAATGGCTATTTTATATGAATTATTGAAGTTACTGATTATTTAAAATATTTTGGAAATTTTTAAAATTGGTGGGCCCCACTTTTGGTTGGTGAAGAAATGTGCTAAAATTTTTGGTGGGTGGAAATAGTAGCAGGTAAAGCCATCAGGTTGCAGGTCAAGTCTGCTTTGGCGTTCTAACATTTTCCTATAAATAGGGTGCTGAGTTATAATTGAAAATCATACCAGAATTCATAAGTTTTCTCTCTTTTTCTCTCTATATTATCGTGTGTATTTTGTGAGTATTTAGATACTTTGTGAGTTGCTATTCAACAGTGTAAGTTTCCTTCAGCCTTATACCTGATATTTCAGCCGGAAGTACGGTTCTTTTGAGGTAAGGGATTGTAAGGGATAGTAAGGGATGTTATTTTCTTCCTAATGATGTTATTCTTTCAATATCATTATACCGAAATATTGGTATGGGTTTTATTGTGGAATTTCTACCTTTTTCATGTCGGAGTTACTATTCACGTATACGACACTATTTACGTATACGACACTATTCACATATACAACAATATTCATGTATATGACACTCTTTACATATATGACATTATTTAAGTATACGGTACTATATACGAATACGGAGTACTATTCACAAATTACTATTCACGAGTTACTATTCACGAGTTACTATTTACGAATTACTATTCACGAGTTATTATTCACGGGTACTATTTACGACAAAATTGGTTTCTTTTTCTGACCAAATTATCATTGATTTATGAATCTTACTCTTGAAATTAAATCCATGTTTTGATAATATTGTTTTTATTGTCATATATAATATTTTTATAACCTTGGTGTTGAAATTCTCTTTCACTTGAGTATAAAGATGGATGGATTATTGGTATGATCGTGACTATGAGTTCTCTTTGCCCAGTAGTGCAAAGTTGAATTGTTGACTGGTATGATCATGCCCATTGAATTTATAATTGAATATCTTTAGCTTAAGTGCAAAGATGAATTGATCAACATGGTTATAATTATTGTTATATAAATTCAGAAATGATTATGTATTTCTTTGAGATATTAATATCTTTGGCTTGTAGTGCAAAGATGATCTGTTGTTGAATATCTTTGGCTTGTAGTGCAAAGATAAACTGTTGATGAATATCTTTGACCTGTAGTGCAAAGATGAATTTATTAGTATGATAATGAACAGGAACTGTGATTTGGTATAACCATGATCTTTGATGTTTCAGGTAAAGACAAGTGATAAACATTATCTTTGTCCTGGATGAGAAGAGGAATTTAGAACCATAATTATGATTATGAGTGATTCATATGATTGTGGACCAGAATTATTGATTGATGTTACAGTGATAAAACATTGTTGGTGAATTTTTAATATGGAGAAGATAATAGACTTTATGGTCTATTTGACTCTTCTAATGGATTGCTCGTTCCGCTGCAACTATGGTTGAAAAGTTTATCATCTATTATATGTTCTAAATCTCTGATTTATTAATGACGAATGCTATTGATAATTTAATTATCTTTAGTAATGATATTCTTTACTGGACTATTTGTGCTCACCCTTTTGCTTCATAATTCCTTTCAGGTAATAAGAGTGTAGCTGGGTAGAGCGGGGGTAACAGTAGAATAGAACGGTGGTCTCTAGCTGTGAAGGTTCTCCCTAAACAGTATGAAAATAATTTTATTGAGAACTTTGGAATAGTGTGTTGTATGTTATACATCATTTAGTAGTTAGATTTGGTGAATCATATAGGGTGAGGCGAACCCAACTTTGGAAGGGTGATTTACCACTATCATACAAGATGTCTAATGACATACAACCTCGTGTCATCATAAGACAGGGTTGTGCACATCCACTTGCTGAGTATATCTACGAGCACTACCTTTATAATCTTGGTGTTTGGTTGAAGTATAATTCTCAATTAGAGACAGTGTAGATAATGATATGTCAAGAGAAGACACACCATTGGAAAGAATATGATAGTAATCTTCTCATTTTTTTGGGGTCTATTGGGTCAACCAAAGATAATTCTGTGGATATATGATATCTATCATAACCTAGACGCATGTCCTCCCATGTATGAAGGTTTCCTTGAGCACTTTCTGAAGATTTTAATTTCTAAAACATTTATTGACTGTACTTTTATGTAAGGTGCCATGAGTCACAGTTGGTATATATTTGTATCAAAACTCTTAATATATGAGTCGTTGTATTTTGCACGACAATTGTAGTAATAAAGTTGTAGTTGTTTTCTATACCATGTATTTAGCGACTCAGAATAGGTTGGATGGATTGGACCTATTTTGGGGGCGTCACAGTTGGTATCAGAGCTTGGGAATATGGTCTCTGGCGGAGATCGGTGAATAGAACTAGGAGGGGAGAGATAAGTAAATCCTTCGCTAGTGTGTCCTATCTAAGTTTATTTGTTGGTCGGTCATAATATAGGGATATTATGTGATATGTTAATTTGTTTAATTAACCCTTGTTTTATGACAGTATTTAAGAATGGCAGCTGAGAACGTTAATAATGGAGCGTATGAGACCGTGGAACAACCTTCAATCACCAACCTAGAGAACGTGCAACAGGAAGGCAATATTCCTCCTATAAACAACACTACCGAGCAAACGATGAATGATGCGATGTTTAGAAGCTTTTTGCAGTTCGTGCAAAATCAGACGAGGGAGACTCGTGTACAAATACGGGTGGAAATGATAGTAACGCGCGGTTTGTCACAGCCAAGCAGTTCAAGGAGTTGGGACCACCAGATTTTTGGAGAAAGCCGGATCCGATTTAGGCAGAAACGTGGGTTAAGCAAATTACCAAGATATTCAATGTCTTGGGATGCACGGAAGAACAGAAGGTTCCATTCGCCACCTTTATGTTCCATGGTGAGGCAGATTACTGGTGGGAATCTGTGAAGCGTACCCAGCTTGCCGCACTCAACATGTTTTGGTAAACATTTCAGAAACTGTTCAATGATAAGTACTTTTCTGAAAGTATTCGTCATATGAAGGAGGTAGAGTTTATTAGACTGGAACAGAACAATATGACGGTGTCCCAGTACGAGGCAAAGTTCGCGGAGTTATCCAGGTTTGCACCTCATTTGGTAGAGAATGAGGAACGTATGACGCGGATGTTTCTGAGAGGTCTAAAACCCGAGATTCATCAATACCTTATCTCTAATAAATTTTCTCTGTATTCAGATGTTGTCAATAGGGCTCAATTATTAGAGCGAGATAATGAGTATGTGCAATCGAGGGACCACAACTAGGGTCATACTAGTGACAGCAGTCATCGGAGCGATGATAACCAACGAGGAGGGAAAAATACGGATAAAAATGGTAACCACTCGGGCGGTAATCGTGGCCATGATAATAGGAGAGGTGATTTAAGTGGAAATTTCAAGAAGAGAAGATTTAATGATAACGGGAAGACGTCGGCAGTAGCACCTGCACCAGCACCAGTAACAAATTCTAGGGGAGGAGAACGACCGCCAGTTAGATGCTACAGATGCAAAGAGGAGGGACATATAAGTCTAAACTGTTCACAGCCTTCCAAGATATGTTTTAGTTGTGGAAAAGACGGTCACATAGCTCGATTTTGTCCTGTAGCGAAATCAAGTCCAGCAGGGACGGTTGCACCAAAGGCGGATACGGACAAAACAAAGTCGGTAGTTTTTGGAAGAGCGTTTGTCGTGACTGCCCAAAACGCGAGGAACCCGAACGAAGGTATCACGGATTAGTTGATTATAATTTTTTGCGAAGTCTATACCCTGTTAGATACCGGTTCTACCCATTCTTTTATCTCTCCTGCTTGTGCTCAACATTTAAACTTGACTCCGGAGAAATTAGACTTTGACTTATCTGTGGAGACTCCGTTAGGAGAAACTTTGATCATATCCACTATTTATAAATCTTGTTTGATCCAAGTGGGCACAATCACATTACCTGCTGATCTTATCTCTTTAAAGATACTTGCATTTGACGTGATTTTAGGGATTGATTGGTTAACTACTCATCATGCCAAAATTGATTATTTTCGTAAGGTTGTTAGTTTTCATATTCCTAACCAACCTGTTATGGGAATTCAAGCAACCAAACCATTGAAGTCAAACACTTTCATATCAAGCCATAAAGCCATTCGTTTATTGAAAAATGGATGTCAAGCTTTCTTAACCCAATTCATGGATTTAAACAAAAATACGTCAGATTTGAATGATATTTCTATTGTTAGTGAATTTTCTGACGTATTTCCTGAAGAACTTCCTGGCCTACCAGCAGAATGTGATATTGAATTTTGTATCGACTTTGAACTCGGTACAAAATCCATTTTCAAAAATTATATCAAATGGCTCCTATTGAACTTCAGGAGTTAAAAACCCAACTATAAAAGTTGGTACCCGAGCCATTATCTGGTGACTTCCTTTGTGGAATGCACCGAAGCTAGACTCTCCGTAGGGGACGTCATATTCATGCGGTGGTAAACTGATAGGCGCCATTGTGATGTGCTATCCAAGATTGAGATATGAGTCACAGTTGAGAGCAACCTAAGTCAGTAATCGAAATATCTAGCTTTCTAGGCATAGCTGGTTACTATCAGAGATTCGTGGAATGATTTTCTCGAATCGCTATTCCGTTAACTTAGCTGACTTGGAAAGATATAAAATTCGTATGGAGCGAGGAATGCGAGAAGATTTTCCAAGAGCTCAAGAGGCGACTCATTTCGGCACCTGTTCTGACCATATCATCCCGAAAAAGCGAACGTGGTAGCTGACGAGTTGAGTAGAAGATCGTATACGAGTACGAGGTCAATATTATCGAACACAAAGACCTATTTTGTATACCTTACAAAGGATGGAGATAGAGTTAAAGGCTCCAAGTACCCACGTTATGATGTTAAATATACGAGTAGAATCGACTTTAATTGATAAAGTTAAAACCGTTCAAGCTACACACCGGAGCTGATGAATATAAAGAAGAAGGTGCAAGAAGGCGTTATTCTAGAAGTAAGAGTCGATGAAGAAAAGAAAGCTCAAACCTTTGATTTATTTGAAATCCTCGATCGAGTAGGAACTGTGGCCTATAGACTCGCCTTGAAGATAAGTATATCTCATGTTCATAACGTTTTTCACGTATCGATGTTACGTAAATATGTGGACGACCGAAACCATATTATTGCGTTAGAACCAGACGAGATAGCCGAAAATTTAACGTACGAGGAGGTACCTGTCAAGATCTTAGATATGAAAGAGCATGTCCTATGCACAAAGGTTATACCTCAAGTTAAGGTTTTGTGGAGAAACCATGCTATTGAAGAAATGACCTGGGAGTTGGAATCAAAAATGAAAGCGAGATATCCTCACCTTTTCAAAACACTACGTACGTCAATTTCGAGAACGAAATTTCATAAGGAGGGAAGGTTGTAAGACCCCAACTTATTATAAATAAAATCAGATTTCCTCTAATTATTATTTTGAATAATATGGTGTTAATTTGATATAATGCTTTGATTATGGGTGAAATGTGCAAATTTTATAAAATAAGCAAGTGCTTATAAAATATTCATTTTGTCGGGAAATATTCGTTTGGTCGTAGAATATTCTTGCTATCGGGGAATATTCTTATGACGCAGTCATTTGTGGGTCCCATAACAGAAAATGGTCGGATGAAGAAAATGACAAGTTTGAGTTTTTATAAATAATAGCGTAGCAGTTACCGTTAACACTGTTAGAATACCCGGTGGTTAAAATGCAGTAATACGCGTGGGTGCATAGTAACACACGGTATTGCAGAGTATTGTTGAATTATTGATCCTTACGTAAGAAACTCAATAATTGTTATTGTAATTACTGTTCAATATTTTATTTTATTGGTTCAATAATTGATGCGTTGATATTTTATATTATTGTTGTTTCAATAATTGTCACTGCACAGTATTTTCTATTATCAAATCAATAATTCATATTATTTGAATAATATTATTAGATAGCATTATTAGCAATGTCTAGAAAGTTCTGTCTAAGGAGAGGTTTGGTCACCTAATTGTGCGCTAGTAAGGATAAATCCTTATCGGAAAGCCCCCTCTTTCCTGGGAACGACCTGGTTGTCATAATTGTGATTCTATAATATTATTTATGAATAATTAACTATTGATTTATATGATAAGAAAATATTTATTTTTATGTGGATATAAATGAAGGATTTAATTTTGAGGTATTTTATCAGTATTTTGTCAGAGTGGAGGTATTAAAAAAAAATCAAATCGGTATTCTTAAAGCTCTATTGCGTGAGTTATAATTTTAATCCGACCGTTGGATTGTTGTGATTTTTAGATATGTTATACATATATAAATTGAGTATGTGTTCACAAATTTTGAACCGTTAAAAATTAACGTATGATTTGTTATTAATTTCATGAGGTATTAAAAATCATCCATTTTTGAATTTCGGATATTTTCAATTTGGAATTTGGAAAAACTTTCTTCTACAAAGTTGTAGAGAATTAAATTTCCTATGAAAAGGACATGATATTTGAATTTTTCAGATAAAAAGACTATTTTATATGAATTATTGAAGTTACTAATTATTTAAAATATTTTGGAAATTTCTAAAATTGGTGGGCCCCACTTTTGGTTGGTGAAGAAATGTGCTAAAATTTTTGGTGGGTGGAAATAGTAGCAGGTAAAGCCATCAGGTTACATGTCAAGTCAGCTTTGGCGTTCTAATATTTTCCTATAAATAGGGTGATGAGTTCGAATTGAAAATCACACCAGAAACAAGTTTTCTTTCTTTCTCTCTATATTATTGAGCGTATTTTGTGAGTATTTAGATACTTTGTGAGTTACTATTCAACAGTGCAAGTTTTCTTCAGCCTTATACCTGATATTTCAGTCGAAAGTACGGTTCTTTTGAGGTAAGAGATTGTAAGGGATAGTAAGGGATGTTATTTTCTTCCTAATGATGTTATTCTTTCAATATCATTATACCAAAATATTGGTATAGATTTTATTATGAAATTTCTACCTTTTTCATGTCAGGGTTACTATTCACGTATACGACACTATTCACGTATACATCACTATTCATGTATATGGCACTCTTTACGTATATGACATTATTTACGTATACGGTACTATGTACGAATACGGAATACTATTCATGAGTTACTATTTACGAATTACTATTCACGAGTTACTATTCATGGGTACTATTAACGACAAAATTAGTTTCTTTTTCTGACCAAATTATCATTGATTTATGAATCTTACTCTTGAAATTAAATCCATGTTTTGATAATATTGTTTTTATTGTCATATATAACCTTTTTATAACCTTGGTGTTGAAATTCTCTTATACTTGAATGTAAAGATGGGTAGATTATTGGTATGATCGTGACTATGGGTTCTCTTTGGCCAGTAGTACAAAGTTGAATTGTTGACTGGTATGATCATGACCATTGAATTCACAATTGAATATCTTTAGCTTAAGTGCAAAGGTGAATTGATCAACATGGTTATAATTATTGTTATATAAATTCGGAAATGATTATGTATTTTTTTGAAATATTAATATCTTTGGCCTGTAGTGCAAAGATGATCTGTTGTTGAATATCTTTGGCCTGTAGTGCAAAGATGATCTGTTATTGAATATCTTTGGTCTGTAGTGCAAATATGACCTGTTGTTGAATATCTTTGTCCAGTAGTGTAAAGATGAATTGTTGACGAATATCTTTGGTTAGTAGTGCAAAGATGAATTTATTAGTATGATTATGAACAGGAACTGTGATTTGGTATAACCATGATCTTTGATGTTTCAGGTAAAGACATGTGATGAAAATTATATTTCCTGGATGAGAAGAGGAATTTAGAACCACAATTATGATTATGAGTAATTCATATGATTGTGAACCAGAATTGTTGATTGATGTTACATGGATAAAACATTGTTGGTGAATTTTTACTATGGAGAAGATAATAGACTTTATGGTCTATTTGACTCTTCTAATGGATTACTCGTTCCGATGCAACTATGGTTGAAAAGTTTTATCATCTATCATATGTTCTAAATCTCTGATTTATTAATGATGAAGGCTATTGATAATTTAATTATCTTTAGTCATGATATTCTTTACTGGGCTATTTGTGCTCACCCTTTTGCTTCATAATTCCTTTCAGGTAATAAGAGTATAGCTGGGTCGAGCGGGGGTAACAGGGGAATAGAACAGTGGTCTCTAGGTGTGAAGGTTCTCCCTAAACAGTATGGAAATAATTTTATTGAGAACTTTGGAATAGTGTGTTGTATTTTATACATCATTTAGTAGTTATATTTGGCGAATCATATAGGGTGAGGCGAACCTAACTTTGGAAGGGTGATTTTCCACTATCATACAAGATGTTTAATGACATACAACCTCGTGTCATCATAAGACAGGGTTGTACACATCCACTTGCTAAGTATATCTACGAGCACTACCTATATAATCTTGGTATTTGGTTGAAGTATAATTCTCAATTAGAGACAGTGTAGATAATGATATGTCAAGAGAAGACTCACCATTGGAAAGAATATGATAGTAATCTTCTCGTTTTTCTTTGGGGTCTATTGGGTCAACCAATGATAATTTTATGGACATATGATATCTATCATAACCTAGACGCATGTCCTCCCATGTACGAAGGTTTCCTTGAGCACTTTGTGAAGATTTTAATTTCTAAAATAGTTATTGACTGTACTTTTATGTAAGGTGCCATGAGTCACAGTTGGTATATATTTGTATCAAAACTCTCAATATACGAGTCGTTATATTTTGCACGACAATTGTAGTAATAAAGTTGTAGTTATTTTCTGTACTATATATTTGGCGACTCAAAATAGGTTGGATGGATTGGACCTATTTTGGGGGCGTCACACAAGGTATGTTACATTATTTAATATTTATGCTATTAAATTATTCCTAAAGCATGACCTTAATTTACAATGTCGATTCAGTTATGATTGTTCCATAGCATAACGTTATTAATTTTTATTCGACTTATCTTTAGTTGATGTTCGTTGAATTCCAAATTACCTTGAAATGTATCCAAACCAAACTTACTTTGGGGCGGACTTGTATTCTAAATGCTGAGATGAACAACCCAATTATTAGGGGATAATTTACGCTTAGCGTTAAAATGTTTGTGCACAATACATTGTACGAAGGGCTGATCCCCCTGAGTACGAGGAGTCCCTATAGTCTTATGACTGTTAAAGTTTAAGTTGAAAGATTACTTATAACTATGGACATAGTTCATGGTCTTATGACCCTCAGTTAAATATTTCATGATTCTGATTATCATTGATAAAGCATTTTGTTCAGTTTCATTGTGCCTATTATTTGGCAGTGGTTGTAAAGTTTTATTCATTGTTATTTCAAGTGAGCTTTATTTGCTCACTCTTGCTTATATAAACATTACAGTTAAAGTTGAGAAGGTCGATGTACCTAGCACCAGTAAAGGGAAAAGAAAGATGAACAAGTATTAAAGACTTGTAACATGTTGACATTTTTATTGTTAGAATTTATTTGAATTATTGTAATGAAGTTATTTAATTTTCCGCATATGAATGTTTGTATTTAAAGGTTAGATAACCTGGGAGATTTTATTTAAAATTATTGATGTAATCCTTTAATGGGAAGGTTTATTATTCAATTTTATTATGATTGGGTAGTTAGACATGAATGTTTTTATTAAGTGAACACCAAATCTTGAGGGAATAAAGTGCCCAGATTTGGGGATGTCACAAGTTGGTATCAAAGCTTTAGGTTATGAACCTTAGGTGGGGGAAAAAGCCTTAGGAAGTAACATTTGAAAAGATAGTGGTGATAAACTCTTATCGAGTTTTAAGGAAGAAGTAATAAAACACTTATGTGCTTATGTGTTTACGACTTATGTGCTCGTGAGTGTCGAGTAGTAATGATTAATAATTAAAAACTTAAAATTTTGTTGTTAGGATGACTAATGTCAGAGAATCCAGTCAGGCTAGGGAGGAAGGACCTCAAATGCCTAGAGAGGAGGAGTCTCGTGACATTCAGGTGGTTTGGGAACAACTACTTCCACGGGAGTCAGCCCCGTTGGTCACAGTGGTTGAAGATGAGGATGATGATGTGGAAACGGATGAGGAGGATCCCGTTGAGCTGCCACAGTCGAATGATGATGACGAGGACGAGGAGGAAGAGATTCCACTGAACTCGATAGCTGCTCGTATGTACGATGAAGTTTACGATCGCAATGTGGAACTTCAGGATACCGTCGAGGAGTTGCAAGAGATAGTAGTTGAACAATAGACTTCGATGGAACAGAAGGACGACGAGATCCAGGATCGAGATGAATGACTGACTAATGTCGAAGAGAAGCTGGTACACACTGAAGGAGAGAATGAACAACTGATCGAGGAGATCGCAGAACTGAAGAACAAGCTATAGGAAGAATCTACTAATAGGGCAAGAGCCGAAGATGCGTACGAGGAAGCTTTTCAACAAGTCGGGATAGCAGCGAGAGACGCACAAGCAAAGAGGATGAAGATGGAGGAGATGAATAACGTATTCAACACCGTGATTAATCGAGCTCAAGATCGGGTCATGAGTTATCCGATTCAGTTCGAGACGCTGCCATAATTCATATTAGATCGCAGAATAATGTTTCGGATTATGGAGGAATAGCGTCGTAAGGCTACACAGTATCTTAGTAGAACATCGTAGAGAATGTACCTGATATGCAATTAATAAAATGTTAAATAATATGTAAATCCCTAGTGATATGTAATCAATGGGATATGATATTGATGTTATCCTGAAACTTTAGTAGTTTAGGAAGGTAATGTAAATAGCAGTGATGCTATTGATCTTATATTTTCAAAAAGATTATGAATGAATAAAAGTTATTAGTTTATTTTATTCAAAGTGTTATGTGTTAAGTGATGATTTCTTTTATGGGGTGCAAGTTAAGTAGAAAATACTTAAAGGAGTTGAGTAATAATCTAATGAGTGTATTTTAACAGAAAGTGCCTCCAAGACGTCAACCACGACAAAGAACCACTGAGGGAACTAATAATAACGACAAATTTGATGTTAACCCAGTTCAGCAGCTGGTGACGTTACTGACGGGTGCATTGCAGAATCAACCGTAGAATCAAGCTGCAACGTTTAAGGAGTTCAAGGCTGTTGGACCACCAAAATTTCGTGGGTCCATGAATCCAGTTGAGGCACAAACCTGGATCATGGAGGTAGAGAAAGTATTCGATGTTGTGAGAGTAGGGGTGGATCAGAAGACTGCTTTTGCAACATTCATGTTGAAAGAAGAGGCTAGTTATTGGTGGTAGGCCAATAAAACTCGAGGAGGTCAAGGGGTTATGACTTGGGATAGGTTTAAGGAGATATTCTTCGAGACTTATTTCCCAGAGAGTTCGAAGAGTTAGCTAGAGGTTCAATTTCTAGAACTAAAGCAGGGAACGATGACGGTGTCTGAGTATGCCGCAAAATTCAACGAGTTGGCGAGGTTTGCGCCATATCAAGTCAGCACAGATGAACGTAAGGCTAAGAGATTTGAGTAGGGACTGAAACCCTGGTTGTACAGTAGGGTCTCCCTATTCCAGCTGAAGACATTTGCAGCGGTGATGGATAAGGTAATTCTCACTGAAGGTGAAGGCGAGGCGGTAACAAAGTTTAATCAAGAATAGATAAAGAAGAAGAATGAAGTGGAAATTAAGACTGGAGGTGGTGGTAGTGGAAATGGAAACAATAATCTGAAGAGGAAATAGAATGGAAATGTGAGTGCTGGAAGTCAGCAGGGTAACCAGCAGAATAAGAAATTCTAAGCATGTTCCACATACGGAAAGTTTCACAAGGGTGTATGTTTACTGGGGAAATGAGTATGCTTTAACTGTGGCCAGGAGGTTCACATCGCCCAAAATTGCAATCAACCCAAGAAGAACGTGTGCTTCACGTGAGGGTCGAAGGATCACCTTGCTTGTGAGTGCCCTAATAAGAAAGGTGGAGAGACAACAGGAAGTAAGGGAGGTAGCAGTGGAGGTATATGGGCCATTACTGGACCAACGACATCAAACAAACCAAGCGGATTACTTCAACCGTTGGAAATAATCCGTCGGAAATTCTTCTTATCGTTCTCTCTACGATTATAGTCTTAGGTACTCCTACCTAAGGTTTATAACCTATCCGCTCTGATACCAACTTGTAACGCCCCAAAATCCGGTCTATCTTCACACCCGGATTTCGTACGTCACGAGTACATCATTCATCTAACATACATCATTATATACTAAAATATAACAACATACACTCTCAAATTCTAGGTTCTGGAAACCTTATAACCTCTTTCATTACAAATAATGATAAATACATTATTCATTTCATCTTACAGGAGTGACTTTTATCTGCCACCAAGGATACATAATAGTCCATTAACTAGTCTATAATTCAGTTTTATCTTTCTACATTACAATTCTTCATTTGATCTTCTCGCTCATTCATATTCTGAATGACACTTAATCTGGATACCGTCAGCTAGATCTTTAAGGGATCCTTAAGTTCTTCTAACGTCGTTCGCTGAAAATGTTTTTCATTTAAAAGCAAGTGTGAGTATTCAATTGTCCAGCAAGTCATAACAGTTGAACAAACAACTTCAAGAGTTTAAAAATTTCTTCAGAACTTCGATAACCGAACAAAGGTTATGAAGCAGCTTGAATAATAGGAATAGTCCTGATTCCTATCATCTTAAAACATCTGTCATTTTCACTTTGAAATACTTTCATTCCTCTACCTTTTTCATACACATCCTGTCTGGCTAGAATCATTAGCACAAACTTAACAATAACGGTTCATGTATAAACAGAGCATACTTGTATTGAACAGTCAATCATAGAACAGTTCATATCATAGAAACACCGAAGTGTTCAAATTGTGGCATAAGGCCTCATACATACTACCACCTCGTGCATACATCGCACATATGCACATAGACAAGACTTCTCAAGTTCGACATCTGTGAAGTTTAAGAAACTAGTATTCATTTAAAATATGAATGAAGTTAGGAAACTTTCTTTACGCCCAGCTACAACTTACGCTGAACTGCTCAATCCAATTCCTATATAGCACATAAGGAGAAAACATAAATACCAATTAGTTATATATTGAACTTACGCATTGGTTTACTTAACTTTACTTCTTAGTGTTTGCGTTCTTTGCAATATAAGTTTACGCGACTAACTTCCTTTACCAGTTTACGGCTTAATGACATACGGAGATGTCTTACTCATACGTTCATCATCTTTGATGATTTGGATTCTTATCTGACTCATATTCGGCTTTCATTAATCTTATTATCGTTCATTACGGCTTTCTCGATAATTCATATCTTATTTAATACTTTCGTTATCCATTACATGAACCCCATGTTCATTAATCGTTCTTAGTGTCAAAGCTATACCGATCGTTGTATGCTAAGACCGATCGTCCATCGCAATAACATTGCGTTCACAGCGTCTATACGCTTCACACTTATATCTCATTATCATGACATAACATCAAAATGTTATTCACTACCCTTGTCACTCAACGTCTAAGGAATCACAATTAAAGCAATTCCTCATGTTCGTTCATCGCGACCACGGTCCCTGGATATAGGTTCTGTAACCCGTACCTAAAATCTTTGTCTTTTAATCTTGTTTAATCTTTCCGTTCAACCTTTACTATAGGTTTAATTCACTTGCTTAAGTGTTACATAAATTGGACATTATGTTCTTTATCGTCCCTTACGTTTCCCCCAAGAGCTGAGAAGTTAAAAGCTCATCTCTGACTTTTTCTCTACACTGGAGCTGCGGCACCACTCTCCTCATTAACTCTTGCGCCGCGGCATGAGTTGGGAGTACCTGGCTTCCCGATCTGGCGCTGCAGCACCACATTACAAGGCATGATTGGCGCCGCGGTGCCAAGCCCTAACCTTATAAAATTTCTCTAAGTGTTAAATTAATTTGAGACGCTTACTTCCCGATCTCATAACTCCTTCTTTATAGCTCGAAATGAGGTCGTTCCAAAGCCATTCTCTTCTTTATCTTACATACTTCAATACCCCTCAGACAGAACTTCATTTTGAATCTGTTAACGTGCCATTCGATTGGCTTGATCTTCACCCTTGTTCATTTTTATGCTTTTAATGTTCTTCGCTCGCTCGTCCGTAATTCGGTCATCCGAACTCGGAACTCGTTCGTTCTTGAGTTCACGACTCACGTTTTCTATGTTCCCTTACTTCCTTATGAAACCCTACACGTTCGGGTTCATTTACTAACTTTCTAATTCTCGTTCGTCTTTTACAAAAATTTCGCCATAACTTCGTTATAGCTACGTTTTAATTCGTTCTTCATGAACGTTTCTACCGTTCCTAACCAAACAATAAGCAACTAACTTATACGCGATGGTTTTAAACTTGTCCATCAACAACAATTATCCTACGATGGTTTTAAATTTGTCCATCAATAACGTTCTTCGTGTTCTTCGCGTGTTCTTCGTGTTCTTCGTTCGTTCTTCATGTTAATCAATATTTTGGATTTCGATTTCAATTTTTATTGGAATTTGATGTTATAGAACTCCATTCCTTACTTATTTCACCTACTTGTTCATATAATCCACTCGGATCGCTCAAAATCCTCACGAATCTTATACTTCCTTAAGAAATTTACAAACTAAACTTTTAATTCTTATTTCTTCTTTTCTGATTGATTTCAACCATATGAAATCATTCCTATCATTGTTTACTTCTTATTCTCATTAAGCTATGTTTTTAAACATAAAAACTTGAAGAAAATTTAAAAGAGACTAGGTTCCGGATTACCGTTCTTCTTTAATCTTCTCCCGTCGGACAAAGTTTGTACGCGGCCTAGCCTTTCCTCTTCCTTCTCCTTCCCATCCGACCTCTCTCTCTCTCTCTCTCTCTCTCTCTCTGAAGTGTGGGATTTTCAAAAATCCAACCAAATGAGCTTAAGCCTCCTATTTATAGAAAATCAAGGCTAAGGGTATTTTAGTTATTTCGCCCCCACCTCCTTACTATTCCCACCTCCTCCAACAACTTAGCCACCAAGTTTACTTAGCCACCAAGTCTACTTAGCCACCAAGTTTACTTAGCCATTAAGTCTTCTTAGCCCTTAAGTCTTCTTAACCATTAAGTCTTCTTAACCCTTAAGTTTACTTACTCATTAAGTTTACTTAGCCCTTAAGCATAAGCACTTTACTTAATTATTAAGTTTAATTAGCTATTACTTAACTTAACCCTTACTTAGCCTTTAAGACTAAGTCGTATTCTACGCATCTCATTCTCGTATTCTCTTCGTATATAGTTTGTACAATATTCGTATTATACGTCGTAATAATCTTCGTACTATACTCGTATAATAACTCGTATTACACTCGTTTTCCTTACGCATAATAACCCTAATTATTATACGAAATCATTAAATTCTCGGAACTTATTTTTCCTAACCCTTAGGTTTTAAGTCCGTAGGCGAAAACTTAATTTTTGCCATAACTGAAATATTATTGAATATTCCATCACGTCTAAACATTTTACGTAATCAATAACTTCTCGGAATTTCAAAATAAATCTCCAAGCAAAAGCGGATGAATTGTGCCTATTTCGTCTTTTTCCCCGGAAATATTTTTGTTTCCGGAAAATTTTTATTTTCGTCTTGAAAATTCTTACTCGTTCAATCTAGCTCATAGCCAGAATACTCCCAACTTATAATCATCCTAAGTTATAGAACGATTAATAAACACATAGCACATAATATTATTAATAAAAATTAGTTTTATTAATAACTAATTCTTTAAACCTAAATTCTGGACGATTCGAATTTCCGGGTCGTCACAGATCTTTACCTGTTAGTTGTTTGTTTTGTTTTAAGTTATAGACTTGAAGTATGTTGTAAGGGCTGTGATCTAGAACTGGAATCAGGCTTATATAATGTTTAGATTGCAAGTTATTAAGAGTCAAAGTGCGTTGACCGACCATGACCAACTGGTTTCTGGGCAGCTCAGAAACCTAGAATGGTCTGACAGTGACTTTTGAGACCCTAGATCTTGCTGTTGTTTGATAGCTTAGCCCTGTTGTTGTTTTGATCTTGTAGACTGGTATAAGGACTACACAATCATGCCTTTAGATTACCCAGATCATGACCAGGATGATAGATAATCAAGGTCAAACATAGGTTGACCAGCTGCTCAAGAACATTTCTAGAAAACCCAGAAATGCTTCTGACATGGTTTGACCATGCCAGATCTTGAACATGTGATGATGTTATGATGATCTGATGATATAGAGTTGTTCTTTGACATCTCTACTACAATTATGAACCATTAGATTACACAAAACAGACCTAGAATGAAAGTTATAATGATCCAAAGTAGGTAACTAGCAATTGTTCTTCATTTCTGGAAAACCCAGAAATGAAGAACAACTTTGTCAGACTTTTTGGAGGCTTAGATATCTATGGTATGTTGTTGTATGGTCATGAAACCAATTGGTAATGGTAGTATTACACTTCTACTACAATCCTAACACCATTAGCTGCCCAGAACTTATCAAGAACGTTGAATTAATTGTGGTCAAACTTACTACCCTGCGATCTGAATTTGAAGATCTGGGCAGGCTCAAGAACATGAAGAACACCTATAGTGATAGTTTCGTCGTTATAGGGCCCTTTAGTGACAGTTAATTACAAAAAATTATTATTTTATTAAATAATTAGAGAAAAATAGTTTTTTAATTATTAAAAATTCATAATAGATTCCTAAAAATTATTTTAAAGCTTAAAAATGGGTTTTTAATAATTTTGAATATATTTCATTAATATTTAATATTTTTGATATATTAATGGTATTTAATTTATTTAACTATTACATTAAATAAATTACCTAAAAATAATTTTAATACTTAAAAAATCATTTAAAATTATATTATGGTATAAGAAAATAATTTAATTTATTTTTAATGACTTTTAATATTTTGTGATGAATTTAATTAATTAATTAATATTGACAATGATTGATTTATTTAATAATTATATTAAATAAATTATGGAAAGATAGAATTAATATTTTAAAAATCATATAAAAATAATTTAAAGGTTATAAAAATATTTTAAGTTATAAAATATAATTTTTTAATATTTTGTCAGAAATTATATTAATATTTTAATATTAATGATAATTATCGGATAATAGATTTAACTGTTTAAAAATCATATAAATATGATTTTAAGGTATTAAAAATATTTTGAGATATTATAAATTATTTATAATATTATGTAATGTTTTTCATTAATATTTGATATAAATAAATATTAATGATAATTGAATTATGTGGTATTTAAATTATATAAATATGATATTATTGATTGAAAAATCATGATAAATGATAATAATTATTTAAAAATTATTATGAGACTTTGAAAATTATTTTGACTGATAAATTAATTATCTAAGATAATTGTGAATCAGTTTAAGTAGAGTTTTAAGTAAAATAGGCTCGATATTATCTGACTAGGCCGTTGGGCTGTCGAATTTGTACCGAACTCAACTCAGACTGAAATAGTTTGACTTGATACCGAGTCTTAGGTATTTTATAGACTAATAGGGATATGTGCTAATGTGTTTAGGTTATTTTGTAACTATATGTAGCAGTATTATACTGTGATGATATTATTCTAACTTGTGAGACCTATATTATCAATATTAGGTCTTCAGACAAAGCTAGATAGATCGCATAACAGTAATCAACCGAACATGCAAGTTTTTTATACTCACTTATTGTGCAAGTTTTCTCTAACTCGACCTTGAGTTGTTATTTCATATATGTTTGTGATTAATCATTGCTGGTTATCACGTCAATGAATTGTTGAATCGCACTTTGTGCATATTGCATGTGTTCATCTGGTATGAAAGGGCTGATCACCTTCATTACCATTCGGTCCAGACATAGTTGTTTATGTTCAATTGTTCATTCAGCTATAAAAATTTGTTCATGCTAGTTTTCAATTATATTGCAGAATTTTAGCCAGCTTATTATACAATTCTTTCCATCATGATATATCATTAATTTATTAAACTTAAACTTACTGGGCAAACTTGTTGCTCACCCTTGCTATATAATGATAAACATTGCAAATAAGGATAAATACGTCGGATACAGGAAAAGTCAAAGACAGGTCCAGGTTTGGATTATATGTGCAAATAAATTTGTAATAGTAATGATTGATAATAAAATTGTATGTCAATTAGGTTATGAATTGTGTATAAGTTAAGGTTATTCAAACTTGGGGATAGTGTGTAAATTTTATTGTATAAAAAATTTATGTTTATATCTTTCGCAATAGTGATAGAAATGATGTACCAGATTTGTTGGGACCCAGATTTGGGGACGTCACAATTCATACCACTTCATACTCTCCTCCAAAATTCTACTCTTCATCATATGACCCAAAATGGCGGCTAAATCATCAACAAAATGTTGATGCAATTTTCAACCCAAATGAGTCGATCAGACTGGAAAATATTTCTTATGATATCGTCGCCAATACTCCCAATTCTGACTCATTTTTCAAAACTTATTAGTATGTCGAGGATCTTCTTGACCAACTCTATTCTCTTTGAAAAGTTCCAACTCAATCTATAAACAACCATCTTTCTGAGGTGAAATCTCTTGCGTACGCCCTTAATCGAGCCGGAGAACCCATTCCTAAAACTGAGCTCATTAACTGTCTCAATGATGGTCTTGAAGATTCTTTCAGTGGTTTTATTTAAGACTACTATGGAATGAATCCCTTATTATCATTGGATATGTTTTCTATCTTTCTTCATAGTTATGAAAAATTGCAATAGCCGCTCTCATCAATGTTGCCTAACCATCCTCTCGGCCCATCATCTAAACTTCCACAAGAATATCATGATATCTACTATCTTCTATGATTTAAAAATTTTATCATCAATTTTATCGCTAAGACTCAACTTAATAAATAATCCACATCACTTAATTATCCATGCACTACGGGCCAATGATATTCATTAGTATCACATCCACGAATTATTCATGTACTACAGGCCAAGGATGTCGACGTTGGGATTTTTATTTGTCACTTTTCGTTACCTGTTCTTTTGTGTTCTCATTTTAGATGAGATTTATTTGAAAAAACAAGTGAAAAAGGTCCGACATGTGTAATGTCGACGATTGGACTATAAGAGTCGCCAGTTGGTTTTTTAACTGGTTGTACCAACACAACCGAGAAAAGGTTTGCACATTGACCCAGTGATTTGACACTGCTAAACGGGTCGGTGAAACTGAGATTCAATTAGGATCCGGGGACTTGATTATGCGGACGGAAGGTGTTAAGCACCTCCGACATCCGTGTTACCAGGTGACTGCCACTTTTCAAGAAACAGTTATATGAATGTGTGTGTGTGTGGATCAATGTGCTGTTATTTAGAATTAGTACGAGGCCTCGTTCGCACTTATATACACAGGGTTTGAATTTATATAAAAATTCAGTTTTAAGCAAGATATGGCAGTGACGTTTTAAAAGAGGTTTTTCAAACCAAGTGCTCAATAGTAATTGAGACCTTTTACACTCCCATTTTATTCAAT
Source organism: Panax notoginseng (assembly GCA_016801055.1). Classification (NCBI taxonomy): domain Eukaryota; kingdom Viridiplantae; phylum Streptophyta; class Magnoliopsida; order Apiales; family Araliaceae; genus Panax; species Panax notoginseng. The sequence goes on along the minus strand of CM029013.1, from coordinate 228,167,519 downwards.
ATTCAGCTTGGTTGATTTTATTTTACAGATGCGAGGCATCTGTATGAAAATAATGTACAAAAAGGTGCTGAATTCCCCGTGGGTATGAAAACTATCTAAGGAAATCCAAACATCACATATAAATTTACAAGCTGCTTACAGCTGAAAAGGTCCATCACGGGAACCGAATCTAGATTCAGTGAACTGAATCTGTGATCACATGATTCCTAGGCTCACATGATGCCGCATTTGATATAAACGCAGTAAGCATATATATATATATATATATATATATATATATATATATATATATATATATATATATACAGACATGATCACCAACCATGAAGCACCTCCATGGGGGATCAAAAATATAAATAAAGTTGTAAAAGCTATCTACCGCCACGGAGGAAACTCCAGGCGGGACGAAATGTACAGAAAGCAATAAAAACAGTCAACCACCACGAAGTAAACTCCAGGTGGGACGAAATATAAATATATATATATATATATATATTAAAGCAATAAACGCACCGGATGTAAAATCTAGGCTCATCAAGCATAGTTCGACACACAGTTCATATATATAAGTATATATATACGAAAGCAAATAAACGCTCTGGATATAAAATCCATGCTCATCGAACAAAGTCCGACAACAGTTAATATATATAAATATATATATTAAAGCAGTAAACGCTCCAGACCGAAGTCTAGGCTCATCGAACAGAGTTCGACATGTAGTTCATATATATAAATATATATGTATATATATATATATAAATATATATGTATATACAAATTGAAATAAAACTACGGACCGAAGTCCGGACAAACACACGCAACACGACTCTCAACGTAAAGAAGGGTGTGTGCAAGTGTGGAGAGAAATGCTTGAAAATGTGTAAGAAGGCTTACAGTGGGCTGCCAAAGAAGACTTCAATAACTTTAAAGTAGATAAACGCTGGCTTTTACCGGTACAAAAGTAGCTATATGTAAGCTCACAAGTGTTTAAAATGAGAAAGCACTCAGTTTAGGGTGTGTATAGAGCAAATTGGACATGGCTTCCTCACCTTTTTTCTTTATAAAATGGTCACCCCAAGCCCTCTATTTATAGAGGGTGGAGCCGCAGGTGTACCTACAGCTGGGCTGCAGGTGTACCAGAGGCTGCCCGGGGTGCCCCGGGCTTCGCGGGACCCGCCGTCTCGAAGTACGTGCACGTAGGCAACGTGATGTCCGCTTGAACTTTTAGAATTGCAATCCGGGCATCTGATTGAGGTATATAGGACCTATTTTGGACCGCCGTTATCGAGAGTTATGCAATGACATGGGATTAGAGGTTGTACGAAGTCATGAACATGGGACGATGCCCTCTAGTCTTCAACTTCAAGTTCTATCCGTTGTTCTGCATAATAGTCACTCGGGATTGGTTTTCCTTGGCTCTTGTGGGACATTGTTGTGTAGAAATGTGTGTCTGAAATGTTAAGACAGCGTGATGTGACATAAAGTTGGCAAGATGATGACTTTGCCCCTCACCAGGGTTATCTCTGATTTGGGCTGATAAAGCAGACGTTGCTTAGGGTTATCAATGAGATTGGACTGCTGCAAATGTTGAAGGTCCTCAGTGTCATCTCTGAGGTGTGCATGTCTTGTACTGAGTGCCTCGGTGTGAGCACCGAGGTTGAAGCTGATGGCATGCATTTGAAATAAGCATTTTCGGGGTTATCTCCGGAACTGCCACTGCCTTCCTTGGGGTTATCTCCAAGGTTAGAATCTGCTATTCCCAGTGTTGGGACTGAGACAGAACATCTCGGGGTTATCTCCAGGATGAATCGGTCTTCTCCGGTTTGTGTTCCTGTATTAGATCTGCATGCCTCGGGGTTATCTCTGAGGTTAGAATTGTTACTCCCGGTATGTGTTTCGAGGTTGAGCTGTTACTCCCAGTGTGTGTTTCGGGGTTGAGCTGTTCCTCCTGGTGGTATCCCGAATGGATATGAACCGTCTTTCAGGGTTTCCTCTTAAAAGATGAATCTGCACTCCTGTGATGTCAATAACAGATAGACAGAAAATTTTGAGGGTCTACAGATGCCCCTCTTTGTCATATTCATGTAATTCAATGCATGGATAGGATAAAGAATCCTAGACACTTAAAATATAATATGAAGCAACTGTATGATGCATATGTATGGGGTTGTTGCCCAATATGCTGAGGATGATTGCAATCTCCCTATAGCTTCTACTGGGGATTTGGCAATGATGACCAAATTGGACGTGCGATTCAAATTTTTGAGGATGTTGACGATGGGATTATCACCAAAGTTCTGAATCCTTGATACAGACTTGATTCTGAAGTAGTGCCTCTTATGTGTAAGAGATCTGTGGGGATAAAGTTTTGTCTGTTTGAGGATGTTTATAACATATTCTGACATCAATCCTCTTTGATGACGTTTCACTCTCCTAGTTTGTATCGCCAGAGTACGTCAATGTTCTGATGGTTTTACTGCCAACAGCAAATGTTGTCAGGGCTGCCCGACCTTTGTTAACGTGTGAACCAACGGTTTACCACGCGTTGTAACCCCCGCCGGGGATATATTTGATCCTCTGTTGATGTGTAGATCAACGGATGAACTCCCTGCTGGGGATAAATGCTAAGGCTGCTTGGACTTTGTTGATGTGTGTATCAACTGATAAAATCATCGGATGATTTCTGATGCGAAGTTGGATTGACTTGCCAACGGCTGAAATGATGTCATGGTTGCTTGACCTTCATTGATACGTACATTAATGGATGATAATGCGTTGTGATCCCCACCAGGGTTGTTGTATTATTGTTAATGCGTGTGTCAGCGGAACATGCGTTGTAACCCCCGTCGGGGATACGTTGGATCATCGTTGAATTGTGTGTCAACTGCTGAAATCATCGGACGACTTCTGACGCTCCGTTGGATTTACTTTCCAACGGTTATAGTGATGTCAAGGCTGCTTGACCTTCGTTGATATGTATGTCAACGGATGATATGCGTTGTAACCCCCGCCGGGGTTATGTACTTCGACATATGTACTGCGTTGTGACCCCCGTCGGGGTTGTTGTGGTAAAGTAAGATGACGATCCTGAATGTGAGAAATTGGACCTGTGTGAGGTATTGCTGAGTGTGACTTATATTGTCTAAGATCACCAGCATAGCGTACCCTGTGGTTGGGCGAATACAAATGAATGACGTGAAGACCCACGGTTCAACCAGGATTGTAAGCTATTCTGCTCAATCGCGTAACATTTTTTTTTCTGATTTGGCCTTTTCAGCTTGCGAGAACTCCTTTGCAACTCGAACTGGACTGAGCCGGAGGGGTGGGACCCACATAGGGGTGCCATAGGTACACCTGCTGTACCCGCAGATGGACCTGCGGCCAACCGTAGATCACAAAGACCAGCAGGTTGCTTTCATAAGTCATTTTTAACTTGCGCCGCAAAGGAAATCTGAGAGCTCTTCTTCAGATCTGCTGAGTTCGAACGTCTTTCTGTAAATTATGTCATCGTACAAGTGTTCTACACTATCCTGGTAAAGTATGCATGTACTTTTTTCCAATTTTTATCCATTAGAAAATGACTTATCATATGAAATGCATCTAAACACATAGTAGTGATTATGTATGCTCAAATGATTTGATAAAAAATATTCAACATAGTAAATGTTAGTATTAAACCATGCTGAACATAATGATGTGAGAAAATTTGACTTTTGAGACAGTCAAATTGGCACCCTTTTCTGCTATTTTTATCCTATCTGAGGACATTTTGAGCACAAGGTAAGAAGGCAAAGTACTCCTAGCATTGAGGTTAACCTTATGTGTTGATGATTTTGCACATAGTATGTATATAACTGTGGGCAAGTATTCTACTGAATGGCCACCTAGTCATGCCTATGTGCATGTGGATAGTCCTATTTATAGAGGAAACTATGGCAAAATTTTCCTAAAATATAGGAATTGTGTTAATCATGCATTTTTAACTCTACTGTGGATTTTTGTTAAGATAATGCATGCATACAGATAGTCATTAAATGCATTTTGCAAAACTCCAGGTTAGAAGATACCACACCCTTTCTGAGGTGATTTGGAGACTTGTTGTCCAGATATTATGGATCCGGATTAGCCGAGTAGTTCCCGTAGGACCACTTATGGTGTACGGAGGAGGGCTTCTAAAGTGCCTCGACCCCGTTTCATTAGAAAGCCTCGCAGGTTGGTGGAGGCGGTGTTACGTCCAGTCCAGGTTGATGTGCCAGACGTCGAGGACGAGGAGGAGGATGTTCCAGTTACGGACCCCGCTCCTGCTGTGCATATTCCCCGTAGGGAGCTCCCGAGTATTCAGGTGGCAAACCCAGAGCTTCTAGGTGACTTGAGTCGACATCCCTCGATGTATTTGCATGCTAACGAGGTATGACGTCAGAACTTGATCTTCCTTCTTTCCTATTTGTGAGGAGTAAAAGGATTTAATGTTGATCTGTATTTCATGCAAGTTCTTGGATTTACACAGTCTCTAGGGAACTAGTTCAGTATACACTCCATGTACCAGGTGCTTCATCCTGACTATAGAGCGATTGTGCATAACTGGGATTTTGGAGCATTCTTTTTCATCCTTCCCCGTCGCTGTCCCTGGGGTTACCTTAGGGCATTGTCTGAGCGGTGGTTTCACCAGACTCAGTCACTCCATTTGCTGGACTGTGAGATAATGATGACGCCGATGGATTGACGATTTATCACAGGTATAAAGTTTGGAGGGGCGTCAGTGCCTTGCACGACGGATATTACCCCGATTACAGTCAGATCCTTGTTAGGAGTTTCGACGGAGGCTTTTAAGGGCATGACTGTCCGTACGGGTCCTTTGAGCGTAGATGCTATGAGTGGGCTATTGAGCGAGCCCATACCAGCTGATGTCAGAGTCAGGGATCACATTCTTCGGTGATTGTTCCTGATGATCATTAGGGGCTACTTCATAGCAGATAACTCTTCTACGGTGTCGTTCGCTTTGATCAGCGCCACTAGGCATGTGGACCGTATTGGAGAGTGTGATTGGGGTTCCTATACATTTGCCCATTTCCTCAGGGGCATGCACATGCGCTCACAGGGCTTGACCGAGGCTTGGTTAGGATTTTACCTATTTTTGCTGGTAAGTATTTCTCTTGTCATTTACCATGTATTGGTTAAGAGTGTTAACTGACAGTAGATGTTTGCCTTTGTATTGGCAGTTTTGGGCCTATAAGTGGCTCCCATGTTTACGTTCAGTGAGTGTACTAGGATTGGATACCTACCCACGAGGATGGCGATGGCATCATTCCATACTGGTGGAGGTCCCTGTAGCTGAGGGTTTCACTCACTGCCGCTTGCAGCTAGAGTTGTTGACAGTTGACATTATCACATAGATTTCCTATTCTGGGGAGCATTTGGCCATCAGATTTGAGGATGGTTACCCGACTGGTGTCGAGTACGCGATTTCCACCCGAAGAGTTCCTCTCTTCACGGATGGAGGATGGGAGCTCTATCTAGGAGAGCGTGCTATTAAGAGCACCACAGGGGAGATCCATATACCGATCTTGCCTCCTGTCAGGCGTTATTGGCTTGTGTCGCAGTCACCCGTCATTGATATCCCATTGTTGGGTGTTGACGGTTTTGCATTATCAGAGGGTCCTTGCACTCAGGATGTATTCCAGCGCTGGTGGATCCCTCGTACTATTAGAGCCCAGACCCACGCCACTCAGTTCATGGGGGATATGGTTCCAGGATCCGTGATGATGACGGATTGGTTAGCCTGTGTTTGAGATCCAACTCAAGTGACACAGATTGACAGTTTGACCCGATAGTTGGACCAGACACATATTTTTATTCGTATTTGGGTAGAGATCCGGCAGTGGCAGATTCGTTTGATCTTTCCAGCGTAGGAGCTAGCCCCTCGGGTGACCCATTTGATTTTGCCGGCACAGATCCTCCTTTGTATCAGCCTGATATCCCTATTGATAGAGATTCAATGACTTAGGAGGAGTTACATCAGGTGGACAGGATTGATGATGTGGACATCGACACCATTGTCTTTTTCTGATGTGTATTCTCGTTTATCTCTTTTGGTAGGCCTCTGTTAGCTATTGGGTGTCTGTGCCCCATTCTCGCTATATCTTTTGATAGGCCTCCGTTAGTAGTAGGACGTCTGTGCCCCATTTTCCTGTATTTGTAGCTATACAGAGATGATGTATTAAATGATGATATACTTAGGAATGTATGTACAGTTTTTCCATTCCCTATATCATATTGCCATCTATTATCTGTAATGCATGTATCATGTTATGCATATGTAAGACCCCGAATTTTATGAAATAAAAGTATTCAATTTTTCTTATAATTACTATTCAGTAAATGGTTAAATTGATAAATATTAAAGTTAAGGGTGATATATGAATTTTTTTTCAAAATACACAAGTGGTTATAAAATATTCATTGTTGTCGGGGAATATTCGTTTGGTCGTGGAATATTCTTTCTGTCGGAAAATATTCATACGACGGCGCATCCATTTGTGGGCCCCATAACAAAATAACTGTCGGATGAAGAAAACGACAAATTTAAGTTTTTACAAATAACGGCGTAGTTGTTACCGTTAACACTGTTGGAATACCCGGTGGTTAAAATACAGTAATACGCGTTATTGCACAGTAGCACACGGTATTGCACAGTATTTTTGAAATTATTGATTATTACGTAAGAAGACACTACTCAATAATTGTTACAGTAATTACTGTTTAATATTTTATTTTATTGATTCAATAATTACTACGTTAAAATTTTGTATTATTGTTGTTCAATAATTGTTGCTGCACAGTATTTCTCATTATCAGATCAATAATTCATATTATTTGAATAATATTATTAGATAACATTATTGACAATGTCTAGAAAGTTCTGTCTAAAGAGAGGTTTGGTCATCTAATTGCACGCCAGTAAGGAGAAATCCTTATTGGAAAGCCCCCTCTTTCCTGGGACGGCCTGGTTGTCATAAATGTGATTCTGTAATATTATTTGTGAATAATTAATTATTGATTCATATGATAAGGAAATATTTATTTTATGTGGATATAAATGATGGATATATTTTTGTGGTTAAAAATAAAGGAGTTAATGTTGAGGTATTTTATCTGTATTTTTGTCGGAACGGAGGTATTGAAAATCAAATTAGGGTTTTTGAGATATTTTGTGGGGGTTATAATATTTAATCCGACCGTTGGATCGTGGTAATTTTTGGATATGTTATACATATATAAGTTGAGTATATGTCCACAAATTTTGAACCGTTAAAAATGAACGTATGATTTGTTATGAATTTTACGAGATGTCTGGTTCAGAAATTGTTGAATTTCGGAGTTAATCATTTTGGTGGAAAATTCTAGAATTGGTGGGCTCCACTCTTGGTTGGTAAAGAAATGTGCTGAGATTTTTATTCAAATGTGGTGGGTGGGAATAGTAGCAGGTAAAGCCATCAGGTTGCAGGTTAAGTCTGCTTCGGCGTGCTAATATTTTCCTATAAATAGAGGGCTAAGTTAGAATTGAAAATCACACCAGAAACATAAGCTTTCTCTCTTTCTCTCTCTATATTATGAAGCATATTTTGTGAGTATTTAGATACTTTGAGAGTTGCTATTCAGTGCAAGTTTCCTTCGGCTTTGCATTCCAGTCAGAAATACTGCACTTTTGAGGTAAGAGATAGTAAGGGATTTTAAGGGTTGTTATATTTTTCAGTTTCGTAATTTTTCAGACCTTCAAAAATTCTGGAAAAATTTGAAATGATATTTTGATGAGTTTTATTGATTGTGTCCAAAAATGGTGATTTTTGGATGTTTAGATTAAGAGTTATGAATTTTATAAGAAATGACTATTTTAAAAGTAATCGCTTATAATTCCTTGTGGTTAACTCCAAAATTGATGAAATTTTTATTGGGAGTACATGTATATGATAGGAGTATACTTTATGAATTTTAGAATTTTTGGACAAAAGTACAATTTTTGATAAATGTCTAAATATTTCGCTGTTTTGGCCATATGAAAAATAGTAAATAACTTTTAAAAATTCTGAACTAAATCCCAGAAAAGAAATATTTTTGGAACTGATTTGGTATTTTTCATGAAAATAGTCTAGTTATGAGTAAATGAATTAAATATGTTATGTGAAGTAAGAAAATTGAAAAATAGGATTTTATGACTTGAGAATCCTATATGAGGTATATGCAGATTTTGATGAGGATTTTGGTTATTAGTGATTAAATCTTATGAGTTTGGCATTTTGGAATGATTAAATGTATTATTTTAGTAAAGTGTAAACAATTAAAATAAATTGTTTATAAATTTAAGAAATGTTATTCTTTCAATATCATTATACCGAAATATTGGTATAGATTTTATTGTGGAATTTCTACCTTTTTGAATCGGGGTTAATATTCACGAGTTACTATTCATGAGTTACTATTCACGGGTTACTATTCACGAGTTACTATTCATGACAAAATTGGTTTTTTTTTCTGACCAAATTATAGTTGAGTTATGAATATTACTCTTGAGATTAAATCTATATGTTGATTATATTATTTTTATTATCATATATAACATTTTTATAACCCTGATATTGAATTTCTCTTTCACTTGAGTGTAAAGATGGGTAAATTATTGGTATGATCGTGACTGAGGAATATCTTTGGCCTGTAGTGCAAAGATGAATTGTTAACTGGTATGGTCATGACCATTAAATTTATAATTGAATATCTTTAGCTTAAGTGTAAAGATGAATTGATTAACATGGTTATAATTATTGTTTATATAAATTCTGAAATGATTATATATTTGAGATATGAATATATTTGGCATGTAGTGCATATATGAACTGTTGAGGAATATCTTTGGCCTGTAGTGCAAAGATGAATTGTTGATGAATATCTTTGGCCCGTAGTGCAAAGATGACCTGTTGTTGAATATCTTTGGCCTGTAGTGCAAAGATGAACTGTTGATGAATATCTTTGGCCGTAGTGCAAAGATAAAATTGTTAGTATGATTATAAACAGGAACTGTGATTTGGTATAACCATGATCTTTGATGTTTCAGGTAAAGACATGTGATGAAAATTATCTTTGTCCTGGATGAGAAGAGGAATTTAGAACTAAAGTTATGATTATGAGTTATTTATATGATTGTGGACCAGAATTGTTGATTGATGTTACAGGGATAAAACATTGTTGGTGGATTTTTAACATGGAGAAGATAATAGACTTTATAGTCTATTTGACTCTTCTAATGGATTGCTCGTTCCGCTGCAACTATGGTTGAAATTTTTATCATTTACCATATGTTCTAAATCTCTGATTTATTATTGATGAATGCTATTGATAATTTAATTATTTTTAGTCATGATATTCTTTACTGAGCTAGTTGTGCTCACCCTTTTGCTTCACAATTCTTTTCAGGTAATAAGAGTGTAGCTGGGTCGAGCGGGGATAACAAGAGAATAGAACGGTGGTCATCATTTAGTAGTTATATTTGGTGAAGAAAATAGGGTGAGGCGAACCCAACGTTGGAAGGGTGTTTTGTCACTATCATACAAGATGTCTAATGACATACAATCTCGTGTCATCATAAGACAGGGTTGTGCTCATCCACTTGCTGAGTATATCTATGAGCACTACTTATATAATCTTGGTGTTTGTTTGAAGTATAATTCACGATTAAAGAGAGTGGAGATAATGATAAGTCAAGAGAAGACTCACTATTGGGAAGAATATGATAGTAATCTTCTCGTTTTTCTTTGGGGTCTATTGGGTCAACCAAGGATAATTCTGTGGCCATATGATATCTATCATAACCTAGACGCATGACCTCCCATGTACAAAGGTTTCCTTTAGCACTTCCCAAAGATTCTAATTTCTAAAACAGTTTTTGACTATACCTTTATGCAAGGTGTCATTGTGAGGTGCTATCCACAGTTGGGACATGAGTCACATTTGGTATATATTTGTATCCAAACTCACAGCATATATGTTGTTGTATTTTGCACGACAATTATTGTAATAAAGTTGTAGTTGTTTTCTGTACCATGTATTTGGCGACTCAGAATAGGTTGGATGGAATGGACCTGTTTTGGGGTTGTCACAGCATATGTATGTATGTCCAGAGATATTCAGCATTGACCCCTGAATGGTCTTATGGCACGGCCCGTGCAGATGTCTTCTTCGACAATTAGCCGTATTGATCATACCCCATAATTATTGGTGGTATCTGGCATGCAATCGTGGTATGATAGCATGTCACCATCAGATAGGGAGACCATAGATCATTTGTTGTAGCATACTATGACCCTGTTGATGTTTCAGGTTCCCACATAATTCGTGGATGGCATGCTGGAGCACTGGGTATCAGAGAGGCAGGTTTTCTGATTTGGGACCCAGGAGTTGACTCCCACTCTGGAGGAGTATGCACGGTTGACGATGCTGCCACTGGAAAGACCTTGTGTGTATATGGCTTTGGGGGACATGAGTCGGCAGTTCATGACCCTCACTGGACTGAGGCGTAGAGTGTTGCAGGATGAGCTTACATCTGGCCACGTTATATCCCAGCATTTTCTATTTGATAGATTTGGCTCTGAGGATAGTTATAGATGACATTCCGGGAATTTCCCCACACCAGAGTATCATTAGCGTCTGGCCAGGGTAGATGTACTGCTATTGTGCGTATTGTCATATGTCTACATGCCACTATATATGGATGAGTTGGACATAGGAGTTATCATGGCGGTGAGAGCTCTCCGGGAGGGTCGTACCATCATTCCTATGATTATAGCCGAGACATTGAGGTCAGCTACATACTGCTGCACTTATCCGACATGAGTATTTACGGGCAGTTCAGTCATGCTATACGTGTGGTTTATGTCACACCTGAGACCGATTGGCACTTTCAGACGGCATGGGTATTGCTTCACCCATGATATAGCCATGACATATTCATTTCAGCCTGCGGAGTGTACGGATGCTACATCTTGGTCCGCTTTCTTAGCTGATATTGTAGACCCGTTTAGTATATTGGCCTGCTCAGGGCTCAGCTCACCTTACAGCTTTATTACTCATGTTCCAGGCATGGATTACATCCCTTTGGCTGGTTTGAGGGGCATGACTACTTACCATCCACTGGCCGTGATGTCACAGTTTGACCAATTTCAGGATTTTCATCCTTTTGAGGGGGCGCTGGGCTAACGTTTAGCTTCTCGCTATCTTTCATCATAGGACCGATCCCGTGTGTATGCATGTTGGGATCAGCCCGAGATAGCCGCTTTCTCCATTAGTCATCCAGGTTATTCTGCAGAGTATTCCGCATGGATGGAGACAGAGACTGTATCGGTTGCGATTTTATCCACATTACCGAGTATTGATTCAGATGGTGGAGAGCCCATGGAGGACATTGATTCTCACACCTAGGAGGAGCCATCTACTGGGTTGCGAGTATTTCCTTTAGATTCTCCCAGTACTAGCACTGTCGTGATTCAGCATTCAGCATAGTATCTTGAGCAGAGTCTTCATCTGATGACCTTTGAGAGAGATCAGGCTAGAGCCCTGATGTTGACAGCTCTTGATGGGAGAGACGCAACCCTGTTAGAGAAGGACGAGGCATTAGCTCGTATAGATGCCGCTGTTGTTGAGCGGGATGAGGCCAGATCAGCCAGAGATGCAGTGATAGTTGAGAGGGATAGCGCCATATCTTCCCGGGATGTAACCATCACAGACAGTACTGCAGTGAGATCCCTTACCGCTGGCATGATCGTAAAGATGAGCACATATATTGATGAGCACATGGTCACCATACAGATGGCTGCAGATCTGTTGGGTCGTGTGGATATCCTCTTACAGGAGACCACAGCTTTACCTCATTCTTCTGAGAGAGATGCCATGTTGGGCTTGTTAGCTCGCATATGCACCGATTTGTAGATGGGCTTGTATTTTCCTGCACAGACTAGCTTAGCCATTTTGTCATGTACAGTTTACATTATGTATATCAAACAACATTATATATAGCAGGAAAATATATTTTTGATCACTTCCCTTTTAGATATGCTCTGATACTTGCTTGATATTTGCCTGCTTCTTCAGGGCTTGTGATCTTGATGTATTCTGAATTCCTCCTTGCTGGATGGACATTGAGTTGTCTCTGGATAGCTCAGAATAGATCATGGATCTGTGCGTATCCCTACCATCTTTCGGTGTCTTGGGACTGGTTTCTGTATGAAAATGTGGAGAGGGGGGTGGCTTTCCTCTTTGAGATTGACCGCACCATAGATGGTCGCCAGTACTCCTATTTACGAGGAGAGGTTGGGTAATTCCATCTCTTATGGATTGGTGTTGCTCTTCAAGGTACAACCGCAACTTAGATGGTCGCCGAATCTCCTATTCGCGAGGAGAGGTTGGGTAATTCCATCCCTTTGGTTTGAAGCCAATGAAATGTGGTGGATTGAGGTTTGATCCCAGTACCTTTGACAAGTATTTGTGTTTTGGTAGGGGGTTAGACCGAACCATAAATGGCTGCCTATGTACTCCTATTGAATAGGAGATCAGGTCTGCGTAGTTCGAACCTGGTGTAAGAGGTTCAACGTTGTTTATGAAAGGCAGATGGGTGTGGAAGCTTTATTGATGAAAAAGGTTGTAGAAATATTTTTGTGATTTTTGTTTTTTATAGAGAAGGGTAGAAATGTCTTTGTTGTTTTTTGTTTATTGCGACCGGGCCATATAGAATATGGTTGCCTATGTACTCTCGTGTATCAAGGAGATCAGGTCGACGTAGTTCACCGCTCAGGATGAATTGAAAAGTGTGATCCTATGTGTAGGATAAACTGCGGGGAAGAAAGATTAATCCCATGTACAGGTCAAACTGTGGGGAAGAAAGTTTAATCCCATGTGCAAGATAGACTGCGGGGAAGAGAAAGTTTGATCCTAAGTTGAGGACAAACTGCAGATACGAGAAGTTTGATCCCATGTATGGGTAGCCAAACTACAAATGTGAGAGGTTCAATCCGTAGTGGGATGACCTAAGTTGTATGAGCGTAGTGAAGCCAAGCTACTGGCTTAAAGAGTATGTTTCCCTGAGGGGCAAAGTGTGGACAAGAGTTATATATGGTAAAGGGTTAAAGAACCGGAATGACTGATGATCTGATGATCCAACACCAGGATGTTTGCTTGATGGTAACTTCAGACGTAGTACCGTTTCATGGTGTCCGAGCTGATGAGTTATGGAAATTCATCGCCGTCCATTTCCTGCAATCTGAGAGTGCCTCCTGTCAATACCTCCTTGACAACAAACGGGCCTTACCAGTTAGGAGCAAATTTTTCCTTAGATTGATCTTGGTTTTCAATGATCTTTTTCAAAACCAAGTCATGTTGTTTAAACTGCCGTAGCCGGACTTTTTTGTTGTAGGATCGGGCGATCCTTTGTTGATATAATTGACCATGGAAGATAGTCGCGGTTCGCCTTTTATCTATTAGAGACAATTGGTGATACCTGTCTTGTGCCCATTGATCTTTATCCAGCTAAGCGTCCAACAACACTCTGAGGGATTCCATTTCTACTTCTATGGAGAGTACTGCTTCCATCCCATAGGCTAATGCATAGGGGGTTGCCCCAGTTAAAGTGCGCATTGATATTCTGTAGGCTAACAGAGTAAGAGGCAATAAGTCAGGCCATCCTTTGTGATTGGCGGACATCTTTTGCATAACCTTCTTGATGTTCTTGTTAGCCGCTTCAATAGCACCATTCATCTTTGGACGGTAGATGACGAAGTTAAGGTGTTCCTCCATCATTTTATTATTGAGGTTCTTAGCATTGTCTGATACAATTACCTCTGCTTGTCCGTATCGATAAATGACATTATTTCTGATGAAAGCAATGTTGACTTCTTTGGTAACCCTGGGGAAGGAGGCTGCTTCTACCCACTTGGTAAAGTAGTCAATTATGGTGAAGATGAATCGATGTCCATTACTGGCTTTGGGCTCGATGGGCCCCATCACGTCCATTCCCCACGTTGAGAAGGGCCAAGGTGAACCCATGTTGTGGAGCTCCCGTAGAGGGACGTGGATAACATTCCCATGAATTTGGCATTGATAACATCTCCTGACGTGGCCATAGCAATCAGCCTTAAGAGATAGCCAATAATGTCCTGTCCTGAGGATCTTCTTGACAAGGAGGGGGCCACTCATGTGTGGGCCACAGACTCCACCATGGATCTCATCCATGATTCTCTGAGCTTGATCCTTTTCCAGGCATCTGAGGAGACCTAGACCTGCATCTCTCTTGTAGAGTGCATCTCCGCTCAGGTAGAATTTCAAAGCAAGTCGATGAATCTGCCTTTGTTCAGTCAGGCTCGCCTCAGCGGGTGTAGATCTATCTCGTAGGTACTCCTTGATATGCTGATACCAAGGTTGTTGGATGGGAGGTAGCTCATCCGATACTTCTCCAACATAGTTCCCATAGGCTGGTGCCTTTTGCAGGGCTAATGTGACGCTTGGCATGTGTTCCTTGTCAGGTATGTGCATCAAGGAGGCCAAAGTTGCTAATGCGTCCGCAAAGTCATTCCTATTACGAGGAATGTGTATAAAGGAGATTTCTTCGAACTCCGAAGCCATCTGTAAAAATTGTCGCTGGTAAGGCAGCAATCGCAACTCTTTGGTTTGATAGATTCCTGTGGATTGTTTGATTACCAACTCTGAATCCCCAAAGACAGTTAACCGTCTGATACCCATTGAATGGGTAAGTTTTAGCCCCATGATACAGCCTTCATACTCAGCTGTGTTATTGGTGCTGATAAACTGTAATTTGACGGCGACAGGATACTGCTCCCCCGTACCAGATACTAGAACAGCTCCAGCTCCAGAACCTTCCGTATTAACAGCTCCATCTAAATACATCTTCCATGCTTGGCGTGTATCGTACTGATGGTGTTGCTGAATTGCCATTACCCTTTCATCGGGGAAGTAGGTTTCCAAGGGTTTGAAATTCCCTGAAGGAGCGGCGGCCAGTTGATCCGTAATTCCTTCACCTTTAATGGACTTTTGAGTCACATAAACAATGTCAAATTATTACAAAATCAACTGCCATCTAGATAGCCGACAATTCAGTATGGGTTTACTGAATACATACTTGAGAGGATCTATATGGGATATGAGATGGGTTGTGTGCCCATGGAGGTAATGTTGTAACCTCATGGCAGCCCATGCTAAAGCACAACAAGTCCTCTCAATCAGAGTGTACTTATGTTCACTGCTGCTAAATCTTTTGCTGAGGTAATAGATAGCTCGTTCACGGCCTCTATCATCTTTCTGACCCAGCATGCAGCCCATGGCATTGTCACTGATGGACAGGTACATGAACAGGGGAACATCATCCCTAGGTGGTACCAAAATAGGAGCTTTAACCAGCTGCTCTTTGATGGTAAGGAAGGCATTCTGGCACTCATCATTCCATTTCATGGAGTTCTTCCTTAACAGCTTGAAAATAGGTTCATAGGTTGCTGTGAGTTGAGAAATGAATCGGCTAATGAAGTTGATTCTTTCCAAAAATCCCCGTATTTCCTTCTCTGTCTGAGGAATGGGCATTTCCGTGATGGCCTAAATTTTGGTAGAATCCAGCTCAATTCCTTTGTGGCTGATTAGGAATCCTAGCAACTTGCCTAATTTAACGCCAAAGGCGCACTTGACTGGATTCAACTTCAAGTTGTACTTACGCAACCTGTTAAATAACTTTCTGAGATGGTTTAAGTGGTCCTCCTCCTTCCGGGACTTGACAATGATGTCATCCACGTAGATCTCGATCTCTTTGTGCATTAAGTCATGGAAAAGAGCAATCATAGCTCGTTGATAGGTAGCTTCGGCATTGATGAGGCTGAATGACAACCGTCTGTAGCAAAAGGTTCCCAAAGGCGTGATGAAAGAAGTTTTCTCACGATCTTCCTCAGCAACCATGATCTGATGGTACCCCGCAAAGCAATCAGCAAAGGAGTACATGTCGTATTGCGCAGTATTGTCAATGAGAATGTGTAGAAAGGGCACGGGAAAGCTATCTTTAAGGAAAGCTTTATTCAGATCCCGATAATCCACGCATACTCGTACCTTTCCTCCAGGCTTAGGCACGGGAACGATATTAGATATCTATTTAGGATACGTGGACACCATGATAATGCCAACTTGAAATTGTTTCATAATTTCTTCTTTCACCTTTAAACTCCACTCAGGTTTTAATCGCCTGAGCTTCTGCTTGACTGGCTTGAATCCCTCTTTAATGGGAAGGCGATGAAGAACAATGTCAGTGGACAACCCCACCATGTCTTCATGAGACCATACAAACACATCCTAGAATTTGGTTAATATCGTAACCATGTCATTCCGTTGGTTTGGGGTAAGGTCTGAACCAATCTAGATTAACTTAGGGTTTTCTAAGGTTCTAAGATTGAAGAAGGTGGTTTGATCAAGGTTGGGTTTAGGCTTGTTTTCGACACATTCTTTGATCTCTGGAGGCAACTCAATGTCCTCTTGTATTTCCAGCAAGTCTGAGTCCAACTTTTCATCAAAGTTACAATCCTTGTGGAGAAGAGGCATCTAATCAGCAAGTACAGGCACATCTAAGTACAGAGTCCTGAAACAAAATATGCCTTCACTTAATATATATGAAATTGTTTAATCATACATAATGTTAGCATATACGGACAAAACAACTACTAATACTGGACAGAAACGCAAGCATTTATTATATCTACAGGGCAGAAAGAAGTCTTGCCCATTTTACCCTTGTCGACCAATGCAAGGAGTGCTGCTCCAATTGACAAGAATAAAGTCCGGGTGGACTGCATTGATGGAGGGCCTGTCATCGTCCTCCTTTTCTCGAATGATGACCATGACGCCTGGGTAATCATCGTCTGGGGTATATCTGTTTTTATGTTCATCATGAACAATGATGCGCATGCCCAACATTATTCGGACGACATTTTGTTTGATTCTTTGTTTCTCTTCCTCCACTTTGGGATCTGGAACAAAGACTTCTTTTGCTTTGAATGGCATGGGCTTGGGAAATAGCATGTCCATCACGTTGGTTGGCACCTTTACAGGAGGTTGTGAGACTCAGCGTTAGAATGCGAAGATAAACGCTGCGTGGTTGAAGTTGAAGGAATCTGCTGATGCTTATGAGAATTCCTCTGACTAGAACTGGCAGAATAGCCTAGTCCAGCTATCCCAGTTTGACTGGCTACTTAGATGGGGTATTTGATACCTTGGTGATCTTTACCCAGCCCTTGTCCTGGCTGATGACCCAAAGATATCATTTCTTGAGTAGCCGACATTACTTTGGCAGAGATCTTGGGTACGGGCAATGGCATTCCCAGGGCATGAAATTGAGGGTTGTTTACTTCCAAAGTGTGGAAACTGACAGGCTTAATATCAGAATTAAAACTGATGAACGGTATGTCACCATGTTGAAGGCATTCCGGTTCAGCGTTGACTGTAACTAGGCTATTGTTGATAATGTATTTCAGTTGCTGATGAAGGGTGGAGGGGACTGCCCCAGCCATATGAATCCACGATCTTCCCAAGAGCAGGTTATATCCTGAATCTATCTTGAGTACGTGGAAAGACACGCAGAATGTATGGGGACCAATCTCAATTGGCAGCTCAATCTCTCCGACCGAATTACGGCGGGATCCATCAAAAGCTCTGATGATCGTATGGCTAACTCGGATTTGATTGAGATTGACATTCATCTTCAACAATGTAGCGTATGGACAGATATTCAAAGATGAACCTCCGTCTACTAAGATTCCAGCTAGCAAATATCCAGAGGACAAGACCGCAATGTGTAACGGCTTGCAATGATCGGTCCCTTCGGGCGGTATGTCGTCATCAGTGAAGGATATCACATTATTATTGAAAATGTGATCAACCAAATGTTGAAACTTTTCCACATCCACTGATGTTGGTAGGTAGGCTTCTTCTAAAATCTTTAGTAGAATCTTCCTGTGATCCTCGAAAGTTAAAACCAAGTCTAGTATTGAAATTTGATGTGGAGCTTCTCTTAAGCTTAAAACCACCTGGCTTCATTATGACGGATGGCACGGAGGAATTTTTCAATCTTCTCCATGGGAATCTTTTCCTTTGATTTTATGGTAGACTTCATCACCCGTTGGGGAAGATACAGTGGATTCTCCTTCGACACTGCAGCAGTTATATGCGAGGTGGATCCTTCAGCGTCTCCATAATTCCAAGGAACTTTCTGTATGCTGACAACATGATATTATGGTCAGAAGGGTAAATTGATTGGCTCTGGAGCAGCCACTTTCAAAGGATTGTTGCTTCCTCTGAGTTGAATGGGAGATATAGGGCGTGGTTTGACAATGCCATCAGCCTCAGTGGAGATAACTGCTACCAATCCTTTCCATTTAGTAGGACAGGTATTCTCACTTCCCCGTAGCACAGTATCATCGTCTGCTAGTTGCAGGACACCACTATCAATGAGATTTTGGATAAGGTGGCGGAGTGCCCAGCATTCTTCTGTGCTGTGACCGCTTGAATGGGAGTGATATTGACATACTCCATCAGAATTAAACCATCCTGAACGGGGATTGATTGGAGGTAGGAAGGAAGTGATTATTCCTTCATTGATTAGCATTTGAAGGATTTCCTCCATAGGTTGGCTCAGATATGTAAATTCCCTTCTATTGGCGAAATCCCGACGAGCTTTGGCGTTCGCTCTCCTTGCCACTTTGTCCTCCATTGTTTCACTATCTGGAGGTGACGAGGGAATATTCATGACAAGAAGAAGGAGACTAGCATGCTCCTGGCTAATTAATTGGCGTGTGACTTGAGGTTGGTATGTCACCTGTTCTGCCAATTGCTCGATTTGCTTGCACAAAGCTTTCATTTTTCGTTCCATTGAGAACTAGAACTTGGCATAATCCCATTTGTCAGCACCGTCTTTGATGATCTGGGATGCTTCACAATATAGACAAGATCATTGGAAGTGCTGATCCCATTGGTAGCAGCCCAAGATATACAGAAAAAGTATGCTGATCAACACAGACAAGATCATGCATTCGACGTAGGAAATTACGTATTCCTAAAAGTTTTTCATTGGAAGGGAAAAATTCGTTTTGGTAAAAAGGGAAAGCTAAGCTCGAGATTTATCGGACCCTTCGAAGTGCTGCGAAGAGTTAGAGAAGTTGCTTACGAGGTAGCTCTACCTCTAGAATTGGAAAACGTTCACAATATTTTTCACGTTTCGGTGTTACGACCGTATAAACCCGATTACAAGCACGTGATTGAGTACGAACCATTACAGTTTGATAAAGACTTGTCCTATGAAGAGATTCCTATCCAGATAGTCGACGGGAAAGAACGGGTGCTCAGGAATAAAGTAATACCTTCCGTGAAGGTGATATGAAGAAACCACAATGCTGAAGAAGCTACGTGGGAACTCGAAGATAAAATGATGAAAGATTACCCTGAGTTATTTGTTTAATCTGTGTCATCGATTCTGGAGATAGAATCTTTGTAAGTAGGGAAGAATGTGATGAATGATTTGTTTGAATTGTGATTCTGGGGACAGAATCCTTATAAGGAGGGAAGGATATAACAATCTAGAATTTTTAAATTATACTTTTAAATATTATTGAATAAATATTTAATTTGATTTGATTTGATTGGTTAATTATTTGTTAAATAAATAATTAAGGAGTTAAGAAATTAATTATTATGAGATAATATTCTAATTTAAATTATAAATTAAGTTAGAGAGTTTATAATGATTAAATGAATTATTATATTTTAATTTTAATTTGTAATTAAAATGATGTGTTAGTTGATTAAATAAAATTATAATTATAAAGAAAATTATAATTATGTTGTATTGATTTATATGATGAAATAATTTAATAAATTATTGTTAGAATTAATTAAATTGAATATTAAAATTTAATTAAATAAAAGTGTAACAAATAACCTTACAATAAAGGAGTTATTAAAATAAATTAAAGGAGTTTAATTCAGTTTTTCCAAACAAGGCTTAATGTGTGACGCCCCCAAAATAGGTATTCATCATCCATCTTGAGTCGTTAAATGCATGGTACTAATACAATTGTCGTGTAAAATACGACAAAACATAAACTGAGAATTTTAAAACGAATATTGTCTTCTAGACAGTATTCAACTCAAATGGAGTCCTCAATACAATTATTATCACACTATTTCATAGAATAGTGAGGACTACTAATGCTCTCATCTGGACCGTCACTCCATTTCCTGACTAGTCCCAACTACGTTCTCATTTCCTGAAGAGGACAATGAAAGCAAAAGGGTGAGCTCAACTAGCCCAGTAAGAAATATTATGACTAAGATAATGCAGAATAATTTATCGTTAGCCTTCAACAGTGTTAAATTGATAAAATATAACAAACATTAAGTTTAACTGTAGCGGAACAAACAATCCATTAGAAGAGTCAAGTAGAGAATAAAATCTACTATCTTCTATGATTTAAAAGGTTTTTCATCACTTTTATCACTGAGACTCAGCTTAATAAATAATCCACATCATCCCTGCACTACGACCAAGGATATTCATTAGTATCACGACCACAAATTATCCATGCACTACGGGCCAAGGATATTCGTGTATTCATCAATGGTCATGATCATGTCAACAACTGTCCATCAATGCACTACGGGCCAATGAGGACTTTTACCACATCATTTGTAACATTACGGTCATGATTATACCGAATAATCTTTGGTCATAATCATACCAAGTCCATCTATGCACTACAGGCCACAAATGACTTTCAACATAATATAAACATGAGGATGATGACAATTATATAAGAATTCAATAAAACAAGTTCAAGGTTAAATTTTTAAAGATATATAATTTAATTTATCCAAAAATCAATAACGTCCAAATTGTCAACATGATACTGCTTTGTGGAGTAAAATTCAAGAATAATATTGTACCAAAAATAATTTGGACAGAAAACGAATCAATTTTTATCATAAATAGTACCCCGGGTGAATAGTACTCGAGTGAATAGTACCCCGTGAATAGTACTTCGGGAATAGTAACCCCGTGAATAGTACTTTGGCATAAAAAAGTTAAAACTTATCAAGAATGCTCAGAATAATATTTTCATGAAAAGATACTAGATGAAGCGCAAATATCAAGGATATTCTACTAATTTTATGGAGTATAGAAGCTAAAATTTTAACAAACGAGTATAGAATTTGAAATCTGAAACGAAATAATATTACTTACATACCACAGAGTATGGAAGAAAATATTATTTCAAGCGAATATTGAACAAAAATAACATCCCTTACCTTGAAAAGAAGAGTATTCTAACTGGTATAACGGGGATATTCTTGAAGAAAACTTTCACTGTTTTCTACGCTCAAAGCTTTCTAAAACTCTAAAGAAATACGCTCAAGATTATAGAAAAAGAATTCTCTGATTTTGCTGTGATATTCAATTCTAACTTAAGCGCCTATTTATAGGAAAATGCTAGAACGCCATAGGAGACTAAATAATAAAATAATAATATTATTTTTCAATCTTCTACTCATGCCACTTTTGAAAAAACTTCAGCCACCACAGTGGGGCCCATCCAAAATTAGCACATATTTTCACAAAAAAGTGGGTCCCATCCTTAATTTTAATAAAAATATTTAATTTCTGAAACTTCAACAATTCATAAAAAAATAACTTTTTTATTAGAAAAATTCAAATCTCATGTCCTTTCTATAGGAAATTTAATTCTCTACAACTTTGTAGAAGAAAATTTTTCTAAATTCTAAACAGAAAATGTCCGAAATCCACAAACGGATGATTTTCAATACCTCATGAAATTCATAACAAATCATACGTTAACTTTTAACGGTTCAAAATTTGTGGACATATACTCAACTTATATATGCATAACATATCCAAAAATCACAACGATCCAACGGTCGAATTAAAATTATAACTCACGCAATAGAACTTTAAGATCACCGATTTAATTTTTTTAATACTTCCAATCCAACAAAATACTGATAAAACACCTCAACATTAATTCATTCATTTATAACCACATAAAATAAATATTTTCCTTATCATATAAATTAATAATTAATTATTCACAAATAATATTAAAGAATCACAATTATGGCAACCAGGTCGTTCCCAAGAAAGATGGGGCTTTCCAATAAGGATTTCTCTTTACTAGCGCGCAATTAGGTGACCAAACCTCTCCTTGACAGAACTTTCTAGACATTACCAATAATGTTATCTAATAATATTATTCAAATAATATGAATTATTGATCTGATAATAGAAAATACTATGTAGTGACAATTATTGAAACAACAATAATATAAAAGATCAACGTAGCAATTATTGAATCAATAAAATAAAATATTGAATAGTAATTACTGTAAAAATTATTAAGTAGTGCCCTCTTACGTAAGAATCAATAATTTAAAAATACAGTGCAATACCGTGTACTACTGTGCAACCCCGCGTATTACTATATTCTAACCACCGGGTATTCTAACAGTTTAACGGTAAAACTATCGCCGTTATTTTATAAAATAATTTTTTTATCGTTTTCTCAATCCGACAATAATTTTGTTGTGGGGTCCACCAATGATTGTGCCATCGTACGAATATTCTCTATTAAAACGAATATTCCCCGACCAATCGAATATTATATAACAACTTGCGTACTTTGCATAATTTATAAATATTACCCACAACTATAACATTATATCAAATTTACTCCATAATATTTAAAAATGATATTTATAGAAAATTCATCTTTATTCATAAAAGTTGGGGTCTTACATAATGCATATTAAGTCTTTAATTTAAATATGTTTACCAAACAAGGTGTAAGATTTAATGGGTTATTTTTAGCTAGCTAGCCAAACAAGCCTTATGACTTTTGATTTTCAAATAAAATTATAACTGATGTCAGTTAAAGTTATAATTATATTATATACTTAATATCTATATTATTATTATACGTTATATTTTAGTACATAAGTTAGAATAGAGAAGAAAGACTTAGAAGAAGAAAAAGAAGAGAAGAAGAAAATTGAGAGAAAACTTGAGAGAATTCTAGAGAAGTTTTGAGAGAAGAATTGGGGAAAAGAAAGATTGTTGATCAAAGGGAAAGTTATCATCTTCTAAAACTAAGGTATCATCTTAATTATTTTATTCTTAAAGTTTTTATTTTTCTCTTCCAAGAATTCTTTGTAAAAACTTTGTGAAGGTGGAATTGTTAGTTGTATATAGCTTTATATGATAAATTGGTTGTTATAAAGTTGTTTCATAAGTTTATAGATGAATTAATTCATGTTATGTAATTATTTGTGAAGAAAACCATATTACATTGAATTGGTATGAAAATATATGAATATAGCTTGGTTTAGAGTAAAATTGAGGTTTAATTCTTTGTATAATATATAAATTGACTATTAAATTTGAAAGAGAATGAATAAACATAAACAAGGTATTTTGAATTAACTTTTTTGGTTGAAAAACAAAATCACAGTGATGATTCACTGAAAATGTCAAAAAGTGAAGTTTTATCAAAAGTAGTGAAATTAGATGTTTTAAATTCGATGTTTATGTTGTTATATGGGTAAAATCATGTTAAGAGTCTTTAAATTATGTTTATGTGAAGTCTTTGTATGTATTACATGTTAATTTGGTTGTTAGAAAGTAGCTTGTAGGCCAAATTTATCTTTGTTTTTGCTGTTGCCGAGGCTGGTCGCCGAGGACTGTAGTTCGGCACCGCAGCGCGGCCCAGCAGTACAATTCTCCCGCTGCAGCGCCAGAGCCACGCCGCAGCGCCAGCACCGCGCCGCAGCGCCGACCCACAGTGTTAACTGTGGCGCCGCAGCGCGAGTTAGCAGAATGGTCAGACAGTATGTTTTAATTACACAAAGTCTGAAAAAATTGTTATGATTTAATAGAAGGACGGTTAAGATATTATATTAGTACTTCTATACTAAGAATGAGTATACTTTAATATGCTACTAGTTTTATTACTAATGTAATTTGATTATGTGATTAAAAATCAAACCTTACATGATGTGTATACTTATTTATATATGGAATGTTGGTAGTGACTAATTATGTCATGATGACATATATAGGGTATTGTGATTCGAGTTTTTATGATTTAGCTTACACTCAAGGAAAGTTTTTTAACTCTATACTTTCGTTGAGCTAGTGTTATTGTTACATTGTGCAAGTTTACTTATCCTATCTCAAATATATTGAGCAAGTTATTCTTGTTTTTAACTTGTTTCGTTAAGTAAGTTTATTATTCAATTTACTATTTGGTATGCATGCTCAATACTCAATTCTAAATAAGATTTTAACCTTAGCTTAATGTTGTTTAATCAAGGTATGTTATATTATTCAATTTTATGCTATTAGATTATTCCTAAAGCATGACCTTAATTTATAATGTCGATTCAGTTATGATTGTTCCATAGCATAACATTATTAATTTTTATTCAACTAATCCTTAGTTGATGTCCGTTGAATTCCAAATTACCTTGAAATGTATCCAAACCAAACTTACTTTGGGGCGGACCTGTATTCTAAATGTTTGTGCACAATACATTGTACGAATGGCAGATCCCCATAAGTACGAGGAGTCCCTATAGTCTTATGACTGTTAAAGTTTAAGTTGAAAGATTACTTATAACTATGGTGTTGATCGATTTCACAATCAATGAATTTGTGCAACTGTACACAGTCAACAAGTAATAAAGTGATAAGATAAAGTGTCGATTCCACAGAGAATTCTAATCAATAAATTCCAACTATTAGCACTATATCAATCCAATTTTATTTAAACAACCATAAAGTGTGATTTTTCAAAATAAGAAAACTAAATTAAGCAATTAAAAGAGACTATTTTAAAATTAAATTAAACAAATAAAAACTAAGATTTGACGAATAAATTCAGATAAAATAAGGTTAAGACTCCAATATCCCCAATTATGAACTATAAACCAATTATCCAATTATCCCAATTATTATGCCTACTGAATTGCTAACAGGAATTCTAAATGTCAAAAGCCCTTTTCCAAGTGATCAATTAACTTTTATTTAATCCAATTAATCTTGCGATATTCCTATGTAAAACAATTAAATTAAACTCTTTAAGTTCCAATTCCCAATTTGTTACATGCAGTGAACAGATATTCCTATTCAATTCACGACCCTAATTATTCGTCATGTAAATAATTAAGCATACATGTTATCCTGCCCTGTTCTAACCCTAGATCTCATCTCCTGAATCCTTCTAGAATAACAAGGTAATTACTGGCCAAATAATTAAACAATAAGCGCAAGGCAAGATGTGACGCCCCCAAAATAGGTATACAACACCCATTCTGAGTCGCCAAATACATGGTACAGAAAGCAAACTACAACTTCAATAATACAATTGTCGTGCAAAATACGACAACACGTACTGTGAGTTTAAATACAAATATTGTCTTCTGGACAATATCCACACTCAAATAAATCCTCATTACAATTATTCAAACACTATTTTACAGAAATAGTGAGGACTGCTAAAATATCTTTCTAGAACCATCACTCCATACCCCGACTAGATCCTACTATGTTCTCACCTCCTGAGAAGAAAAATGGAACAAAAAGGAAAAGGGTGAGCTCAACTAGCCCAGTAAAGAATATTATGACTAAGATAATATACAACAAATTATCATTAGTATTCAACAGGGAAAAATCTGATAGAATATAATCGACAACAAGTTTTAGATCAACAACTGCAGCGGAAACAGCAAACCATTAGAAGAGTCAAGTAGAGAAAGAATTCTACTATCTTCTAAGATTTAAAAGTCCATCGTCAATATTTTATCCCTGTAACATCGATTAATAAATATCTTTAACCAAATATTCATCTTTGCACTACAGGCCAAAGATATTCATTTGTATCACCAGTCGGTCATGTTCATCTCAACACCTGTTCATCTTTGCACTACAGGCCAAAGATATTCATCAAGTAATCATACATATTTGCACTACAGGCCAAAGATATTCAGTAATATCATCATTTAGGACTGAGGATGATGAAAAATATATTAAAGAAAACGAATCCAGTGAGACAGAAGGACAAATAGTAGGGATTTGTATAACAGTTTATCTAAGATCAATAATACTTCATAATAATCAATTGTGAAGCAGAATTCAAAAATAAAGATCAAAACATGGATACAATCAAAGATAGTAACCATAATAGACATCTTGAACAAAAAGGGAAAATTTTATTTTTCGGTGAATAATGCCGTATTCGTGAATAGTACCGTATACGTGAATAGTGCCGTATACGTGAATAGTAACTCCGACACAAAAAGTTCCAAATTTGATAAAAACTTATATCAATATTTCAGCATAATGATATTGAAGAAAATAATATCATTTAAGAAGAAAATAATATCCCTTACCTCAAGATATCAGTACTTCTGGTCGGAATACCGGTATAAGGCTTGAAAGAAACTTGCTCTGATGAATAAAAACTCTCAAAGTATCTAAATACTCACAAAATACACTCAATAATCTAGAGAGAGAAAGAGAAAAAACTTGTTTCTGGTGTGATTTTAAATTCTAACTTAGCCCTCTATTTATAAGAAAATTTTAGTAGGCTTGACCTGCAACCTGATGGCTTTACCTGCTACTATTCCCACCCACCACATTTGAAATATAATTCAGCACATTTCTTCACCAACCACAAGTGGGGCCCACCAATTCTAGAATTTTCCATCAAAATGATAAACTCTGAAAATTCAACAATTTCTGAACCAGTCATCTTGTAAAATTCCTAATAAATCATACGTTCATTTTTAACGGTTCAAAATTTGTGGGCATATACTCAACTTATATATGTATAACATATCCAAAAATTACCACGATCCAACAGTCGGATTAAAAATTATAACTCCCGTAAAATATAACTCCTTCATTTTTAACCACAAAAATATATCCCTCATTTATATCCACATAAAATAAATATTTTCTTATCATATGAATCAATAATTAACTATTCACAAATAATATTACAGAATCACATTTATGACAACCAGGCCGTTCCTAGGAAAGAGGGGGCTTTCCAATAAGGATTTCTCCTTACTGGCGCGCAATTAGATGACCAAACCTCTCCTTAGACAGAACTTTCTAGACATTGTCAATAATGTTATCTAATAATATTATTCAAATAATATGAATTATTGATCTGATAATAGAAAATACTGTGCAGCAACAATTATTGAAACAACAATAATATAAAATATCAACGCAACAATTATTGCATCAATAAAATAAAATATTGAACAGTAACTACTGTAACAATTATTGAGTAGTGCCTTCTTACGTAAGAATTAATAATTGGTGCAATACCGTGTGCTATTGTATTTTAACCACCGGGTATTCCAACAGTATTAACGGTAACAACTACGCCGTTATTTATAAACAACTTATACTTGTTGTTTTCTTCATCCAATCGCTTTCCGTTATGGGGCCCACACAAGGCTGCGCCGTCGTACGAATATTCTCCGACAGCAAGAATATTCCACGACCAAACGAATATTTCCCGACAAAATAATTATTTTATAACCACTTGCTTATTTTGTAAAATTTGCACATTTCACCCATAACCAAAGTATTATATCAAATTAACCCCTTATTATTCACAATAATATTTAGAGAAAATTTGATTTTATTCATTAATAAGTTGGGGTCTTACAACCTCCCCTCCTTATGAAATTTTGTCCTCGAAATTGACGTACGTACCTGATGTTTCAAAAAGGTGAGGATACCTCGCTTTCATTTCTGATTCCAACTCCCAGGTCATTTCTTCAATAGCATGGTTTCTCCACAAAACCTTAACTTGTGGTATAACCTTCGTGCGTAGGACATGCTCTTTCCTATCCAAGATCTTAACAGGTACCTCCTCGTACGTTAAATCTTCAGCTATCTCGTCTGGTTCTAACTCAATAATGTGGTTCGGGTCTTTAACATATTTACGAAGCATAGATATGTGAAAAATATTATGAACACGAGACATGCTTGGAGGTAATGCGAGTCTATATGCCACATTTTCTATTCGCTCAAGAATCTCAAATGGACCAACAAATCTTGGATTGAGCTTTCCTCTCTTCCCAAATCTTGTAACTCCCTTCCATGGTGCAACACGTAACAATACATGATCCCCAATATTAAATTCCACGTCCTTCCGATGAAGATCCGCATAACTCTTTTGTCGATCCTGTGCCGTTTGTATACGTTGTCGAATCGTTTGGATCTTCTCTGTAGTAATGCGTACCAACTCTGGTCCCAACAATGTTGCTTCACCCACCTCGTCCCAGCATACTGGAGAACGACATTTTCTTCCATACAACGCCTCGAATGGAGCCACACCTATGCTCGCCTGATAACTGTTGTTGTAGGAGAATTCCACCAATGGTAGGTACTTATCCCAACTCCCTTTGAGATCTAGGACACAAAGTCTTAATAGATCTTCAAGAGTTTGAATAGTCCTCTCTGATTGTCCGTCCGTTTGAGGATGGTATGCCGAACTGAATCGTAAATCCGTGCCCATAGCTTTCTGCAAGCTAACCCAAAATCGTGAAGTGAATCTTGGGTCACGATCCGAAACTATGGATACTGGCATGCCATGCAATCTCACAATCTCGTTCACGTACATACTACCAAGACGTTCAAGGGAATAAGTCTCACGTATCGGCAAGAAATGAGCAGACTTGGTTAATCTATCAATAATAACCCAAATCGCATCTATGCCTTGAGAAACCTTGGAAAGACCCGTAACAAAATCCATAGTAATGTGTTCTCACTTCCATTTCGGAATCTCAAGTGGTTGCAATGGACCCTTTGGTACTTGATGCTCCGCTTTTACACGTTAACAAGTTAAACATCTCGAGATAAACTCCGCGATCTCTCTTTTCATATTGCTCCACCAAAATGTGTGTCAAAGATCGTGATACATTTTGGTACTCCCAGGATGGATTGCAAACGGTGTGTTGTGTGCCTCCATCATTATTCTATGCTTCAAGTCAAAATCGTTAGGAACACAAAGTCTGGAGTTGACTCGAAGTATTCCTTCTTCATCGATTCTTGCTTCTGGAATAGCACCTTCTTGCACTTTCTTCTTCATACGCATCAGCTCTATGTCCGTAGCTTGAGCAGCTTTAACTTTATCGATTAAAGTCGGTTCTACTCGTATATTTGATATCATCATGTGGGTACTTGGAGCCTTCATCTCTATCTCCATCCTTTGCAAGTTATACAAAATGGGCCTTTGTGTTAACAACATTGCACTCGTACCCGCATATGATCTTCTACTCAATGCGTCAGCTACTACGTTTGCTTTTCCAGGATGATATTGGATGGTATGATCGTAATCTTTCAACAGCTCGAGCCAACGTTTTGAGTTCCTTTTGGGTGAAGAAATATTTGAGGCTTTTATGATCTGTATAGATCTCCACTTTCTCCCCATACAGGTAGTGTCTCCAGATCTTCAACGCGAAAACGACTGCTGCCAACTCCAAATCATGAGTAGGATAATTCCTCTCATATTTTTTAAGTTGTCGCGAGGCATAGGCTATGATTTTTCCATGTTGCATGAGAACACATCCTAACCCTTTGCCTGAAGCATCGTTGTAGATAACAAATCCATCCGAACCAGATGGTATTGTCAGAACAGGTGCCGAAATGAGTCTCCTCTTGAGTTCTTGGAAACTCTTCTCGCATTCCTCACTCCATACGAATTTTGTATCTTTTCGAGTCAGGTGAGTTAATGGAGTAGCGATTCGAGAAAATCCTTTTACAAATCTCTGATAATAACCAGCTAAGCCTAGAAAGCTATGTATTTCGATTAATGACTTAGGTTGCTCTCAACTGTGACTCATATCCCAATCTTGGATAGCACGTCACAATGACACCTATCAGTTTACTACCGCACGAATATGGCGTCCCCTACGGAGAGTCTGGATTCAGTGCATTCCACAAAGGAAGTCGCCAGATAAAGGCTCGGGTACAAACTTCTACAGAAAATACGTCAGGAAACAAACAACAGAAATATCACTCAAATCTGACGTATTTTTGTTCAAGTCCACGACATAGCTAAGAAAGCTTGACATCCGTTTTTCAATAAACGAATGACTTTACGGCTTGATATGAAAGAGTTTGACTTCAATGGTTTGGTTGCTTGAATTTGAATAACAGGTTGCTTAGGAATATGAAAACTAACAACCTTACGAAAGCAATCAATTTTGGCATGATGAGTAGTTAACCAATCAATTCCTAAAATCACATCAAAAGCAAGTATCTTTAAAGAGATAAGATCAACAGGTAATGTGATGGTGCCAACTTGGATCAAACAAGATTTATAAACAGTGGATGTAACGAAAGTTTCTCCTAACGGAGTTTCAACAGATAAGTCAAAGTCTAATTTTCTCCGGAGTCAATTTTAAACGTTGAGTATAAGCAGGAGAGATAAATGAATGGGTAGAACCGGTATCTAATAAGGTATAGACTTCGCAAAAATTTATAATTAACTAACCCATGCTAACTTCGTTCGGGTTCCTCGCATTCTGACCAGTCAAGAAAAACGCTCTTCTAGGAACCGTTGACTTTGACTTTTCTGGGACAACATTTTGAGTCACCACCCCCGTTGGACTTGGTTTCGCTACAGTGCAATCTCGAGCTATATGACCCTCCTTTCCACAGTTATAACATACCTTGGATTGTTGTGGGCAGTTTGGGCTGATATGTCCCTCTTTCCCACATTTGTAACATACGACCGGTGGTCGTTTTCCTCCCCTAGAAACAATTGATGTTTGTGCTGACGTCTTCACGTTATCATTGTTGTACCTTCTCTTCTTGAAATCTCCTCCCGACTCGCTCTTTCTATTATCACGACCACGATTACCACCAGAGTGGTTACCACTTTTGTCCGAATGTTTTTCTCCCTGCTGGTTTTCATTGCTTCGATGACTGCCGCCACCGGTATGACCCTAGTTGTGGTCCCTCGGTTGCACATACTCATTATCTCGCTCTAATAATTGAGCCCTGTTTACAACATCTGAATATTAAGAAAATTTATGAGAGATAAGATATTACCGAATCTCGGGTTTTAGACCTCTCAGAAATATCCTTGTCATTCGTTCCTCATTTTTGACTAAATGAGGTGCAAACCTGGATAACTCTGTAAACTTTGCCTCGTACTGGGACACCGCCATGTTGTTTTGTTCCAGTCTGATAAACTCCACCTCCTTCATATGACGAATACTTTCAGGAAAGTACTTGTCATTGAACAGTTTTTGAAATGTTTTCCAGGACATGTTGAGTGCGTCAGGCTGGGTACGCTTCACAGACTCCCACCAGTAGTCTGCCTCACCGCAGAACATAAAGGTAGCGAATGGAACCTTCTGTTCCTCTGTGCATCCCAAGACATCGAATATCTTGGTAATTTGCTTGACCCACGTTTCCGCCATGATCAGATCCGGCTTTCCCTTAAATTCTGGTGGTCCAAATTCTTTGAACTGCTTAGCTGTGACAAACCGCGCGTTGTTATCATTTCCACCCGTATTCTGCACACGAGTCTCCCTCGTCTGACTTTGCATGAACTGCAAAAAGTTTCTAAACATTCCATCATTCATCGTTTGCTCGGTAACGTTATTTACAGGAGGAATACTGCCTTCCTGTTGCACGTTCCCCTGGGTGGTGATCAAAGGTGTCTCCACGGTCTGATTTACTCCATTATTAACGTTCTCAGCTGCCATTCTTAAATACTGCCATAAAACAAGGGTTAATAGTCATGTCATATATTATCCCTATACTCTGACCGACCAAATAAACACCAAATAAACTTAGTCAGGTTATACTAGCGAAGGAATTCCCCGTCTCTCCCCTCCTAGTTTTTGTCTCACATCTCAACCAGGGATCATATCCCTAAGCTCTGATACCAACTGTGACGCCCCCAAAATAGGTATACAACACCCATTCTGAGTCGCCAAATACATGGTACAGAAAGCAAACTACAACTTCAATAATACAATTGTCGTGCAAAATACGACAACACATACTGTGAGTTTAAATACAAATATTGTCTTCTGGACAATATCCACACTCAAATAAATCCTCATTACAATTATTCAAACACTATTTTACAGAAATAGTGAGGACTGCTAAAACATCTTTCTAGAACCATCATTCTATACCCCGACTAGATCCTGCTATGTTCTCACCTCCTGAGAAGAAAAATGGAACAAAAAGGAAAAGGGTGAGCTCAACTAGCCCAGTAAAGAATATTATGACTAAGATAATATACAACAAATTATCATTAGTATTCAACAGGGAAAAATCTGATAGAATATAATCGACAACAAGTTTTAGATCAACAACTGCAGCGAAAACAGCAAACCATTAGAAGAGTCAAGTAGAGAAAGAATTCTACTATCTTCTAAGATTTAAAAGTCCATCGTCAATATTTTATTCCTGTAACATCGATTAATAATCATCTTTAACCAAATATTCATCTTTGCACTACAGGCCAAAGATATTCATTTGTATCAGCAGTCGGTCATGTTCATCTCAACACCTGTTCATCTTTGCACTACAGGCCAAAGATATTCATCAAGTAATCATACATCTTTGCACTACAGGCCAAAGATATTCAGTAATATCATCATTTAGGACTGAGGATGATGAAAAATATATTAAAAAAAACGAATCCAGTGAGACAGAAGGACAAATAGTAGGGATTCGTATAACAGTTTATCCAAGATCAATAATACTTCATAATAATCAATTGTGAAGCAGAATTCAAAAATAAAGATCAAAACATGGATACAATCAAAGATAGTAACCATAATAGACATCTTGGATAAAAAGAGAAAATTTTATTTTTCGGTGAATAGTGCCGTATACGTGAATAGTGCCGTATACGTGAATAGTGCCGTATACGTGAATAGTAACTCTGACACAAAAAATTCCAAATTTGATAAAAACTCATATCAATATTTCAGCATAATGATATTGAAGAAAATAATATCATTTAAGAAGAAAATAATATCCCTTACCTCAAGATATCAGTACTTCTGGTCGGAATACCGGTATAAGGCTTGAAAGAAACTTGCTCTGATGAATAGAAACTCTCAAAGTATCTAAATACTCACAAAATACACTCAATAATCTAGAGAGAGAAAGAGAAAAAACTTGTTTCTGGTGTGATTTTCAATTCTAACTTAGCCCTCTATTTATAGAAAAATTTTAGTAGGCTTGACCTGCAACCTGATGGCTTTACCTGCTACTATTCCCACCCACCACATTTGAAATATAATTCAGCACATTTTTTCACCAACCACAAGTGGGGCCCACCAATTCTAGAATTTTCCATCAAAATGATAAACTCCGAAAATTCAACAATTTCTGAACCAGTCATCTTGTAAAATTCATAATAAATCATACGTTCATTTTTAACGGTTCAAAATTTGTGGGCATATACTCAACTTATATATGTATAACATATCCAAACATTACCACGATCCAACGGTCGGATTAAAAATTATAACCCCCGCAAAATATCTCAAAAATCCTGATATTTAATACCTCCATTCCGACAAAAATACGGATAAAAACCTCAACATTAACTCCTTCATTTTTAACCACAAAAATATATCCCTCATTTATATCCACATAAAATAAATATTTCCTTATCATATGAATCAATAATTAACTATTCACAAATAATATTACAGAATCACATTTATGACAACCAGGCCGTTCCCAGGAAAGATGGGGCTTTCCAATAAGGATTTCTCCTTACTGGCGCGCAATTAGATGACCAAACCTCTCCTTAGACAGAACTTTCTAGACATTGTCAATAATGTTATCTAATAATATTATTCAAATAATATGAATTATTGATCTGATAATGGAAAATACTGTGCAGCAACAATTATTGAAACAACAATAATATAAAATATCAACGGAATAATTATTGCATCAATAAAATAAAATATTGAACAGTAACTACTGTAACAATTATTGAGTAGTGTCTTCTTACGTAAGAATCAATAATTGGTGCAATACCGTGTGCTACTGTATTTTAACCACCGGGTATTCCAACAGTATTAACGGTAACAACTACGCCGTTATTTATAAACAACTTATACTTGTCGTTTTCTTCATCCAATCGCTTTCCGTTATGGGGCCCACACAAGGCTGCGCCGTCGTACGAATATTCCCCGACAGTAAGAATATTTCACGACCAAACGAATATTCCCCGACAAAATGATTATTTTATAACCACTTGCTTATTTTACAAAATTTGCACATTTCACCCATAACCAAAGTATTATATCAAATTAACCCCTTATTATTCACAATAATATTTAGAGAAAATTTGATTTTATTCATTAATAAGTTGGGGTCTTACACAAGATAAGCAATCCACTTTGACATAAATAATTAGAATAAATTGAAAAACTAATTTATAGACATAAAAGGTTCAATTGTAGTCTTAATAAAAGAATTAGTTCATAACGAATAATAAAACCAACAATCTTTTGAACAACATCCTTAAGGAATTACACCATTTGAAAAAATAAGGAGAAGAAGAAACTTTAGAGCAAATCCTTTAATCCTCAAGTAATCCCTTTCTCAGCCTTCAATTATGGTCGATATCCCCTTTAATTCAGCCAAAATAGTCTTTATATACTCTTCTCATCTCACCACAATCCTTTCTCAAATCAACCTCTCAATTAGCTCCAAAATCCCTGGTCAAACAGTTAGTCAACACGTGCGCCCAGTCAACTAAAGTCAAGCTCCAGTGCCCCGGCGCTGGGATTAGTACTAGCAATAGCGCCCCGACGCTGGACTTCAATATAATTACCAAAATGCCATTTTCAGTTCAAAAATTCCTCAATTGCCCCTTCAGCTCCCGAATCCACAAAATAACAACTACACATAGTAAAAATGCTTCTAAAAGACTAAAGGATACACAAATTTAAGCCCAAGAATATCTAATTCATGGGTATATTACCCAATCATCATATGGACATAGTTCATGGTCTTATGACCCTCGGTTAAATATTTCATGATTCTGATTATCATTGATAAAGCATTTTGTTCAGTTTCATTGTGCCTATTATTTGGCAGTGGTTGTAAAGTTTTATTCATTATTATTTTAAGTGAGTTTTTTTTGCTTACTCTTGCTTATATAAACATTACAGCTAAAGTTAAGAAGGTCGATGTACCTAGCACCAGTAAAGGGAAAGGAAAGATGAACAAGTATTGAAGACTTGTAACATGTTGACATTTTTATTGTCAGATTTTATTTGAATTATTGGAATGAAATTATTTAATTTTTTGCATATGAATGTTTTTATTTAAAGGTTAGATAACCTGAGAGATTTTATTTAAAATTATTGATGTAATCTTTTAATGGGAAGGTTTATTATTCAATTTTATTATGATTGGGTAGTTAGACATGAATGTTTTTATTAAGTGAACACCAAATCTTGAGGGAATGAAGTACCCGAATTGGGGGGGGGTCACATTTATTAACTCCCAATTACAAGTTACACCAAACATGTACACATCACATATAGAAAATAATTAATAATTTTATTTTCTCACATTATAAATTGTTTATTTCAATTTATTTACATATAGCAAATATAATTTAATATATTTACCATATTACGTAAACATATATATTCTTCATAATTCAAAAAATAATTTATATATTCATATATTAGACTAGACATTTAATTTAATGTTTATTAAACCTTTTAATGCGGTTTGCTTTATTCAATAAGCCTTTTTCATATGGTTTGTCATATATATTATTTTGACTTGCTATAATCTTAATCTCTTTTTAGGTTTTGAATTTTGTAACCCATATATATTATTACATAATCTCTTTCAAATATTAAGCCATATAGGTTTTTCTTAGAAATTTTAAATTATTCCTCTTTTCCAAGTCAAAGTTTTAAACTTTAACCTTTAATTTAATTATTCAAAATCTTCTAAATTTTCGGGTTATCACATCTTCAAGAATGGGATGATCGAGATCTAAATTCACGCCTTGGAAAGTTTGATTTGCTTTCCTTGGAACTGGATCCGGTGAGGTAATGATATTTGTTGGTGAAGCTCTTCTTGTAGTTCTCCCACTTCGAGTTGTGGACATACCCTCACAAATTCTACACCTCCCCAGCAGAGTCGCCAAAGAAATATGGGCAAGGAAATTGTACCTTGCTAGGGTTAGGATTTTATATTTGCTGAGGAGGAGAGAAATCTATGAAGAATACGGAATTGATTGATGAATTAAAGAGGGGAGAAGAATAGGTGAGCGATTGCTCCAACGACACGTGACAGAACTCTTAGAATCCGAGAACCTTGTTAGGATAACAAGATTCAGATAGCCTTCTTGAGTGCTTCGGGTTGAGAGAGAATGTCCAAGTCTCCTAGTCCTCCAAAAGGTTCGAGAGTCCCCAAAGTCCAAAAGAGAGCTCCCTTCCCAATTGAGTAGAAGGGGTATTTATAGGGTTTTCTGGAGAGTGGTCATGTGCTAGGTATATGTCCTCGGGAAAATTCTAGATTTACCCTTAGTCATCAGAGTAATGCTCAGATCGTCCTGCCCTTCTGGCCACCAATCCAATCCCTCAGTTAATTCCCAAAATGAGTCACCTCCACGTGTCTTCTGCCTCGGGACACGTGGAAGATTCTCTCAGGTCTTGCTTCTTTATTTTCGGTTCTTCCATCTTTTCATTTAATCATAATGCGAACCGTAATTTGTGCATTTAATTCAATTAGGTCAAGTGAACCCTAATTTGCACTTGGGCCCACACAATGAAAATAATCCTAATGCTAATCAATCAAAAGATACTAATGAGAATATATCGAATGCTAGTCAAAATTGTAATAAAACCTACTTTTGATGAAGAACATGAAAAAAATTTAGAGATAAATTAATGAATATATTAATGAAACACTTGATTATAGGCCTCTAAATATTTATGATCCAACACAATGGAAAATATTGACTCAAAATTGAGAGATTTATTAGTAGAAAAGGGTCCAATTAGACATAATGATTCAAAATTTCCTAAAGATGGAAACTCTAGGCATTTTTGTACTACAATATTACACTCGAACTTTATTAAATGGGGACAAATATGATAGAAAATGGCTAGTATATTCAAATGAATTAGATCTTGTATTTTATTTTTGTTGCAAGTTGTTTAATTCAGAAACTTATATAAGTTAATTAGTTAGTTAAGGAACTAGTGATTGGAGAAATCTTAGTGGTAATCTTAAAGACATGAAACAAGTAGTATGCATATTACTAATATGAACACTTGGAGTGATTTACAAATAAGATTATTGAAAAATAAATAATTGATAAAAGTGTCCAAGAACAAATTAACATAGAGAAAGATCGTTGGAAAAATGTATTACAAAGAATTATTGCAATCATAAAGACTTCAGGTAAAAATAATTTAGCATTTCGGGGAACAAAAGAAAAGATTTATCAACAAAATAATGGAAATTTTTTAAGTTTAATTGAAATGATCACAGAATTTTATCCGGTGATGCAAGAACACATTCATCGTATTAAAAAAGGTGACATTCATAAACATTATCTTGGTCATAAAATTCAAAATGAATTGATACAATTGATAGCAAATGAAATTAGAAGTAACATTATTAAAAAAGTTAAAGAAGTAAAATATTTTTCAATTATACTTGATTGCACTCCTTATATAAGTAATCAAGAACAAATGACTCTCATACTAATAAGATGTGTGGATATTTCAACAAGTCCACTAAAAATAGAATAATATTTTTAAGAATTTATAAAAGTAGATGTCACTATTGGTATATGTCTTTTTAATGAACTTATAAATGTAATGACGAAACTTCAACTTAACATTAATGACATACGAGGACAAGGTTATGATAATGGATCTAATATGAAAGGAAATAAACAAGGTGTACAAAGAAGGCTTCTAGAGATTAATCCTAAAGCATTTTACACACCATGCGGTAGTCATAACATTAATCTAGTTCTTTGTGATATGGCAAACTCCTTACTAAAGCTGTATCTTTTTCTTGGAGTGGTACAACGTTTATATACATTATTTTCCTCTTCAACAAAGAGATGGAATATTTTAAAAAAGAATGTACCGAGATTCACTCTTAAGCCTTTATCACAAACACGTTGCGAAAGTCGCATTGAAAGTGTTAAACTATAAGATTTCAAGCTCAAGAAATAAGGGATGCTTTGTTAGAGTTGGGAAAAAGTAGTGATCAAGATTCTAAAATAAGAAATGAAGCTAACACTTTAGCAAAATATGAGTTTGGGGATTTTGAGTTCTTATTGAGCTTGACTATTTGGTATGATGTGCTATTTGTGGTCAATTCAATTAGTAAAATTTTACAATCAAAAGATATGCATATTGATGTGGCTATAAATCAATTAAAAGCTCTTTAGATTTTTTTAAAAAATTATAGAGAAACTGGATTTGCAACTGCTAGGAATTTGGCCATAGAGATTGCTAAAGAATTAGAAATTGAACCGCTTTTTCAAGAAAAACGTGTAATTCGTAGGAAAAAACACTTTGATGAAAATGTTGATCACGAGGTAGCTCAATCTGTTGAAGAATCTTTTAGAGTTGATTATTTCTTATTTATAGTTGATCAAGCTATTTCCTCAATTGAGCAAAGGTTTGAACAGTTTCATTTATATGAAGAACTTTTTGGTTTTCTATTTAGTTTCGAAAAATTAAAATCATTTGATGATGATAGCTTGCATGATAAATGTCTTTGTCTCGAAAATTCTCTCACATATAAAAATTCCATTGATATTGATGGTTTAGAATTATTTTTAGAATTAAAAATTTTAAGTGAAGTTATACGAACGGAAGAAAAGAAGAACACTCCAGTTGACATTTTGAATTATATAAAAAAACTAAAATCTTTTCCAAATGCATGCATCGCATATAGAATTTTATCAACAATTCTTGTAACAGTTGCTTCTGCAGAAAGAACTTTTTCAAAATTAAAATTGATAAAATCTTACTTCAAATCGACTATGTCCCAAGAAAGATTAAGTGGATTAACGATTTTATTAATTGAAAATAACATGTTAGAGAAAATTGATTATAAAAGTTTTATAAAAAAATTTGCATCTAAAAGAGCAAGAAAAATGAAAATTTAATTTTTTTAAAAAAATCATAGATACTGTGGACCCAAGTGCAAAATTAGGGTTCACATGACCTAATTGAATTAAATGCACAATTAGGGTTCCACGACCTCATTAAATGTGCAAATTAGGGTTCGCATAACCTAATCGAATGAAGACGAAAAAGTCAAAAATAAATGTGCTAGACCCGGGAGAAGCCTCCACGTGTCCCGGGGCAGAAGACTCGTGGAGGCGGCTCGTTTTGGGAATTGATTGAGGGATTGGATTGGTGGCTAGAAGGACAGGGCAATATGGGCATTATTCTAATGACTAAAAGGTATTTCTGGAATTTTCCTAAAAATATGTGCCTAACATGTGATTACTTAATTCTAGGAAACTCTATAAATACCCCTTCCATTCTTGGAAGGAGGAGAACACTTTTGGTGGTTTAATACTTGGATATTCCATCTAAAAGAACTAAAAAGGTTTTGAACACTCTCTCGACTCAAAGGATTCAAGAAGGCTCTTGGAATCCCTACTACCCTAACATGGTTCCTGAATTCTAGGAGTTCTGCCATGTGTTATTGGAGTAATCGTCCACATGTTCTTCTTCCATCTTCAATCAATCAACCAATTCCGTGCTCTTCATGGATTTCTCTCCTCCTCAGCCAATACGAAACCCTAACTAGCAAGGCACGATTTCCTTGCCCACATTTCTTTGGCGACTCTGCTGGGGAGGTGTAGAATTTGTGAAGGGTATGCCCACAACTCGAAGTGAGAGAACTACAGGAAGAGCTACTTCACCAACAAATAGCATTACCTCACCGGATCCAGTTCCAAGGCAAGCAGCTCAAGCTTTCCAAGGCGCAACTCTGGATTTTCACTAACCACTTATTGAAGACGCTTCGGAAGGGAGTTCAACATCACCATACATGGCCAATCAATAACAAACCAACGCATGAAGGCAAGGTGAGGATGCAAGTGGAGAGCAGACAAATGTTGTGCAACTGGAGATGCTCAAGGCATTGAAGGAAGCACGGGAAGGACAAGGGATGATGATGGCTATGATGCTGGAGATATAGAGGAAACAAGAGGAGATGGGGAATTTTCGCCAGCAGTTAATGCAGATTCCCACCTTCAAGGTCATGTTCCCAAGCAGTTCGCAGGGGGAACAAGTAGGAGTGGAAGATAACAACAATGGCAGCAAAAATAAAGAGAACCAGATTGTACCTCCATAGACGGAGAATCAGTCGGTTCCAATCATCAACTTGGAGCCCCAGAACAGTGGTGACGCGCCACAACCCATGTTGGAAGCAAGCCAACCTCAAACACACATCATCCCAACCGCTCTTCCACCATTTTCACAAGTGCAGATGCCAATCATTCCAAGTCATGTCCAGCGAGTGAGCCAGCAACTACCACAAGCGCCAGCTTTGCGTGATGCAAGTGTGCACTAGCCAATCTCTTTACCATACACACTGCCGATACAACAGTATATCACAACACCCTAGAGAATTTACGCCACGAGTCAGTACGTGACGAAGGATGATATGATTGATGTGATCAATCAACTTGCAAGAAGACATCCCGATCCTCGGAGTTAGACTTTACTCCACCTTACCCGGCACACATTCGGAGGCAACCTTACCCAACAGGGTATATTGGGCATCCCCCGCAGTTTCCAAAATATAACGGGGAGAAAGGAAATGCCAGGGAACATATTATCAGGTTCGTAGAGTCGATGTCTCCATGGCTAGGATGCGATGAAGTGAACAACCACACCTTGTTGATGCGGGAATTCAACAAGACTTTAACGGATATAGCCTTCAGTTGGTACTACAATTTGGATAAGGGGTTAGTCCATGATTGGGATGACCTCAAATTATAATTTTTTAAGAAATTTTTCTATGTGCAGAAACAGGTAACCATTGTAGAACTCAGGCGGTTCAAGCAAAAGCCGAATGAGGAGCTGTCAGATTACATTGACAGGTTCAGGGCCTAGGCAAAGAAGTGTGTAGAACCGATTGAAGAAAAGAACTTGGTCAGCATTTGCAATAATGGTGCCTTAGATGCCTTAAAGCCCCATCTTATTACCAAGGCTTATGATTCCTTCGCGACCCTCTCATCTTTTGCACAAGACTTGGGAGGAATCATGACATTGCCCACTAGCCATGCGACGGTTACATGGAAGGGCAAGAGGACAACAACTGTGGCTTTGGCTGACTCTCAGTCCAAACCACAAGGGGGCAAGAGGGAGAAGCATGAGAAAAGGATTCCACCAATACCACCAATACGCGGGACATTTCACTATGGATTGTTACAGCTTAAGGAAGATATAACATGATAAGCTGGCAAATGGAGAGATTGAACTTAGAAAGGAAAGCAGTGTTCATGAAAAGCCACTACCAAATCACAAGGGGAAAGAAACATGCAACACTGTTATCCATAGCACAATCCCAACAGTGTAGATGATGATGGAAGAAAAGGAAGAGTGACGAAATTGATGAATGGAGACAAGTTTAGAATTTTTTTTGATCAGATAGGATTGGCCAAGGAAGCAAGAATAGAGGCCACCAAGGCAATCATTAAGGCTGTCGAAATGCAGAAGACTTGCATGGCCATAAGCAAAGGATTTGTGAAGACAATGGAAGAAGAAGAAAACAAGATAACTTTTTCTAAAGCTAATAGAGAGATAAGATACCCTCACAACAGGCCGCTGTATGTGACAGTAGTAATCAATGACATAGAGGTGCGGAGGGCGTTCATTGACAATGGAGCGTCTGTAAATATTATGTCATACACCGTGTTTAAACGGTTAGGCCTGCCAGAGAAGAAGATTGTGAAGGAACAAACAAACATTACAGGATTCGCCAACTAGAGCACAAGAACCCTGGGACACATTAAGGTGGACATGCAAGTTGGGAAGATTCGAGGGCCTGTAATGTTCCATGTTGCAGAAGTGGATGCGACATATCATGTCTTGCTGGGAAGGGCTTGGCAAAATGACTATGGGGTGGTACCTTCGGTCTTTCACCAGTGCCTGAAAGCTATCTGGAAAGGGAGAGAAGTGAAGGTACCAGCAACTCAGAATCCCTTTGGACCAGAGGAGGCACACATCACCGAAACAACTTTCTTCAATGATGTTACTGAAGAGGGAGAGAACCAGATCGCAAAGCTTGATTCCCTAAGACTAGAAAGCTGGGAGGAAGTGCAGGAAGATAAGTTTGTGCCTGTAGAAAAAGAGAAGAAGAAGACCTCGGAACATGGAGAATGTTCCAAAAATATGAAGCCAGTAGTAGTAGACTTAGAGAAGGAAGAAAGAGAAGAAAAGAAAAGGTCAGGAGACCCTGAAGATGCCAGAAATATAATAAATGCCAAGCGGATAGCACAGTCTGAGGATGGCCAGAAGACAAAATGGGAGAGGATTGTTAAACCCGACAGAAAGGTGGTGTTTTGCTTGTGACGGTGCAAGGGGGAAGAGCCCAAGGAAGCGTGCGAACCAAGCGGCTCAGGAGGTGTCCCCCACTCTAGCAATAATGAAGAAGGAGAAGTTGTGTAGCAGAAGATAGAGCCAGCTCCAGAATGCTTTGAGGATAGGCCAAAACCTCAACAAAATGAATTAGAAGAAGTTGATTTGTCAACAGATGGAGAAACGCCAAGGCCGACTTATGTCAACGAGGAGCTGGATTCTAATCAGAAGGCGGAGCTTGTGCAATTATTGTGAGAGTATAGGGATGTCTTTGTTTGGAATTGCGATGAGATGCCCGAATTTGACAAAGATCTTGTAGAGCACAATCTAAACATAAGCCCGGGAATGAAGGCAATGAAGTAAGCACCTCGTAATTATGCACCCGAAGTCAAAACCCAAATAAAGGAAGAAATTAAGAAGTTGCTGAAAGTAGGGTTCATCAAGTCAATCCAACATCCAACATAGAGACTTTGGTAGATGCAACAGCTAATCACGAGATGATGTCATTCATGGACGGGTTTGTGGGTTATAATCAGATAAAGATGTTCTTTGAAGATGAAGAGTTGACAGCCTTTCGTACCCCGTTTGGGAATTTCTACTATATAGTAATGTCATTCGGGTTGAAGAATGCGGGGGAAACTTATCAAAGGTAAATGCACGCCATATTTTATGACATGGTTCATGATATAGTGGAAGACTACATGGATGACATAGTAGTGAAATCCAAGAAGGCGACAACTCATGTAGAGGACCTGAGGAAAGTGTTTGAGCAATGCCGAAGGTACAAGTTGAGGATGAATCCGAAGAAGTACACCTTTGGAATGACGGCTAGAAAATTCTTGGGCTTCTTGGTGCAAAACAGAGGTTTAGAGGTGGACCCAAGCAAGGAGAAAGCAATTATAGAGATGTCCCCACCAAAGACGCAAAAGCAGTTGAAGAGCTTTCTAGGGAAAGTTTCGTACATGAGAATATTCAAGCTAGCATTAACCGAAGTCACAGAACCTTTTGGCAAATTGCTAAAAGGAAAGGCACAATGGGACTGGGGGCAAGACCAACAACAAGCCTTTAAGAAAGTGAACAGA
This sequence comes from Panax notoginseng, assembly GCA_016801055.1. NCBI lineage: Eukaryota > Viridiplantae > Streptophyta > Magnoliopsida > Apiales > Araliaceae > Panax > Panax notoginseng. The sequence goes on along the minus strand of CM029013.1, from coordinate 228,123,672 downwards.
ATTTTGGCTTCAGCACAAACGATGGTAGTACCACAAAGAGGAATTCCGTTGCAGTTGTACATCACATCTACCAAGAAGTCTATAGGTGGATTGATCACGCAAGAGGTGGATAGAGAAGAGAAGCCTGTGTATTACATTAATCGGATAATCAGAGGACCGAAAACTAGGTATTCACAGGTGGAGAGGCATTGCCTACCGCTGGTGTTCATTGCGCAGAAAATGCGACATTATTTTCTAGCGCACAAAGTAAAGCTTGCAACAAAAACTGATCCGATCAGATATCTATTGACTAGGCCAGCATTAGTAGGAAGACATGCCAGGTGGATGATGATTCTTTCAGAATACGACATCAAGTGTGTAACACCAAAGGCGATCCGATGTCAAGCCTTGGCAGACCTGCTAGCTCAATTTCCAAATGGAGAATATGAACCCCCTTCTAAGGATCTTCTAGGTGGAGAAATAGAATCAATCGACTTGATGGATGAGGACCCAGAATGGTGGAGTTTGGCTTTTGATGGATCATCTGCAGAAGATAAAGGTGGAGCAGGAGTTGTGTTGACCACCAAAGAAGGAAATGAAGTGACCTTGTCATACAAATTGGATTTCCCTTGCACAAATAATGAAGCAGAATATGAGGCGTTCATACTAGGATTGTTGGCGGCTCTAGAATTGGGAGCAAAATATCTTAAAATAAAGGGAGATTCAAACCTCATAGTGCAGCAAATAAGAGGTCATTTCGGAGTGAAGGAACCTATCTTGGCGCCATATTGAACTGTAGTACCAAAGGTGATGGAAGCCTTCAAGAAGGTGGTGATTGAATATGTGTCAAGAGGACAAAATAAACAACTTGATGCACTAGCAACAGTAGCGTCTCTAGTCTATGTCCAAGGAGAAGACTTGGATATGAAGGTAATGAAGAGAACCCTCCCAACCACGGTGCTAGACTTGTTCCCCAAAGACATGATAGATGATTAGAGACATGACATCTCCCATCAATTGCAAACAAAGGAAGGAACAATACTAATCGTGGAGCTATAGAAGTACAACATGATCAAAGGTTTCTTGTATCACACAGAAACAGATGGTGCATTGACACGATGCTTGGGGAGGTAGGAAGAAAATAGAGTCTTGCATCAGGTGCATGAAGAGAACTATGGATTTGCAGACGTAGGCGTGTATCGTAGGCTGCAACGCCAAAGGTATTATTGGCCTGAAATGAAGAAGGAAGAAGATTTCCTACAATGCCAATGTGTTTCATGCCAAGAATACCCTGGGGATGAGGAATGCGCCTTCATTGATGACATAGCAGATTGGCGAATCCCTTATGTGGAGGTCTTACGAAGCAGGAATCTTCCGGCCGAAAAGAAGGACGCAATTATAATAAAGAGGAAGTCATAACGATTCTTCTTGCAAAATGGAGAATTGTTCAGAAGAGGGTTCAATGGCAAGCCCTTACGGTGTTTAGAACTAGGCGAAGCTAAAGATTTGGTTTACCAAATGCACAAGGATGAGCACCAAGGGGGAGCCAAGTTATAAAAATAGCTTATCGATCATGGTTACTACTGGCTAAAGATGGAAGGAGATTGTCTAGAATTTGTTAAAAAGTGCCACATATGTCAAATACATGGAAACTTAATTCATGCTCCCGCCGTGGATTTGCAAACCTTAGCAACACCATGGCCCTTTCATACATGGGGAATGGATCTTATAGGTCTTATTCACCCTAATTCCAAGGGTAACATCTGAATTTTAACTACCACCGAAATGTACACAAAGTGGGTGGAAGCAATACCCTTGAAGAAGGCTACGGGACCAACAGTGGCAAATTTTATCAAGGGAGCACATCATTTGCCGTTTTGGGATCCCAAAGATCATTTTGTCGGATAATGGAACTCCCTTCATCAATAGGGACACCAAAAATCTAATGGAAAGAAACAGGGTGAAACACTATAAATCATCACCTTACTACCCGAAAGGCAACGGACAAGCAGAGCCTATAAACAAAACTTTGATAAAAATCTTATCAAAAACCCTAGATGATCATCCGAAGGCATGGGCAGAACAACTACCAATATCGTTATGGGCATATCAAACTTTAAAAAGAAAGCCTACAGGCGAGACCCCATATGCTTTGGTTTATGGTGAAGAAGCTATCTTGCTCGCTGAAATAGAAATACCTTCGGCTCGAATGAGACTTCGAAGCTTAGTCGAGGAAGAAAACCGACCAGCCGCCCTAGAGGCCTTAGTTGACTTTCGAGACAAGGCTAAAGAAAAGCTTGAACGGTACCATGAAAGACTACGACGACGATATAATACCGCGATGGTACCACGACAAATTCTGGTGGGAGACCTGGTGCTCAAAATGGCAACTCAAGTCATGACGGGGACCCCAACCACGAAATTTTACCCCAAATGGGAAGGCCCGTATAGGGTACGAGAGATCTCCGAAAGTGGGTATTACAAGATATCTCGTGTGGGATCAGATGCTGTCTCAGGCCCATTAAACTTGAAGTGGTTAAAGAAATATTATACATGAGAAGAGCATCACAAAAAGTTATACTTTCAACTTCAAAAGTAATCGAGGCACCTAACTAACAGCCCTCAAAAGTTACACTTTCAACTTCAAAAGTGATCGAGGCACCTGACTAATAGCCCTCGAAAGTTACACTTTTAACTTCAAAAGTGATTGAGGCACCTGACTAACAGCCCTCGAAAGTTACACTTTTAACTTCAAAAGTGACTAAGGCACCTGAGTATAAGACCTCAAACCCAAAAGTTACACTTTATCTTTAAAAGTGGCGAACGTTATGCTTTATTAGACAAAAGTAAGAAAGTTACCCTTTATCTCTAAAAGTGGCAAACACTATGCTTTCTTCGATAAAAAGCAAGATTTACTATATGAAACGTTAGCTTTTCGTTAAAATCAATTTGATTATCAATGAATTGACAAACCTTCACCTATACTTGAATGTTTTTTTTAAAATTTTCTTTAAAAAAAAGAAGTATAAATTCAAGTGTTGGTTTGTGGAAAATATATATACATGTTTTTGACAAAATTCATGTTTGCTTATAATACCTACTGTTGTCTTGAAATATTAATTTGAATAACTTGAGATTCAACGACAAATATTGAGTTTTAAGGAATCATTCAAATTAAAAACAATTAACAATGTTAAAGAAACCACATTTTGATAAATGAAATATGTGTAAATGAGTTTTTGAAACAGGAAATTGAAAAAAAACTACTACAACAAGTCATGATCTAAAGGCCAAGACATATCAAACTGAAGTGGAGGCACAACTAAAGCTTCCAAGTCAGCAATGGAAACATCTCAAATTTTAAGATTTGCAGCTTTCAGTTCCCTAATCTATTGGGTAGTTGACTCTAAGTCCCGCCACTGGCACTCTACATCCTGAAGCTCGGCCTTTAGATCCCGAAGCTGGTTCTCTAAATCTTGAGACTGAATCTACAATTTGTTCGCGGCTTCGTCAAGCTTAAAAAGCTACACTAAAAATGATTCATCTTCACACTTACGTACAGCAACCTCCGAACGTAGTGCAACAAGATTAAAACTCAACTTGAGAAGATCCAGCCTAGTGCGAAAAGGATACATATCAACACCCACGGCTACAAGGTCGTCTACATCATTGCTAAACTGCTTCAGGTCCTTGACTCGCATCGAATATAAAGAAAGAGTGTGCAACCCAAGAACAAGGCCTGCGAGCTGATCTAGGTAGAAGGTTTGGGAGGAAACTGCCTTAATAATCAGTTGGTCAAGCATCTGCGGGAACCAAGCTAGGAGACGCTCCAAAATTTCCCGACTAGAAGCTGATATATGGAAACCCCTCCAAGAAACAAGATCCCCATTTGGATTGAAGGAATCTCTAGCAGGAGCCACTTTGGTGGCCACCATAGAATTTGTCGAGACAAGGGATGGAGGAGCAGAAAGATGTTGTATGGCTGATGATTTCTCAAAGCCTTGGCCACTTGGAGGATAACCAAGGTCACTATATGGCGAGTGTGTAATGTCCCGATGGAGAGCATCAAATAAAGTGAGTGCCTCAACAGGCAAAGGCAAATCTTTCATCTTCTCGCTCTGAAAATAAAATGTCTCAACACAATATATTATGAAAAAAAGGGATATTCAAGAAAAATCATATGTTGACTAAAGAAAGATACTCACAATATAGTCAATGGAAAAAGAGTCGGGAGATGTTGCAGAAAAGGGAATGTCATTCAACCCCCCCCCCCCACAGTAATATCAACAATACCCTCCTGAGCAGTCACCACCTCGGTAGAATCCTTCTGGGGAGGATGAGCAGTCACCACCTCGGTAGAATCCTTCTGGGGAGGTATCCTTAGCATCCAGGCTAACACAATCATCGCGAGGAGTAGATGACTCAATATCAACAAGGATAGGTTAGAGAGGTTCACGACTAGTGGAAGCTGCCGCAGACGCCTCATTTGTAGTATCATACATAAACCCAAGAGGAACGTCATCATCATCTTCATCGACCTTTGTAATCTAAAAAATCAAGGAAATAATTACTCAATGAAATATTAAAGCAGTAAACAAGGGATGAAAGAAAAATGAGAATAGCATGACAAAATTACCAAATTTCTACGGCGCTTCTTGATCGGATCCTCAGCTGCCGGGATACTAGAATCAACATTATCAAGGGGGCGGTTCGCTAATGGCTTTATGATAAGCCTGATAGGAGGACGACTAATTAGAACCACGGCGGAAGCAATAGGAGGAGCTATCTCATAATCAGACGTAGTAGATGCTCTCGTTTTAGAACGATTAACTCTCATTTCCTCGGCATCAGAGGATCTCTGGGGAGGAGCTAGAGAAGACAACCGAAACAGAGCCCGTGGTGGAAGATTCCTGGAAGTAGTGGGAGCCTGTGAGGGAAGAGTATCTGGATTATCTCGAAGAGGAATATCTGCTAACTAAGGGAGAGACGACTTAGGCATCAAAATGTCACGCTCAACCAACCGGCTACTGACTGGACAAAGTGCTGAGCGAACATTGGGCTTGGGAGAGCATAGCAGTCGGCCCTATTGGAAACTTTTCGAAATAGAAACTGGCAATAAACAAATTAAGGTATCATCCTCCTGAAACAATGGTATAGGGACGAGCAGTGAAGCATGGAAAATTATCAAGGAAATGCCGTAAATCCATACTAAATTGGTGATCAATCCAATGTGTCGTACGAGGAATGATGTTAGGTGATGAAAAAAAAGGAGACTTCTTCTTTTTTTTAGATAGATGCTCAAGAGTGGATAGCCTGAAAAGCGTTCGAAAAGAAAAATCTGAAGGAAGGAGAATGGAATTAAGTAATTGACATCATACCTGGGTAAATGAAAAAAAATTAAAATAAGAAAAAGGTTAAAGGAAAAGAAGCGCAGTTTGAAAGATAATTAATAAAGAAAATATGAAAGTGATTACCTCCCAACGAATTCTTTCATGGTAAGGGTTTTTTCGTCTAGGCGACGATATAAGGTCCCCAGGAAAAGAGAAGCAAGGGGAATCTTCAAGGCCCCGGGATAACACCGCTGTCAAACTAAACATACGGGTAGAAGGACCGTATATGGGAGACCTAAGGAAGAGGAAGCGGGACAGCCAGATAGCCAGATAAGCTGCAAGAGGAAAGGGACAAGTTTCTTCACAGAGGGCAAGAACGGATTTGTCGTGAATAGAGCTGTCCCACTGGTTGGCCTTGTAGTCAGGGAAGAAGTAGCGTACCCAGGATAATCAAGAATTTTTCTGCTGACTGGAGGTCTCGAAGTCCGGAAGAAGTGTATTGCCCTTAAAGAGGGAGATGAAGTGGGAAGGTTGCTTGAAGGCTTCCATCAAGTAGGCAACACAGTCGTTATCTCTAGTGGACATACTAGAAGGGCTGCAGGAGTTTGAAGCAACAGTAGGAAGGCTACAAGATGTAATTCAAAATAAATATATATTTCTGAAAAATGAGAATGAATGAAAGGAATAGAAAAAAGAAGAGAACTTACTGATAGAGGGACATCTTCTAGAGTAGGGGTGAATTCCCCCCAAGCAGTGACGAATGTACAAGTAGAGGAGCACCATCGTGAGATTAACATAGTAAGAGCATTATGGTCCTGTTGGATACGTAGGTCCCTACACAGTTGAACATAACAAAAGATGCCCGCATTCTTGAGTATTTCCACATAATCAGCGTTTCCAAGGATCTCGTCGGTCCAATCATGCCATCCTTGAATGCGACCAGAAGAATCTAATAGGAAGCGAAGAGGACTGAAGGGGTACTCTTGCTTCTCTATGCATATGCGAGGAATGCAATCGGCATAGGAGAAGTCATCCCAACCTCCAGAAGTTGGTGCATACAGAAATAAGCCTTCTTTCTCTGGTAGAGGAAAAGTTGTACGATCGTAGTTTTTAACTCTATCCCAAAAGATGTCAGAAGGACCAAAGAAGGGATCTCTCCCCCAATCGGTGATGAATGGGGACTCCTTGGTAGTTCTTGGTTCTGCAGAGCATTCAGGTGAAAGGGCCTACAAACAAGGGGAAGTTCATTATAAGAATTCTAAAGAAAGCAAATAAAGGATGTCAAGTAAAGTGTTTGAGCTTGAAATACTCACCATGGCAAAGAGGAAAATTCGAGAGTTAAGCTTCAAAACACCTGAAAAGAAGAAGAAACAATGTCAGAAAAAGTTAGGGATTACACTTATGCAAGAAAAAATTTCCCAAAAATTTTCCAAAAAATTTTGGACAGCCAAAAGGCATCCTTCGGAGCCTTTTTTAGACTTATAACGGTATATGACATGGCCTAAGGCCATGATTTTTGTAGGGCTTGTCGCTAGCTTCGTTTTGATATATTACGGGCCCCAAAACTCTAAACGGATCAAAAGTTACGATCTAAATAGTAACTGCTTATCCCAAACTTCATTTTTTTGCCTAAACATTGATTTCCCCCCTAGGGTTCGCCCCCTAGGTTTTGACTATTTGGAGTAGTTCGGTTGTATGTAAAGCATTTTTTTCTCTCTTTCATGTTTTTCGTCGGAAAAGTGCCAAATCTTTCTTTATTATCCGAGGGAAAAAACTAAGATGTAATCAAGGAAATGAGGCACGGAAGACAAAAGAAAGATTGGAGAGGTCGTGAAAAAAAATCTATAAGGTTCGGCCCCTATAGGGTTTGGCCACCTCGGAGATGTTCCCTTCATCCAACAATAAAATAAATTCTATAGGGTTCGGCCACCTAGGGGATATTCCTTTCATCCAAAAAAAATTCTATAGGGTTCGACCCCCTAGGGTTCAGCGCCCTATGGGGTTCGGCCCCTATAGGGTTCGGCCACCTAGGGGATGTTCCCTTCATCGAAAAAAAACATATTATAGGGTTCAACCCCCTAGGGTTCGGTGCCCCATAGGGTTCAACACCCTATAGGGTTCGACCACCTAGGGGATGTTCCCCTTCATACCTTTGAGGTCATGTTGCTCTACCAATCAACTGCTAAGAACAAATGCTCATTCGCCGTGAAGATTATAGCCTTTTTCTGATGAATTCTGAGGGAAAAAACCAAGATATTATCAAGGTGATGGGGCTCGAAAAATAGAAGAAAAGCTACAATTACCTAAAAAGACAAATAGATGAAGTAATCAAGAAGAATTCAAATATAAAGAAGCCTGCTTGTTTTTTCTTTTATTTGGAACATAATTTCCGAACATGTGGCAAGAATATAACATGAAGCAAGGCCTACTATGAAAAGTAAATACATTAGGAGCATCAGCAGCATATGGGTTAATCAGCATATGGGTTCGGGAAGATGGAATCATATGCCTAATGGATTCCAGTAATTTCGCTCATTGACAAAGTTATTGGCATGACTACATAGAAAATCTAGCAGATGGGTTTCATAATACTCATAGAAGACATGGTATACTTGTTGATTGATTTCGCAATCAATGAATACGTGCAAGTATACACGGTCAACAAGTAATAAAGTGAAAGTAGAGTATCGTTCCCACGAGGAATTATTTAATAAAAATCACCAAGTACTAATTTTTAACCAAATCAATTTTATTTAAACAACCAATAATTGTGATTTCTAGATTTAAGAAAACTAAATTAAACAAAACAAAAAGATTATTCTAAAAGAAAGCAAATAAACAACTAAGAATTGATGGAATTCAGATAAATAAGAATTAAGACTCCAATATCCCCAATTATGAATTATAAATCAATTATTCAACTATCCCAATTATTATATCTACTGAATTGTTAACAGAAATTCTCAAATGCCAAAAGCCCTCTCTCGAGTGATCAATTGCCTTCTATTTAACCCAGATTAATTTTGTTATATCTCTATGCAAAACAATTGAATTAAACTCGCTACAAACCCAATTCCTCTTATGTTACATGCGACAAATAGATATTTTCATTCTATTCACAAACCTAATTATTCACTGTGCAAATAACTAAGTCACATGTCACCAAGCCCAGTTCTAACCCTAGAATTCCTTTCCCAATTCCTTCTAGAGTAACAAGGTAATTATTGATCAGATAATTAATCAATAAGCACAAAGCAAGATGAACAATTTACTTCAACACAAATAATTAGAATAAATCAAATAACTAATTTATAGCCATAAAAACTTCAATTGAAATCTTAATAAAAGAGTTAGTTCATAATTAATGAATTAAAACCAAGAATCTACAATTGAATAAATATTAAAAGATAAAAGTATGATAAGAGAAGATAATAGAATCTGTTGTCAGCAAATCTGATGCTCCCCTCTTGCTCCTACTCTTGATCTTCAATGATCTCCAAGTTGTTTCAATCTCCAAAACTAATAAGAACTAGGGTTAATGTCTAATCTAATGGAGTGTATCTCTAATCTAAGCTATGTAATCCCCATTTATTTTATGCCTCCCATCATGTATTTATAGGTTACAAGTCAAATTTTGAGCTTAGGAACAAACCCAATCCAATTTGGAGTCAAAAAGGTGTCAAAATTCGCCCAAAACGCGTCCAGGCCGCACCAAACCCTTCCCCTAGCGCCCCAGCGCTGGGCACGATGCTCAAACTCTGCCTTATAGCACCCCCGGCGCTGGAAATTGCCATGAAATGGGCACCCCGGCGCTAGTGCTTTTTTGGAAATTTTCTACTCCGACGTCCTTTGGGAAAATGGTCATAACTTCTTCGTCCGAACTCCGATTTCGATGATTCAAGATGTTTCGGAAAGAGGAGACGTAGATATATAACTTTCATTCTTTGAGTTTTACGAAATAATATCTCCAGAAATACTCAAATTGGCTCTAAAGTGACTGCTGTGTAAATGACAAGCCGAAAACGCGCATCTAGCCATCCCGAACGTTGATCCAAGTAACTTTTGTCCCAATTCCTACAAAACAATGCAAAACATGCATGAATGGATACAAACACTTAAAAACTATTCTAAAAAACTTGAGAACAATAACAAATTAAGCCCGAATGTATCCAATTCGTGTGTATAAAACTCACTCATCAAATACCCCCAAACTTAAACATTTGCTTGTCCTCAATCAAAAATACAAAAGAACTAAAAATAAACAAACTAACTCAATTACATGAATGCATATGCATGATCTACTTTATAATATATGTACGAACCCAGTAATAAATTAGTATGATATATAGCAACAGGCCTCAAAGTTACCATTGGTACTCAAACAATATATCCAATCAAGTCAAATTTCATAACTCTAACTAATTAGTCAATCCAAACCTGTCATCACCCATGTTATGCGTGTGTGCTTGTTAACCATTCTAACCAACCACAATTCAAGATAATCACATTACAAACTTCTTAGAAGGAAAATTTCAGTTCCAATTCAATTACTTTTGTGAACATGACAACTCCGGTTAAAACTAAGCAATTACCAAGTCGAAGGGTAAATACAAGATTTATTTATACTTTTATTCAATCACGAGGGCATTTTTGCTCTTTCTCGTGTTTTTTTTTATTTTATTTTTTTTATGGCTGTGCAATGTCTTATTCCCTTAGGCTTTTCAGTGCTACCTTAACGAGCTTTCGACCAACGACTCCCAAGTCATTAAGACCTTAGGGCGCTAGGTGTAAAGACAATCCCCTCGGGCTTACTTACTCAAGTAACAAAGGCCACAAAACTAGACAAGCATGCCACGGTGTTTATTCATTTTTTTTCTTTTTCTGGATTTTCTATTTTTTTTTCTTTTCACCATTTTTTCTCCTTTTTTTTTTCTTTTTGTAATATATATATATCCCATAGATTCCCCCAAACTCAAGCTTTTACGTCATTCTAACCTTTACCGTCAGTTCACTAATTTCCTTAAATTTTAACCAAGATTGTCCCTCAGAAACAAATTATGAAGCCCTTGAACCAAGTGGATTAAAACAGTTAAACTTTAAGTGCTAACCGGTTACATAAGTTTCAGACAGGCTCAGATTGTCATCATGATTAAAATTAGAACTCATCATCAATTATCAACATTGTTAAATTTAACAATTAATACCAATCTTATCATAGGCCGAGCTAAGACCACACCAACCAATTACACAGATTCATGCAAAAAAAAAATGCAATTATACTACATGAACACATACTAATGCAACACATATATGAATATGCAAATAACTACCATGTACTATATGCAACCTAAAAAAAACACAATGCTAACACAAAAAAAATGAACTACTATGCAGATAACTAACTATATGCAATACGACACTAAAATGCCCCCAAACTTAAACTAGACATTGTCCTCAATGGATGAAATATAAAAAAGTAAAGCAGAGGACTTCCCTGAAAATATAGTACTCTTCCTCATTGTCCACTAAATTTGGAGAATATGCTAGGCACATGGAACAAATTGGGCACCACTTGAATTTGACTTGAATAACCTGTAAACCATGATAGAAGCAATTTTATTAAATCCTAAATAAATGCAAATTCAAAACTACTAATATAAAACCTAATAAAAACTAAAAATAAAAATTAAACTTGGGTTGCCTCCCAATAAGCGCTTGTTTTATAGTCTCAGCCTGACTTCTTCAATTCTCTATCCAATTCCTCTTCGAAAGTTGAGGAACCCTCCATCCATCGGAAATAATATAGCTTTTGGTAGGTTCCCAATTGTAATGGCCATTGAGTTTAAGTCACCTAACATGATCTTTTTAGATAGGATCCCCATTAAGTACTGCAAACCACTAGGTGCTTTCCCCATTGTGTTTGTGATCAAATTATAGCATGGAAGCTTGTCAAACACCATGGGCTCTTTCTCTATCTTCTCCTTTTCAATCCACCATGACTCCACAGTTGTACTAACTATTATGTCACAAAGAGTTTTGCCTACGACATGACTGCCAATTGGGCATGGTTTTACAAAACTGCCCGAATTCTTGAACTTTGGTGGAAAAGGTACATGGGACACTATCAAAATTGGCTCATCTTCATTGGTGCTCAAAGTTAGATCTTTGCCGATCTCTTTTTGTTGGTCTCCAAGTATTTCCTCTCTTTTAACATCTATATCATTTGGCACATCCGATTGCAGATTTGGTTCGGGCTCAACATTAGTCTCGTCATCCATGTCATAGAGCCAAGTGTATTGAGGATGGTTGTTCAACGCATGTGCTATCTGCCCTAATTGATTTTCCAGATTCTTTAACGATGCTCCTTGGCTTTGCAAATGCAGCTCTATTTGATTAAATCTTTTGTCTTGTTCCTCGTTCCTTTTGTCAGAAGCTCTAATGAATTTTTCCAAGGCTTCCTCCCAATTTGAATGTTCTTCCTGTTGTAGTGGAGGTGGACACGAGAAATCTGGTGGGTATGTTGGACTTGGAGCATAAAATTGATCTTGATTGTTACTCCATGAAAAATTCGGGTGATACCCCCAATCCTGATGATAGTTGTTGGGATAGACATAACTGTTGGGGTAATCACCACTATACTGTACCGGCTCGAAACTGATGGCGCATTGATGACTCATATGATTTCCAGAACAATAATCACAAGTAACCGCCACACTTTGACGACGTTGAGCTTTAAAAGCTTCAAGCATCCTCGAAAGTGTCTCCATCTGTGCTGATAATGCAGAAAGTTTCTTGAGTCTGTCAATCTCCGCTCTCCGTGGTTGAGTCATGTTCGTGTATGGCCATTGATAAGCAAAGTCATCCATGGTACCTAAAAAGAGAGAAATATAGGAAGAGAATGAGAAATAAAAATAAAAATAATAATGTTTAAATTAAGACTAATTTGATTGAAATTAATATTGGTAAATAATTATTAAATTAATTCTCCGGCAACGGCGCCAAAAACTTGTTGATTGATTTTGCAATCAATGAATACGTGTAAGTGTAAGTATACACGGTCAACAAGTAATAAAGTGAAGGTAGAGTATCGTTCCCTCAAGGAATTATTTAATAAAAATCACCAAGTACTAATTCTTAACCAAATCAATTTTATTTAAACAACCAATAATTGTGATTTCTAGATTTAAGAAAACTAAATTAAACAAAACAAAAAGATTATTCTAAAAGAAAGCAAATAAACAACTAAGAATTGATGGAATTCAGATAAATAAGAATTAAGACTCCAATATCCTCAATTATAAATTATAAATCAATTATTCAACTATCTCAATTATTATATCTACTGAATTGTTAACAGGAATTCTCAAATGCCAAAAGTTCTCTCTCGAGTGATCAATTGTCTTCTATTTAACCCAGATTAATTTTGCTATATCTCTATGCAAAACAATTGAATTAAACTCGCTACAAACCCAATTCCTCTTATGTTACAAGCGGCAAATAGATATTTTCATTCTATTCACAAACCTAATTATTCACTGTGCAAATAACTAAGTCACATGTCACCAAGCCCAGTTCTAACCCTAGAATTCCTTTCCCAATTCTTTCTAGAGTAACAAGGTAATTATTGATCAGATAATTAATCAATAAGCACAAAGCAAGATGAATAATTTACTTCAACACAAATAATTGGAATAAATCAAATAACTAATTTATAGCCATAAAAAGTTCAATTGAAATCTTAATAAAAGAGTTAGTTCATAATTAATGAATTAAAACCAAGAATCCACAATTGAATAAACATTAAAAGATAAAAGTATGATAAGAGAAGATAATAGAATCTGTTGTCAGCAAATCTGATGCTCCCCTCTTGCTCCTACTCTTGATCTTCAATGATCTCCAAGTTGTTTCAATCTCCAAAACTAATAAGAACTAGGGTTAATGTCTAATCTAATGGAGTGTATCTCTAATCTAAGCTATGTAATCCCCATTTATTTTATGCCTCCCATCATGTATTTATAGGTTACAAGTCAAATTTTGAGCTTAGGAGCAAACCCAATCCAATTTGGAGTCAAAAAGGTGTCAAAATTCGCCCAAAACGCGTCCAGGCCGCACCAAACCCTTCCCCTAGCACCCCAGCGCTGGGCACGACGCTCAAACTCTGTCTTATAGTGCCCCGGCGCTGGAAATTGCCATGAAATGGGCGCCCCGGCGCTAGTGCTTTTTTGGAAATTTTTTGCTCCAACGTCCTTTGGGAAAATGGCCATAACTTCTTCGTCTGAACTCCGATTTCGATGATTCAAGATGTTTTGGAAAGAGGAGACGTAGATCTATAACTTTCATTCTTTGAGTTTTACGAAATAGTGTCTCCAGCAATACTAAAATTGGCTCTGAAGTGACTACTATGTAAATGGCAAGCCGAAAACGCGCATCTAGCCACCCCGAATGTCGATCCAAGTAACTTTTGTCCCAATTCCTACAAAACAATGCAAAACATGTATGAATAGACACAAACACTTAAAAACTATTCTAAAAGACTTGAGAACAATAATAAATTAAGCCCGAATGTATCAAATTCGTGTGTATAAAACTCACTCATCAATACAGTCTTGAATTACGAGCCCAATCGTCACAAAATAACTTCAAAGGATTATTCATATGAGAAGTTGAAAATTACCTTACACGATGAACCTTCGTAGCGCGACAACTGATCGAGAAAATGATGCGTCAAATTTGCAAAACGAGGGTGAAGAAAACAAAGAGCTTCAGAGGAATGTGCATATAGCCCTCAAAGTCTACTTACAAAAAAGAAAAAGAAGAAGAAGCACTTACCATGTTTCTATTTAAGGAAAAGATTTGATCGAGTTTCTAAAAGATAAGTGGATTTGATCTTGCTTTTAAATAGAAATATATTAAAGATATTATTTGCTTAATATAAAGAAGATTTAATTTTATTCCCGACAAGGGAAGATTTCCAAAATTGTTAATTTCCTTTAAAAAAAATAAAAATAATATATATATATATATATATATATATATATATATATATATAATAGAATAAAAGAAGAAGAAAATCTTGCTTTCAAAATCAAATAAAATTAAGATTCTATTTTATTTTCACGATAAAATTAAGATTTGATTTTATTTGATTCAATAAAAAGGAAAGATTTTGTGTACCAAAATAAAGATTTTTTTACTTGTTGATATTTGATGATCTTTCCTGTTTCAATTTCCAGAAAAAAAATAAGGAAACAAATATTGGGTAAGTTATGAAAAGATTTTTGGAGGATTTCCTAATATGTCCAAGGAAGAGCCATGCTAGGTTTTGCCTCCCTAGGGTTTAACCCTAAGGGTTTGGCTCCCTAAGAGTTCCCTCTACTAGGATCTTTGTCTTCAAGACCTGTTGTAAGACCCCAGCTTTTTATAAATAAAATTGAATTTTCCTCTAATTATTATTTTGAAATAATAAGGTGTTAATTTGATATAATATTTTGGTTATGGGTGAAATGTGAAAATTTTGTAAAATAAGCAAGTGGTTATAAAATATTCATTGTTGTCGGGGAATATTCTTGTTGTCGGGGAATATTCGTACGACGCCGCAGCCATTTATGGGTCCCATAACAAAATAACTGTCGGATGAAAAAAACGACAAAGTATGAGTTTTTATACATAACGGCGTAATTATTACCATTGACACTGTTGGATTACCTGGTGGTTAAAATACAGTAATGCGCGTGGTTGCACAGTAGCACACGGTATTGCACAGTATTGATAAATTATTGATCCTTACGTAAGAAATCACTACTCAATAATTGTTACAGTAGTTACTGTTTAATATTTTATTTTATTGATTCAATAATTGCTGCGTTGATATTTTATATTATTGTTGTTTTAATAATTGTCACTGCACAGTATTTCCCATTATCATATCAATAATTCATATTATTTGAATAATATTATTAGATAGCATTATTGGCAATGTCTAGAAAATTCTGTTAAGGAGAGGTTTGGTCACCTAATTGCGCGCCAATAAGGAGAAATCCTTATTGGAAAGCCCCCTCTTTCCTGAGAACGGTCTGGTTGTCATAAATGTGATTCTGTAATATTAGTTGTGAATAATTAATTATTGATTCATATGATAAGGAAATATTTTTTTATGTGGATATAAATGTTAGATATATTTATTGTGGTTAAAAATGAAGGAGTTAATGTTGAGGTGTTTTATCAGTATTTTTGTCGGAATGGAGGTATTAAAAATTAAACCAGTATTTTTGAGATATATTGCGTGAGTTATAATTTTTAATCCGACCGTTGGATCATTGTGATTTTTGGATATGTTATACATATATAAGTTGAGTATATGTCCACAAATTTTGAACCGTTAAAAATGAACGTATGATTTGTTATGAATTTTAAGAGGTGACTGGTTCAGAAATTGTTAAAGTATCCGAATTTAGCATTTTATTGGAAAATTCTAGAATTAGTGGGCCCAACTTTTGGTTGGTGAGAAATGTGCTAGAATTTTTATTCAAATGTGGTGGGTGGAAATAGTAGTAGGTAAAGCCATCAGGTTGCAGGTCAAGTCTGCTTCGGCGTGCTAACATTTTTCTATAAATAGAGGGCTAAGTTAGAATTGAAAATCATACCAGAATTCATAAGTTTTCTCTCTTTCTCTCTCTATATTATCGAGCGTATTTTGTGAATATTTAGATACTTTGTGAGTTTTTATTTATCAGTGCAAGTTTCCTTCAGCCTTATACCAATATTCTGAACAGAAGTGCTGTTATCTTGAGGTAAGGGATGTTATATTTTTGTAAATAATATTATTTCTTTCAATATCATTATACCGAAATATTGGTCTGAACTTTTTATTAAATTTGAAACTTTTTGTGTCGGGGTTACTATTCACGTATACGGCACTATTCACGTATACGACACTATTCACGAATACGGCATTATTCACCGAAAAATAAAAGTTTCTCCTTTTTGTCCAAGATGTTTATTATGGTTACTATCTTTGATTGTATCCATGTTCTGATCTTTATTCTTTGAAATCTGCTTCAAAATTGGTTATTATGGAGTATTATTGATCTTGGATAAACTGTAATACGAATCTCTAATATTTGTTATTTTGTTTCACTGGATTCGTTCCTTTAAAATATTTTTCATCATACTCAGTCCTAAATGATGATATTACTGAATATCTTTGGCCTGTAGTGCAAAGATGAATTATTAACTGATGAATATCTTTGGCCTGTAGTGCAAAGATGAATGATTACAGAATGAATATATTTGGCCCGTAGTGCAAAGATGAACAGGTGTTGAGATGAACATGACCAACTGGTGATACAAATGAATATCTTTGGCCTGTAGTGCAAAGATGAATATTGATTAAAGATGTATATTGATTATTGTTACGGGGATAAAATATTGATGATGGACTTTTAAATCTTAGAAGATAGTAAAACGCAATCTCTACTTGACTCTTCTAATGGATTGATGTTTTCGCTGCAGTTGTTGATCTAAAACTTGTTGTCTATTATATTTTATTAGATTTTTCCCTGTTGAAGACTAATGATAAATTGTTGAATATTATCTTAGTCATAATATTCTTTACTGGGCTAGTTGAGCTCACCCTTTTCCTTTTTGTTCTATTTTTCTTCTCAGGAGGTGAGAACATAGCAGGATCTAGTCGAGGTATGGAGTGATGGTTCTAAAAAGATGTTTTAGCAGTCCTCACTGTTTCTGAAAAATAGTGTTTGAATAATTGTAATGAGGATTTTTTTTGAGTGTGGATATTGTCTAGAAGACAATATTTGTATTTAAACTCACAGTATGTGTTGTCGTATTTTGCACGATAATTGTATTATTGAAGTTATAGTTTGCTTTCTGTACCATGTATTTGGCGACTCAGAATGGGTGTTGTATACCTATTTTGGGGGCGACACACCTGTAAAGTGAAGTCCCGCAAAATCGTTCAAAGGCTGTAAGAATTCTTGCACGGTCGTCTATTTGGGAATGCGACTCTCGTGCAGGGGGGCAAATGTGGGCCCAAGTGCAAAATTAGGGTTCATATGACCTAATTGAATTAAATGCACAATTAGGGTTCCACGACCTCATTAAATGTGCAAATTAGGGTTTGCATTACCTAATCGAATGAAGACAGAAAAGTCAGAAATAAATGTGCTAGACCCAGGAGAAGCTCCACGTGTCCCGAGGTAGAAGACTCGTGGAGGCGGCTCGTTTTGGGAATTGATTGAGGGATTAGATTGGTGACTAGAAAGACAGGGCAATATGGGCATTATTCTAATGACTAAAGGGTATTTCTAGAATTTTCCTAAAAATATGTGCCTAACATGTGATTACTTAATTCCAGAAAACTCTATAAATACCCCTTCCATTCTTGGAAGAAGGAGAACTCTTTTGGTGGCTTAAGACTTGGATATTCCATCTAAAAGCACTAAAAAGGTTTGAACACTCTCTCGACTAGAAGGATTCAAGAAGGATCTTAGAATCCCTGCTACCCTAACATGGTTCTCGGATTCTAGGAGTTCTGTCGCGTGTCATTGGAGTAATCGTCCACCTGTTTTTCTCCCCTCTTCAATCAATCAACCAATTCCGTGCTCTTCATGGATTTCTCTCCTCCTCAGCCAACACGAAACCCTAACTAGCAAGGCACGATTTCTTTGCCCACAGATACTAATTTAATTTAATATTGAATAGTAAAAAAAAAGCTCCAACTTAAGATTTGGCTTGTGACCCCCAAAAAGTTTGGACCGACCCTGATTGTGAAGCACCATAGTCAAAATATAATTGTTGCGTAAATAAGTAAACATTTTGACGATTTAAATTTGTTTATGTTTCATTAGTATAAACTAGCTTGATACCCCGTACAAGAACGGATGCGAGTGATAAGAGTGTTTACAAACCTTAATACTCCTTTCATAAAACAAAATGTCTCCGTATCCACAAAAAGAATCATTTGTTTGTTGATGATAATATAAGATAAAATAACATAATATTCTCAACTAGTATAACCATACAATTTTATTACTATGCTACAACTATATATTAAATTACACATTCATTATACAAGTTGATCAGTCCATTTTGGTCTTTCCAAAGTCTTCTCCCTTACTTGTTACTTGGACAATAGGAGCCCATACACCTATTTCTTTCCTTCTTCCTAGCAACTAAATCAATAAAACATCTCACTACTAGAAAACAGTAAATAGACAACGCGGAAAAAACGTTGTGGTTTCAGTCAGGAAAATGTCGTGGTTAAGGGTGTCATCTATTTGACACCCTTACACAACGTTTTAAAAACGTTGTAGTTAATCACAATACACAACGTTTTTTAGAAAAAAAACGTTGTAGATTTATTTTTCAAAAATTAACAGATGCTTAAAAACGTTGTAGTAGGTATGATTCCACAACGTTTTCTGAATAAAAACGTTGTAGTTTAGTATATCAGACAACGTTTTTAACCAATTTATACAACATTTTTAAAATGTTGTAGATAAAGAAAAAAAAAAGAAAAAAAAATATTGTGGTTCGCCTATATTACCAATGCACCTGCAATGCCATGATATATAACTAAAAGGTCTAAATTCTCATTTAAATTTAAAACTAAAATGTATCAACTATTCAAAATACATTCCAATAATACCATTTGTTTACAGTTTCAAATGTCTCAAGCATTGATTATGAAATAACATGAATTAAAAAATACAAGTGAAACTAAATTAGTGATATGGCAACACTGAACCTCCTCTTCAATTAGTGATATGGCAACACTGAACCTCCTCTTCATACCTCCACTGTACTTTCCAGCCTGCTTGTCAGCAACTCCTCCATTGAAAAGATTAACACTCCTAAGAGATTCTTCCACTGCCTGCAATAACATAACAAAGAATTAAAATAGTTTTTTTTTGCTTTGTAGCCTAGTTTAGTAAACAAAGGCATTCTGGGGTTGTATCAACATGGCAAGATTTTAGGCAGTCAAGCACAAGACAATCTGAGAACTTGTATAGACCACAGCAGAAATTTTCTTTAACAGATTATATACCCAAAAAAAACTAAACCCATACCAAGGATATGCACAATCTGATAACATGTTATAGTCACTTTCCTAAACATATTTCTCCATAAACTCCATGTGCAGGCATTTCTATACCACTACCTGCTCAAGTAAGCAGCTAGCTCAAAATCCCAAAAGAAGCCCACCCTGCACATAAACATTACTACTCACGTCACCACTAAGACAATGCACCAGCACACATTGAGAAATAGAGGAATAGAGAGTTTATTAAGCCATGAAACTATAGATATGGAACGAAAATTTTTCTCAATCAGTTGAAACACACTACATCAAATCAAAGGTAAAATTAAATGCAATTCATCAAGTTTGTTTTAAATCAGGTGCGGCAATCAGGAGCGTATAGATGCATTGGTATTAACAGAAAGGATGGATGCATTCGAAATGACTCCACCTCATGTTGAAGCACTTGAGATGAGTAATGTTTCCTAACTAATATTGTTGCTTTCAATGAGATTCAATGTATTCCTTGGGCCAATTAGCCTTTCATGGTAACAGATAATCAACAGCTGCAAAATACTGGTACACGAGGAAGGGGACGCAGATAGATAATTGCAAATTAATGGTTATCAAACCAAAATATCATCACTGAGAACAAAAAATTAAAAATTAAGAAAGCAAAGGGCTAAGCCACACACCCAGAGCACAAAACATGTATATATTAGTAGTTCACATCTGTAATGCATAGGTGTGACAGCTATTCTAAGGATCAACAAGATCATAACAATCGGATCATATCAATACGGAAAAGGGTAAATAATAGTTTAAATGCAAAAAATACATTCACCTCAGAAAATTTTCAAATTTGGGAACACTCAAATTTTGATAAAAATGCTCCACCAAAAGTTGTCAGACCACTAAATGGCATATCAGCATGAACAACTATTGTGTTCTTAGGTATACTCCTCTCATCAGGTCCAGACTGAGTACAAGATTACGACAAGTGAAATATCAGATTGCATGATATATCAAATAATCTAACAATAAGAAATAGCTAAAAGAAAAAACACTCTGACTGACGACAAATAATCTAACAATAAGAAATAGCTAAAAGAAAAAACACTCTGACTGCATGAATTCTTTTTCTCATTTCCATAAGTTGGCTCTGGTCCAATGTGAGCTCCTGCACCCAAAAAATTAAAATGTTAAGAGTAGATATTGTAAGATTGTAGCACTATTGTAAATTAGTATTATATGCAAAATATAATACTAATATATAAAGATTCATGAAAACTTCATGCCCAACACAAACTCAAAATATTTCTATTTTCCTGTCTACTCACCAATAAGGGAAACGCAAAATCATTGAAACGGTAAGCCACTTTTCAGTGTACAATCTTTTCAAGCCATCAGTTATTGAAGTAACTGCATTTAGAGATATCTGGGACCTCTGGCCGAAAATAAAGATTAGAAGGAAAGAACATATCAGGAAAGGGAATCAGTCTTTATTTTTGATAAAAATTTTGTTGCCATTATTATGTTTGAAACTGCTGTTTGTGCTCCAGCATTGTAATTCACAGCAGATCGAGAAAATGATCCTGCAATACTGTGAGAGATAAAATTACATCCTGCCATTATTCTGTCTTTATGGTTTCTTATTGTAAAATATCAAATATGTTCATAATGCTCCTCATCTCTATATCAGATAACATGCTCAACTTATAAAGAAAAATCATACACACACAGACACATTAAAGTCATCATTAGAAAGCTAAACATCAGTCTTTTTATCTTATCCTTTCATAAGAATGGTATCTATTACAATCCACCTAAAGATCTGTGTCAAAAACTAACTTTCAGGCAGTAAATAACTGCACCATACCATTATCAAATAAACAAGATTTAGAGTATAAGATAACAATATTTGAAATTTTAAAACCCTGTAAGTAAACAATTTATTTTCTTGACATAACATGGATTGAGAATGAGTTACCTGTTTACCATTGTGTGGGCATTTGTTGATGAATCATGAGAGTCCCAGTAAGTGCTATACAGCACAGTCGTTCATTGACATCTTAAAAGATGCTTTTGTGTTAGGCCTTAGCTAGTGGAGGAAACTTAAAAATCAGCTGAATCTCATATAACAATGTATAATACAATATTCAATTATTTACAGAGCTATTGCTGCAATCAAGTTAAAGGACAAAGCAATTAACAGAATAACAATGTATGACACTCGTACAATGAAAGGATACGATAAAGTAAATCTAAAAGCCAAACTTACAAATAGTGAAGGGTTGATATTCTGCTGAGATCAGGTACAGCTCGCAAACTGCAATTTCTAATACTTATACATACTAATTTATAATCGGATTACAACAAGATGCAATTAATTTATAATCGGATTAGGATTGCCTCACAGGTACTACATACAACATTCTCATCAGTTTGTAAGTTCCCCATGTTTTGACCTTCAATCACCGTTTCAATTCCAGGACTACACAGATAACAATAAACAAAGTACTCATCCTCCTACCAGTAAAAGGTAAACAAATAGCAAAAATAATGAAAACTTCACCTTGAATATTGAGATCCACTATACAAACAGAGCCTGAATCGGTAAATCCTCCTGAGTGCAAGCGTACAGTTGGACCAGCTAGAAAGGATGTCCTTGAATCCATAATTGCAGCACATCCACCCTCACACAGACCTGAGAATTACAATAAGGATAAAAAATCAACTAAGCATCTCTTTCTCCACATCACTATTAGGTGGATAAACGCAGGAAACCCCAATCCACAACACCAAGCATTAGTGACCTTTTAATTCGGAGGCTGTAGCAAAGAGAAGAAATAACCTTCAGTGGACGATGAAGAGATCGAAGAAGAATTAGGGGTCGCCGGAGTGTTAACCACCTCCGATGACTCCGGGACGGTGGAAGCCGATGATAGAAAAGACTGATGCGGTGATAACGGTAGTGGCTGAAGCAAATCGAATAATCTCGAGTGCCCTGCAGCATGTCCATGAACTCGTCTTCTTTCGTCCCTCTTCAATCGAACTCCAGAAGCCGGAAGGCCGGGTTTCCTTACCTTCCGGTGAGGCGGCGAAGAAGATCTGAATCTGCTGAATGGGGATTTAGGGATTTAGAAGAAAGAATAGCGAACAGAATACAGTGGTAGCCGATTTTGGTCCGTGTCTTTTTTTTTTGCTCCGTGTTTCATTCTCGCGTCTTTTTTTTTTTGCTCCGTGTTTTTGTAAATAGACAACGTTTTAAAAAAAATATATTATCTAGTTAAAACCAAAAAAATGCCTTTTTTAAATAGATAACGTTTTTGCATATATATCTACAACGTTTTTTTTTAAAACGTTGTGGAAAAAAATACCACAACGTTTTTATAAAAAAACGTTGTTGTTTAAGTGTTGTCTATTTAGTATTTTGTAGTAGTTTCTACTATCATTCTATCAAGATATAGATAGATAATTACTAATCGATTTGTTTTTCATGTCTTCTGAATTTTTTATTTTTTTTAACGATGGAATTTGGTTAATTAAGGTGTTTTTGTTTTGCTGATGAGCTCTCTTAGCCTAGTAATAAGACTTACCTATTGTAATTTTTATGCCTCAAAATCGATTCTCATTTTCTACAAAAAAAACTTCTTCTTTTCTATTTTTTTTTACACCTACTAATTGGTGAAAGGGATAATTTTTAATAATAATAATAATAATGTTAAATATCACAATATCCTCACATTAAAATCATTACTCTATTATTATGGCCTAGTATCAAACTAAACACCAAGTAAAACTCCACTAAGTTCCACGCAATCACCTAAAATAGTTATGCAAAAGTATTTGAGTCGAGTCAAAAAGATAAGGTGATGAATTTAACGTATTCTTAAAGATAAAGTGATGAATTTAAAGTATTTGGATATAAAGTGATGAATTCTCAATTATTTGGTTAGTCTTTCATTTAAGAAGACTGACTAGCTCAGCTTTTTGACGACAAGAATTGGACTCAAATGTGAATGACTTTAAAGTAGTTGTGTTGCATGTCGGTGAATTATTTCCACAAGAAGAATCATCAACGAAATCCCCTCAACTTCCTTCTCAAATGTGAATGCGATTGGCCGCCATGGTCATGGGAGTATTTGTGTAAGGTTTGTAATTCTATCGAAAGAGGACAGTGGTCGTACTTGAATTGAAAGGATGAAAAAAAATAAATTAGAAAAGGGAAGAGTTTTATAGCGCGAGAATTCAATAAAAAATAAAATTATAATAGAACCAGCCACCGTGATCAAGGGTTGAAAGTTAGGGAGACAAAAGGACACCCTTAGAATTACATTATTATCGACGGAATTAATTTCAAGCGAATTCGGCATTAAGTTATATTCGATGAAAATTATTCTCTCGAAAATAATTTCATCAGAAATAGCCTTCTTTATTGTAGCGAGTGGTTACGAAAAATCTTAATACTCCCTTCATAGCACAAAAAAAAAAGTTTCCCTAAAAAATCCACAAAAAGAATCTTTTTGTTGTTTGTTTACTGCTGATAATATAAAATAACATAAAATTTTTAAGTATTACAATTCAATTTCATTATCATTAGACCTGGCAAACGGGTCGGGCCAAAAAAGCCCAAGTTTTGGTGGACTGAAAAAGTGAAGCCCAAAGCCCGCTTTTTTGACAGGCGAGCAGGGCTGGGCCGCGGGCCTAGATTGATTTATGACCAATTTTTGACACATTTCTGGGCCTAGCCCAAACGGGCCGGGCCATCGCAGGGCCGGGCCATTGATGGGTCGGACCAAAACGGCCCAGGTTTTGATGGGCTAAAAAATGAAGACCAAAACCCGCTTTTTAACGGGTGGGTCGGGCCGGTCCGCGTGCTTGGGCCGATTTTGCCATGTCTAATTATCATGGTACAACTATATACTAAGATTAAATTAAATATTAATTATATAAGTTGATTCGTCCGTTTTGGTCTTTCATTTTAAGAAGACTAGCTCAGATTTTTTAAGACACGAATTGGACTCAAATTGTTTCGACACGAATTGGACTCAAATTGTTTCGACAAGAATTGGACTCAAAGTATAACACACTCAGCAGCAACAGCAGTAGTTGTGTTGTAGGAGAATTATTTCTACAAGAAGAATCATCAACTAAATCCCCTTAAGTAATTCCTTATCAAATGTGAATACGATTGGCCACAATTATCAAGGTTGAAAGTAAGGGAGACAAAAGGAGGGTCTTTTGTTTTACTAACTCTGTGCTCATAAAGATTGTTAGTTTATATGTTATTGGTTTTAATGATGACAAATTGCATTGTAGAGTTATATATTATCATCATCAAAAGGGAGAGAATGTTGATTTATGAGTTTTTATTTTAATGATTGTTAACGCCAAGTTTCGCCGGCGCGTTCAATCACCAAATCCACACTCTTAGCCTGCACAATAACAGATCACACACGAAGCTTGACGGCTTGTGCCACCGGGGGATATTTCCGGTGTGAGAATGAGTACAGGCCGTTCACAAGGTTTAACAATGGAGGCTTTGTGTTTAGTGCTCAAAAGATGTATTACCTCTTAACCGTAGTCAAGCCTTGTATTTATAACCTTTCTCACTTCCTTAGAATCCTTCTCCGAGTCGGATTAGGACTCCTAAATATGGTAATTTACCAATATTTGGGTCCAACACAATCTCCTTAAAAGGTGCAAGTGGAATCCAATCCAAACACTACCTTTGAAGTTACCTTATTCAAATATGGTTAGGATTAAGATCAATAACCAACTAGAATCCTTATTACTTCAGAACCCATACGAGGGCCAACCCACTATATAGGCCTAATCCCATCGAACTTATATACTGGTCTGGGCTCCGGCCCAAAGGACTCGAATGCCCGACCCCGAACACCATATGCCAAATTAGGGCTCCGGCCCAAAGAACTCGGATGCTCGAACCTGAATAGGACTCCGGTCCAGAGGACTCGAATACCCAAACTCCTTCAACATCCATGAGGGTCTCGGCCCAATGGGCTCAATATCCCCTTCTGATGTCGGGCCTTCGACCCACAGGGAGGTCGGTAAAATGCTCCCGAACATTGCCCCCCAGTCTCTTGTTATAATAAGTTTATAATTAGAGACTCGAAAAGACATGAATTCGAAGAGACATGATAGCAAATGATGAGTTGTTTGGGGAACCCAAGCAATTTCTTCACACTATCCAGAACACCACACGTTTCCCCAAGACCGGGCCCCACCTGCCATAAATAGCCGCCTTTGGGATTTGTGTCAGCTCCCTATAAAAATCCCCATCCTTCCAACTCTGTCACTTTTCCCAATCTTCTCATTTCAAATTCTGCTCTCGAATTTTCAGGCGAAGGCAATTTTCGACGAGCCCTTAACTTCCCCAAATTCCTCTGATTCTAATTTTTCTAGCTTGATTTTGCCTTCTAAACTTCACATTCATGCTTCCTTCTTTTAATCTTGCTCCAAATGGCTGATTCTAGCGTTCCTCCTCCCACTAAACCAGTTCCATCCCCAGTCACTACCGGCGACCTAATTCCGGTCGAACTTTTGGTAGCACCTTCGAATATCCCTACCGACAACGCTGAAGCCAAAATCTGAAGCGTTTACGCCTCTGAGACTAACTTCTCGCACATCAATACTCAATCGACTGTCCTCCCCTCTCAAATCTCAGACATCCGTACCCTGTTTAACGTATCGAAAGAGTACAAGCTTCAGGTACCCAGACCAGAGGAGAGAATATTCTGGAGACTCGAAGGCGAGTGGGTTTCCATTCCCCTATATGTTCGAAAGTATGGGGTTCGATTCCCACTTCCCGAGTTCATATCTTCTTTTCTCTGCTTTGTGGGGATCGGGTTCGCATAACTTGTTCCGAATTCATATATCCATTTGATCTCCTTCATTGCTTTGTGCTAAGAGCTAGGCATTACTCCTGGCCTTAACTTCTTCTTCGCCTTATTCACCGTCGGCAGGCCAAAGGAACCTGGCCTTCGACAATTAAATAAACAACCCAACCGAGCCGTCCTTATCAAAACTCCCTCGAGCAAAAAAGGGTGGCATCCACAATGGATCTTTGTGAAAGGGACCGACCTCAAACTCCTTTCGAACTGGGCCCATCTCGAAGATCCCATCGCTAAAGTATCCAAATTCCCCAAGGATCGGACCGGTGCTTTCAAAGAGTTCTACCAAAAGTTGGTCAAGACCGAATGGAGTCTGAAAGCTTTATCCAACGAAGCCTGGTTGTACAAACACGGATGTAAGTATCTTATCCCGAACCTTTCCATACAACCATCATCTCTCGTCTTACTTCCATAACCATTTCTCTGACTTGTTTCCTTTTGTGTAATGACAATCTTCAAACTCGAAGGGGCCGCTGAGTCCTTAGCCCCTCTTCCCATCAAAATAGAGCCGATCCGTCTTCCTGTAACTGACGAGACGACCGAGGAGGAGACCATCCTGATCATAGAGCTTTCGACGGGTTCTGCCTCGGGTCCAGCCCCCTCGAACGCCGCCGAGCCCGAAGCTGGTGGTAGAAATGTTCTGAAGATGGACCAATCGGAGAACATGGTTTTGTTAAAGCAAAGTAAGAGGAAGTCTTCCACCAAGGGTCCCTCCAAGCCATCTTCTTCGGTCATTCCAAAGCCAACCCCTCCTCCACCTCCACCAGAAGCTATTGTTGAGGATTTAGAGGAAACTGAAGAGGCTCCTCTTGAACCTCGTCCGAAGAGGCCTCGTCTAACAGAGGACCCGGATCTTCAGATTGTGCATGTCGACCTTCTTTTGACGTCCACACCCACTTCTCGACCGACCACCAAGGCGAGCTCTTCCCACAGAACGCCTACGACCTTCTGGCCAAAGAGCCCTTCGGAGGTTATTCCCTTCAACCTGCTCGACCACTTTAAATTACTTGGCGATGATGAGCAGTTTAGAGGGTTTTCTTCCAAGGAGCTTCTAGTGGCCTATATCCGGTCTTAGTATCAGGTAAATCCGAAGACTTGATTGATTTTGCCAACCCTTTATGCAACTCATGTATTCCATTTGTTGTTATAGGCCAATGCCATCCTCGCCCAAGCCATTTCGCCCGTGGCACGTGCTACTAAGAACGAGTCGCGGCTGAAAGCGGATATGGAGCTACTCGGGGCTGAGGTTCAAAGTCTTCAGTCAGGTTTCAAGAAAGAGAAAGAGCTTCTCGTCGAGGCCCAAAATAAAGTTACCAAAGCTGATCGTCGGGCTGCAGAGCTTGCGGAACAATACTCTTTACTTCAACAGGAGTTTGTCGGCCTCGATGGTCATGCCAAGAAGCTTGTCCAGGATAACGAATTTCTGACAGAGGAGAACAAAGATCTGAAGGCGGCCCTTCATGCAATTGAGAAGAAGTTCACCGGAGAACATAGTCAGATGAGGACGTTGATTAGGGAGAACAACACCTTAAGGGAAGAACGTGCCGTCACTAAACAGCTAGCCATCAAGGAGTACGAAGAATTGTCTGCCCTTACCGATAAGGTCATGACCCAGTTTGCTGAAGGTTTTGAAGCTTATCGGGAAAAGGCTCAGGCGAGACTGATTGCTGTTGGGCAGGATGATGCTCTCCTTGACTCCTCTGATGAAGAATTCGAAGCCGACGATGATGGTCCACAGGAATAGCTTGTTTTAGGACTTGTAATTTTTGGAATCTGCATTTCTTTTCTTTCGTCATACCGATCAGTTATGTTGTTTGAAACTTTCGGATCGATTTTTGTCTGAAACTTACCTGATCATGTTCTGTAAAAATTTCTAAATACGAATAAAGTCTAAGATTTTTCTTAGTCGTTTTCTCGATTAGTTATACGTGTGACTTTTACTGATCGGTTATGTTGTCTCCAACCTTCTGATCAGTTTATGCCCGAAGTTTGTCTAATCGAAGTTGTAATTTTCCCGATCAGTTATATTTATGACTTTTTCCGATCAGTTGTGTCATTTCTGACTTTTTGATCAGTTTATGCCCGAAGCTTGTCTGATCGGATTTGTAAAAATTTATGAATATAAATGAAGTACAAATGTTTCCAAAAAGAAATCTCATTTATTTCATTAATAAATATAATGGCTTACATAAATAAAGGAAAAAATGACATAAATTTTATTGGTAATACTTTCTAAGTCTTCCAGCGTACCATGTATTCTTTACCTCCGAACCATCTGTTGCTCGAAGCCGGTAGGCTCCAGGCTTCGGCACTTCTACTACTTTATAAGGTCCCTCCCAGTTAGGCATTAACTTGCCAGTGTTCTGGGGGGTCGATACCTCTGACTCCCGAAGTACTAAATCTCCAACTTCGAACCTCCGTTGTTTCACCTTCTGGTTATAGTGTCGAGCAGTTCACTTCTGATAGATGGCTAACCTTATCAGAGCCAAATCCCGCACTTCTTCCAATAAATCGAGATTCAACCGTACACCGTCGTCATTGTATAACTCCTTGTATTGACGGACCCGAAGTGTAGCTGATCCGATCTCAACAGGTATGAGTGCATCGGTCCTGTAGGCTAATCTAAACGATGAATCCCCAGTTGTTGTTCTCGGTGTAGTCTGATAGGCCCACAAGACACTGAGTAATTCCTCTGGCTACCGACCCTTCAGTTCATCTAATCTCCTTTTGATCTCGTTAAGCAGGGTTCGGTTAGTGACTTCTACTTGACCATTTGATTGAGGGTGAGTGACTGAAGTCTTTCTATGTTGAATCCCCAACTCTTTCAGAAAAGTTTCAAATTTTTCTCCCACGAATTGCCTGCCATTGTCCAAGACTACCGCTTTCCGGATACCGATTCGATAAACAACACCTTCTTTGAAAAATTTCAAACATTCCTGTTCGGTGATCTTCTGTAAAGGTTTGGCTTCGACCCACTTGGTCATGTAGTCGATGGCCATGATCACAAAGCTCACTTGTCCCTTAGCCTTTGGTATAGGCCCCAAAATGTCGATTCCCCATATAGCAAACGGTATCGAAGATAACACCAAATATAACTCTTTGGGCGGCTGATGAAGGATGGCACTGTTCAGCTGACACTTGGAACATTTCTTAACAAAGTCTTTGGCCTCTTGATAGATGGTCAGCCAATAGTATCCCTACCTCAAAATCTTGTATGCCAGTGACTTGGCCCCCATATGATCCCCACATATTCCTTCGTGCACTTCCCGAAGTGTGTAATCTGCTTCGGATGGTGTCAAGCACTTGAGAAATAAAGAACTGAAAGCCCTTCGGTATAGATCCCCATCAATGAGAATAAAATTTGAGCTCATGTGCTTGATCTTTCTTGCCAATATGCGATCTGAAGGTAAAATCCCATCGGTCAAGTAAGATATGTATGGTGTAAGCCAGCAGTCGAGCCGATCCAACGCTAACACATGCCCTTTCGGAACTCTTGGTTGTTCTAGCACCTCCAAATAAACTGAACCGTTGAAAGAACTTGCTTCAATTGTTGCCAATCAGGCCAAAGCATCTGCTACTGTATTGTCCGACCGATCGACTCCTTAGCAACTGTGTGAGTCAAAGTATATGAGTTTCTCTTTCACTTCGGCCAGGTACTTTATCATTCTTGCCCACCGGGCCTCATACTCCCCAGATATCTATTTGATCACTAATTGTGAGTCGCTGTAGATAACTAACTTCTGAATCTCTAGACTTTGGGCCAACCGCAGTCTAGCTAGAATGGTTTCATATTCTGCTTCATTATTCGTGGCTTTGAACTAAAACTGAATGGCTTGCTGAACTTTAAATCCTTCAGCACTTGTTAGAATAACTCCTGCCCCGTTGATGTCCGAAGTCGAAGACCCATCCACATATAGAGTCCACGAAGTCGGTCCTTTTTGGGCTTTGGTAACTGTACTCACTTCTGGTTCTGTGAAGGAACATTCCACTACAAATTCTGCCATTGCCTGTCCCTTAATTACTGTTCGAGAGTGGTATTCCAAAGTAAACTGTGTTAACTCCATCGCCCAAGCAGCCAGCCGACCTGAGACTTCTGGCATATGCTGTACTTTTTTCAACAGCTGATCCGTGTATACCACCACCAACCGACCCTGGAAATAATATCGAAGTTTCCTGCTTGCAATGATCAAGGCGTAGGCGAATTTTTCCAAGTTCAGATATTGGGTTTCTGCATCTCGAAGTACGTGACTGACATAATATACCGGACACTGCCTTCCCCCTTTATCCCGAAGTAATGCCTCTCCCACTGCCATCGAGCTTGCAGCCAAGTATAAATATAAAGGTTCCGAAGGGATCGGCTTCATCAACAATGGTGTCGAGGATAAATATTTTATGATCCCTAGGAATGCATCTTCGCACTCCGCAGTCCGCTGAAAACTCTTCTCATTTTTAGGCCCTTTCAGTGTGTCAAAGAATGGTTGGCATCTCTCTTCTGACTTTGACACAAACCTCCGAAGCACGGCGATTCGACCTGTCAATCTCTAAACATCCTTATACGACTTTGGGGATTTCATATCCAGGACCTCCTGGATCTTCTCTGGATTCGCTTTGATTCCCCTTTTGCTGACCAAATATCCTAAAAACTTTCCCGATCCCAATCCAAACGTGCACTTGGTCGGGTTCAAACGTAGTTTACATCTCCTGACTATTTCGAAACAGTTTTCCAGATTCTCAAGATGGTCACGGATTGACATGCTTTTGACAATCATGTCGTCTACATAGACCTTCATGCTTTGTCCTAACTGCTTCGTGAACAAGAATTTCATCATTCGCTGATACGTCGCCCCGACATTTAACAGTCCGAAGGTCATCTTTCGATACACATAAATAGCCTGATGCGTGATAAAACTAGTCTTCAGGATATCCTCCTTACTCATCAAAATTTGATGGTACCCTAAAAAGGCGTCCATGAAACCTAGCATGCCTACCCCGAAGTTGTGACGCCCCCAAAATAGGTCCAATCCATCCAACCCATTCTGAGTCGCCAAATACATGGTACAGAGAATAACTACAACTTTATTATTACAATTGTCGTGCAAAATACGACAACACATATACTGTGAGTTTAAATACAAATATTGTCATCTAGACAGTATTCATACTCAACTAAGAACTCATTATACTTATTGATACACTATTTTACAAAATAGTGAGGACTACTAAAACAACTGTCTTGAACCATCATTCCACACCCCGACTAGTACTCGCTACATTCTCGCCTCCTGAGAAGAAAATGGAACAACAAGGAAAAGGGTGAGCTCAACTAGCCTAGTAAAGAATATTATGACTAAGATAATATACAACAAATTATCGTTAGTCTTCAACAGGGAAAAATTTAATAGAATACAATAGACAACAAGTTTTAAATCAATATTCGCAGCGGAAAATAATAATTCATAGAAGAGTTACGTAGAGAATGAAATCTACGATTATCTATGAATTTAAAAGCCCATCATCAACATTTTATCCCTATAACATCAATCAATAAATATCTTGAATCAAATAGTCATATTTGCACTACAGGCCAAAGATATTCATCAGTTGGTCATGTTCACCTCAACACCTATTCATCTTTGCACTACGGGCCAAAGATATTCATCAGAAATCATTCATCTTTGCACTACATGCCAAAGATATTCAGTTATATCATCATATAAGACTGAGGATGATGAAAAATATTTTTAAGGAAACGAATCCAGTGAAACAAAATAATAAATATTAAGGATTCGTATTTCAGCTATTCCATGTCCAAAAATACCTCATAAATAATTATAGTGGAGTAAAATTCAAGAATGATCAGAACATGGATACAATCAAAGCTAGTATCCAGAATAGATATTTTGGACAAAAAGAAGAAAATCTTATTTTTCGGTGAATAGTAACTCGTGAATAGTAACTCATAAATAGTAACTCCGACATAAAAAGTTCCAAATTTGATAAAAAGTTCAGATCAATACTTCGCCATAATGATATTGAAGAAAATAATATCATTTAAGAAGAAATAACATCTCTTACCTCGGAAAGACGGTACTTCTGACTGGAATACTAGATATAATGCTGAAGAAAACTTGCACCGTATAGCAACACTCAAAGTATAAAATACTCACAAGAATACGCTCGATATAGAGAGAGAAATAGAGAGAAACTTGTGTTTCTGGTGTGATTTTCAATTCTAACCTAAGCACCCTATTTATAGAAAAATGCTTAGAACACCAAAGCAGAAAATTGAATATAATAATATTTATATTTACAAAATTGTCAAGCCCACCTCTTGAAATCTGATTTCAGCTTATTGCACATGTTTAATGCAGCCCACCAAGCAAAAAAAAACGATTTTGTAAATAAGAATAATTAAAACTTTCAAAAACCAATTATTTCGGAACTTTAGAACTTCAATAATTCATAATAAATAGCCATTTTATCAGAAAATTCGAATCTCGCGTGTTTTTATAGGAAATTCAATTCTCTACAACTTTACAGAAGAAAGTTTTTCCGAATTCCAAACAGAAATTGACCGAAATCCACAAACGGACGATTTTACCGTCAATAATAAATTTTCGGTCAAGAATTATGTCCACCAACACACAAAACATGTGTTAATCATTTAATGCCACACAAATACTCTTCCTCCTCATATACTCATATATCCCACATTCATTGTAAAAATATCATCATCAATATATTATTAAAATAATATATTTAAATGAATTATTTTATCAGAAAAAGATAAAATATTAATTTTCAACAATTGTCACATTAAAAATTTTCTCCATCTATATCCACATTAATATTTTTCTCATCATATAAATCAATAATTAATTATACACAAAAAATATTACAGAATCACAGTACTGGCAACCAGACCGTTCCCAGGAAAGAGGGGGCTTTCCAATAAGGATCTCTCCTTACTGGCGCGCAATTAGATGACCAAACCTCTCCTTAGACAGAACTTTCTAGACATTGCCAATAATGTTATCTAATAATATTATTCAGATAATATGAATTATTGTTCCGATAATAGAAAATACTGTGTAGTGACAATTATTAAAACAACAGTAATATAAAATATCAACGCAGCAATTATTAAATCAATAAAATACAATATTGAACAATAATTACTGTAACAATTATTGAGTAGTGCCTTCTTACGTAAGAATCAATAATTGGTACAATATCGTGTGCTAGTGTGCAACAACGCGTATTACTGTGTTTTAACCGCCGGGTATTCCAACAGTATTAACGGTAACAACTACGCCGTTATTTATAAATAACTTATTTTTGTCGTTTTCTTCATCCAATCGCTTTCTGTTATGGGGCCCACACAAGGCTGCGCCGTCGTACGAATATTCTTCGACAACAAGAATATTCCACGACCAAACAAATATTCCCCGACAACAATGAATATTTTAGGACCACTTGCTTATTTAAAATATTTGCGCATTTTACCCATAACTAACCACATTAATCAAATCAACCCTTACTATTTCAAAATAATAAATAGAAGAATTTAAATTTTATTTATTAATAATTTGGGGTCTTACAACCTCCCCTCCTTATAAAATTTCGTCCACGAAATTGACATACGTACCTGGTGTTTCGAAAAGATGAGGATACCTCGCTTTCATTTCTGTTTCCAACACCCAGGTCATTTTCTCAATAGCATGGTTTCTCCACAAAACTTTAACTTGTGGTATAACCTTCGTGCGTAGGACATGCTCTTTTCTATCTAAGATCTTAACAGGTACCTCCTCGTACGTTAAGTCTTCGGCTATCTCGTCTGGTTCTAACTCAATAACGTAGTTTGGGTCTTTCACATATTTACGAAGCATAGATATGTGAAAAACGTTATGAACACGAGACATGCTTGGAGATAACGCGAGTCTATAGGCCACATTTCTTACTCGGTCAAGAATCTGAAATGGACCAATAAATCGTGGATTGAGCTTTCCTCTCTTCCCAAATCTTGTAACTCCCTTCCATGGAGTAACTCGCAACAATACATGATCCCCAATATCAAATTTCACGTCCTTTCGATGAAGATCCGCATAACTCTTTTGTCGATCCTGTGCCGTTTGTATACGCTGTCGAATCGTTTGGATCTTCTCTGTAGTCATTCGTACCAACTCTGGTCCCAACAACGTTGCTTCTCCCACCTCATCCCAACATACTGGAGAACAACATTTTCTTCCATACAACTCCTCGAATGGAGCCACGCCTATGCTCGCCTGATAACAGTTATTGTAGGAGAATTCCACCAATGGTAGGTACTTTTTCCAACTCCCTTTGAAATCTAGGACACAAAGTCTTAATAGATCTTCAAGAGTTTGAATAGTCCTCTCTGATTGTCCGTCCGTTTGAGGATGGTAAGCTGAACTAAATCGTAAATCCGTGCCTATTGCTTTTTGCAAGCTAACCCAAAATCTTGAAGTGAATCTTGGGTCACGATCCGAAACTATGGATACTGGCATGCCATACAACCTTACAATCTCATTCACGTACATACTAGCAAGACGTTCAAGGTAATAAGTCTCTCGTATCGACAAGAAATGAGCAGACTTGGTTAATCTATCAACAATAACCCAAATAGCATTTATGCCTTGAGAAACCGTGGGAAGACCCGTAACGAAATCCATGGTAATGTGTTCCCACTTCCATTTCGGAATATCAAGTGGTTGCAATGGATCCTTTGGTACTTGATGCTCCGCCTTTACACGTTGACAAGTTAAACACCTCGAGATAAACTTTGCAATCTCTCTCTTCATATTGTTCCACCAAAATGTATGTCGAAGATCACGATACATTTTAGTACTTCCAGGATGGATTGCAAATGGTGTATTGTGTGCCTCCATCATGATCTTGTACTTCAAATCAGAATCGTTAGGAACACAAAGTCTGGAGTGGACTCGAAGTATTCCTTCTTCATCGATTTTTGCTTCTGGAATAGCACCTTCTTGCACTTTCTTCTTCATACGCATCAGCTCCGGGTCTGTAGCTTGAGCAACTTTAACTTTATCGATTAAAGTTGGTTCTACGCGTATACTTGACATCATCGCACTCGTTCCTGCATATGATCTTCTACTCAACGCGTCAGCTACCACGTTCGCTTTTTCAGGATGGTATTATCGAAATCTTTCAACAGCTCGAGCCAACGTCGGTGTCGCATGTTGAGTTCTTTTTAAGTGAAAAAATATTTGAGGCTTTTATGGCCTGAATACATCTCCACTTTCTCCCCATATAAATAGTGCCTCCAGATCTTTAGCGCGAAAACGACTGCTGCCAACTCTAGATCATGAGTAGGATAATTCCTCTCATATTCTTTAAGTTGTCGCGAGGCATAGGCTATGACTTTCCCACGTTACATGAGAACACATCCTAACCCTTTGCCTGAAGCATCGCTGTAGATAACAAATCCATCTGAACCAGATGGTATTGTCAGAACAGGTGCCGAAATGAGTCTCCTCTTAAGCTCTTGGAAACTCTTCTCGCATTCTTCGCTCCATACGAATTTGATATCCTTCTTGAGTCAGCTGAGTTAATGGAGTAGCGATTCGAGAAAATCCTTTTACGAATCTCTGATAATAACCAGAAAGCTACGTATTTCGATTACTAACTTAGGTTGCTCTCAACTGTGACTCATATCCCAATCTTGGATATCACGTCACAATGGCACCTATCAGTTACTACCATACGAATATGGCATCCCCTACGGAGAGTTTGGCTTCAGTGCATTCCACAAAGGAAGTCACCAGATAGAGGCTCGGGTACAAACTTCTACAGTTAGGTTTTTAACTCCTGAAGTTCAATAGGAGCCATTCAATATGAGATTTTAGAAATGGGTTTTGTACCGGGTTCAAAGTCGATACAAAATTCAATATCACGCTTTGGGAGTAAGCCAAGAAATTCTTCAGAAAATACGTCAGGAAACAAACAACAGAAATATCACTCAAATCTGACGTATTTTTGTTCAAGTCCATGACATGGGCTAAGAAAGCTTGACATCCGTTTTTCAATAAACGAATGACTTTACGGCTTGATATGAAAGAGTTTGACTTCAATGGTTTGGTTGCTTGAATTTGAATAACAGGTTGCTTAGGAATATGAAAACTAACAACCTTACGAAAGCAATCAATTTTAGCATGATGAGTAGTTAACCACTTAATTTCTAAAATCACATCAAAAGCAAGTATCTTTAAAGAGATAAGATCAACAGGTAATGTGATGGTGCTAACTTGGATCAAACAAGATTTATAAACAGTGGATGTGATGAAAGTTTCCCCTAACGGAGTCTCCATAGATAAATCAAAGTCTAATTTCTACGGAGTTAAGTTTAAACGTTGAGCACAAGCAGGAGAAATAAATGAATGGGTAGAACCGGTATCTAATAAGGTATAGACTTCGTAAAAATTTATATTTAACTAACCCGTGCTAACTTCGTTCGGGTTCCTCGCATTCTGACCAGTCACGAAAAATGCTCTTCCAGGAACCGTTGACTTTGACTTTTTTGGGACAACTTTTTGAGTTACCACCCCCGTTGGACTTGGTTTCCCTACAGTGCAATCTCGAGCGATATGTCCTTCCTTTCCACAGTTATAACATACCTTAAACTGTTGTGGGCAGTTTGGGCTGATATGTCCTTCTTTTTCGCACTTATAGCATATGACCGGTGGTCGTTCTCCTCCCTTGGAACCAGTTGCTGCTGGTTCTGACGTCTTTGTATTGTCATTGTTGAATCTCCTCTTTTTAAAATCTCCTCCCGACTCGCTTCTTCTATTCTCATGGCCACGATTACCACCAGAGTGGTTGTCGTTTTTGTCCGTATTCTTCTTTATCTGCTGGTTATCGTTGTTCTGATAACTGCTGTCACCGGTATGATCCTGGTTGTGGTCCCTCGATTGACCGTACTCGTTATCTCGCTCTAATAATTGAGCCCTGTTGACAACATCTGAATAGAGAAAAAATTTATGAGAAATGAGATATTGACGTATGTCGGGTTTCAAACCTCTCAGAAACATCCGCGTCATACGTTCCTCATTCTCCACCAAATGAGGTGCAAACCTGGACAACTCTGCAAATTTCGCCTCGTACTGGGACACCGTCATGTTATTCTGCTCCAGTCTAATAAACTCTACCTCTTTCATATGACGAATACTTTCAGGAAAGTATTTGTCATTGAATAGTTTTTGAAATGTCTCCCAAGACATGCTGAGTGCGGCTGGATGGGTACGCTTCACAGATTCCCACCAGTAGTCTGCCTCGCCACGGAACATAAAGGTGGCGAATGGAACCTTCTGTTCCTCCGTGCATCCCAAGACATCAAATATCTTGGTAATTTGCTTGACCCATGTCTCCGTCTTAATCGGATCTGGCTTTCCCCAGAATTCTGGTGGTCCCAACTCTTTAAACTGCTTGGCTGTGACCAGCTGTGCGTTGCCATTGTTTCTTCCTATATTTTGAACAGAAATCTCCTTCGTCTGGTTTTGCATGAATCGCAAAAAGCTTCTAAACATCTCATCGTTCACCGTCTGCTCAGTGGTGTTGTTCACGGGAGGAACATTGCCAGCCTGTTGCACGTTCTCCTCGTTGGTGAGTACAGGTGTCTCCACGGTTTCATTTACTCCACTGTTAACATTCTCAGTCGACATTCTAAAATACTGCCATAGAACAAAGGTTAATTTAATAAATTAACATATCACATAATATCCCTAAATTATGATCGACCAACAAATAAGCTTAGGTAGGACACACTAGCGAAGGATTTACTCGTCTCTCCCCTCCTAGTTCTATTCCCCGATCTCCGCCAGAGATCATATCCCTAAGCTCTGATACCAACTGTGACGCCCCCAAAATAGGTCCAATCCATCCAACCCATTCTGAGTCGCCAAATACATGGTACAGAGAATAACTACAACTTTATTATTACAATTGTCGTGCAAAATACGACAACACATATACTGTGAGTTTAAATACAAATATTGTCATCTAGACAGTATTCATACTCAACTAAGAACTCATTATACTTATTGATACACTATTTTACAAAATAGTGAGGACTACTAAAACAACTGTCTTGAACCATCATTCCACACCCCGACTAGTACTCGCTACATTCTCGCCTCCTGAGAAGAAAATAGAACAACAAGGAAAAGGGTGAGCTCAACTAGCCCAGTAAAGAATATTATGACTAAGATAATATACAACAAATTATCGTTAGCCTTCAACAGGGAAAAATTTAATAGAATACAATAGACAACAAGTTTTAAATCAATATTCGCAGCGGAAAATAATAATTCATAGAAGAGTTACGTAGAGAATGAAATCTACGATTATCTATGAATTTAAAAGCCCATCATCAACATTTTATCCCTATAACATCAATCAAAAAATATCTTGAATCAAATAGTCATCTTTGCACTACAGGCCAAAAATATTCATCAGTTGGTCATGTTCACCTCAACACCTATTCATCTTTGCACTACGGGCCAAAAATATTCATCAGAAATCATTTATCTTTGCACTACAGGCCAAAGATATTCAGTTATATCATCATTTAAGACTGAGGATGATGAAAAATATTTTTAAGGAAACGAATCTAGTGAAACAAAATAATAAATATTAAGGATTCGTATTTCAGCTATTCCATGTCCAAAAATACCTCATAAATAATTATAGTGGAGTAAAATTCAAGAATGATCAAAACATGGATACAATCAAAGCTAGTATCCAGAATAGATATTTTGGACAAAAAGAAGAAAATCTTATTTTTCGGTGAATAGTAACTCGTGAATAGTAACTCATGAATAGTAACCCCGACATAAAAAGTTCCAAATTTGATAAAAAGTTTAGATCAATACTTCGCCATAATGATATTGAAGAAAATAATATCATTTAAGAAGAAATAACATCCCTTACCTCGGAAAGACGGTACTTCTGACTGGAATACTAGATATAATGCTGAAGAAAACTTGCACCGTATAGCAACACTCAAAGTATAAAATACTCACAAGAATACGCTCGATATAGAGAGAGAAATAGAGAGAAACTTGTGTTTCTGGTGTGATTTTTAATTCTAACCTAAGCACCCTATTTATAGAAAAATGCTTAGAACACCAAAGCAGAAAATTGAATATAATAATATTTATATTTACAAAATTGTCAAGCCCACCTCTTGAAATCTGATTTCAGCTTATTGCACATGTTTAATGCAGCCCACCAAGCAAAAAAAATGATTTTGTAAATAAGAATAATTAAAACTTTCAAAAACCAATTATTTCGGAACTTCAGAACTTCAATAATTCATAATAAATAGTCTTTTTATCAAAAAATTCGAATCTCGCGGGTTTTTATAGGAAATTCAATTCTCTACAACTTTGCAGAAGAAAGTTTTTCTAAATTCCAAACAGAAATTGACCGAAATCTACAAACGGGCGATTTTACAGTCAATAATAAATTTTCGGTCAAGAATTATGTCCACCAACACACAAAACATGTGTTAATCATTTAATGCCACACAAATACTCTTCCTCCTCATATACTCATATATCCCACATTCATTATAAAAATATCATCATCAATATATTATTAAAATAATATATTTAAATGAATTATTTTATCAGAAAAAGATAAAATATTAATTTTTAACAATTGTCACATTAAAAATTTTCTCCATCTATATCCACATTAATATTTTCCTCATCATATAAATCAATAATTAATTATACACAAAAAATATTACAGAATCACAGTACTGGCAACCAGGCCGTTCCCAGGAAAGAGGGGGCTTTCCAATAAGAATCTCTCCTTACTGGCGCGCAATTAGATGACCAAACCTCTCCTTAGACAGAACTTTCTAAACATTGCCAATAATGTTATCTAATAATATTATTCAGATAATATGAATTATTGTTCCGATAATAGAAAATACTGTGTAGTGATAATTATTAAAACAACAGTAATATAAAATATCAACGCAGCAATTATTAAATTAATAAAATACAATATTGAACAATAATTACTGTAACAATTATTGAGTAGTGCCTTCTTACGTAAGAATCAATAATTGGTGCAATACCGTGTGCTAGTGTGCAACAACGCGTATTACTGTGTTTTAACCACCGGGTATTCCAACAGTATTAACGGTAACAACTACGCCGTTATTTATAAATAACTTATTTTTGTCGTTTTCTTCATCCAATCG
This sequence comes from Panax notoginseng, assembly GCA_016801055.1. Lineage (NCBI taxonomy): Eukaryota > Viridiplantae > Streptophyta > Magnoliopsida > Apiales > Araliaceae > Panax > Panax notoginseng. The sequence continues at coordinate 228,083,154 of CM029013.1, read as the reverse complement.
CTTTCTGTTATGAGGCCCACACAAGGCTGCGTCGTCGTACGAATATTCTCCGACAACAAGAATATTCCACGACCAAACAAATATTCCCCGACAACAATGAATATTTTAGGACCACTTGCTTATTTAAAATATTTACGCATTTTACCCATAACTAACCACATTAATCAAATCAACCCTTACTATTTCAAAATAATAAATAGAAGAATTTAAATTTCATTTATTAATAATTTGGGGTCTTACAGAAGTGGCATCAATCAACTGATCTATGTTGGGCAAAGGATAAAAATCTTTCGGGCATGCCTTGTTCAAATCCGTATAATCGATGCATAACCTCCACTTTCCGTTCTGTTTCTGAACTAAGACTATATTAGCCAGCCACTCCAGGTAATCGATCTCAAAGATGAATCCTGCTTCCAGCAGCTTGGCAATCTCCTCATCTATGATCTTCTGCTTTTCTAGAGCAAAAATCCTTCTTTTCTGGATGATTGGATTCCTCTTCAGGTCCACATGCAACCTTTGTAATGCCACTGACTCGCTTACCCCCGGCATGTCACTAGGTTCCCATGCAAAGATGTCTGCATATACTCGAAGTAGATCTATTAATCCTATCCGGAACGGTTCTGTCAGGCCCAAACCAATCTTGATTAATTTCTCTGTGTTCCCTTGGACCAACTCTACGTCCTCTGTCTCTTCGGCAGGCAGGGCCAGCGGTTCTGTGCTACTCTCAGTGAATGGTTCTATTTCAATGGCCATTGTCTGCTTCTGCTTGCTGACCCCGACCCCTGAAGAAATCAAAGTGTTCCGATAACACCTTCGGGCGATGTCAAGATCGCCTTTTACGTCCCCAATCCTGTTTGATGTCGAAAATTTGATCTTAAAGTGAGGTATGGACGTTATTGCTTGCAGTGCGGCTAGTGTCGGCCTTCCCAAAATAGCGTTATACGCCGAATCCACCTGTACCACAAAGAATCTGACCATTATTTCTGCCAGCTGGTGTAAGACCCCAACTTTTTATAAATAAAATCAAATTTCCTCTAATTATTATTTTGAATAATAAGGTGTTAATTTAATATAATATTTTGGTTATGGGTGAAATGTGCAAATTTTTCAAAATAAGTAAGTGGTTATAAAATATTCATTTTTGTCGAGGAATATTCGTTTGGTCGTGGAATATTCTTACTGTCGGGGAATATTCGTACGAAGGCACAACTATTTGTGGGCCCCATAACGAAAAACTGTCAGATGAAAAAAACGATAAGTATAAGTTTTTATAAATAACAACATAGTTGTTACCGTTAACACTGTTGAAATACCCGGTGGTTAAAACACAGTAATACGCGGTGTTACACAGTAGCACACGGTATTACACCAATTATTGATTCTTACGTAAGAAGGCACTACTCAATAATTATTACAGTAATTACTGTTCAATATTTTATTTTATTGATTCAATAATTGCTACGTTGATATTTTATATTATTATTGTTTCAATAATTCTCACTGTACAGTATTTCCATTATCAGATCAATAAATCATATTATTTTAATAATATTATTAGATAGCATTATTGGTAATGTCTAGAAAGTTCTGTCTAAGGAGAGGTTTGGTCACCTAATTGCGCTTCAGTAAGGGAGAATCCGTATTGGAAAGCCCCCTCTTTCTTAGGAACGGCCTGGTTGTCAGTATTGTGATTCTGTAATATTATTTGTGAATAATTAATTATTGATTTATATGATAAGAAAAATATTTATTTATGTGGATATAAATGGAGGAATTTTTAGAAAAGTGACAATAGTTGAAAATTGATATTTTATCTTTTCTGATAAAATAATTCATTTAAATATATTATTATATTTTAATATTATAATAATGATAATATTTTTACGATGGATGTGTGATATATGAATAAATGAGAAAGAAGAGTATTTTTGTTGTAATAAAGGATAAAAACATGTTAAACATGTCGGTGAGCCCAATTTTTGACTGAAATTTGATTATAGCCTGTAAAATCATCCGTATGTGGATTTCGATCAATTTCTGTTTGGAATTTGGAAAAACTTTAACTTACAAAGTTGTAGAGAATTAAATTTTCTATGGAATGGACATAAGATTTGAATTTTTCTGATCAAAGGGCTATTTATTATGAATTATTGAAGTTCTGGAATAATTGATTTTTGAAGTTTTAGATTTTTTTTAATAAAAATATTTTTTTCAATTGGGTGGGCCCCACAGGTGTTGTAAACATACTGAAATCAGTTTGTCTAAGGTGGGCGTGAAAATTATTTAATTATAATAATATTTTATTAAATTTTCTACTTTGGTGTTCTAAGCATTTTTCTATAAATAGGGTGCTTAGGTTAGAATTGAAAATCACACCAGAAACTGAAGTTTTCTCTCTCTCTCTCTCTATATATATTATCGAGTGTATTTTTGTGAGTATTTTGATACTTTGAGTGTTTCTATATGGTGCAAGTTTTCTTCAGTGTTATATATGATATTCCAGTCAGAAATACTATTCTTTTGAGGTAAGGGATGTTATTTTTTTCGTAAATAATATTATTTCTTTCAATATCATTATGCCGGAATATTGGTATGAATTTTATTATGAAATATTTACCTTTTCATGTCTGGATTACTATTCATAAGTTACTATTCACGAGTTACTATTCATGAATTACTATTCACGAGTACTATTCATGAAATATGATAATTTTTCTTATGGAATTTCTACCTTTTAGTGTCGGGGTTACTATTCACTTATACGATACTATTCACGTATACGACACTATTCATGAATACGGCCCTATTCACAGAAAAATTAAATTTTCTTTTCTGTGCCCAAGATTGTTTGTTATGGTTCCTATCTTTGATTGGATCTATGTTTTGATCTTTATTTTTGAATTTTGCTCCACAATTGATTATTATGGAGTATTTTTGAACTTAGATAAACTGGAGTACGAATCCCTAATCTTTGTCTTTTTATCTCTCTAGATTCGTTTTCTTGAAAATATTTTTATCATCCTCAGTCCTAAATTGTGATATAACTAAATATCTTTGGCCTGTAGTGCAAAGATGAATGATTACCTGATGAATATCTTTGGCCCGTAGTGCAAAGATGGACAGGTGTTGAGATGAACATGACCAACTGGTGATACAAATGAATATCTTTGGCCCGTAGTGCAAATATGATTATTTGACTCAAGATGTATATTGATTGATGTTACAGGGATAAAATATTGATGATGGACTTTTAAATTCATAGATGATAGTAGATTTCATTCTCTATTTAACTCTTCTAATGAATTATTGTTTCCGCTGCAGTTGTTGATCTAAAACTTGTTGTTTATTGTACTCTATCAGATTTTTTCCTGTTGAGGACTAATGATAATTTGTTCTATATTATCTTAGTCATAATATTCTTTACTGGGCTAGTTGAGCTCACCCTTTTCCTTTTTGTTCTATTTTTCTTTTCAGGAGGCGAGAATATAGCGGGAACTAGTCGGGCTATGGAGTGATGATTCAAAACAGTTGCCTTAGTAGTCCTCACTATTTTGTAAAATAGTGTATCAATAATAGTAATGAGGACTTATTTGAGTGTGGATATTGTCTAGAAGATAATATTGGTATTTAAACTCACAGTGTATGTGTTGTCGTATTTTGCACGATAATTGTATTAATAAAGTTGTAAATGTTTCTGTACCATATTTTGGCGACTCAGAATGGGTGATGTATACCTGTTTTGGGAGCGTCGCAGTTGGTATCAGTGCTTAGGGATATGGTCTCTGCCAGAGATCGGGAAATAGAACTAGGAGGGGAGAGACGAGTAAATCCTTCGCTAGTATGTCCTACCTAAGCTTATTTGTTGGTTGGTCAAAGTATAGGGTCATTATGTTACATGTCAATTTCTTTAATTAACCCTTATTTTGTGGCAGTATTTAAAAATGGCAGCTGAGAATGTTAATAATGGAGTGAATGAGACCGTGGAGACACCTCTAATCACCAACCAGGAGAATGTGATGTCAAGTGAAGAAGAAATTAGAGATATCCATGTGGTAAGTGAAGAATTAATAGTTGCACCCGAATTAGTCGCAGAGGTAGCAGCTGAGAGTGAGGAAGAAGAGGAACCTGAGGAGGATTAATTAGGAGAATTTTATGGTCAAAATGTAGAATTGTGAAATCGTATTCATGAGTTAGAAGAGCAGGCTGAAGAACGGCAGGCGGTCGTGGAGCAAAGGGATGCAAAAATTCAAAATTGTGTTACCGGATGTGCGATGCTTGAATAAAAGCACTCTTTGGCAAAGTATAAGATATTAGAGCTGGAATCGGAGAATGCTATGATCAAAGTTCTAATGAAAGAAGAAACAACTGAACGAATGAGAATGGAGCATGCATGGGTAAAAGCCGCACGACGCGTTGATATTGTAGAAAAAAACGTCCAATCCAATAAGGCCAAAATGGATGAAATGGATTTCGCTTTTTGGACAGCAATTGGGAGAATTCAACATCGAGTTCGGAATTACCCTGTGTAGAGCGGTCAACCCCAATTCGATATGGATCAGAGAGTAATAATTCAAATTATGGATCAGCAATGCAACGAAGCAATGGAGGGTGGAATGTACTCTATAGCAAAGTTAAGTCCAGTTGGGACGATGATACCAAAGGCTATCCCAGACAAGTCAATGTCAGTAGTTCAAGGGAGAGCGTTTGTCATGACTTTCCAAAATACGAAGAACCCTAACGAAGTTATCACGGGTTAGTTAATCATAAATTCTTGCGAAGTCTATACCTTATTAGATACCGGTTCTATCCATTCTTTTATTTCTCCTACTTGTGCTCAACATTTGAACTTGACTCCTAAGAAATTAGACTTTGACTTATCTGTTGAAACTCCATTAAGAGAAACTTTCGTTACATCAACTGTTTATAAATTTTGCTTGATTCCGGTTGGCACCATCACATTACCTGTGATCTCATTTCTTTGAAAATACTTGCATTTGATGTGATTTTAGGGATTGATTGGTTAACCACTCATCATGCTAAAATTGATTATTTTCGTAAGGTTGTTAGTTTTTATATTTCTAACCAACCTATTATGCGAATTCAAGCAACCAAACCATTGAAGTCAAACACTTTTATATCAAGCCATAAAGTCATTCGTTTATTGAAAAACGGATGTCAAGCTTTCTTAGTCCATGTTATGGACTTGAACAAAAATACGTCAGATTTGAATAATGTTCTGTTGATTGAATTTCCTGACGTATTTCCTGAAGAACTTCTCGGTCTACCCCCAGAGCATGATATTGAATTTTTGTATTGATCTTGAACTTAAAATGTCATATCGAATGACTCCTATTGAACTTCAGAAGTTAAAAACCCAACTACAGGAGCTGGTACCCGAGCCTCTATCTGGTGACATCTTTTGTGAAATGCACCGAAGTCAGACTCTGTAGGGGACGCTATATTTGTGTAGTGGTAAAACGATAGGTGCCATTGTGACGTGCTATCCAAGATTGGGATATGAGTCACAGTTGAGAGCAACCTAAGTCAGAAATTGAAATACATAACTTTTTAGGCTTAGCTGGTTATTATCAGAGATTCGTGAAAAATTTTCTCGAATCGCTACTCCATTAACTCAACCGAATTAAAAAGATACAAAATTCGAATGGAGCGAGGAATGTGAGAAGAGCTTCCTAGAACTCAACATGTGGCAACGACGTTGGCTCGAGCTGTTGAAAGATTACGATCATATCATCTAATACCATCCTGGAAAAGCAAACGTAGTAGCTGACGCATTGAGTAGAAGATCATATACGGGTACGAGTGCGATATTGTCAACACAAAGGCCCATTTTGTGTGATTTACAAAAGATGAAGATAGAGTTCAAGACTTCGGGGACCCATATGATGATGTCAAGTATACGCATAGAACCAACTTTAATCGATAAAGTTAAAGTTGCTCAAGCCACAAACCCGGAGCTGATGCGTATGAAGAAGAAAGTACAAGAAGGTGTTATCCCAGAAGCAAGAATCGATGAAGAAGGAGTACTTCGAGTTAACTCCAAACTTTGTGTTCCTAACGACTCTGATTTGAAGTACAAGATCATGATGGAGGCACACAATACACCGTTTGCAATCCATCCTGAAAGTACCAAAATGTATCGTGATTTTTGACATACATTTTGGTGGAACAATATGAAGAGAGAGATCGCGAAGTTTATCTAGAGGTGTTTAACTTGTCAACGTGTAAAGGCGGAGCATCAAGTGCCAAAGGGTCTATTGCAACCACTTGAGATTCCAAAATGGAAGTGGGAACACATTACCATGAATTTCGTTACGGGTCTTCCCAAGGTTTCTCAAGGCATAGATGCGATTTGGGTTATTATTGATAGATTAACTAAGTCTGCTCATTTCTTACCGATACGGGAGACTTATTCCCTTGAACGTCTTGCTCGTATGTATGTAAGTGAGATTGTGAGATTGCATAGCATGCCAGTATCCATAGTTTCGGATCGTGACCCAAGATTCAATTCACGATTTTGGGTTAGCTTGCAGAAAGCTATGGGCACAGATTTATGATTAAGTTCAGCATACCATCTTTAAACGGACGGACAATCAAAGAGAACTATTTAAACTCTTGAAGATCTATTAAGACTCTGTGTCCTAGACTTCAAAGGGAGTTAGGATAAGTATTTACCATTGGTGGAATTCTCTTACAACAACAGTTATTAGGCAAGTATAGGTGTGGCTCCATTCAAAGCATTGTATGGACGAAAGTATCACTCTCCAGTATGTTGGGATGAGGTGGGTGAAGCAACATTGTTGGGACCAGAGTTGATACGTATGACTACAGAAAAGATCCAAATGATTCGACAACGTATACAAACGACACAGGATCGACAAAAGAGTTATGCGGATCTTCATCGAAAGGACGTGAAATTTAGTATTGGGGATCATGTATTGTTGCGAGTTGCTCCGTGGAAGAGAGTTACAAGATTTGTGAAGAGAGGAAAGCTCAATCTACGATTTATTGGTCCATTTCAAATTCTTGATCGGGTAGGAAATGTGGCCTATAGACTCGCGTTACCTCCAAGCATGTCTCGTGTTCATAATGTTTTTCACATATATATGCTTCGTAAATATGTGAAAGACCCAAATCATATTATTGAGTTAAAACCAGATGAGATAGCCGAAGACTTAACGTACGAGGAGGTACCTGTCAAGATCTTGGATAGGAAGAAGTATGTCCTACGCACAAAGGTCATACCACAAGTCAAGGTTTTGTGGAGGAACCGTGCTATTGAGAAAATAACCTGGGAGTTGGAGTCGAAAATGAAAGCGAGGTATCCTCACCTTTTCGAAACACTAGGTACGTACGTCAATTTCGAGGACGAAATTTCATAAGGAGGGGAGGTTGTAAGACACCAACTTTTTATAAATAAAATAAAATTTTCTCTAATTATTATTTTGAATAATAAGGTGTTAATTTGATATAATATTTTGGTTATGGGTGAAATGTGCAAATTTTTCAAAATAAGCAAGTGGTTATAAAATAATCATTTTTGTCAGGGAATATTCGTTTGGTCGTGGAATATTATTGCTGTCAGGGAATATTCGTACGACGGCGCAGCTATTTGTGGGCCCCATAACGAAAAATTATCGGATAAAGAAAACGACAAGTATAAATTTTTATAAATAATGGCGTAGTTGTTACCGTTAACACTGTTGGAATATCTAGTGGTTAAAACACAATAATACGCGGTGTTGCATAGTAGCACACGGTATTGCACCAATTATTGATTCTTACATAAGAAGGCACTACTCAATAATTATTACAGTAATTACTGTTCAATATTTTATTTTATTGATTCAATAATTGCTACGTTGATATTTTATATTATTATTGTTTTAATAATTGTCACTGCACAGTATTTCTATTATCAGATCAATAAATCATATTATTTTAATAATATTATTAGATAGTATTATTGGCAATGTCTAGAAAGTTCTATCTAAGGAGAGGTTTGGTCACCTAATTGCGCGCTAGTAAGGAGAAATCCTTATTAGAAAGCCCCTTCTTTCATAGGAACGACCTAGTTGTCTGTATTGTGATTCTGTAATATTATTTGTGAATAATTAATTATTGATTTATATGATAAGAAAAATATTTATTTATGTGAATATAAATAGAGGAATTTTTAGAAAAGTGACAATAGTTAAAAATTGATATTTTATCTTTTCTGATAAAATAATTTATTTAAATATAATATTATATTTTAATAATATAATAATGATGTTATTTTTACGATGAATGTGTGATATATGAATAAACGAAGAGGAAGAGTATTTTTATTGCAATAAAGGATAAAAACATGTTAAACATGTCGGTGGGCCCAATTTTTTATTGAAATTTGATTATAGCCTGTAAAATCGTCCGTATGTGGATTTCGGTCAATTTCTGTTTAGAATTTAAAAAATCTTAAACTTATAAAGTTGTAGAGAATTGAATTTTCTATGGAATGGATATAAGATTCGAATTTTTCTGATAAAAGGGCTATTTATTATGAATTATTGAAGTTTCGGAATAATTGTTTTTGAAGTTTTAAATTTTTTTTAATAAAAAAAAATTTCAATTTGGTGGGCCCCACAGGTGTTGTAAACATGCTGAAATCAGTGTCTAAGGTGGGCGTGAAATTTTTTAATCATAATAATATTTTATTAAATTTTTCTGCTTTGGTGTTCTAAGCATTTTCCTATAAATAAGGTACTTAGGTTAGAATTGAAAATCACACCAGAAACTGAAGTTTTCTCTCTCTATATTATCGAGCGTATTTTTGTGAGTATTTTAATACTTTGAGTGTTGCTATACGGTGCAAGTTTTTTTCAGCGTTATAATTGATATTTCAGTCAGAAAATATTATTCTTTTGAGGTAAGGGGTGTTATTTTTTTCGTAAATGATATTATTCCTTTCAATATCATTATACCGGAATACTGGTATGAATTTTATTATAAAATATTTATCTTTTCATGTTGGGGTTACTATTCATGAGTTACTATTCACGAGTACTATTCACCAGGTATGATAATTTTTCTTGTGAAATTTCTACCTTTTAGTGTCGGGGTTACTATTTACTTATACGACACTATTCACGTATACGACACTATTCACGTATACGACACTATTCACGAATACAACACTATTCATAGAAAAATTAAATTTTCTTTTCTGTGTCCAAGATTTTCTGTTATGGTTCATATCTTTGATTGGATTTATGTTTTGATCTTTATTTTTGAATTCTGCTCCACAATTGATTATTATGGAGTATTTTTGAACTTAGATAAACTGAAGTACGAATCCTAAATCTTTGTCTTTTTATCTCTCTAGATTTGTTTTCTTAAAAATATTTTTATCATCCTCGGTCCTAAATGGTGATATAACTGAATATCTTTGGCCTGTAGTGCAAAGATGAATGCTTACCTAATGAATATCTTTGGCCCGTAGTACAAAGATGGACAGGTGTTGAGATGAACATGACCAACTGGTGATACAAACGAATATCTTTGGCCCGTAGTGCAAAGATAAATATTTGACTCAAGATGTATATTGATTGATGTTACAGGGATAAAATATTGATGATGGACTTTTAAATTCATATATGATAGTAGATTTCATTCTATATTTAACTCCTCTAATGAATTATTGTTTCCACTGCAGTTGTTGATCTAAAACTTGTTGTCTATTGTACTCTATCATATTTTTTCCTGTTGAGGACTAACGATAATTTGTTCTATATTATCTTAGTCATAATATTCTTTACTGGGCTAGTTGAGCTCACCCTTTTCCTTTTTGTTCTATTTTTCTTCTCAGGAGGCGAGAATATAACGGGAACTAGTCGGGGTATGGAGTGATGATTCAAAATAGTTGCCTTAGTAGTCCTCACTATTTTGTAAAATAGTGTATCAATAATAGTAATGAGGACTTATTTGAGTGCGGATATTGTCTAGAAGATAATATTCGTATTTAAACTCACAGTTTATGTGTTGTCGTATTTTGCACTACAATTGTATTAATAATGTAAGACCCCGAATTTTATGAAATAAAAGTATTCAATTTTTCTTATAATAACTATTCAGTAAATGGTTAAATTGATAAAAATTTAAAGTTAAGGGTGAGATATGAATTTTTTAAAATACGCAAGTGGTTATAAAATATTCAATTGTCGGGGAATATTCGTTTGGTCGTGAAATATTCTTTTTGTCGAGGAATATTCGTACGACGGCGCAATCATTTGTGGGCCCCATAACGAATAACTGTCTGATGAAGAAAACGATAAAAATTGAGTTTTTATAAATAACAGCGTAGTTGTTACCGTTAACACTGTTGGAATACCCGGTGGGTAAAGTAAAGTAATACGCGCTGTTGCACAGTAGTACACAGTTTTGCACAGTATTTTTAAATTATTGATTCTTACGTAAGAAGGCACTACTCAATAATTATTACAGTAATTACTGTTCAATATTTTATTTTATTGATTCAATAATTGCTGCGTTGATATTTTATATTATTGTTGTTCAATAATTGTCACTGCACAGTATTTCCCATTATCAGATCAATAATTTATATTATTTGAATAATATTATTAGATAACATTATTGGCAATGTCTAGAAAGTTCTGTCTAAGGAGAGGTTTGGTTACCTAATTACGCGCCAGTAAGGAGAAATTCTTATTGGAAAGCCCCCTCTTTCCTGGGAACTGCCTGGTTGTCAAGATTGTGATTCTGTAATATTATTTGTGAATAATTAATTATTGATTATATGATAAGAAAAATTTTCATTTTATGTGGACATAGATGGAGAAAATTTTTAAAGTGACAATTATTGAAAATTGATATTTTATCTTTTTTGATAAAATAATATTTTATTATATTATTATAATATAATAATTATGATATTTTACAATGAATGTATGATATATGAGTATATGAGGAGAAAGAGTATTTTTGTTGCATTAAATGATTAACATATATTTTGTGTGTCGGTGCACCCCATTTCTTGACTGAAATTTGATTATAGCCTGTAAAATCGTCCGTATGTGAATTTCGGTCAATTTCTGTTTGGAATTTGGAAAAATTTTCTTCTGTAAAGTTGTAGAGAATTGAATTTCCTATTAAATGCCGTGAGATTCGTATTTTTCTGATAACCGGGCTATTTTCTACGAATTATGGAAGTTTCAGAAAATAAAATAATTTTTATTAATTTATGGGTGGGACCCACTTGTGTTTTAACACATGTGGGCTGCTAGCTTTGTTCAAATATGGCTGGTGGCTAATCAAACATGTGGGCATGCGTAGAAAAGAAGAAATAAAATAATATATTTTATTATTTTAGTCTCCTATGGCGTTTTAGCATTTTCCTATAAATAGGTGCTTATGTTAGAATTGAAAATCACACCAGAAACAAGTTTTCTTTCTCTCTATATTATCAAGCATATTTTTGAGAGTATTTAGATACTTGAGAGTTGCTATTTAGTAGAAGTTTCCTCCGGTTTTTCCTCCGAAGTACTGCTCTTTTGAGGTAAGAAATTTTAAGGGTTATTATGTTTTTCAGTTCGTGCTTTTTTCGTCCTTTAGAAAATTTTGGAAAAATTTGAAATGATATTTTGATGAGTTTTATTGATTGTGTCCAAAAATAGTGATTTTTGGATGTATATATTAAGAGTTATGAATTTTATGAGAAAAGACTATTTTAAAAGTAACCGCTTATAACTCCTTGTGGTTAATTCCAAAATTGATGAAATTTTTATTGGAAGTATATCTATATAATATCAGTGTACTCTGTGAATTTCGGAATTTTTGAATTAAATTATAATTTATGATAAATGTCTAAATATTCGGCGGTTTTGGCCATATGAAAAATAGTAAATGAGTTTTAAAAATTCTGAGAAAAATATATATTCAATATGGGACTATATTCTGCTAAATCTCAGAAAAGAAATATTTTTGGAACTAATTTGGTATTTTTTATGAAAATGGATTAGTTATGTGTAAATAAATTAAATATGTTATGTGAAGTAAGAAAATTAAAAAATAGGATTTTGTGGCTTGAGAATCCTATATGAGGTATATGCAGATTTTTGATGAGAATTTTTGGTTATTGGTGATGAAATCTTATGAGTTTGGCATTTTAGGATGATTAAATGCATTATTTAGTAAAGTGTAAATAATTAAAATAAATTATTTATAAGCTTAAGAAATATTATTCTTTCAATATCATTATACCGAAATATTGGTATGGATTTTATTGTGGAATTTCTACCTTTTTCATATCGAGTTACTATTCACGAGTTACTATTCACGACAAAATTGATTTCTTTTTTTAACCAAATTATAGTTGATTTATGAATATTACTCTTGAGATTAAATCTAGATGTTTTGATTATATTGATTTTACTATTATATATAATATTTTTATAACCCTAATGATGATATTTCTCTTTGACTTGAGTGTAAAGATGGGTAGATTTTTGGTATGATCATGACTATGGGTTCCCTTTGGCCAGTAATGCAAAGTTGAATTGTTGACTGGTATGATCATGACCATTGAATTTATAATTGAATATCTTTAGCTTAAGTGCAAAGGTGAATTGATTAATATGGTTATAATTATCGTTTATATAAATTCTAAAATGATTATATATTTCTTTGAGATATTAATATATTTGGCCTGTAGTGCAAATATGAACTGTTGATGAATATATTTAGCCTGTAGTGCAAATATGAACTGTTGTTAAATATCTTTTGCCTGTAGTGCAAAGATGAACTGGTGATGAATATCTTTGGCCCATAGTGCAAAGATGACATTTGGTTGAATATTTTTGGCCAGTAGTACAAAGATGAATTGTTGATGAATATCTTTGGCCCGTAGTGCAAAGATGACATGTTGTTGAATATCTTTGGCCAGTAGTGCAAAGATTAACAGGTGTTGAGATGAACATGACCAACTGGTGATACAAATGAATATCTTTGGCCGTAGTGCAAAGATGAAGTTATTAGTATGATTATGAATAGGAAATGTGATTTGGTGTGACCATGATCTTTGATGTTTCAGGTAAAGATAGGTGATAAAAATTATCTTCGTCCTGGATGAGAAGAGGAATTTAGAACTACAATTATGATTATGAGTTATTCATATGATTGTGGACCAGAATTGTTGATTGATGTTACAGGGATAAAATATTGTTGGTGGATTTTTAACATGGAGAAGATAATAGACTTTGTAGTCTATTTGACTCTTCTAATGGATTGCTCGTTCCGCTGCAACTATGGTTGAAATTTTTATCATCTACCATATGTTTTAAATCTCTGATTTATTGTTGATGAAGGTTATTGATAATTTAATTATCTTTAGTCATGATATTCTTTACTGAGCTAGTTGTGCTCACCCTTCTGTTTCACAATTCCTTTCAAGTAATAAGAGTGTAGCTGGGTCGAGCGGGGGTAACAGGGGAATAGAACGGTGGTCATCATTTAGTAGTTATATTTGATGAATCAAATAGGGTGAGGCGAATCCAACGTTGGAAGGGTGTTTTGCCACTATCATACAAGATGTCTAATGACATACAATCTCATGTCATCATAAGACAGGGTTGTGCTCATCCACTTGCTGAGTATATTTACGAGCACTACTTATATAATCTTGATGTTTGTTTGAAGTATAATTCTCATTTAGAGACAGTGGAGATAATGATATGTCAAGAGAAGACTCACCATTGGGATGAATATGATAGTAATTTTCTCATTTTTTTTGGGTCTATTGGGTCAACTAAGGATAATTCTGTGGCCATATGACATCTATCATAACCTAGAAGCGTGGCCTCTCATGTACGAAGGTTTCCTTGAGCATTTCCCAAATATTCTAATTTCTAAAACAGTTTTTGACTATACCTTTATGTAAGGTGTCATTGTGACGTGTTGTCCACGGTTGGGACATGTGTCACATTTGGTATATATTTGTATCCAAACTTACAGCATATGTGTTGTTGTATTTTGCACGACAATTGTTGTAATAAAGTTGTAGTTGTTTTCTGTACCATGTATTTGGCGACTCAGAATAGGTTGGATGGAATGGACCTTTTTTGGGGTTGTCACAAATAAAGTTGTAGATATTTCTGTACCATGTTTTGGCGACTCAGAATGGGTGATGTATACCTGTTTTGGGGGCGTCATAGGTGGGGTGTTGTGCCGAACCTAACATGCAATTCAATGGTGCCCGATACCTGCACCGGATCCCCACTAAAACCGTATAAAGGGCCTTCTCCACCCAGCTCCATCTTCTTTCCTTCCAGGTCCATCCTCTGATAAGCGTAAGTGTACAGTATGTCGACCGAGGACCCATTGTCGATCAACATCCTCTTCATGTCCACGAAGCCGACTTGAGCGGTTATTACCAACACCCCACCATGCGGCTCTATAAGATCTGTGGGATAATCTTCATTCGAGAAAGAAATGGATACTCCCGGATAGGCTCGATCTTTTCTTGGCAAGGAGCCAGCAACCGATAACACGACATCGAGGTGCCCACTTCTCTTCTTTCCCGTCACCCGCCCTACAGAACCGCCTAAAATCACATCAATCACACCTCGAGGTGGCTGGTTCTGTTTCGGCAGGGTGTCTCGATCCTACCCTCTATTTTCCTCTCAAGGGGCCTTGAAATTCTCCCAACTAACCACATGTTGGACTAGCTGGTCGTTCTGAACATTCTTCTCTATCAAGTGTTTCAGATCTTTACACATCTCTGTGGTATGTTCGGGGCTTTGATGGTATTCACAATATTTGTCTCGACCCTTCTTTCCTGGCTTCGGATGCGTCGAACATGGCTCAAAAAATAGCTTGTTCCGCATCTCCTCCAATATCTTCGCCCGATCTGTGTTGAGAGCGGTGTAAACTTTATTGACGTTTCTGTTAGGGAAAGGCGGTCGGCCACTCCCCGAACCTCCACCATTATAATTTTTTCTTCCAGAATTATCCGTCCTCCCCTGATTGTTGTCTGAACGCTGGTAATTCTTTTTGTCCCGATCCTTGGATTTGTTATAGGACTGAGAGTGGGGCTTAAAGTTTACCATAGCCTCCTCTATCGTAATAATCCCTCGGCTCAATGAAAGCCTTCGGTCAAGTCTGCCGGAGGGTTGATCACCAGGTTCTTCATTAGTTTCTTTGACCTTCCTATATCCAGACCGGTCGTGAAAAATCCCAAGGCTTGAGGGGAATTTAATTCTACTACTGAGCCCACAGCCTCCTGAAATCTCTTAACGTATTGACCAAGGCTTTCATCCGACCTCTGTCTCACCTGCATGAGGGAAGCAATGATCTTTCCTCGTCTTCTGTTGCTCCCAAACCGAGCATGAAACTTCTCCCGAAGGTCATTCCATGAATTAATCGATCCTGATGCCATTGTCCCCATCCATTCTCGGGCTCTCTTCTTCAAAGTTGTTACGAACATGTGGCACTTAGCAGTGTCCAAAGGTCCGTAGTATGTCATCAACCCGTCATACCCATCTGAATGATCATAGGGATCCCCCAACCCGTCATACGTTTCCATTGGGGGCATCTTCTTCTTTGGGTCGGCAGTGACATGGTTGATTTCTGGGGAAAAGGGTGAGCCTAGGCAGGTCGAGGGTGTTCCCATTGGACTCTTCACTGCCAGCAGTTTCTCTAACTCCGCCACCCTTCGGGCAAGGGGATCGGTCTCCTCTTTACCGGGGGGCACCTATATCTGTCCCTCTCGTATTTGGGGGACACAATCCTCCTCCTCTTTCCCAATCTTCCTTGATGCACAGATTTTCTGTCTACAGATCGACTCCTCTTGCGATTCCTGCCCTCTCGAGAGCGACTCCTGGGTCGGCTCCTTTCTTTTCCAGCCTCGTCTCGGTGAGGTGACCGGGATCGACTCCGATGCCTGCTCCTTTTCGAGGAGGCCTCCTGTTTACCGGCCATTTTGGCCATCTGTGCTTCTAGCTCCTCCTGTTGAAGCTGTAGTGCCATCATGGTGTCTTTGTTCTGCTCCATCTTCTTCTGCAGAATGAATTCTCGCTGATTTCGGCTGCCTTTTGCCCGATCCCTTCCTCTCCTTTCGTCTGCCCGCAAAATCGTGCAAAGGCTGGAAGATTTCTTGCACGATCGTTAATTTGGGAATTCGACTCTCGCGCAGCGGGCAAATGTGGGCCCAAATGCAAATTAAATTAGGGTTCACATGACCTAATTGAATTAAATGCACAATTAGGATTCCACTACCTCATTAAATGTGCAAATTAGGGTTCGCATAACCTAATCGAATAAAGACGAAAAAGTCAGAAATAAATGTGTTAGACCTGGGAGAAGCCTCCACGTGTCCCGGGGCAGAAGACTCGTGGAGGCGGCTCATTTTGAGAATTGATTGAGAGATTGGATTGGTGGCTAGAAGGACAGGGTAATATGGGCATTATTCTAATGACTAAAAGGTATTTCTGAATTTTCTCTGAACACATGTGCCTAACATGTGATTACTTAATTTCAGGAAACTCTATAAATACCCCTTCCATTCTTGGAAGGAGAAGAACTCTTTTGGTAGCTTAAGACTTGGATATTCCATCTAAAAGCACTAAAAATGTTTGAACACTCTTTCGACTCGAAGGATTCAAGAAGGCTCTTGGAATCCCTGCTACCCTAACACGGTTCCCGGATTCTAGGAGTTCTGTCACGTGTCATTGGAGTAATCGTTCACCTGTTCTTCTCCCCTCTTCAATCAATCAACCAATTCCGTGTTCTTCGTGGATTTCTTTCTTCCTCAGCCAACACGAAACCCTAACTTGCAAGGCACGATCTCCTTGTCCACAGATACTAATTTAATTTAATATTGAATAGTAAAAAAAAAAAGACCCCAACTTAAGATTTGGCTTGTGACCCTTAAAAAGTTTGGACCGACCCTGGTTGTGAAGCACCATAGTCAAAATATAATTGTTGCGTAAATAAGTAAACATTTTGACGATTTAAATTTATTTATGTTTCATTAGTATAAACTAGCTTGATACCCCGTACAAGAACGGATGCGAGTGATAAGAGTGTTTACAAACCTTAATACTCCTTTCATAAAACAAAACGTCTCCGTAAAAAAATCCACAAAAAGAATCATACGTTTATCGATGATACTATAAGATAAAATAACATAATATTCTCAACTAGTATAACCAAACAATTTTATTACTATGCTACAACTATATATTAAATTACACATTCATTATACAAGTTGAATAGTCCATTTTGGTCTTTCCAAAGTCTTCTCCCTTACTTATTACTTGGACAATAGGAGCCCACACACCTATTTCTTTCCTTCTTCCTAGCAACTAAATCAATAAAACATCTACTATCATTCTATCAAGATACAGATAGATAAATACTATTCGATTTGTTTTTCATGTCTTCTGAATTTTTTATTTTTTTTTAACGAGGGAATTTGGTTAATTAAGGTGTTTTTTTTTTGCTAATGAGCTCTCTTAGCCTAGTAATAAGACTTATCTATTGTAATTTTTATGCCTCAAAATCGATTCTCATTTTCTACAAAAAAAACTTCTTCTTTTCTATTTTTTTTGTCACGCCTACTAATTGGTGAAAGGGATAATTTTTAATAATAATAATAATAATACTCCCTCCGTCCCAAATTAATTGCTCAGTTTTGACTTTTTAAAGTCAAATTGACTATTTTTAGAATTAATAATTAGGCATATATAAATATATTTCTAAAATTATAAAAATTGGGGTTAGTAATAAATTGTATATATTTTCTTTTGGTTATAATCTCTTCACCTATATTTTAGCAAAAATAGTAAAAATATTAATTTTAAAAATGGTCAATTTGACTTTAAAAAGTTAAAACTGAATAATTAATTTAGGACGGAGGTAGTATTAAATATCACAATAACTCTATTATTATGGCCTAGTTTCAAACTAAACACCAAGTAAAACTCCACTAAGTTTCACGCAATCACCTAAAATAGTTATGCAAAAGTATTTGAGTCGAGTCAAAAAGATAAGGTGATGAATTTAACGTATTCTTAAAGATAAAGTGATGAATTTAAAGTATTTGGATATAAAGTGATGAATTCTCAATTATTTGGTTAGTCTTTCATTTAAGAAGACTGACTAGCTCAGCTTTTTGACGACAAGAATTGGACTCAAATGTGAATAACTTTAAAGTAGTTGTGTTGCATGTCGGTGAATTATTTCCACAAGAAGAATCATCAACGAAATCCCCTTAACTTCCTTCTCAAATGTGAATGCGATTGGCCGCCATGGTCATGGGAGTATTTGTGTAAGGTAGACCTGACAATATAATTAGTTAATTTTTGGGTCAAATTATATTAACTAGAACTAAATGGGTTGGTTAACCACTTTTATTTATTCAGGTTAGTTAAAGTTTGGACCCATATTTTTTTAAAACAAATATAATTCTGAACCAGTTAACCATTTTTCAATTCATATTCCATTCCGATCTAAATCGAAAAATTCTTTTCTCATCTTTTCGTTCATTCAATATATAAACTTACTTTAATTTTCAATACTTTAATTACTTTTGCTAGCATAATTAACATAGCATTTAGTCAACTTTTTTATTTTTGAATATAGCTAAGTTGTTAATCATTTCAAACTAATAACTAAAAAGAGTGTATTTAGATCATCCGGATATCAAACAACGGTAGCTTCAATTTAAAATAGTAATTTATTTTTTTAATTGCATTCAGAAGACAATCATTATAATATATATATATATATATAAATAAATTTTACAAAATTGTAATTCAACAACACTTTTTTAGTAGTAGGCGTTCAGCCGTACTTTTTAGGAGCGGTCCACTAAAATTTAACAATAATAACAAATTCTAATTATAAATAAAATTCCATTATTTATTGTTAAATTTGTAAATTTGTTTGATTTTTCATCAATAATAAATCATACATTATTACTCAAATAATAAATTCTAATTTTTTTATATAATATTATTATATTATTATTATTATTATTATTATTATTATTATTATAAGTAATATTAATATATTATTATTATAAATAATATAATTATATAACATAATACAAAAAGTATAAATAATAGAATTATATGGTTCAGTTTTCTACTTATCTTGTATGTTCTATAAATTAATATGTTCTTATTTTGGGTGACTTATATTGTTCTGTATATGTCAGTTTATGTAAATTCTAGTATTCTAGTTACAAAAGAATTATACTATGGTGTATTTTGAATGTGATACAACCTTTCTCTTAGCAGGTTAATAATAATTTTAAAAATTTATTTAAATATGGAAGGGTATTAATAATTTCAATTTAAAATTTTATTAGTATAGTTTTTTTAGCATTTTATTATTTATATTAATAATTTTTATATCATATTATTACTTAATTAATTTAATTGTGACGGTTACAATTTAATTTTTCAAAAGTTCTGTTTAAAAGTCAAAATATCTTAAAATGGTTAATATGGTTTTGAACCATAACCATATAGTTTCAACCCACACAACCCATATTAAAAATGGTTAATATGATTTTAGTTTTTAAATGGAACCATAACCATATTTTAAAAACCAAAACCAACCCATAACCATATTTTGTCAGGCCTAATGTAAGGTTTGTAATTCTATCGAAAGAGGACAGTGGTCGTGCTTGAATTGAAAGGATGAAAAAAAAATTAGAAAAGGGAAGAATTTTATAGTGCGAGAATTCAATAAAAAATAAATTATAATAAAATCAAGCCACTATGATCAAGGGTTGAAAGTTAGGGAGACAAAACGACACCGTCAGAATTACATTATTATCGACGGAATTAATTTCAAGCGAATTCGGCATTAAGTTATATTCGATGGGAATTATTCTCTCAAAAATAATTTCATCAAAAATAGCCTTCTTTATTGTAGTGAGTGGTTACGACAAACCTTAATACTCACTTCATAACACACACAAAAACAAAAAGTTTCCCTAAAAATTCCACAAAAAGAATCTTTTTGTCGTTTGTTTACGGTTGATAATATAAAATAACATAAAATTTTTAAGTACTACAAATCAATTTCATTATCATTAGACCTGGCAAACAGGCCAGGCCAAAACGGCCCAAGTTTTGGTGGGCTGAAAAAGTAAAGCCAAAGCCCGTTTTTTTGACGGGCGGGCCAGGCTGGGGCCTGGATTAATTTATGATCAATTTTTTGACACATTTCTGGGCCTAGCCCAAACGGACCGGGCCATCGCCGGGCCGGACCGGGCCAAAACGGCCCAGGTTTTGATGGGCTAAAAAAATGAAGCCCAAAGCCCGTTTTTTTATAGGCGGGCCAAGCCGGTCCGCGGGCTTGGGCCGATTTTGCCAGGTCTAATTATCATGGTACAACTATATACTCGGATTAAATTAAATATTAATTATATAAGTTGATTCGTCTGCTTTGGTCTTTCATTTTAAGAAGACTAGCTCAAATTTTTTACGACACGAATTGGACTCAAATTGTTTCGATAAGAATTGGACTCAAAGTATAACACATTCAGCAGCAGCAGCAGCAGCAGCAGCAGCAGCGGCAGCAGCAGCAGCAGTAGCGGTAGCATCAACAGTAGTTGTGTTGTAGGAAAATTATTTCTACAAGAAGTATCATCAACTAAATCCCCTTAAGTAATTCCTTATCAAATGTGAATACGATTGACCACTATTATCAAGGTTGAAAGTTAGGGAGGCAAACTGAGGGTCTTTTGTTTTACTCACTTCGTGCTTATAAAGATTTTTAGTTTATTTGTTATTAGTTTTAATGATGGCAAATTGCATTGTAGAGTTATATATTATCATCATCAAAAGGGAGAGAATGTTGATTTATGAGTTTTTATTTTAATGATGACAACATATATTTTTTATGGAGATGTTTTGTGTTTTTCAGGTTATAGACTAATTATGCATGTATCAAAATTTTAAGTGGGTCTTCATGAAGAAATGTTATTTAGAACCACCACATGGTTAAGTCCCTAGGATCTTACCTAGGAAATCAAATGTAAAGATTTCTAGCTTGATTAATTAATTTCAAGGTAATTTTATTTTGCTGGAAATAATTTTAAAAAAAGTTTCATGTGCTTAAAATTCAAATCCTTTAATAAGTTATTTTTGGAAGCAAAACTAATTTAATTTTATTTCCTATTTGAAATAGTTGAAAATTCAAATTCAAAAGTTATAAATAGATTTTGGAAACCAAATCAATTGAGATATTAATCAGCCATGTTTCAAGATCTTATCCTTTTGATCTAGTTATTGATAATTTCCTTTATTCAAAGTGCTGATTCTGTTGGGATATTAATTCCTTATTTATAGCTGCTGAGTTTGCTAAGATATTATCCCTTTATTTAAGCTACCTTAATTCAAGCTATTTATTCAAATTCTAAATCTATTTCTTTAACAGCTTGATTTCATATTCAGTTGAGATTGCTAATTCTCTAAGATATGATTTTTCCTTCCAGCGTGTATTTTGCTTTTGAGCCGTTAGCCTTTATATATATATATATATATATATATATATATATATATATATATATATATATATATATATATATATATATATATATATATCCTCTTGGCTAAAGCTTAAGCAGACAACGAATTGTGATATCAATATTCTTATCAGTGCTTATATTGAGAAAGTTCTAGCAAATTGTTTGTGCCTTGTTCTTAATTTCTTGTGCTAGAAATTCATAGATATCTTGTAATTATATTCGTTCATATTAAAAACTTGTATACAAGCCTAGTTTGGCTTGTGTGATCCAGTGGTGGATAGGCATGTACAAAAGAAACTCTAAAGGTTTCAGTGGTGCAAGCGGTTGCAGTTGTGCGAAGGGGACAGTGGTGTCCAACAAGTTCAGAGCTATTTGTACAAGGAGTTATTTTGTAACTAACTGAATATTATTTTAATAAAAGGAGTCTCCAATACCAATTGGTATTGGACGTGGATTAAATCGTTAGAGGTTAAAGGCAGAACCACGTAAAAATCTTGGTGTTCTTATTTACTGATTATCTTGTTTACATTATTTCAATTCTGCACTTAAACACTTCATATTCTGTATTGATAAAAAGAAGTTACAACTTAACATGTTCTGAAAATCAGTTAACAGGTTTTCCATATTAGTTTAAACACTTAAGCGTACAAGTGATAATATGTCTGGATAGTTTAGTTATTAGAGAATTTTAAAATTTCCATTGTAGATCACTTTCATCATAAGCACCTATTCACCCCCCTCTAGGTGTGCACACACTTCTGAATTTCAAAGATGTTCTCAAATATCTAAGTATATGTAATATGAATTTATACTAAATATATTAAAAAGACTTGTTTACCCTCAAAAGTAGGGTTCACTAGAAATACCCATTACTTGTGACGCCCCCAAATTTAGATACGTGTACCTCAAATCTGGTGCTCACGTTCTAATTTCAATAACAAACTAAAGTTTCACACAACAGAAATAATAGAATAATTTACATTGATTTAATATAAATATTCTCGTCCCAATGTCTCGTAACTGTTACTACAACATTACATAATTAAGTCTAAGACATAACTTAAAGCATAACATTAATCACTTCTTAATACAACATATAATAATAATAATTTTTCTAAATTAAAGGACTAAAACTATTTCGTGGCCTTGCCCTTGCCTTTGTCTTTTCCTGAGGTACTGCCTTGCTCTGCCTTAATTGAAATGTTTTAGGGAAGCAAGAATGAGCAACAAATTTGCCCAACAAGTAATATAACAATAAGGGTGAACATGCATAATATAAAGTTAATAATCTCAAAGGTATAATGACCAAAGATAGCTCAAGAATTAAAGAATAAGGCTATAAACAAAGAGATATCAATAGTTCCAAAACTATCCTTTGAATTTTAAACGATGAGTCATTATAGACAGAAAGATTTTAAAAGAATTCAAAGGTTTCAACACTGAGTAGTCACTATGGACCAAAAACTCTTACTATAATCAACAATATTAAACTAATAATCTGATAAAACAAGTATAATAGGCGATCAGCCGAAAATACCCTATGTTATGCATAACATTTAAACATACTGTTTGTGCGCACGTCAGTTTCTCGACAATATATAATTCCTCCTTCAACGAGGGTTGTCCATCTCAGTAGATTTTTAAGAGTCCGCATCAAGACAATTGGTTTGGATAGCTTTCTAGCACATGATATTAGCCTAGCCGAGTCAAATGGCTTAGACAACTTTTACAATACATTTTGGAATAATAAGTTCAATGCTCGCAACATGAATCAAGATATACAATTAATTTCTGAATATGAATAATTGTAAGACCCCGAATTTTATGAAATAAAAGTATTCAATTTTTCTTATAATTACTAGTCAGTAAATGGTTAAATTGATAAAAGTTTAAAGTTATGGGTGAAATATGAATTTTTTTTCAAAATAAGCAAGTGGTTATAAAATAATCATTGTTGTCGGGAAATATTCGTTTGGTCGTGGAATATTCTTTCTGTCGGAGAATATTCGTATGACGGCGCAGCTATTTGTGGGCCCCATAACGAATAACTGTCGGGTGAAGAAAAACGACAAATTTGAGTTTTTACAAATAACGGCGTAGTTGTTATCGTTAATACTGTTGAAATACCCGGTGGTTAAAATACAGTAATACGCGTTATTGCACAGTAGCACACGGTATTGCACAGTATTTTTGAAATTATTGATTCTTACGTAAGAAGGCACTACTCAATAATTGTTACAGTAATTACTGTTCAATATTTTATTTTATTGATTCAATAATTGCTACGTTGAAATTTTATATTATTGTTGTTCAATAATTGTTGCTGCACAGTATTTTCCATTATCAGATCAATAATTCATATTATTTGAATAGTATTATTAGATAGCATTATTGGCAATGTCTAGAAAGTTCTGTCTAAGGAGAGGTTTGGTCATCTAATTGCGCGCTAGTAAGGAGAAATCCTTATTGGAAAGCCCCCTCTTTCCTGGGAACGGCCTGGTTGTCATAAATGTGATTCTGTAATATTATTTGTGAATAATTAATTATTGATTTATATGATAAGAAAATATTTATTTTATGTGGATATAAATGAGGGATATATTTTTGTGGTTAAAAATGAAGGAGTTAATGTTGAGGTTTTTATCAGTATTTTTGTCGGAATGGAGGTATTAAAAATCAGGGTTTTTGAGATATTTTGCGGGGGTTATAATTTTTAATCCGACCGTTGGATCGTGGTAATTTTGGATATGTTATACATATATAAGTTGAGTATATGTCCACAAATTTTGAACCGTTAAAAATGAACGTATGATTTGTTATGAATTTTACGAGATGACTGGTTCAGAAATTGTTGAATTTTCGGAGTTTATCATTTTGGTGGAAAATTCTAGAATTGGTGGGCCCCACTTGTGGTTGGTGAAGAAATGTGCTGAATTATATTTCAAATGTGGTGGGTGGGAATAGTAGCAGGTAAAGCTATCAGGTTGCAGGTCAAACCTACCAAAATTTTCCTATAAATAGAGGGCTAAGTTAGAATTGAAAATCACACCAGAAACATAAGCTTTCTCTCTTTCTCTCTCTAGATTATTGAGTGTATTTTGTGAGTATTTAAATACTTGGTGAGTTGCTATTCATCAGTGCAAGTTTCCTTCAGCCTTATACCGATCAGAAGTACTGCTCTTTTGAGGTAAGGGATAGTAAGGGATTGTAAGGGATTGTAAGGGATATTAAGAGATTTTAAGGGTTGTTATGATTTTCAGTTTCGTAATTTTTCTGATCTTCAAAAATTCTGGAAAAATTTGAAATGATATTTTGATGAGTTTTCTTGATTGTGTCCAAAAATGGTGATTTTTGGATGTATAGATTGAGAGTTATGAATTTTATGAGAAAAGACTATTTTAAAAGTAACCGCTTATAATTCCTTGTGGTTAACTCCAAAATTGATGAAATTTTTATTGGGAGTACATGTATATGATAGAAGTATACTCTGTAAATTTCAGAATTTTTAGACAAAAGTACAATTTTTGATAAATGTCTAAATATTCGGCTGTTTTGGCCATATGAAAAATAGTAAATGACTTTTAAAAATTCTGAGAAAAATATATGTTCACTATGGGACTATATTATGCTAAATTCCAGAAAAGAAATATTTTTGGAACTGATTTGGTATTTTTCATGAAAATAGTCTAGTTATGAGTAAATGAATTAAATATGTTTTGTGAAGAAAGAAAATTGGAAAATAGGATTTTATGGCTTGAGAATCCTATATGAGGTATATGCAGATTTTTGATGAGGGTTTTGGTTATTGATGATGAAATCTTAAGAGTTTGGCATTTTAGATGATTAAATGCATTAATTAGTAAAGTGTAAACAATTAAAATAAATTGTTTATAAATTTAAGAAATGTTATTCTTTCAATATCATTATACCGAAATATTGGTATGGATTTTATTGTGGAATTTCTATCTTTTGTGGGGTTACTATTCGAGTTACTATTCATGAGTTACTATTCACGAGTTACTATTCACGAGTTACTATTCATGTGTTACTATTCACGAGTTACTATTCATGATAAAATTGGTTTCTTTTTTTAACCAAATTATAGTTGATTTATGAATATTACTCTTGAGATTAAATCTATATGTTGATCATATTGTTTTTATTATCATATATAACATTTTTATAACCTTGATGTTGAAATTCTCTTTCACTGGAGTGTAAAGATGGGTAGATTATTGGTATGATCATGACTAGGGTTCTCTTTGGCCTGTAGTGCAAAGTTGAATTGTGACTGGTATGATCATGACCATTGAATTTATAATTGAATATCTTTAGCTTAAGTGCAAAGGTGAAATGATCAACATGGTTATAATTATTGTTTATATAAATTCTTAAATGATTATATATTCTTTGAGGTATTAATATATTTGGCATGTAGTGCAAATATGAATTGTTGAGGAATATCTTTGGCCTGTAGTGCAAAGATGAATTGTAGATGAATATCTTTGGCCCGTAGTGCAAAGATGACCTGTTGTTGAATATCTTTGGCCAGTAATGCAAAGATGAACGGTTGAGGAATATCTTTGGCCTGTAGTGCAAAGATGAATTGTAGATGAATATCTTTGGCCTGTAGTGCAAAGATGGTCTGTTGATGAATATCTTTGGCCCGTAGTGCAAAGATAAACTGTTGTTGAATATCTTTGGTCGTAGTGCAAAGATAGATTTATTAGTATGATTATGAACAGGAACTGTGATTTGGTATAACCATGATCTTTGATGTTTCAGGTAAAGACATGTGATGAAAATATTCTTCGTCCTGGGTGCGAAGAAAAATTTAGAATCACAATTATGATTATGAGTTATTCATATGATTGTGGAAAGGAACTGTTGATTGATGTTACAGGGATAAAACATTGTTGATGGATTTTTAACATGGAGAAGATAATAGACTTTATAGTCTATTTGACTCTTCTAATGGATTGCTCGTTCCGCTGCAACTATGGTTGAAATTTTTATCATTTACCATATGTTCTAAATCTCTGATTTATTATTGATGAAGGCTACTGATAATTTAATTATCTTTAGTCATGATATTCTTTACTGGGCTAGTTGTGCTCACCCTTTTGCTTCACAATTCCTTTCAGGTAATAAGAGTGTAGCTGGGTCGAGCGAGGGTAACGGGGAAATAGAACAGTGGTCTCTAGCTGTGGATGTTCTCCCGAAGCAGTATAGAAAAGTTCATTTAGTAGTTATATTTGGTGAATCCAATAGGGTAAGGTGTACCCAACGTTGGAAGGGTGGTTTGCCACTATCATACAAGATGTCTAACGACATACAACCTCGTGTCATCATAAGACAGGGATGTGCTCATCCACTTGCTGAGTATATATACGAGCACTACCTATATAATCTTGGTGTTTGTTTAAAGTATAATTCTCAATTAGAGACAGTAGAGATAATGATATGTCAAGAGAAGACTCACCATTGGGAAGAATATGATAGTAATCTTCTCGTTTTTTTTGGGGTCTATTGGGTCAACCAAGGATAATTCTGTGGCCATATGATATCTATCATAACCTAGACGCGTGGCCTCCCATGTACGAAGGTTTCCTTGAGCACTTCCCAAAGATTCTAATTTCTAAAACAGTTTTTGACTATACCTTTATGTAAGGTGTTATTGTGAGGTGATGTCCACGGTTGGAACATGAGTCACATTTGGTATATATTTGTATCCAAACTCACAGCATATGTGTTGTTGTATTTTGCACGACAATTGTTGTAATAAAGTTGTAGTTGTTTTCTGTACCATGTATTTGGCGACTCAGAATAGGTTGGATGGAATGAACCTATTTTGGGGTCATTACAGTTGGTATCAGAGCTTAGGGATATGATATCTGGTGGAGATCGGGGAATATAACTAGGAGGGGAGAGATGCGTAAATCCTTCGCTAGTGTGTCCTACCTAAGCTTATTTGTTGGTTAGTCATAATATTGGGATATTATGTGATATGTTAATTTGTTTAATTAACCCTTATTTTATGGCAGTATTTGAGAATGGCAGCTGAGAATGCTAACAATGGAGTGAATGAGACTGTGGGGATACCTCTAATCACTAACCATGATAATGTGATGTCAGACGAAGAAGGAATTAGAGATATCTATGTGGTGAGTGAAGAATTGATAGTTGCACCCGAGATAGTCGCAGAGGTAACAGCTGAGACTGAGGAAGAAGAGGAAGAAGAAGTACCAGAGGAGAGTTTATTAGAGGTATTATATGATCAAAATGTAGAATTTCAAAATCGTATTCATGAGTTAGAAGAGCAGGCAGAAGAACGACAGGCGGTCGTGGAACAAAAGGATGCAACAATTCAAGCTTGTGTTACCCGATATGTGATGCTTGAACAGAAGCATTCTTTGGCAGAGTATAAGATGATAAAAATGGAATCTGAGCTGAAAGAAGAAAAAATTGAACGAGTGAGAATAAGTGATGCATGGGCAAAAGCCGCACGACACGTGGATATTGTGGAAAGAGATGTTCGATCTAAGAAGGCTAAAATAGATGATATGAATTTCTCTTTTTGGAAAGCAATTGGGAGAACCCAACATCGAGTTTTGAATTACCCTGTACATAGCGGTCAACCTGAATCCGATATGGATCGAAGATTGATGATTCAGATCATGAATGAGGAGTACGAAGAGGCAGTTGAGGGAGGAATATGTCCTATAGAAAGGTATATTCCAACGGTAATGATGACGCCAAATGCTGCTCCAGACAAGTCAAAGCCGAGTAGTTCGAGGGATGGCGGTTGTCATGACTTCCCAACAAATGAGGAACCCAAATGAAGTTATCATGGGAGATGAGCAATGGAGAAATCATGATGATCTGAGAGATAGAATCTGAAATGGAAGCAAGGTATTCTCAACTCTTCGAAATACCAGGTACGTAAATTTCGGGGACGAAATTTCATAAGGAGGGGAGATTGTAAGACCCCGAATTTTATGAAATAAAAGTATTCAATTTTTCTTATAATTACTATTCAGTAAATGGTTAAATTGATAAAAGTTTAAAGTTATGGGTGAAATATGAATTTTTTTTCAAAATAAGCAAGTGGTTATAAAATAATCATTGTTGTCGGGGAATATTCGTTTGGTCGTGGAATATTCTTTCTGTCGGAGAATATTCGTACGACGGCGCAGCTATTTGTGGGCCCCATAACGAATAACTGTCGGGTGAAGAAAAACGACAAATTTGAGTTTTTACAAATAACGGCGTAGTTGTTATCGTTAATACTGTTGAAATACCCGGTGGTTAAAATACAGTAATACGCGTTATTGCACAGTAGCACACGGTATTGCACAGTATTTTTGAAATTATTGATTCTTACGTAAGAAGGCACTACTCAATAATTGTTACAGTAATTACTGTTCAATATTTTATTTTATTGATTCAATAATTGCTACGTTGAAATTTTATATTATTGTTGTTCAATAATTGTTGCTGCACAGTATTTTCCATTATCAGATCAATAATTCATATTATTTGAATAGTATTATTAGATAGCATTATTGGCAATGTCTAGAAAGTTCTGTCTAAGGAGAGGTTTGGTCATCTAATTGCGCGCTAGTAAGGAGAAATCCTTATTGGAAAGCCCCCTCTTTCCTGGGAACGGCCTGGTTGTCATAAATGTGATTCTGTAATATTATTTGTGAATAATTAATTATTGATTCATATGATAAGAAAATATTTATTTTATGTGGATATAAATGAGGGATATATTTTTGTGGTTAAAATGAAGGAGTTAATGTTGAGGTTTTTATCAGTATTTTTGTCGGAATGGAGGTATTAAAAATCAGGGTTTTTGAGATATTTTGCGGGGGTTATAATTTTTAATCCGACCGTTGGATCGTGGTAATTTTTGGATATGTTATACATATATAAGTTGAGTATATGTCCACAAATTTTGAACCGTTAAAAATGAACGTATGATTTGTTATGAATTTTACGAGATGACTGGTTCAGAAATTGTTGAATTTTCGGAGTTTATCATTTTGGTGGAAAATTCTAGAATTGGTGGGCCCCACTTGTGGTTGGTGAAGAAATGTGCTGAATTATATTTCAAATGTGGTGGGTGGGAATAGTAGCAGGTAAAGCCATCAGGTTGCAGGTCAAACCTACCAAAATTTTCCTATAAATAGAGGGCTAAGTTAGAATTGAAAATCACACCAGAAACATAAGCTTTCTCTCTTTCTCTCTCTAGATTATTGAGTGTATTTTGTGAGTATTTAGATACTTGGTGAGTTGCTATTCATCAGTGCAAGTTTCCTTCAGCCTTATACCGATCAGAAGTACTGCTCTTTTGAGGTAAGGGATAGTAAGGGATTGTAAGGGATTGTAAGGGATATTAAGGATTTTAAGGGTTGTTATGATTTTCAGTTTCGTAATTTTTCTGATCTTCAAAAATTCTGGAAAAATTTGAAATGATATTTTGATGAGTTTTCTTGATTGTGTCCAAAAATGGTGATTTTTGGATGTATAGATTGAGAGTTATGAATTTTATGAGAAAAGACTATTTTAAAAGTAACCGCTTATAATTCCTTGTGGTTAACTCCAAAATTG
Organism: Panax notoginseng; assembly: GCA_016801055.1. Taxonomy (NCBI): domain Eukaryota; kingdom Viridiplantae; phylum Streptophyta; class Magnoliopsida; order Apiales; family Araliaceae; genus Panax; species Panax notoginseng. The sequence goes on along the minus strand of CM029013.1, from coordinate 228,052,982 downwards.
ATGAAATTTTTATTGGGAGTACATGTATATGATAGAAGTATACTCTGTGAATTTCAGAATTTTTAGACAAAAGTACAATTTTTGATAAATGTCTAAATATTCGGCTGTTTTGGCCATATGAAAAATAGTAAATGACTTTTAAAAATTCTGAGAAAAATATATGTTCACTATGGGACTATATTATGCTAAATTCCAGAAAAGAAATATTTTTGGAACTGATTTGGTATTTTTCATGAAAATAGTCTAGTTATGAGTAAATGAATTAAATATGTTTTGTGAAGAAAGAAAATTGGAAAATAGGATTTTATGGCTTGAGAATCCTATATGAGGTATATGCAGATTTTTGATGAGGGTTTTGGTTATTGGTGATGAAATCTTATGAGTTTGGCATTTTAGAATGATTAAATGCATTAATTTAGTAAAGTGTAAACAATTAAAATAAATTGTTTATAAATTTAAGAAATGTTATTCTTTCAATATCATTATACCGAAATATTGGTATGGATTTTATTGTGGAATTTCTATCTTTTGTGTTGGGGTTACTATTCGAGTTACTATCATGAGTTACTATTCACGAGTTACTATTCACGAGTTACTATTCATGTGTTACTATTCACGAGTTACTATTCATGATAAAATTGGTTTCTTTTTCTGACCAAATTATAGTTGATTTATGAATATTACTCTTGAGATTAAATCTATATGTTGATCATATTATTTTTATTATCATATATAACATTTTTATAACCTTGATGTTGAAATTCTCTTTCACTGGAGTGTAAAGATGGGTAGATTATTGGTATGATCATGACTAGGGTTCTCTTTGGCCTGTAGTGCAAAGTTGAATTGTGACTGGTATGATCATGACCATTGAATTTATAATTGAATATCTTTAGCTTAAGTGCAAAGGTGAAATGATCAACATGGTTATAATTATTGTTTATATAAATTCTTAAATGATTATATATTCTTTGAGGTATTAATATATTTGGCATGTAGTGCAAATATGAATTGTTGAGGAATATCTTTGGCCTGTAGTGCAAAGATGAATTGTAGATGAATATCTTTGGCCCGTAGTGCAAAGATGACCTGTTGTTGAATATCTTTGGCCAGTAATGCAAAGATGAACGGTTGAGGAATATCTTTGGCCTGTAGTGCAAAGATGAATTGTAGATGAATATCTTTGGCCTGTAGTGCAAAGATGGTCTGTTGATGAATATCTTTGGCCCGTAGTGCAAAGATAAACTGTTGTTGAATATCTTTGGTCGTAGTGCAAAGATAGATTTATTAGTATGATTATGAACAAGAACTGTGATTTGGTATAACCATGATCTTTGATGTTTCAGGTAAAGACATGTGATGAAAATATTCTTCGTCCTGGGTGCGAAGAAAAATTTAGAATCACAATTATGATTATGAGTTATTCATATGATTGTGGAAAGGAACTGTTGATTGATGTTACAGGGATAAAACATTGTTGATGGATTTTTAACATGGAGAAGATAATAGACTTTATAGTCTATTTGACTCTTCTAATGGATTGCTCGTTCCGCTGCAACTATGGTTGAAATTTTTATCATTTACCATATGTTCTAAATCTCTGATTTATTATTGATGAAGGCTATTGATAATTTAATTATCTTTAGTCATGATATTCTTTACTGGGCTAGTTGTGCTCACCCTTTTGCTTCACAATTCCTTTCAGGTAATAAGAGTGTAGCTGGGTCGAGCGAGGGTAACGGGGAAATAGAACAGTGGTCTCTAGCTGTGGATGTTCTCCCGAAGCAGTATAGAAAAGTTCATTTAGTAGTTATATTTGGTGAATCCAATAGGGTAAGGTGTACCCAACGTTGGAAGGGTGGTTTGCCACTATCATACAAGATGTCTAACGACATACAACCTCGTGTCATCATAAGACAGGGATGTGCTCATCCACTTGCTGAGTATATATACGAGCACTACCTATATAATCTTGGTGTTTGTTTAAAGTATAATTCTCAATTAGAGACAGTAGAGATAATGATATGTCAAGAGAAGACTCACCATTGGGAAGAATATGATAGTAATCTTCTCGTTTTTCTTTGGGGTCTATTGGGTCAACCAAGGATAATTTTGTGGCCATATGATATCTATCATAACCTAGACGTGTGGCCTCCCATGTACGAAGGTTTCCTTGAGCACTTCCCAAATATTCTAATTTCTAAAACAGTTTTTGACTATACCTTTATGTAAGGTGTTATTGTGAGGTGATGTCCACGGTTGGAACATGAGTCACATTTGGTATATATTTATATCCAAACTCACAGTATATGTGTTGTTGTATTTTGCACGACAATTGTTGTAATAAAGTTGTAGTTGTTTTCTGTACCATGTATTTGGCGACTCAGAATAGGTTGGATGGAATGAACCTATTTTGGGGTCGTTACAATAATGATTCATACGAATATAAAAATTTACTCAATATGAATATAGTTGGCATAACAACGATTTGAAGTTTGCACAATACGAAATAAGGTTTAGATATTTGCATTCAATGTAAGAATGAAGTTAGGGAACTTTCCTTCAATATGAAAATCAAATAAAGTTAGGAAACTTTCTCAACATATATTAAGAAACTTTCACAATATACAAAGTTATGTAAGTTAGGAAACTTGCCTTTAACATAGTTTACGAATCTTAAAGTTTAAACGTCACTGTAAAGTCTTATAGTATCCTATTTATGTATGTATATATACACATTAGTTATACAAGCTCAATTCATAAACCGACAATTCTACACATACTACATTACGTACCTTAAGCACATACATTAATTTCTATCTTATTTACATAATTAGACTATACGTCACTACAATAATCAAACTACATCGTTTTGTAACCATCGTTGACTTAACTTTTGAAAAACATGTATCAAATCTTGGTTTCCTATAGTTAACATATGCTTGAGCACTTAAAACATTCTTTTAGTCATGTATTACAGTTTAGGACATTAATGTAAACATGCATCAAATTTCATATTACAAATAAAATAATCTAACTACACTTCCCTGTGTAGCGGCCTTGCTGGATATAGACTAGGGAGTGGCGCGGCCGCGCTGCTCCTTGTCCAAACCAGTACTGAAAATCAATTTTCTGAACCTAGCTTAAACTCTAGCATACATGGATGTTAATACACGCTATACATACATGTTAAGAGGTCCTAGACTGGGTTTGACGTTTCTTAAGTTTACTTTCACAAATTATGGTTTTATTTGGAAAAATTACTACTTAACAAGGCTAGAGGGTTCGTTGCACAAAAGACTAACCATGTTACTTATTATATCACATAATGACGCTAATAAACCTTTAGTAAGCATGCTCTCATGTATACAACTTATTTACACTTAGGTTGAAGAGTTTAACATTTTAAATCTCATTTTACATCATGCTTGAAAAGTTTAAATCATGCTTAGTTAGATGGGTACACATATCAATCATGTTTAGATGCCTAAATTATCCTATCATGATTGTCTAAAAGTCCAAGATGCATGTATAGTAGTTTTTCAACAACGTGGGTTTTCAAACTCCTAAAGTTTTCTTGAAAATCTCATGCTAAACCACTAAGCATGCAAGGCACTTTGGATTCACATATCATAGTCATTAAATACAAAACTAAGTCATATAAGCATGCTTGAAAGTCAGAACTTAAAGTATACCACGTTCGTCGAGTTTCATTTTCGAACTTCAAGTTTCTTTTTTTAGAAAATCATTAAAATCAAGTTAACAAAATAACGAGAAGATTACTATCCTGTTCATTCTAATGGTGTGTATCTTCTTGCCATATAATTATCTCTATGGTCTCCAACTGATGATTATATTCCAACCATACTCCAAGATTATATAGATAATGCTCATAGATATAGTCAGTAAGTGGATGTGCACAACCATATCTTATAATAACACGAGTTTGTATGTGGTTAGACATCGTGTATTATAGTGGAAACATACCCTTTAAGTTCTTAGTACAATTTTGTCCTCCTCATTCTAATGGGGTGCATTTTTGACGCTTTCAAAGTCGGGTTCTTCTCACCCTATTGTTGTTCACCAAAATCAATTATTAAATGATGTATACACACATTTTAAGTCCTCAATGCAATTATATATTGCCATGTTGTTTTATAATGTATTGAGAAGCTTCACCAGTCACAGACCCTCATTCTATTCTCTTGTTATCCCCGCTCGACTCAGCTATACTCTTATTACCTGAAAGGAATTGTAAAGCAAAAGGGTGAGCTCAACTAGCCTAGTAAAGAATATTATGACTAATATAATGTAGAATAAATTGTCCTTAGTCCTCAATAGGAAAAAATATGATAGAATAGAATAGACAACAAGTTTTAGATCAACAACTGCAGCAGAACCAGTAATCCATTAGAATATTCAAGTAGAACATAATGTCTACTATCTCCTCCAAATTAAAAGTCCATCATTACTGCAGCAGAACCAGTAATCCATTAGAATATTCAAGTAGAACATAATGTCTACTATCTCCTCCAAATTAAAAGTTCATCATTAATATTTCATCCCTGTAATACCCATCAACAGTTCTTTGTTGTACCCAAGATAAAGAGAACTTTCATCACCTGTCTTCACCTGAAACACCAAAGTTTATAGTTAAATTCACAATTCATGTTTATAATAATGTAAATCAACAATTTTTCCTTGCAACAAAGGCTTAATAGAATTTTCACTCAATGTCCTTGCCACAAAGGCTAAGATACTTAATAATCATATTGTCTTTACACTCTACACCAAAACATTCAAATATAACAATAGTGGTCATAATCATGCCAATCAATTGTCTATCTTTGTACTACGGGCCAATGATATTCAATGGTCATGATTATACCAATCAATTGTCTATCTTTGCACTACGGGTCAAAGATGTTCAATTGTAAAATCAATGATCAACAGTCCATCTTTGCACTACGGCCAAAGACATACAACTGTAAAATCAATAATCAACAGTCCATCTTTGCACTACGGGCCAAAGATATACAACTGTAAAACCAATAATCAACAATCCATTTTTGTACTACGGCCAAAGATATACAACTATAAAACTAATAATCAACAGTCCATCTTTGTACTACAGTAAAAGACAAACAACTGTAAAACTAATAATCAACAGTCCATCTTTGCACTACGACCAAAGATATGCAACTGTAAAACCAATAATCAACAGTCCACTTTGCACTACGGGCCAACAAGGACTTTCGTCACATCATTTTTCTGCAACATTACAGGTCATGATTATACTAATACACAATTTCTGGTCATAATCATACCAATCAACAGTCCATTTTTGCACTACGGTCTAAATAGAACTTTCACCACATCATTTGTCTGTAACATTACAGGTCATGATTATACCAATACACAATTTCTGGTCATAATCTTACCAATCAACAGTCCATCTATGCACTACGGGCCAAAGATGACTTTCACCATAATATAAGCATGAGGATGATGACAATGATATAAGGAATCAATCAAGTGAGATCGAGGATAATTATTAGAGATTTGTAATTTAATTTATCCAGAGTTCAAGAATGTCCAAATTATCAACTTGATAATTAATTATGGACTAAAATTCAATAATGATATTCATGTTTTAAAAATAATTTGGAAGGAAAAGAAATCAATTTTGTCATGAATAGTATCCCGTGAATAGTACCCGAATGAATAGTACCAAATAACCCGTCATGCAAAGTACCCCGAATAAATAGTACCCCGAGTGAATAGTGTAACGACCCCAAAATAGGTCCATTCCATCCAACCCATTCTGAGTCGTCAAATACATGGTACAGAAAACAACTACAACTTTATTACAACAATTGTCGTGCAAAATACAACAACACATATGCTGTGAGTTTGGATACAAATATATACCAAATGTGACATTGGACACCATCATGTATCAGCACTTCACAAAGGTACCTTACATAAAGGTATAGTCAAAAACTGTTCTAGAAATTAGAATCTTTGGGAAGTGCTCAAGGAAACCTTCGTACATGGGAGGCCACGCGTCTAGGTTATGATAGATATCATATGGCCACAGAATTATCCTTGGTTGACCCAATAGACCCCAAAGAAAAACGAGAAGATTACTATCATATTCTTCCCAATGGTGAGTCTTCTCTTGACTTATCATTATCTCCACTGTCTCTAATTGAGAATTATACTTCAAACAAACACCAAGATTATATAGGTAGTGCCCATAGATATACTCAGCAAGTGGATGAGCACAACCCTGTCTTATGATGACACGAGGTTGTATGTCATTAGACATCTTGTATGATAGTGACAAAACACCCTTCCAACGTTGGGTTCACCTCACCCTATTTTCTTCACCAAATATAACTACTAAATGATGACCACCGTTCTATTCCCTTGTTACCCCCGCTCGACCCAGCTACACTCTTATTACCTGAAAGGAATTGTGAAGCAAAAGGGTGAGCACAACTAGCTCAGTAAAGAATATCATGACTAAAGATAATTAAATTATCAATAGCCTTCATCAATAATAAATCAGAGATTTAGAACATATGGTAAATGATAAAAATTTCAACCATAGTTGCAGCGGAACGAGCAATCCATTAGAAGAGTCAAATAGACTATAAAGTCTATTATCTTCTCCATGTTAAAAATCCACCAACAATATTTTATCCATGTAACATCACTCAACAGTTCCTTTCCACAATCATATGAATAACTCATAATCATAATTGTGACTATAAATTTTTCTTCGCACCCAGGACGAAGAATATTTTCATCACCTGTCTTTACCTGAAACATCAAAGATCATGGTTATACCAAATCACAATTCCTGTTTATAATCATACTAACAAATCCATCTTTGCACTACGGGCCAAAGATATTCATCAACAAACCATCTTTGCACTACGGGCCAAAGATATTCAACAACAGTTCATCTTTGCACTACAGGCCAAAGATATTCATCAACAGTTCATCTTTGCACTACAGGCCAAAGATATTCATCAACAATTCATATTTGCACTACAGGCCAAATATATTCATATCTCAAAGAAATATATAACCATTTCAGAATTTATATAAACAATAATTATAACCATGTTGATCAATTCACCTTTGCACTTAAGCTTAAGATATTCAATTATAAATTCAATGATCATGATCATACCAGTCACAATTCAACTTTGCACTACAGGCCAAAGAGAACCCTAGTCATGATCATACCAATAATCTACCCATCTTTACACTCCAGTGAAAGAGAATTTCAACATCAAGGTTATAAAAATGTTATATATGATAATAAAAATAATATGATCAACATATAGATTTAATCTCAAGAGTAATATTCATAATCAACTATAATTTGGTCAGAAAAAGAAACCAATTTTATCATGAATAGTAACTCGTGAATAGTAACTCGTGAATAGTAACTCATGAATAGTAACTCATGAATAGTAACTCGTGAATAGTAACCCCAACACAAAAGATAGAAATTCTACAATAAAATCTATACCAATATTTTGGTATAATGATATTGAAAAATAACATTTCTTAAATTTATAAACAATTTATTTTAATTGTTTACACTTTACTAATTAATGCATTTAATCATCTAAAATGCCAAACTCATAAGATTTCATCACCAATAACCAAAACCCTCATCAAAAATCTGCATATACCTCATATAGGATTCTCAAGCCATAAAATCCTATTTTCCAATTTTCTTTCTTCACAAAACATATTTAATTCATTTACTCATAACTAGACTATTTTCATGAAAAATACCAAATCAGTTCCAAAAATATTTCTTTTCTGAGATTTAGCATAATATAGTCCCATATTGAACATATATTTTTCTCAGAATTTTTAAAAGTCATTTACTATTTTTCATATGGCCAAAATAGCCGAATATTTAGACATTTATCAAAAATTGTACTTTTATCCAAAAATTCTGAAATTCACAGAGTATACTTCTATCATATACATGTACTCCCAATAAAAATTTCATCAATTTTGGAGTTAACCACAAGAAATTATAAGCGGTTACTTTTAAAATAGTCTTTTCTCATAAAATTCATAACTCTCAATCTATACATCCAAAAATCACCATTTTTGGACACAATCAAGAAAACTCATCAAAATATCATTTCAAATTTTTCCAGAATTTTTGAAGATCAGAAAAATTACGAAACTGAAAATCATAACAACCCTTAAAATCCCTTAATATCCCTTACTATCCCTTACCTCAAAAGAGCAGTACTTCTGATCGGTATAAGGCTGAAGGAAACTTGCACTGAATAGCAACTCTCAAAGTATACTCACAAAATATGCTTCATAATATAGAGAGAGAAAGAGAGAAAGCTTATGTTTCTGGTGTGATTTTCAATTCTAACTTAGCCCTCTATTTATAGGAAAATTTTGGTAGGTTTGACCTGCAACCTGATGGCTTTACCTGCTACTATTCCCACCCACCACATTTGAAATATAATTCAGCACATTTCTTCACCAACCACAAGTGGGGCCCACCAATTCTAGAATTTTCCACCAAAATGATTTATAACCTGATTTCTGAATCAGTCATCTCTTAAAATTCATAACAAATCATACGTTCATTTTTAACGGTTCAAAATTTGTGGACATATACTCAACTTATATATGTATAACATATCCAAAAATTACCACGATCCAACGGTCGGATTAAAAATTATAACCCCCGCAAAATATCTCAAAAACCCTGATTTTTAATACCTCCATTCCGACAAAAATACTGATAAAAATCTCAACATTAACTCCTTCATTTTTAACCACAAAAATATATCCCTCATTTATATCCACATAAAATAAATATTTCCTTATCATATGAATCAATAATTAATTATTCACAAATAATATTACAGAATCACATTTATGACAACCAGGCCGTTCCCAGGAAAGAGGGGGCTTTCCAATAAGGATTTCTCCTTACTGGCGCGCAATTAGATGACCAAACCTCTCCTTAGACAGAACTTTCTAGACATTGCCAATAATGTTATCTAATAATATTATTCAAATAATATGAATTATTGATCTGATAATGGAAAATACTGTGCAGCAACAATTATTGAAACAACAATAATATAAAATATCAACGCAGCAATTATTGAATCAATAATAAAATATTGAACAGTAATTACTGTAACAATTATTGAGTAGTGCCTTCTTACGTAAGAATCAATAATTTCAAAAATACTATGCAATACCGTGTGCTACTGTGCAATAACGCGTATTACTGTATTTTAACCACCGGGTATTCCAACAGTGTTAACGGTAACAACTACGCCGTTATTTGTAAAAACTCAAATTTGTCGTTTTCTTCATCCGACAGTTATTCGTTATGGGGCCCACAAATAGCTGCGCCGTCGTACGAATATTCCCCGACAGAAAGAATATTCCACGACCAAACGAATATTCCCCGACAACAATGATTATTTTATAACCACTTGTGTATTTTGAAAAAAAATCATATATCACCTTTAACTTTAACATTTATCAATTTAACCATTTACTGAATAGTAATTATAAGAAAAATTGAATACTTTTATTTCATAAAATTCGGGGTCTTACAATCTCCCCTCCTTATGAAATTTCGTCCCCGAAATTTACGTACCTGGTATTTCAAAGATTGAGAATACCTTCCTTTCATTTAGATTCCATCTTCCCTGTCATCATAATTTCTCCATTGCTCATCTCCTGTATTTCAAATATCATTCTAGAATACAGCTTCAAAACAAGGGTTAATTTAACAAATTAACATATCACATAATATCCCAATATTATGACTGACCAACAAATAAGCTTAGGTAGGACACACTAGCGAAGGATTTACTCATCTCTCCCCTCCTAGTTGTATTCCCCGATCTCCGCCAGAGATCATATCCCCAAGCTCTGATACCAAATGTAACGACCCCAAAATAGGTCCATTCCATCCAACCCATTCTGAGTCGTCAAATACATGGTACAGAAAACAACTACAACTTTATTACAACAATTGTCGTGCAAAATACAACAACACATATGCTGTGAGTTTGGATACAAATATATACCAAATGTGACATTGACACCATCATGGATCATCACCTCACAAAGTACCTTACATAAAGGTATAGTCAAAAACTGTTTTAGAAATTAGAATCTTTGGGAAGTGCTCAAGGAAACCTTCGTACATGGGAGGCCACGCGTCTAGGTTATGATAGATATCATATGGCCACAGAATTATCCTTGGTTGACCCAATAGACCCCAAAGAAAAACGAGAAGATTACTATCATATTCTTCCCAATGGTGAGTCTTCTCTTGACTTATCATTATCTCCACTGTCTCTAATTGAGAATTATACTTCAAACAAACACCAAGATTATATAGGTAGTGCCCATAGATATACTCAGCAAGTGGATGAGCACAACCCTGTCTTATGATGACACGAGGTTGTATGTCATTAGACATCTTGTATGATAGTGACAAAACACCCTTCCAACGTTGGGTTCGCCTCACCCTATTTTCTTCACCAAATATAACTACTAAATGATGACCACCGTTCTATTCCCTTGTTACCCCCGCTCGACCCAGCTACACTCTTATTACCTGAAAGGAATTGTGAAGCAAAAGGGTGAGCACAACTAGCTCAGTAAAGAATATCATGACTAAAGATAATTAAATTATCAATAGCCTTCATCAATAATAAATCAGAGATTTAGAACATATGGTAAATGATAAAAATTTCAACCATAGTTGCAGCGGAACGAGCAATCCATTAGAAGAGTCAAATAGACTATAAAGTCTATTATCTTCTCCATGTTAAAAATCCACCAACAATATTTTATCCATGTAACATCACTCAACAGTTCCTTTCCACAATCATATGAATAACTCATAATCATAATTGTGACTATAAATTTTTCTTCGCACCCAGGACGAAGAATATTTTCATCACCTGTCTTTACCTGAAACATCAAAGATCATGGTTATACCAAATCACAATTCCTGTTTATAATCATACTAACAAATCCATCTTTGCACTACGGGCCAAAGATATTCATCAACAGTTTATCTTTGCACTACTGGCCAAAGATATTCAACAACAGTTCATCTTTGCACTACAGGCCAAAGATATTCAACAACATATCATCTTTGCACTACAGGCCAAAGATATTCATCAACAGTTCATATTTGCACTACAGGCCAAATATATTCATCAACATTCATATTTGCACTACAGGCCAAATATATTAATATCTCAAAGAATTATAATCATTTCAGAATTTATATAAACAATAATTATAACCATGTTGATCAATTCACCTTTACACTTAAGCTTAAGATATTCAATTATAAATTCAATGGTCATGATCATACCAGTCACAATTCAACTTTGCACTACAGGCCAAAGAGAACCCTAGTCATGATCATACCAATAATCTACCCATCTTTACACTCCAGTGAAAGAGAATTTCAACATCAAGGTTATAAAAATGTTATATATGATAATAAAAACAATATGATCAACATATAGATTTAATCTCAAGAGTAATATTCATAACTCAACTATAATTTGGTCAGAAAAAGAAACCAATTTTATCATGAATAGTAACTCGTGAATAGTAACTCGTGAATAGTAACTCGTGAATAGTAACTCATGAATAGTAACTCATGAATAGTAACTCGTAATAGTAACCCCAACACAAAAGATAGAAATTCTACAATAAAATCTATACCAATATTTCGGTATAATGATATTGAAAGAATAACATTTCTTAAATTTATAAACAATTTATTTTAATTGTTTACACTTTACTAAATAATGCATTTAATCATCATAAAATGCCAACTCATAAGATTTCATCATCAATAACCAAAACCCTCATCAAAAATCTGCATATACCTCATATAGGATTCTCAAGCCATAAAATCCTATTTTCCAATTTTTTTCTTCACAAAACATATTTAATTCATTTACTCATAACTAGACTATTTTCATAAAAAATATCAAATCAGTTCCAAAAATATTTCTTTTCTGAGATTTAGCATAATATAGTCCCATATTGAACATATATTTTTCTCAGAATTTTTAAAAGTCATTTACTATTTTTCATATGGCCAAAATAGCCGAATATTTAGATATTTATCAAAAATTGTACTTTTATCCAAAAATTTGAAATTCACAGAGTATACTCCTATCATATACATGTACTCCCAATAAAAATTTCATCAATTTTGGAGTTAACCACAAGAAATTATAAGCGGTTACTTTTAAAATAATCTTTTCTCATAAAATTCATAACTCTCAATCTATACATCCAAAAATCACCATTTTTGGACACAATCAAGAAAACTCATCAAAATATCATTTCAAATTTTTCCAGAATTTTTGAAGATCAGAAAAATTACGAAACTGAAAATCATAACAACCCTTAAAATCTCTTACTATCCCTTACCTCAAAAGAGCAGTACTTCTGATCGGTATAAGGCTGAAGAAAATTTGCACTGAATAGCAACTCTCAAAGTATACTCACAAAATATGCTTCATAATATAGAGAGAGAAAGAGAGAAAGCTTATGTTTCTGGTGTGATTTTCAATTCTAACTTAGCCCTCTATTTATAGGAAAATTTTGGTAGGTTTGACCTGCAACCTGATGGCTTTACCTGCTACTATTCCCACCCACCACATTTGAAATATAATTCAGCACATTTCTTCACCAACCACAAGTGGGGCCCACCAATTCTAGAATTTTCCACCAAAAATGATTTATAACCTGATTTCCGAATCAGCCACCTCTTAAAATTCATAACAAATCATACGTTCATTTTTAACGGTTCAAAATTTGTGGACATATACTCAACTTATATATGTATAACATATCCAAAAATTACCACGATCCAACGGTCGGATTAAAAATTATAACCCCCGCAAAATATCTCAAAAACCCTAATTTTTAATACCTCCATTCCGACAAAAATACTGATAAAAATCTCAACATTAACTCCTTCATTTTTAACCACAAAAATATATCCCTCATTTATATCCACATAAAATAAATATTTCCTTATCATATGAATCAATAATTAATTATTCACAAATAATATTACAGAATCACATTTATGACAACCAGGCCGTTCCCAGGAAAGAGGGGGCTTTCCAATAAGGATTTCTCCTTACTAGCGCGCAATTAGATGACCAAACCTCTCCTTAGACAGAACTTTCTAGACATTGCCAATAATGTTATCTAATAATATTATTCAAATAATATGAATTATTGATCTGATAATGGAAAATACTGTGCAGCAACAATTATTGAAACAACAATAATATAAAATATCAACGCAGCAATTATTGAATCAATAATAAAATATTGAACAGTAATTACTGTAACAATTATTGAGTAGTGCCTTCTTACGTAAGAATCAATAATTTCAAAAATACTATGCAATACCGTGTGCTACTGTGCAATAACGCGTATTACTGTATTTTAACCACCGGGTATTCCAACAGTGTTAACGGTAACAACTACGTCGTTATTTGTAAAAACTCAAATTTATCGTTTTCTTCATCCGACAGTTATTCGTTATGGGGCCCACAAATAGCTGCGCCGTCGTACGAATATTCCCCGACAGAAAGAATAGTCCACGACCAAACGAATATTCCCCGACAACAATGATTATTTTATAACCACTTGTGTATTTTGAAAAAAAATCATATATCACCCTTAACTTTAACATTTATCAATTTAACCATTTACTGAATTGTAATTATAAGAAAAATTGAATACTTTTATTTCATAAAATTCGGGGTCTTACAGTCCATATTAATTTACTATTAAAACCACAACTGACGGTCCATATTAATTTACTATTAAAACCACAACCGACGGTTCATATTAATTTACTATTAAAACTACAACCGATAGTCCATATTGATTTACTATTAAAATCACAACGGACAATTCGAAAAATTAGTACATCTCTCCATGGAATAATAAGTAAAACTTACATGAAACGCCTTATGACAACCCCTATATTTATATCAAAAATTAAATAAATATTTACCACAAATCACTTATATTCAATAAACACATTTTTAATCTTTTAACAATTATTCATCATTAATATTATAACTCATAATAATGACAACCAAATCATTCTCAGGAAAGAGGGGGCTTTCCGATAAGGATTTCTCCTTATTGGTGCGCAATTAAATAATCTAACCCCTTTCCTCGACAGAACATTCTAGACATTGTCAATAATGCAAATAATAATATGAATAAATATGTCGTCTCAATTATTAATTTAATAATATAAAATATTTTACAGATGATATTGTAACAATAATTGAATCAATAATATGAGATACTATGCAACAACTACTGTAGCAATTATTGAATGAGACTGAGTGACTTCTTACGTAAGCATCAATAATCAGAGATACTGTGCAATACCATGTGCAACTGTGCAACAACGCGTATTACTGTTCTTTTATCACCGAGTATTTCAACAGTTTAACGGTAAAAGTTTTGTCATTATTTTTATAAAAAGGTTATTTCTGTCGCTTTCTATATTTGACAATTATTCCTTTGTGGGGTCCACCATTGATTGCGTCGTCGTACAAATATTGCCCGACAAAAAGAATATTCCTCGACCAAACGAATACCCCCCGACACAACGAATATTTTATTACAAATTGCTTACTTTGTAAAATTTGCACATATCACCCTTAACTTTAACCTTTTATCAATTTAACCATTTACTGAATAGAATAATAATTATAAGAAAAATTGAATACTTTTATTTCATAAAATTCGGGGTCTTACAATCTCCCCTCCTTATGAAATTTCATTCCCGAAATTTACGTACCTGGTAGTTCAAAGAGGTGAGAATACATTGCTTTTATTTCAGATTCTATCTTCCCAGTCATTTCCTCTGTATCCAGATTTCTCCATTGCTCATCTCTTGGATTTCAGATATCGCTCCAGAATACATCTTCAAAACAAAGGTTAATTGAATAGCACAATTTGTCAACTTATTAAGAAAATTCAGCTTAGGTAAGACACACACTAGCGAAGGATATTACTCGTCTCTCCCCTCCTAGTTCTAATCTCAGATCTCCGCCAGAGACCATATCTCTAAGCTTTGATACCAATTATGAAGCCCCCAAAATAGGTCCACACAACCCATTCTGAGTCACCAAATATACGGTACAGAATCCAAATACAGACTTCATTTATACAACTATCGTGCAAAATAAGACAACACATAAGCTATAAGTTTCAATACAAATAACAGTACTCACACCCCAAACCAATGATGCTTTATATAAAGGTACAGTCGATAATTGTTTTAGGAATTAAAATCTTTGGAAAATTCTCAAGGAGTCCTTAATATATGGGAGGCCATGCATTTAGGTTATAATAGATATCATAGGACTTAGCATTAACCTTGGTTGACCCAATAGACCCCAAAGAAGAACGAGAAGATTACTATCCTGTTCATTCCAATGGTGTGTATCTTTTTGCCATATAATTATCTCCAAGGTCTCCAATTGAGGATTATATTCCAACCATACTCTAAGATTATATAGATACAGCTCATAGATATAGTCAGCAAGTGGATGTGCAGAACCATATCTTATGACAACACGAGTTTGTATGTGGTTAGACATCATGTATGATAGTGGAAACACACCCTTTAAGCTTTTAGTACAATTTTGTCCTCCTCATTCTAATGGGGTGCATATTTGACTCTTTCAAAGTTGGGTTCTCCTCACCCTATTGTTGTTCACCAAAATCAATTATTAAATGACGTATACACACATTTTAAGTCTTCAATGCAATTATATATTGTCGTGCTGTTTTATAATTTATTGAGAAGCTTCAATAGTCACAGACCCTCATTCTATTCCCTTATTATCCCCGCTCGACCCAGCTACACTTTTATTACCTAAAAGGAATTGTGAAGCAAAATGGGGAGCTCAACTTGCGCAGTAAAAAATATTATGACTAAGATAATGTAGAATAAATTATCCTTAGTCCTCAATAGGGAAAAATATAATAGAATATAATAGACAATAAATTTAGATAAACAACTGCAGTGGAACCAACAATCCATTAGAAGATTCAAGTAAAACATAATGTATACTATCTCCTCCAAATTAAAAGTCCATCATTAATATTTTATCCCTGTAATACCCATTAACAGTTCTTTGTTGTACCCAAGACAAAGAGAACTTTCATCACCTGTCTTCACCTTAACTACCAAAGATTATAGTTAAATTCACAATTCATGTTTATAATAATCTAAATCAACAGTTTCTCATTGCCACAAAGGCTTAATAGAATTTTCACTCAATGTCCTTGCCACAAAGGCTAAGATACTTAATAATCATATCGTCTATACACTCTACACCAAAACATTCAAATATAACAAAAGTGGACATAATCATGCCAATCAATTGTCTATCTTTGCACTACGGGCCAAATATGTTCAATTTTAAAACCAATTATCAACAGTCCATCTTTGCACTACGGCCAAAGACATACAACTATAAAATAAATAATCAACAGTCCATCTTTGCACTACGGACCAAAGACATACAACTGTAAAACCAATAATCAACATTCCATCTTTGAACTACGACCAAAGACATATAACTATAAAATCAATAATCAATAGTCCATCTTTGCACTACGGGTCAAAGACATACAACTGTAAAACTAATAATCAACAGTCCATTTTTGCACTACGGCCAAAGATATACAACTGTAAAACCAATAATCAACAGTCCATCTTTGCACTACGGGCCAAAGAAGACTTTCACAACATCATTTGTCTGTAACATTACAAGTCATGATTACACAAATACATAATTTCTAATCATAATCATACCAATCAACAGTCCATCTTTTCACTACGGGCCAAATAGGACTTTCACCACATCATTTGTCTGTAACATTACAGGTCATGATTATACAAATACACAATTCCTGGTCATATTCATACCAATCAACAATCCATCTATGCACTGCTGGCCAAAGATGACTTTCACCACAATATAAGCATGAGGATGATGACAATGATATAAGGAATCAATCAAGTGAGATCAAGGATAAATATTAGAGATTTATAATTTAATTTATCAAGAGTTCAAGTGCGACGCCCCCAAAATAGGTCCAATCCATCCAACCTATTCTGAGTCGTCAAATACATGGTATAGAAAATAACTACAACTTTATTACTACAATTGTCGTGTAAAATACAACGACTCATATATTGAGAGTTTTGATACAAATATATACCAACTGTAACTCATGGCACCTTACATAAAAGT
This sequence comes from Panax notoginseng, assembly GCA_016801055.1. NCBI lineage: Eukaryota > Viridiplantae > Streptophyta > Magnoliopsida > Apiales > Araliaceae > Panax > Panax notoginseng. Next base: position 228,035,595 of record CM029013.1, on the reverse strand, counting down.
ACAGTCAATAATTGTTTTAAAAATTAAAATCTTCGGAAAGTGCTCAAGGAAACCTTCGTACATGGGAGGTCATGCGTCTAGGTTATGATAGATATCATATATCCACAGAATTATCCTTGGTTGACCCAATAGACCCCAAAGAAAAATGAGAAGATTACTATTATATTCTTTCCAATGGTGAGTCTTCTCTTGACATATCATTATATCTACTGTCTCTAATTAAGAATTATACGTCAACCAAATACCAAGATTATATAGGTAGTGCTCGGAGATATACTCAGCAAGTGGATGTGCACAATCCTGTCTTATGATGACACGAGGTTGTATGTCATTAGACATCTTGTATGATAGTGGCAAATTACCCTTCCAAAGTTGGGTTCGCCTCACTCTATATGATTCACCAAATATAACTACTAAATGATGTATAAAATACAACACACTATTCCAAAGTTCTCAATAAAATAATTTTTATACTGTTTAGGGAGAACCTTCACAGTTAGAGACCACCGTTCTATTCCCCTGTTACCCCCGTTCGACCCAGCTACACTCGTATTACCTGAAACGAATTATGAAGCAAAAGGGTGAGCACAAATAGCCCAGTAAAGAATATCATGACTAAAGATAATTAAATTATCAATAGCCTTCATCATTAATAAATCAGAGATTTAGAACATATGATAGATGATAAAACTTTTCAACCATAGTTGCAGCGGAACGAGCAATCTATTAGAAGAGTCAAATAGACCATAAAGTCTATTATCTTCTCCATATTAAAAATCTATCAATAATGTTTTATCCCTGTAACATCAATCAATAATTCTGGTCCACAATCATATGAATCACTCATAATCATAATTGTGGTTCTAAATTCCTCTTCTCATCTAGGACAAAGATAATTTTCATCACTTGCCTTTACCTGAAACATCAAAGATCATAGTTATACCAAATCACAGTTCCTGTTCATAATCACACAAATAAATTTATCTTTGCACTACGGGTCAAAGATATTCGTCAACAGTTCATCTTTGCACTACTGGCCAAAGATATTCAACAACAGGTCATCTTTGCACTACAGGCCAAAGATATTCAACAACATATCATCTTTGCACTACAGGCCAAAGATATTCAACAACAGATCATCTTTGCACTACAGGCCAAAGATATTAATATCTCAAAGAAATATATAATCATCTCAGAATTTATATAACAATAAGTATAACCATGTTGATCAATTCACCTTTGCACTTAAGCTAAAGATATTCAATTATAAATTCAATGGTCATGATCATACCAGTCAACAATTCAACTTTGCACTACTGGCCAAAGAGAACCCATAGTCACGATCATACCAATAATCTACCCATCTTTACACTCAAGTCAAAGAGAAATTTCATCACAAGGATTATAAAAATGTTATATATGATAATAAATATAATATGATCAACAACTGCATTTAATTTCAAGAGCAATATGCATAAATTAACGATAATTTGGTCAGAAAAAGAAACTAATTTTGGCGTGAATAGTATCGTGAATAGTAACTCGTGAATAGTAACTCATAAATAGTAACTCATGAATAGTACTCTGTATTCGTACATAGTACAGTATACGTAAATAATGTCATATACATGAATAGTGCTATATACGTGAATAGTGTCGTATACGTGAATAGTAACCCCGACATGAAAAAGATAGAAATTTCATAATAAAATCCATACCAATATTTCGGTATAATGATATTGAAAGAATAACATTATTAGGAAGAAAATAACATCCCTTACTATCCCTTACAATCTATTACTATCCCTTACCTCAAAAGAGCAGTACTTCTGATTGAAATATCCGATATAATGCTGAAGGAAACTTGCGCTGATTAGCAACTCTCAAAGTATCTAAATACTCACAAAATACGTTCGATAATATAGAGGGAGAAAAAGAGAAAATTTGTTTTTGGTGTGATTTTCAATTCTAACTAAACACCCAATTTATAGGAAAATATTAAAACGCCAAAGCAGACTTGGCCTGCAACCTGATGGCTTTACCTGCTACTATTTTCACCCACCAAAAATCAGTAATCTTCCCCAACAACCAAAAGTGGGGCCCACCCATATTTTTAATAAAAATATTTTAATTTTTGAAACTTCAATAATTCATAATAAATAGCCCTTTTATCAGAAAAATACAAATTTTATGTCCATTCCACACGAAATCGAATTCTCTACAACTTTGTAGCTTTAAATTTTTCCAAATTTCAAACAAAAAATGACCGAAATCCACATACGGATGATTTTCAACACCTCTTAAAATTCATAACAAATCATACGTTAATTTTTAACGGTTCAAAATTTGTGGACATAAACTCAACTTATATATGTATAACATATCCAAAAATCACAACGATCCAACAGTCAGATTAAAATTATAACTCACGCAATAGAGCTTTAAGAACACTGTTTTGATTTTTAAAATCTCCATTCCGACAAAATACTGATAAAACACCTCAAAATTAAATCCTTCATTTATAACCACATAAAATAAATATTTCCTTATCATATAAATTAATAACTAATTATTCATAAATAACATTACAGAATCACAATTGTAACGACCCAAAAACAGGTCCATTCCACCCAACCCATTCTGAGTCGTCAAATACATGGTACAGAAAATAACTACAACTTTATTACAACAATTGTCGTGCAAAATACAACAACACATATGCTGTGAGTTTGGATACAAATATATACCAAATGTGACTCATGTTCCAACCGTGGACATCACCTCACAATAACACCTTACATAAAGGTATAGTCAAAAACTGTTTTAGAAATTAGAATCTTTGGGAAGTGCTCAAAGAAACCTTCGTACATGGGAGGCCACGCGTCTAGGTTATGATAGATATCATATGGCCACAGAATTATCCTTGGTTGACCCAATAGACCCCAAAGAAAAACGAGAAGATTACTATCATATTCTTCCCAATGGTGAGTCTTCTCTTGACATATCATTATCTCTACTGTCTCTAATTGAGAATTATACTTCAAACAAACACCAAGATTATATAGGTAGTGCCCATAGATATACTCAGCAAGTGGATGAGCACATCCCTGTCTTATGATGACACGGGGTTGTATATCATTAGACATCTTGTATGATAGTGGCAAACCACCCTTCCAACGTTGGGTACACCTTACCCTATTGGATTCACCAAATATAACTACTAAATGAACTTTTCTATACTGCTTCGGGAGAACATCCACAGCTAGAGACCACCGTTCTATTTCCCCGTTACCCTCGCTCGACCCAGCTACACTCTTATTACCTGAAAGGAATTGTGAAGCAAAAGGGTGAGCACAACTAGCTCAGTAAAGAATATCATGACTAAAGATAATTAAATTATCAATAGCCTTCATCAATAATAAATCAGAGATTTAGAACATATGGTAAATGATAAAAATTTCAACCATAGTTGCAGCGGAACGAGCAATCCATTAGAAGAGTCAAATAGACTATAAAGTCTATTATCTTCTCCATGTTAAAAATCCACCAACAATGTTTTATCCCTGTAACATCAATCAACAGTTCTGGTCCACAATCATATGAATAACTCATAATCATAACTGTAATTCTAAATTCCTCTTCTCATCTAGGACGAAGAATATTTTCATCACATGTCTTTACCTGAAACATCAAAGATCATGGTTATACCAAATCACAGTTCCTGTTCATAATCATACTAATAAATCCATCTTTGCACTACGACCAAAGATATTCAACAACAGTTCATCTTTGCACTACAGGCCAAAGATATTCATCAACAGACCATCTTTGCACTACAGGCCAAAGATATTCAACAACAGTTCATCTTTGCACTACAGGCCAAAGATATTCATCAACAAACCATCTTTGCACTACATGCCAAAGATATTCATCAACAATTCATATTTGCACTACAGGCCAAATATATTCATATCTCAAAGAAATATATAATCATTTCAGAATTTATATAAACAATAATTATAACCATGTTGATCAATTCACCTTTGCACTTAAGCTTAAGATATTCAATTATAAATTCAATGGTCATGATCATACCAGTCACAATTCAACTTTGCACTACAGGCCAAAGAGAACCCTAGTCATGATCATACCAATAATCTACCCATCTTTACACTCCAGTGAAAGAGAATTTCAACATCAGGGTTATAAAAATATTATATAAGATGATAAAAATAATATGATCAACATATAGTTTTAATCTCAAGAGTAATATTCGTAACTCATGAATAGTAAATCGTGAATAGTAACTCATGAATAGTAACCCCGACACAAAAGATAGAAATTCTACAATAAAATCCATACCAATATTTCGGTATAATGATATTGAAAGAATAACATTACTTAAATTTATAAACAATTTATTTTAATTGTTTACACTTTACTAATTAATGCATTTAATCATCATAAAATGCCAACTCTTACAATTTCATCATCAATAACCAAAACCCTCATCAAAAATCTGCATATACCTCATATAGGATTCTCAAGCCATAAAATCCTATTTTCCAATTTTCTTTCTTCACAAAACATATTTAATTCATTTACTCATAACTAGACCATTTTTATGAAAAATACCAAATCAGTTCCAAAAATATTTCTTTTCTGGGATTTAGCATAATATAGTCCAATATTGAACATATATTTTTCTCAGAATTTTTAAAAGTCATTTACTATTTTTCATATGGCCAAAATAGCCGAATATTTAGACATTTATCAAAAATTTTACTTTTGTCTAAAAATTCTGAAATTTACAGAGTATACTTCTATCATATACATGTACTCCAAATAAAAATTTCATCAATTTTGGAGTTAACCACAAGGAATTATAAGCGGTTACTTTTAAAATAATCTTTTCTCATAAAATTCATAACTCTCAATCTATACATCCAAAAATCACCATTTTTGGACACAATCAAGAAAACTCATCAAAATATCATTTCAAATTTTTCCAGAATTTTTGAAGATCAGAAAAATTACGAAACTGAAAATCATAACAACCCTTAAAATCCCTTACTATCCCTTACTATCCCTTACAATCCCTTACAATCCCTTACTATCCCTTACCTCAAAAGAGCAGTACTTCTGATCGGTATAAGGCTGAAGAAAACTTGCACTGAATAGCAACTCTCAAAGTATACTCACAAAATATGCTTCATAATATAGAGAGAGAAAGAGAGAAAGCTTATGTTTCTGGTGTGATTTTCAATTCTAACTTAGCCCTCTATTTATAGGAAAATTTTGGTAGGTTTGACCTGCAACCTGATGGCTTTACCTGCTACTATTCCCACCCACCACATTTGAAATATAATTCAGCACATTTCTTCACCAACCACAAGTGGGGCCCACCAATTCTAGAATTTTCCACCAAAATGATAAACTCCGAAAATTCAACAATTTCTGAACCAGTCATCTCGTAAAATTCATAATAAATCATACGTTCATTTTTAACGGTTCAAAATTTGTGGACATATACTCAACTTATATATGTATAACATATCCAAAAATTACCACGATCCAACGGTCGGATTAAAAATTATAACCCCCGCAAAATATCTCAAAAACCCTAATTTTTAATACCTCCATTCCGATAAAAATACGGATAAAAATCTCAACATTAACTCCTTCATTTTTTAACCACAAAAATATATCCCTCATTTATATCCACATAATATAAATATTTCCTTATCATATGAATCAATAATTAATTATTCACAAATAATATTACAGAATCACATTTATGACAACCAGGCCGTTCCCAGGAAAGAGGGGGCTTTCCAATAAGGATTTCTCCTTACTAGCGCGCAATTAGATGACCAAACCTCTCCTTAGACAGAACTTTCTAGACATTGCCAATAATGTTATCTAATAATATTATTCAAATAATATGAATTATTGATCTGATAATGGAAAATACTGTGCAGCAACAATTATTGAAACAACAATAATATAAAATATCAACGCAGCAATTATTGGATCAATAATAAAATATTGAACAGTAATTACTGTAACAATTATTCAGTAGTGCCTTCTTACGTAAGAATCAATAATTTCAAAAATACTATGCAATACCGTGTGCTACTGTGCAATAACGCGTATTACTGTATTTTAACCACCGGGTATTCCAACAGTGTTAACGGTAACAACTACGTCGTTATTTGTAAAAACTCAAATTTATCGTTTTCTTCATCCGACAGTTATTCGTTATGGGGCCCACAAATAGCTGCGCCGTCATACGAATATTCCCCGACAGAAAGAATATTCCACGACCAAACGAATATTCCCCGACAACAATGATTATTTTATAACCACTTGTGTATTTTGAAAAAAAATCATATATCACCCTTAACTTTAATATTTATCAATTTAACCATTTACTGAATAGTAATTATAAGAAAAATTGAATACTTTTATTTCATAAAATTCGGGGTCTTACAATCTCCCCTCCTTATGAAATTTCGTCCTCAAAATTTACGTACCTGGTATTTCAAAGAATTGAGAATACCTTCCTTTCATTTTAGATTCCATCTTCCCTGCCATCATAATTTTTCCATTGCTCATCTCCTGTATTTCAAATATCATTCTAGAATACAGCTTCAAAACAAGGGTTAATTTAACAAATTAACGTATCACATAATATCCCAATATTATGACTGACCAACAAATAAGCTTAGGTAGGACACACTAGCGAAGGATTTACTCATCTCTCCCCTCCTAGTTGTATTCCCCGATCTCCGCCAGAGATCATATCCCCAAGCTCTGATACCAAATGTAACTCTGGACACCAACCTATGTCAGCACCTTACATTGATACCTATCAGTTTGCCACCGCAGAACGGCGTCCCCTACGGAGAGTCTGGCTTCGGTGCATCCCCCATCAACAGGAAGTCACCAGCGAGAGGCTCGGGGCTCTTTACTTATAGCTCTGATACCAAATGTAACTCTGGACACCAACCTATGTCAGCACCTTACATTGATACCTATCAGTTTGCCACCGCAGAACGGCGTCCCCTACGGAGAGTCTGGCTTCGGTGCATCCCCCATCAACAGGAAGTCACCAGCGAGAGGCTCGGGGCTCTTTACTTATAGCTCTGATACCACCTGTAACGACCCAAAAACAGGTCCATTCCACCCAACCCATTCTGAGTCGTCAAATACATGGTACAGAAAACAACTACAACTTTATTACAACAATTGTCGTGCAAAATACAACAACACATATGCTGTGAGTTTGGATACAAATATATACCAAATGTGACTCATGTTCCAACCGTGGACATCACCTCACAATAACACCTTACATAAAGGTATAGTCAAAAACTGTTTTAGAAATTAGAATCTTTGGGAAGTGCTCAAGAAACCTTCGTACATGGGAGGCCACGCGTCTAGGTTATGATAGATATCATATGGCCACAGAATTATCCTTGGTTGACCCAATAGACCCCAAAGAAAAACGAGAAGATTACTATCATATTCTTCCCAATGGTGAGTCTTCTCTTGACTTATCATTATCTCTACTGTCTCTAATTGAGAATTATACTTCAAACAAACACCAAGATTATATAGGTAGTGCCCATAGATATACTCAGCAAGTGGATGAGCACATCCCTGTCTTATGATGACACGGGGTTGTATATCATTAGACATCTTGTATGATAGTGGCAAACCACCCTTCCAACGTTGGGTACACCTTACCCTATTGGATTCACCAAATATAACTACTAAATGAACTTTTCTATACTGCTTCGGGAGAACATCCACAGCTAGAGACCACCGTTCTATTTCTCCGTTACCCTCGCTCGACCCAGCTACACTCTTATTACCTGAAAGGAATTGTGAAGCAAAAGGGTGAGCACAACTAGCTCAGTAAAGAATATCATGACTAAAGATAATTAAATTATCAATAGCCTTCATCAATAATAAATCAGAGATTTAGAACATATGGTAAATGATAAAAATTTCAACCATAGTTGCAGCGGAACGAGCAATCCATTAGAAGAGTCAAATAGACTATAAAGTCTATTATCTTCTCCATGTTAAAAATCCACCAACAATGTTTTATCCCTGTAACATCAATCAACAGTTCTGGTCCACAATCATATGAATAACTCATAATCATAACTGTAATTCTAAATTCCTCTTCTCATCTAGGACGAAGAATATTTTCATCACATGTCTTTACCTGAAACATCAAAGATCATGGTTATACCAAATCACAGTTCCTGTTCATAATCATACTAATAAATCCATCTTTGCACTACGACCAAAGATATTCAACAACAGTTCATCTTTGCACTACAGGCCAAAGATATTCATCAACAGACCATCTTTGCACTACAGGCCAAAGATATTCAACAACAGTTCATCTTTGCACTACAGGCCAAAGATATTCATCAACAAACCATCTTTGCACTACATGCCAAAGATATTCATCAACAATTCATATTTGCACTACAGGCCAAATATATTCATATCTCAAAGAAATATATAATCATTTCAGAATTTATATAAACAATAATTATAACCATGTTGATCAATTCACCTTTGCACTTAAGCTTAAGATATTCAATTATAAATTCAATGGTCATGATCATACCAGTCACAATTCAACTTTGCACTACAGGCCAAAGAGAACCCTAGTCATGATCATACCAATAATCTACCATCTTTACACTCCAGTGAAAGAGAATTTCAACATCAGGGTTATAAAAATGTTATATATGATGATAAAAATAATATGATCAACATATAGTTTTAATCTCAAGAGTAATATTCGTAACTCATGAATAGTAAATCGTGAATAGTAACTCATGAATAGTAACCCCGACACAAAAGATAGAAATTCTACAATAAAATCCATACCAATATTTCGGTATAATGATATTGAAAGAATAACATTACTTAAATTTATAAACAATTTATTTTAATTGTTTACACTTTACTAATTAATGCATTTAATCATCATAAAATGCCAACTCTTACAATTTCATCATCAATAATCAAAACCCTCATCAAAAATCTGCATATACCTCATATAGGATTCTCAAGCCATAAAATCCTATTTTCCAATTTTCTTTCTTCACAAAACATATTTAATTCATTTACTCATAACTAGACCATTTTATAAAAAATACCAAATCAGTTCAAAAAATATTTCTTTTCTGGGATTTAGCATAATATAGTCCCATATTGAACATATATTTTTCTCAGAATTTTTAAAAGTCATTTACTATTTTTCATATGGCCAAAATAGCCGAATATTTAGACATTTATCAAAAATTTTACTTTTGTCTAAAAATTCTGAAATTTACAGAGTATACTTCTATCATATACATGTACTCCCAATAAAAATTTCATCAATTTTGGAGTTAACCACAAGGAATTATAAGCGGTTACTTTTAAAATAGTCTTTTCTCATAAAATTCATAACTCTCAATCTATACATCCAAAAATCACCATTTTTGGACACAATCAAGAAAACTCATCAAAATATCATTTCAAATTTTTCCAGAATTTTTGAAGATCAGAAAAATTACGAAACTGAAAATCATAACAACCCTTAAAATCCCTTACTATCCCTTACAATCCCTTACAATCCCTTACAATCCCTTACTATCCCTTACCTCAAAAGAGCAGTACTTCTGATCGGTATAAGGCTGAAGAAAACTTGCACTGAATAGCAACTCTCAAAGTATACTCACAAAATATGCTTCATAATATAGAGAGAGAAAGAGAGAAAGTTTATGTTTCTGGTGTGATTTTCAATTTTAACTTAGCCCTCTATTTATAGGAAAATTTTGGTAGGTTTGACCTGCAACCTGATGGCTTTACCTGCTACTATTCCCACCCACCACATTTGAAATATAATTCAGCACATTTCTTCACCAACCACAAGTGGGGCCCACCAATTCTAGAATTTTCCACCAAAATGATAAACTCCGAAAATTCAACAATTTCTGAACCAGTCATCTCGTAAAATTCATAATAAATCATACGTTCATTTTTAACGGTTCAAAATTTGTGGACATATACTCAACTTATATATGTATAACATATCCAAATATTACCACGATCCAACGGTCGGATTAAAAATTATAACCCTCGCAAAATATCTCAAAAACCCTAATTTTTAATACCTCCATTCCGATAAAAATACGGATAAAAATCTCAACATTAACTCCTTCATTTTTTAACCACAAAAATATATCCCTCATTTATATCCACATAAAATAAATATTTCCTTATCATATGAATCAATAATTAATTATTCACAAATAATATTACAGAATCACATTTATGACAACCAGGCCGTTCCCAGGAAAGAGGGGGCTTTCCAATAAGGATTTCTCCTTACTAGCGCGCAATTAGATGACCAAACCTCTCCTTAGACAGAACTTTCTAGACATTGCCAATAATGTTATCTAATAATATTATTCAAATAATATGAATTATTGATCTGATAATGGAAAATACTGTGCAGCAACAATTATTGAAACAACAATAATATAAAATATCAACGCAGCAATTATTGAATCAATAATAAAATATTGAACAGTAATTACTGTAACAATTATTGAGTAGTGCCTTCTTACGTAAGAATCAATAATTTCAAAAATACTATGCAATACCGTGTGCTACTGTGCAATAACGCGTATTACTGTATTTTAACCACCGGGTATTCCAACAGTGTTAACGGTAACAACTACGTCGTTATTTGTAAAAACTCAAATTTATCGTTTTCTTCATCCGACAGTTATTCGTTATGGGGCCCACAAATAGCTGCGCCGTCGTACGAATATTCCCCGACAGAAAGAATATTCCACGACCAAACGAATATTCCCCGACAACAATGATTATTTTATAACCACTTGTGTATTTTGAAAAAAAATCATATATCACCCTTAACTTTAACATTTATCAATTTAACCATTTACTGAATAGTAATTATAAGAAAAATTGAATACTTTTATTTCATAAAATTCGGGGTCTTACAACAATTATGACAACCAGGCCCTTTTCAGGAAAGAGGGGGCTTTTCGATAAGGATTTCTCCTTACTGGCGCGTAATTTGGTGACCAAACCTCTCCTTGACAGAATTTTCTAGACATTACCAATAATGATATCCAATAATATTATTCAAATAATATGAATTATTGACCTAATAATAGAAAATATTGTGCACTAACAATTATTGAAACAACAATAATATAGAATGTCAACGCAGTAATTATTAAATCAATAAAATAAAATATTAAACAGTAATTACTGTAATAATTATTGAGTAGTGCCTTCTTACGTAAGAATCAATAATTCAATACTGTGCAATACCGTGTGCTACTGTGCAACCACGCATATTACTATTTTTTTAACCACCGAGTATTCCAACAGTGTTAACGGTAGCAACTACGCCGTTAATTGTAAAAACTCAAATTTATCATTTTCTTCATCCGACAGATATTCTGTTATGGGGCCCACAAATGGCTACGCCGTCATACGAATATTCCCCGACAATAATGAGTATTTTATAGTCACTTGTTTATTTTGAAAAAATTTCATATCTCACCCTTAACTTTAACTTTTTATTAATTTAACCATTTACTAAATAGAAAAATTGAATACTTTTATTTCATAAAATTTGGGGTCTTACAATCTCCCCTCCTTATGAAATTTCTTCCTCGAAATTTACGTACCTGGTAATTCGAAGAGTTAAGAATACCTTGCTTTCATTTCAGATTCCATTTTCCCTGTCATCATGATTTCTCCATTGCTCATCTCCTGTATTTCAGAAATCATTCTAGAGTACAGCTTCAAAACAAAGGTTAATTGACATATCACAATTTGTCAACTTAAGCAAGAAAATTCAGCTTAGGTAGGACTCACACTAGCGAAGGAAATTACTCATCTATCCCCTCTTAGTTCTATTTCCTGATCTCCGCCAGAGACCTATCCCTAAGCTCTGATACCAACTGTGACGCCCCAAAAATAGGTCCAATCCATCCAACCTATTCTGAGTTGCCAAATACATGGTACAGAAAATAATTACAACTTTATTACTATAATTATCGTGCAAAATACAACGACTCATATATTGAGAGTTTTGATACAAATATATACCAACTGTGACTCATGACACTTTATATAAAAGTACAGTCAATAACTGTTTTAGAAATTAAAATCTTCAGAAAGTGCTCAAGGAAACCTTCATATATGGGAGGCCATGCGTCTAGGTTATGATAGATATCATATATCCACAGAATTATCCTTGGTTGACCCAATAGACCCCAAAGAAAAACGAGAAGATTACTATCATATTCTTCCCAATGGTGAGTCTTCTCTTGACATATCATTATCTCTACTGTCTCTAATTGAGAATTATACTTCAAACAAACACCAAGATTATATAGGTAGTGCCCATAGATATACTCAGCAAGTGGATGAGCACATCCCTGTCTTATGATGACACGGGGTTGTATATCATTAGACATCTTGTATGATAGTGGCAAACCACCCTTCCAAAGTTGGATTTGCCTCACCCTATATGATTCACCAAATATAACTACTAAAAGATGTATAAAATACAACACACTATTCCAATGTTCTGAATAAAATTATTTTCATATTGTTTAGGGAGAACCTTCACAGCTAGAGACTACCGTTCTATTTCCCTGTTACCCCCGCTTGACCCAGCTACACTCTTATTACCTAAAAGGAATTGTGAAGCAAAAGGATGAGCACAAATATCCCAGTAAAGAATATCATGACTAAAGATAATTAAATTATCAATAGCCTTCATCATTAATAAATCAGAGATTTAGAACATATGATAGATGATAAAACTTTTCAACCATAGTTGCAGCGGAACGAGCAATCCATTAGAAGAGTCAAATAGACCATAAAGTCTTTTATCTTCTTCATATTAAAAATCTACCAACAATGTTTTATCTCTGTAACATCAATCAACAATTCTGGTTCACAATCATATGAATCACTCATAATCATAATTGTGGTTCAAAATTTCTCTTCTCATCTGGACAAAGATAATTTTCATCACTTGTCTTTACCTGAAACATCAAAGATCATGGTTATACCAAATCACAGTTCTTGTTCATAATCATACTAATAAATTCATCTTTGCACTACGAGTCAAAGATATTCGTCAACAGTTCATATTTGCACTACTGGCCAAATATATTCAACAACAGGTCATCTTTACACTACAAGTCAAAGATATTTAATAACATATCATCTTTGCATTACAGGCCAAAGATATTCAATAATAGATCATCTTTGCACTACAGGCCAAAGATATTAATATCTCAAAGAAATATATAATCATCTCAGAATTTATATAACAATAATTATACCCATGTTGATCAATTCACCTTTGCACTTAGGCTAAAGATATTCAATTATAAATTCAATGGTCATTATCATGCCAGTCAATAATTTAACTTTGCACTACTTGCCAAAGAGAACCCATAGTCACGATCATACCAATAATCTACCCATCTTTACATTCAAGTTAAAGATAAATTTCATCTCTAGAATTATAAAAATATTATATATGATAATAAAAATAATATGATCAACAACTGCATTTAATTTTAAGAGCAATATTCATAAATCAACGATAATTTAGTCAGAAAAAGAAACTAATTTTATCGTGAATAGCACCCGTGAATAGTAATTCGTAAATAGTAACTCATGAATAGTAACTAGTGAATAGTAACTTACGAATAGTACTCCGTATTCGTACATAGTACCATATACGTAAATAATGTCATATACGTAAAGAGTGTCATATACATGAATAGTGAATACTAACCCTGACATAAAAAAGGTAGAAATTTCATAATAAAATTCATACCAATATTTTGGTATAATGATATTGAAAGAATAACATCATTAGAAAAAAAAATAACATCCCTTACTATCTCTTATAATCCCTTACAATCCCTTACCTCAAAAGAGCAGCACTTCTGACTGGAAGATCGGATATGATGCTGAAGGAAACTTGCGCTGATTAGCAACTCTCAAAGTATCTAAATACTCACAAAATACGCTCGATAATATAGAGAGAGAAAAAGAGAAAACTTGTTTCTGATGTGATTTTCAATTCTAACTAAACACTCTATTTATTTGAAAATATTAGAACGCCAAAGCAGACTTGACCTGCTACTATTTCCACCCACCAAAAATCAGTCATCTTCCCCAATAACCAAAAGTGGGGTCCACCCATATTTTTAATAAAAATATTTTATTTTCTGAAACTTCAATAATCCATAATAAATAGCCCTTTTATCAAAAAAATACAAATTTTATGTCCATTTCACATGAAATCGAATTCTCTACAATTTTGTAGCTTTAAGTTTTTCAAAATTCCAAACAAAAAATGACCGAAATCCACATACGGATGATTTTCAACACCTCTTAAAATTCATAACAAATCATACGTTAATTTTTAACGGTTCAAAATTTGTGGACATAAACTCAACTTATATATGTATAACATATCCAAAAATCACAACGATCCAACGGTCGGATTAAAATTATAACTCACGCAATAGAGCTTTAAGAATACTGTTTTGATTTTTAAAACCTCCATTCCGACAAAATACTGATAAAATACCTCAAAATTAAATCCTTCATTTATAACCACATAAAATAAATAAATCCATCATTTATATCCACATAAAATAAATATTTTCTTATCATATAAATCAATAACTAATTATTCATAAATAATATTACAGAATCACAATTATGACAACCAGGACGTTCCCAGGAAAGAGGGGCTTTCCGATAAGGATTTCTCCTTACTGGCGCGTAATTAGATGACCAAACCTCTCCTTGACAGAACTTTTTAGACATTACCAATAATGCTATCTAATAATATTATTCAAATAATATGAATTATTGATCTGATAATAGAAAATAATGTGCATTAACAATTATTGAAACAACAATAATATAGAATGTCAACGCAGTAATTATTGAATCAATAAAATAAAATATTAAACAGTAATTACTGTAACAATTATTGAGTAGTGCCTTCTTACGTAAGAATCAATAATTCAATAGTGTGCAATACCGTGTGCTACTGTGCAACCACGCGTATTACTATTTTTTAACCACTGGGTATTCCAACAGTGTTAACGGTGGTAACTACGTCGTTAATTGTAAAAACTCAAATTTATCATTTTCTTCATCCGACAGATATTCTGTTATAGGGCCCACAAATGGTTGCGCCGTCGTACAAATATTCTCCGACAACAATGAGTATTTTATAGTCACTTGTTTATTTTGAAAAAATTTCATATCTCACCCTTAACTTTAACTTTTTATCAATTTAATCATTTACTAAATAGAAAAATTTTATACTTTTATTTCATAAAATTCGGGGTCTAACAATCTCCCCTCCTTATGAAATTTCGTCCCCGAAATTTATGTAGCTGATAATTCGAAGAGTTAAGAATACCTTGCTTTCATTTCAGATTGCATCTTTCCTGTCATCATGATTTCTCCATTGCTCATCTCCTATTAGAATACAGCTTCAAAACAAAGGTTAATTGATATATCACAATTTGTCAACTTAAATAAAAAAATTCAGCTTAGGTAAGACACACACTAGCGAAGGATATTACTCATCTCTCCCCTCCTAGTTCTATTTCCTGATCTTCGCCAAAGACCATATCCCTAAGCTCTGATACCAACTGTGACGCCCCAAAAATAGGTCTAATCCATCCAACCTATTCTGAGTCGCTAAATACATGGTACAGAAAATAACTACAACTTTATTACTACAATTACCGTGCAAAATACAACGACTTATATATTGAGAGTTTTGATACAAATATATACCAACTGTGACTCATGGCACCTTACATAAAAGTACAGTCAAAAACTGTTTTAGAAATTAAAATGTTCAGAAAGTGCTCAAGGAAACCTTCGTACATGGGAGGCCATTTGTCTAGGTTATGATAGATATCATATGTTCACAAAATTATCCCTGGTTGACCCAATAGACCCCAACAAAAAACGAGAAGATTACTATCATATTCTTTCTAATGGTGAGTCTTCTCTTGACATATCATTATCTCCACTGTCTCTAATTGAGAATTATACTTCAACCAAACACCAAGATTATATAGGTAGTGCTCGTAGATATACTCAGCAAGTGGATGTGCACAACCTTGTCTTATGATGACACGAGGTTGTATGTCATTAGACATCTTGTATGATAGTGGCAAATCACCCTTCCAAAGTTGGGTTCGCCTCACCCTATATGATTCACCAAATATAACTACTAAATGATGTATAAAATACAACACTATTCCAAAGTTCTCAATAAAATAATTTTTATACTGTTCAGGGAGAACCTTTACAGCTAGAGACCACCGTTCTATTCCCCTATTACCCCCGCTCGACCTAGCTGCACTCGTATTACCTGAAAAGAATTATGAAGCAAAAGGGTGAGCATAAATAGTCCAGTAAAGAATATCATGACTAAAGATAATTAAATTATCAATAGCATTCATCATTAATAAATCAGAGATTTAGAACATATGATAGATGATAAAACTTTTTAACCATAGTTGCAGCGGAACGAGCAATCTATTAGAAGAGTCAAATAGACCATAAAGTCTATTACCTTCTCCATATTAAAAATCTACCAACAATATTTTATCCCTGTAACATCAATCAATAATTCTGGTCCACAATCATATGAATCACTCATAATCATAATTGTGGTTCTAAATCCCTCTTCTCATCTAGGACAAAGATAATTTTCATCACTTGTCTTTACCTGAAATATCAAAGATCATGGTTATACCAAATCACAGTTCCTATTCATAATCATACTAATAAATTTATCTTTGCACTACGGGTCAAAGATATTCGTCAACAGTTCATCTTTGCACTACTGGCCAATGATATTTAACAACATGTCATCTTTGCACTACAGGCCAAAGATATTCAACAACATATCATCTTTGCACTGCAGGCCAAAGATATTCAACAACAGATCATCTTTGCACTACACGCCAAAGATATTAATATCTCAAAGAAATATATAATCATCTCAGAATTTATATAACAATAAGTATAACCATGTTGATCAATTCACCTTTGCACTTAAGCTAAAGATATTCAATTATAAATTCAATGGTCATGATCATACCAGTCAACAATTCAACTTTGCACTACTGGCCAAAGAGAACCCATAGTCACGATCATACCAATAATCTACCCATCTTTACACTCAAGTCAAAGAGAAATTTCATCACAAGGATTATAAAAATGTTATATATGATAATAAATATAATATGATCAACAACTGCATTTAATTTCAAGAGCAATATGCATAAATCAACGATAATTTGGTCAGAAAAAGAAACTAATTTTGTCGTGAATAGTACTCGTGAATAGTAACTCGTGAATAGTAACTAGTGAATAGTAACTCATGAATAGTAACTTAGGAATAGTACTCCGTATTTGTACAATAATGTCATATACGTAAAGAGTGTCATATACATGAATAGTGTTGTATATATGAATAGTGTCGTATACGTGAATAGTAACCCCAACATGAAAAAGGTAGAAATTCCACATTAAAATTCATACCAATATTTTGGTATAATGATATTGAAAGAACAACATCATTAGAAAGAAAATAATATCTCTTACTATCCCTTACAATCCCTTACTATCTCCTACCTCAAAAGAGCAGTACTTCTGATTGGAATATCGGATATGATGCTGAAGAAAACTTGTGTTGATTAGCAACTCTCAAAGTATCTAAATACTCACAAAATACGCTCGATAATATAGAGAGAGAAAAAGAAAAAACTTGTTTCTGATGTGATTTTCAATTATAACTAAACACCCAATTTATAGGAAAATGTTAGAACGTTAAAGTAGACTTGACCTGTAACCTGATGGCTTTACCTGCTACTATTCCCACCCACTAAAAATCAGCCATCTTTCCCAACAACCAAAAATGGGGCCCACCCATATTTTTAATAAAAATATTTTAATTTCTGAAACTTCAATAATTCATAATAAATAGCCCTTTTATCAAAAAAATACAAATTTTATGTCCATTCCACACGAAATCGAATTCTCTACAACTTTGTAGCTTTAAGTTTTTCTAAATTTCAAACGAAAAATGACCGAAATCCACATACGGATGATTTTCAACACCTCTTAAAATTCATAACAAATCATACGTTAATTTTTAACGGTTCAAAATTTATGGACATAAACTCAACTTATATATGTATAACATATCCGAAAATCACAATGATCTAACGGTCGGATTAAAATTATAATTCACGCAATAGAGCTTTAAGAAGACTGTTTTGATTTTTAAAACCTCCATTCCGGCAAAATACTGATAAAACAGCTCAAAATTAAATCCTTCATTTATAACCACATAAAATAAATAAATCTATCATTTATATTCACATAAAATAAATATTTCCTTATCATATAAATTAATAACTAATTATTCACAAATAATATTACATAATCACAATTATGACAACCAGACCGTTCCCAAGAAAGAGGGGAATTTTCGATAAGGATTTCTCCTTACTGGCGCGCAATTAAGTGACCAAACCTCTCCTTGACAGTACTTTCTAGACATTACCAATAATGCTATCTAATAATATTATTCAAATAATATGAATTATTGATCTGATAATAGAAAATACTGTGAACTAACAATTATTGAAACAACAATAATATAGAATGTCAACGCAATAATTATTGAATGGCAGCTGAGAACGTTAATAATGGAGTAAATCAGACCGTGGAGACACCTTTGATCACTACCCAGGGGAACGTGCAACAGGAAGGCAATATTCCTCCTGTAAACAACGTTACCGAGCAAACGATGAATGATGGAATGTTTAGGAGCTTTTTGCAGTTCATGCAAAATCAGACGAGGGAGACTCGTGTGCAGAATACGGGTGGAAATGATAACAACGCGCGGATTGTCACAGCTAAGCAGTTCAAAGAATTGGGACCACCAGAATTTAAGGGAAAGCCGGATCCGATCATGGCGGAAACGTGGGTCAAGCAAATTACCAAGATATTTGATGTCTTGGGATGCACGGAGGAACAGAAGGTTCCATTCGCCACATTTATGTTCCGCGGTGAGGCAGACTACTGGTGGGAGTCTGTGAAGCGTACCCAGCCTGACGCACTCAACATGTCCTGGGAAACATTTCAAAAACTGTTCAATGACAAGTACTTTCCTGAAAGTATTCGTCATATGAAGGAGGTTGAGTTTATTAGACTGGAACAAAATAACATGACGGTGTCCCAGTACGAGGCGAAGTTTGCAGAGTTATCCAGGTTTGCACCTCATTTGGTCGAAAATGAGGAACGAATGACGCGGATGTTTCTGAGAGGTTTAAAACCTGAGATTCGTCAATACCTTATCTCTCATAAATTTTCTCTGTATTCAGACGTTGTCAACAGGGCCCAATTATTAGAGAGAGATAATGAGTATACTCAACCGAGGGACCACAACCAGGGTCATACCGGTGACAGCAATCATCAGAGCGATGATAACCAACGAGGAGGGAAAAATACGAACAAAGGCGGTAACCACTCGGGTGGTCATCGTGGCCATGATAATAGGAGAGGTGAGTCAAGTGGAAATTTCAGAAAGAGGAGATTCAACAATGACGGGAAGACATCAGCACCAGCACCAGCACCAACAACAAATTTTAGGGGAGGAGAACGACCGCCAGTTAGATGTTACAAATGCGGGAAAGAGGGACATATCAGCCCAAACTGTCCACAACAATCCAAGGTGTGTTACAACTGTGGGAAGGAAGGCCACATCGCTCGAGATTGTACTATAGCGAAACCAAGTTCAGCGGGAGTGGTGATTCCAAGGGCTGTCCCGGATAAGGCGAAATCAGCGGTTCCTGGAAGAGCGTTTGTCGTAACTGGCCAAAACGTGAGAAACCCGAACGAGGTGATCACGGGTAAGCTAATCTTGAATTCTTGCGAAGTTTATACCTTACTAGATACCGGTTCTACCCATTCTTTTATCTCTCCTGCTTGTGCTCAACGTTTAAACTTGACTCCGGAGAAATTGGACTTTAACTTATCTGTTGAAACTCCGTTGGGTGAAACCTTCGTTACATCTACAGTTTATAAATCTTGCATGATCCAAGTTGGCACTATCACATTACCTGTTGATCTTATCTCTTTAAAGATACTTGCTTTTGATGTGATTTTAGGAATTGATTGGTTAACCACTCATCATGCTAAAATTGATTGTTTTCGTAAGGTTGTTAGTTTTCATATTCCTAACCAACCTGTCATACGAATTCAAACTACTAAACCACTAAAATCAGTCACTGTCATATCAAGCCACAAAGCTATTCGTTTATTGAAAAACGGATGTCAAGCTTTCTTAGCCCATGTTATGGATTTGAACAAAGACAAGTCAGATTTGAATAATATTTCTATTGTTAGAGAATTTTCCGATGTATTTCCTGAAGAACTTCCCGGTCTACCCCCGGAACGAGAAATTGAATTCTTTATTGACCTTGAACCCGGTACAAAGCCCATTTCTAAAACCCCATATCGAATGGCTCCTATTGAACTTCAGGAGTTAAAAGTCCAACTACAGGAGTTGTTGGACATCGGTTTTATTCGTCCTAGTACGTCTCCTTGGGGTGCTCCTGTTTTATTCGTAAAGAAGAAAGACGGGAGTATGCGACTTTGTATTGACTATCGAGAATTGAACCATGTCACCATCAAGAATAGGTATCCGCTACCTCGCATTGATGACCTGTTTGACCAGTTGCAAGGAGCACAATTCTTTTCAAAGATCGATCTTCGTTCTGGATATCATCAGCTGAAGATTAAAACTGAGGATATTCCAAAGACTGCCTTCAGAACTCGGTACGGGCATTATGAATTCTTAGTAATGTCTTTTGGATTGACTAATGCTCCTGCTGCCTTCATGGATATGATGAACCGTGTATTCAAAGAATATTTGGATCAGTTCGTTGTTGTCTTTATTGATGACATCCTCATCTATTCCAAAAGCCGTGAAGATCATGAGCGCCATTTGAAGCTGGTACTGCAAAGGCTTCGTGAAAATAAGCTATATGCCAAACTGAAGAAATGCGAGTTCTGGCTTGAGGAAGTAGCATTCCTTGGGCACGTGGTGTCAAAACATGGAGTATCTGTCGACCCGGCGAAGATTGAAGCCATACAAAGTTGGGAGCAACCGAAGTCGGTAACCGAAGTACGTAGCTTTCTGGGCTTAGCTGGTTATTATCGGAGATTTGTGGAAGGATTTTCTCGAATCGCTACTCCGTTAACTCAGCTGACTCGGAAAGATACAAAATTCGTATGGAGTGAGGAATGCGAGAAGAGTTTCCAAGAACTCAAGAGGAGACTCATTTCGGCACCTGTTTTGACAATACCATCTGGTTCGGATGGATTTGTTATCTACAGCGATGCTTCAGGCAAAGGGTTAGGATGTGTTCTCATGCAACATGGGAAAGTCATAGCCTATGCCTCACGACAACTCAAAGAATATGAGAGGAATTATCCTACTCATGATTTGGAGTTGGCAGCAGTCGTTTTTGCGTTGAAGATCTGGAGACACTACCTGTATGGAGAGAAAGTGGAGATCTATACAGATCATAAAAGCCTCAAATATTTCTTCACCCAAAAGGAACTCAACATGCGGCAACGACGTTGGCTTGAGCTGTTGAAAGATTACGATCATACCATCCAATACCATCCTGGAAAAGCAAACGTAGTAGCTGACGCATTGAGTAGAAGATCATATGCGGGTACGAGTGCAATGTTTTTAACACAAAGGCCCATTTTGTATGACTTGCAAAGGATGGAGATAGAGATGAAGGCTCCAAGTACCCACATGATGATATCAAATATACGAGTAGAACCGACTTTAATCGATAAAGTTAAAGCTGCTCAAGCTACGGATATAGAGCTGATGCGTATGAAGAAGAAAGTGCAAGAAGGTGCTATTCCAGAAGCAAGAATCGATGAAGAAGGAATACTTCGAGTCAACTCCAGACTTTGTGTTCCTAACGATTTTGACTTGAAGCATAGAATAATGATGGAGGCACACAACACACCGTTTGCAATCCATCCTGGGAGTACCAAAATGTATCACGATCTTCGACATACATTTTGGTGGAGCAATATGAAAAGAGAGATCGCGGAGTTTATCTCGAGATGTTTAACTTGTCAACGTGTAAAAGCGGAGCATCAAGTACCAAAGGGTCCATTGCAACCACTTGAGATTCCGAAATGGAAGTGGGAACACATTACTATGGATTTTGTTACAGGTCTTCCCAAGGTTTCTCAAGGCATAGATGCGATTTGGGTTATTGTTGATAGATTAACCAAGTCCGCTCATTTCTTGCCGATACGTGAGACTTATTCCCTTGAACGTCTTGCTAGTATGTACGTGAACGAGATTGTGAGATTGCATGGCATGCCAGTATCCATAGTTTCGGATCGTGACCCAAGATTCACTTCACGATTTTGGGTTAGCTTGCAGAAAGCTATGGGCACGGATTTACGATTCAGTTCAGCATACCATCCTCAAACGGACGGACAATCAGAGAGGACTATTCAAACTCTTGAAGATCTATTAAGACTTTGTGTCTTAGATCTCAAAGGGAGTTGGGATAAGTACCTACCATTGGTGGAATTCTCCTACAACAACAGTTATCAGGCGAGCATAGGTATGGCTCCATTTGAGGCGTTGTATGGAAGAAAATGTCGTTCTCCAGTATGCTGGGACGAGGTGGGTGAAGCAACATTGTTGGGACCAGAGTTGGTACGCATTACTACAGAGAAGATCCAAACGATTCGACAACGTATACAAACGGCACAGGATCGACAAAAGAGTTATGCGGATCTTCATCGGAAGGACGTGGAATTTAATATTGGGGATCATGTATTGTTACGTGTTGCACCATGGAAGGGAGTTACAAGATTTGGGAAGAGAGGAAAGCTCAATCCAAGATTTGTTGGTCCATTTGAGATTCTTGAGCGAATAGGAAATGTGGCATATAGACTCGCATTACCTCCAAGCATGTCTCGTGTTCATAATGTTTTTCACATATCTATGCTTCGTAAATATGTTAAAGACCCGAACCACATTATTGAGTTAGAACCAGACGAGATAGCTGAAGATTTAACGTACGAGGAGGTACCTGTTAAGATCTTGGATAGGAAAGAGCATGTCCTACGCACGAAGGTTATACCACAAGTTAAGGTTTTGTGGAGAAACCATGCTATTGAAGAAATGACCTGGGAGTTGGAATCAGAAATGAAAGCGAGGTATCCTCACCTTTTTGAAACATCAGGTGCGTACGTCAATTTCGAGGACGAAATTTCATAAGGAGGGGAGGTTGTAAGACCCCAACTTATTAATGAATAAAATCAAATTTTCTCTAAATATTATTGTGAATAATAAGGGGTTAATTTGATATAATACTTTGGTTATGGGTGAAATGTGCAAATTTTGCAAAATAAGCAAGTGGTTATAAAATATTTATTTTTGGTCGGTGAATATTCGGTTGGTCGTGGAATATTCTTGCTGTCGGGGAATATTCGTACGACGACGCAGCCTTGTGTGGGCCCCATAACGGAAAGCGATTGGATGAAGAAAACGACAAGTATAAGTTGTTTATTAATAACGGCGTAGTTGTTACCGTTAATACTGTTGGAATACCCGGTGGTTAAAAATACAGTAATAACGCGTGGTTGCATAGTAGCACACGGATTGCACATATATTGATTATTGATTCGTACGTAAGAAGGCACTACTCAATAATTGTTACAGTAGATTACTGTTCAATATTTTATTTTATTGATTCAATAATTGCTGCGTTGATATTTTATATTATTGTTGTTTCAATAATTGTTGCTGCACAGTATTTTCCATTATCAGATCAATAATTCATATTATTTGAATAATATTATTAGATAACATTATTGGCAATGTCTAGAAAGTTCTGTCTAAGGAGAGGTTTGGTCATCTAATTGCGCGCCAGTAAGGAGAAATCCTTATTGGAAAGCCCCCTCTTTCCTGGGAACGGCCTGGTTGTCATAAATGTGATTCTGTAATATTATTTGTGAATAATTAATTATTGATTCATATGATAAGGAAATATTTATTTTATGTGGATATAAATGAGGGATATATTTTTGTGGTTAAAAATGAAGGAGTTAATGTTGAGGTTTTTATCATATTTTTGTCGGAATGGAGGTATTAAAAATCAGGGTTTTTGAGATATATTGCGGGTGTTATAATTTTTAATCCGACCGTTGGATCGTGGTAATTTTTGGATATGTTATACATATATAAGTTGAGTATATGTCCACAAATTTTGAACCGTTAAAAATGAACGTATGATTTATTATGAATTTTACAAGATGACTGGTTCAGAAATTGTTGAATTTTCGGAGTTTATCATTTTGGTGGAAAATTCTAGAATTGGTGGGCCCCACTTGTGGTTGGTGAAGAAATGTGCTGAATTATATTTCAAATGTGGTGGGTGGGAATAGTAGCAGGTAAAGCCATCAGGTTGCAGGTCAAACCTACCAAAATTTTCCTATAAATAGAGGGCTAAGTTAGAATTGAAAATCACACCAGAAACAAGTTTTCTCTCTTTCTCTCTCTAGATTATTGAGTGTATTTTGTGAGTATTTAGATACTTTGAGAGTTTCTATTCATCAGAGCAAGTTTCTTTCAGCCTTATACCGGTATTCCGACCAGAAGTACTGATATTTTGAGGTAAGGGATATTATTTTCTTCTTAATGATATTATTTTCTTCAATATCATTATGCTGAAATATTGATATGAGTTTTTATCAAATTTGGAACTTTTTGTGTCGGGGGTTACTATTCACGTATACGGCACTATTCACGTATACGGCACTATTCACGAATACGGCACTATTCACCGAAAAATAAAATTTTCCCTTTTTGTCCAAGATGTCTATTATGGTTACTATCTTTGATTGTATCCATGTTTTGATCTTTATTTTTGAATTCTGCTTCACAATTGATTATTATGAAGTATTATTGATCTTGGATAAACTGTTATACGAATCCCTACTATTTGTCCTTCTGTCTCATTGGATTCGTTCTCTTTAAGATATTTTTCATCATCCTCAGTCCTAAATGATGATATTACTGAATATCTTTGGCCTGTAGTGCAAAGATGTATAATTACTTGATGAATATCTTTGGCCTGTAGTGCAAAGATGAACAGGTGTTGAGATGAACATGACCGACTGATGATACAAATGAATATCTTTGGCCTGTAGTGCAAAGATGAATATTTGGTTAAAGATGATTATTAATTGATGTTACAGGGATAAAATATTGATGATGGACTTTTAAATCTTAGAAGATAGTAGAATTCTTTCTCTACTTGACTCTTCTAATGGTTTGCTGTTTCCGCTGCAGTTGTTGATCTAAAACTTGTTGTCGATTATATTTTATCAGATTTTTCCCTGTTGAAGACTAACGATAATTTGTTGTATATTATCTTAGTCATAATATTCTTTACTGGGCTAGTTGAGCTCACCCTTTTCCTTTTTGTTCCATTTTTCTTCTCAGGAGGTGAGAACATAGCAGGATCTAGTCGGGGTATGGAGTGATGGTTCTAGAAAGATGTATTAGCAGTCCTCACTATTTCTGTAAAATAGTGTTTGAATAATTGTAATGAGGATTTATTTGAGTGTGGATATTGTCTAGAAGACAATATTTGTATTTAAACTCACAGTATGTGTTGTCGTATTTTGCACGACAATTGTATTATTGAAGTTGTAGTTTGCTTTCTGTACCATGTATTTGGCGACTCAGAATGGGTGTTGTATACCTATTCTGGGGGCGTCACAGTTGGTATCAGAGCTTAGGGATATGATCCCTGGCTGAGATGTGAGACAAGAACTAGGAGGGGAGAGACGGGGAATTCCTTCGCTAGTATGACCTGACTAAGTTTATTTGGTGTTTATTTGGTCGGTCAGAGTATAGGGATAATATATGACATGACTATTAACCCTTGTTTTATGGCAGTATTTAAGAATGGCAGCTGAGAACGTTAATAATGGAGTAAATCAGACCGTGGAGACACCTTTGATCACTACCCAGGGGAACGTGCAACAGGAAGGCAATATTCCTCCTGTAAACAACGTTACCGAGCAAACGATGAATGATGGAATGTTTAGGAGCTTTTTGCAGTTCATGCAAAATCAGACGAGGGAGACTCGTGTGCAGAATACGGGTGGAAATGATAACAACGCGCGGTTTGTCACAGCTAAGCAGTTCAAAGAATTGGGACCACCAGAATTTAAGGGAAAGCCGGATCCGATCATGGCGGAAACGTGGGTCAAGCAAATTACCAAGATATTTGATGTCTTGGGATGCACGGAGGAACAGAAGGTTCCATTCGCCACATTTATGTTCCGCGGTGAGGCAGACTACTGGTGGGAGTCTGTGAAGCGTACCCAGCCTGACGCACTCAACATGTCCTGGGAAACATTTCAAAAACTGTTCAATGACAAGTACTTTCCTGAAAGTATTCGTCATATGAAGGAGGTTGAGTTTATTAGACTGGAACAAAACAACATGACGGTGTCCCAGTACGAGGCGAAGTTTGCAGAGTTATCCAGGTTTGCACCTCATTTGGTCGAAAATGAGGAACGAATGACGCGGATGTTTCTGAGAGGTTTAAAACCTGAGATTCGTCAATACCTTATCTCTCATAAATTTTCTCTGTATTCAGACGTTGTCAACAGGGCCAATTATTAGAGAGAGATAATGAGTATACTCAACCGAGGGACCACAACCAGGGTCATACCGGTGACAGCAATCATCAGAGCGATGATAACCAACGAGGAGGGAAAAATACGAACAAAGGCGGTAACCACTCGGTGGTCATCGTGGCCATGATAATAGGAGAGGTGAGTCAAGTGGAAATTTCAGAAAGAGGAGATTCAACAATGACGGGAAGACATCAGCACCAGCACCAGCACCAACAACAAATTTTAGGGGAGGAGAACGACCGCCAGTTAGATGTTACAAATGCGGGAAAGAGGGACATATCAGCCCAAACTGTCCACAACAATCCAAGGTGTGTTACAACTGTGGGAAGGAAGGCCACATCGCTCGAGATTGTACTATAGCGAAACCAAGTTCAGCGGGAGTGGTGATTCCAAGGGCTGTCCCGGATAAGTCGAAATCAGCGGTTCCTGGAAGAGCGTTTGTCGTAACTGGCCAAAACGTGAGAAACCCGAACGAGGTGATCACGGGTAAGCTAATCTTGAATTCTTGCGAAGTTTATACTTTACTAGATACCGGTTCTACCCATTCTTTTATCTCTCCTGCTTGTGCTCAACGTTTAAACTTGACTCCGGAGAAATTGGACTTTAACTTATCTGTTGAAACTCCGTTGGGTGAAACCTTCGTTACATCTACAGTTTATAAATCTTGCATGATCCAAGTTGGCACTATCACATTACCTGTTGATCTTATCTCTTTAAAGATACTTGCTTTTGATGTGATTTTAGGAATTGATTGGTTAACCACTCATCATGCTAAAATTGATTGTTTTCGTAAGGTTGTTAGTTTTCATATTCCTAACCAACCTGTCATACGAATTCAAACTACTAAACCACTAAAATCAGTCACTGTCATATCAAGCCACAAAGCTATTCGTTTATTGAAAAACGGATGTCAAGCTTTCTTAGCCCATGTTATGGATTTGAACAAAGACAAGTCAGATTTGAATAATATTTCTATTGTTAGAGAATTTTCCGATGTATTTCCTGAAGAACTTCCCGGTCTACCCCCGGAACGAGAAATTGAATTCTTTATTGACCTTGAACCCGGTACAAAGCCCATTTCTAAAACCCCATATCGAATGGCTCCTATTGAACTTCAGGAGTTAAAAGTCCAACTACAGGAGTTGTTGGACATCGGTTTTATTCGTCCTAGTACGTCTCCTTGGGGTGCTCCTGTTTTATTCGTAAAGAAGAAAGACGGGAGTATGCGACTTTGTATTGACTATCGAGAATTGAACCATGTCACCATCAAGAATAGGTATCCGCTACCTCGCATTGATGACCTGTTTGACCAGTTGCAAGGAGCACAATTCTTTTCAAAGATCGATCTTCGTTCTGGATATCATCAGCTGAAGATTAAAACTGAGGATATTCCAAAGACTGCCTTCAGAACTCGGTACGGGCATTATGAATTCTTAGTAATGTCTTTTGGATTGACTAATGCTCCTGCTGCCTTCATGGATATGATGAACCGTGTATTCAAAGAATATTTGGATCAGTTCGTTGTTGTCTTTATTGATGACATCCTCATCTATTCCAAAAGCCGTGAAGATCATGAGCGCCATTTGAAGCTGGTACTGCAAAGGCTTCGTGAAAACAAGCTATATGCCAAACTGAAGAAATGCGAGTTCTGGCTTGAGGAAGTAGCATTCCTTGGGCACGTGGTGTCAAAACATGGAGTATCTGTCGACCCGGCGAAGATTGAAGCCATACAAAGTTGGGAGCAACCGAAGTCGGTAACCGAAGTACGTAGCTTTCTGGGCTTAGCTGGTTATTATCGGAGATTTGTGGAAGGATTTTCTCGAATCGCTACTCCGTTAACTCAGCTGACTCGGAAAGATACAAAATTCGTATGGAGTGAGGAATGCGAGAAGAGTTTCCAAGAACTCAAGAGGAGACTCATTTCGGCACCTGTTTTGACAATACCATCTGGTTCGGATGGATTTGTTATCTACAGCGATGCTTCAGGCAAAGGGTTAGGATGTGTTCTCATGCAACATGGGAAAGTCATAGCCTATGCCTCACGACAACTCAAAGAATATGAGAGGAATTATCCTACTCATGATTTGGAGTTGGCAGCAGTCGTTTTTGCGTTGAAGATCTGGAGACACTACCTGTATGGGGAGAAAGTGGAGATCTATACAGATCATAAAAGCCTCAAATATTTCTTCACCCAAAAGGAACTCAACATGCGGCAACGACGTTGGCTTGAGCTGTTGAAAGATTACGATCATACCATCCAATACCATCCTGGAAAAGCAAACGTAGTAGCTGACGCATTGAGTAGAAGATCATATGCGGGTACGAGTGCAATGTTTTTAACACAAAGGCCCATTTTGTATGACTTGCAAAGGATGGAGATAGAGATGAAGGCTCCAAGTACCCACATGATGATATCAAATATACGAGTAGAACCGACTTTAATCGATAAAGTTAAAGCTGCTCAAGCTACGGATATAGAGCTGATGCGTATGAAGAAGAAAGTGCAAGAAGGTGCTATTCCAGAAGCAAGAATCGATGAAGAAGGAATACTTCGAGTCAACTCCAGACTTTGTGTTCCTAACGATTTTGACTTGAAGCATAGAATAATGATGGAGGCACACAACACACCGTTTGCAATCCATCCTGGGAGTACCAAAATGTATCACGATCTTCGACATACATTTTGGTGGAGCAATATGAAAAGAGAGATCGCGGAGTTTATCTCGAGATGTTTAACTTGTCAACGTGTAAAAGCGGAGCATCAAGTACCAAAGGGTCCATTGCAACCACTTGAGATTCCGAAATGGAAGTGGGAACACATTACTATGGATTTTGTTACAGGTCTTCCCAAGGTTTCTCAAGGCATAGATGCGATTTGGGTTATTGTTGATAGATTAACCAAGTCCGCTCATTTCTTGCCGATACGTGAGACTTATTCCCTTGAACGTCTTGCTAGTATGTACGTGAACGAGATTGTGAGATTGCATGGCATGCCAGTATCCATAGTTTCGGATCGTGACCCAAGATTCACTTCACGATTTTGGGTTAGCTTGCAGAAAGCTATGGGCACGGATTTACGATTCAGTTCAGCATACCATCCTCAAACGGACGGACAATCAGAGAGGACTATTCAAACTCTTGAAGATCTATTAAGACTTTGTGTCTTAGATCTCAAAGGGAGTTGGGATAAGTACCTACCATTGGTGGAATTCTCCTACAACAACAGTTATCAGGCGAGCATAGGTATGGCTCCATTTGAGGCGTTGTATGGAAGAAAATGTCGTTCTCCAGTATGCTGGGACGAGGTGGGTGAAGCAACATTGTTGGGACCAGAGTTGGTACGCATTACTACAGAGAAGATCCAAACGATTCGACAACGTATACAAACGGCACAGGATCGACAAAAGAGTTATGCGGATCTTCATCGGAAGGACGTGGAATTTAATATTGGGGATCATGTATTGTTACGTGTTGCACCATGGAAGGGAGTTACAAGATTTGGGAAGAGAGGAAAGCTCAATCCAAGATTTGTTGGTCCATTTGAGATTCTTGAGCGAATAGGAAATGTGGCATATAGACTCGCATTACCTCCAAGCATGTCTCGTGTTCATAATGTTTTTCACATATCTATGCTTCGTAAATATGTTAAAGACCCGAACCACATTATTGAGTTAGAACCAGACGAGATAGCTGAAGATTTAACGTACGAGGAGGTACCTGTTAAGATCTTGGATAGGAAAGAGCATGTCCTACGCACGAAGGTTATACCACAAGTTAAGGTTTTGTGGAGAAACCATGCTATTGAAGAAATGACCTGGGAGTTGGAATCAGAAATGAAAGCGAGGTATCCTCACCTTTTTGAAACATCAGGTACGTACGTCAATTTCGAGGACGAAATTTCATAAGGAGGGGAGGTTGTAAGACCCCAACTTATTAATGAATAAAATCAAATTTTCTCTAAATATTATTGTGAATAATAAGGGGTTAATTTGATATAATACTTTGGTTATGGGTGAAATGTGCAAATTTTGCAAAATAAGCAAGTGGTTATAAAATATTTATTTTTGGTCGGTGAATATTCGGTTGGTCGTGGAATATTCTTGCTGTCGGGGAATATTCGTACGACGACGCAGCCTTGTGTGGGCCCCATAACGGAAAGCGATTGGATGAAGAAAACGACAAGTATAAGTTGTTTATAAATAACGGCGTAGTTGTTACCGTTAATACTGTTGGAATACCCGGTGGTTAAAATACAGTAATAACGCGTGGTTGCATAGTAGCACACGGATTGCACATATATTGATTATTGATTCGTACGTAAGAAGGCACTACTCAATAATTGTTACAGTAGTTATTGTTCAATATTTTATTTTATTGATTCAATAATTGCTGCGCATTGATATTTTATATTATTGTTGTTTCAATAATTGTTGCTGCACAGTATTTCCATTATCAGATCAATAATTCATATTATTTGAATAATATTATTAGATAACATTATTGGCAATGTCTAGAAAGTTCTGTCTAAGGAGAGGTTTGGTCATCTAATTGCGCGCCAGTAAGGAGAAATCCTTATTGGAAAGCCCCCTCTTTCCTGGGAACGGCCTGGTTGTCATAAATGTGATTCTGTAATATTATTTGTGAATAATTAATTATTGATTCATATGATAAGGAAATATTTATTTTATGTGGATATAAATGAGGGATATATTTTTGTGGTTAAAAATGAAGGAGTTAATGTTGAGGTTTTTATCATATTTTTGTCGGAATGGAGGTATTAAAAATCAGGGTTTTTGAGATATATTGCGGGGTTATAATTTTTAATCCGACCGTTGGATCGTGGTAATTTTTGGATATGTTATACATATATAAGTTGAGTATATGTCCACAAATTTTGAACCGTTAAAAATGAACGTATGATTTATTATGAATTTTACAAGATGACTGGTTCAGAAATTGTTGAATTTTCGGAGTTTATCATTTTGGTGGAAAATTCTAGAATTGGTGGGCCCCACTTGTGGTTGGTGAAGAAATGTGCTGAATTATATTTCAAATGTGGTAGGTGGGAATAGTAGCAGGTAAAGCCATCAGGTTGCAGGTCAAACCTACCAAAATTTTCCTATAAATAGAGGGCTAAGTTAGAATTGAAAATCACACCAGAAACAAGTTTTCTCTCTTTCTCTCTCTAGATTATTGAGTGTATTTTGTGAGTATTTAGATACTTTGAGAGTTTCTATTCATCAGAGCAAGTTTCTTTCAGCCTTATACCGGTATTCCGACCAGAAGTACTGATATTTTGAGGTAAGGGATATTATTTTCTTCTTAATGATATTATTTTCTTCAATATCATTATGCTGAAATATTGATATGAGTTTTTATCAAATTTGGAACTTTTTGTGTCGGGGGTTACTATTCACGTATACGGCACTATTCACGTATACGGCACTATTCACGAATACGGCACTATTCACCGAAAAATAAAATTTTCCCTTTTTGTCCAAGATGTCTATTATGGTTACTATCTTTGATTGTATCCATGTTTTGATCTTTATTTTTGAATTCTGCTTCACAATTGATTATTATGAAGTATTATTGATCTTGGATAAACTGTTATACGAATCCCTACTATTTGTCCTTCTGTCTCATTGGATTCGTTCTCTTTAAGATATTTTTCATCATCCTCAGTCCTAAATGATGATATTACTGAATATCTTTGGCCTGTAGTGCAAAGATGTATAATTACTTGATGAATATCTTTGGCCTGTAGTGCAAAGATGAACAGGTGTTGAGATGAACATGACCGACTGATGATACAAATGAATATCTTTGGCCTGTAGTGCAAAGATGAATATTTGGTTAAAGATGATTATTAATTGATGTTACAGGGATAAAATATTGATGATGGACTTTTAAATCTTAGAAGATAGTAGAATTCTTTCTCTACTTGACTCTTCTAATGGTTTGCTGTTTCCGCTGCAGTTGTTGATCTAAAACTTGTTGTCGATTATATTTTATCAGATTTTTCCCTGTTGAAGACTAACGATAATTTGTTGTATATTATCTTAGTCATAATATTCTTTACTGGGCTAGTTGAGCTCACCCTTTTCCTTTTTGTTCCATTTTTCTTCTCAGGAGGTGAGAACATAGCAGGATCTAGTCGGGGTATGGAGTGATGGTTCTAGAAAGATGTATTAGCAGTCCTCACTATTTCTGTAAAATAGTGTTTGAATAATTGTAATGAGGATTTATTTGAGTGTGGATATTGTCTAGAAGACAATATTTGTATTTAAACTCACAGTATGTGTTGTCGTATTTTGCACGACAATTGTATTATTGAAGTTGTAGTTTGCTTTCTGTGCCATGTATTTGGCGACTCAGAATGGGTGTTGTATACCTATTCTGGGGGCGTCACAAGTATCCCATAAATAGTACACGAATGAATAGTACCCCGTCATGCAAAGTACCCCAAATAAATAGTATCCTGAGTGAAAAGTATCCCGTGAATAGTACCCCGAATGGAAGTATTGAAATTTAATAAGAAAGTTTAGACCAATATTTTAATGAAACGATGCTAGATGAAGCACAAAAGTCATGTATATTCTACTAATTTCAGGGATTATAGAAGCAATACTTACCATAGTAAGTTTAGATTTAGGAATATGAAAATAAATAATATACGAAACTGCAAATGAATTTTCACCCGTCATGCGGTAATCCGCGTAGACAGATCTTTTTCACAAATAAAGAATGAGTACGAAGAGTTATTCACCATGCATGCGATAATCCGCGTAGACAGATTATTCTCAAAGATTAAAGAATGAATACGAATGGTTATTCACTATACATGCGGTAATCCGCGTTGACAGGTTATTTCTACATATTAAAGAATGAATACGAAGGGTTATTCACCATGCATGCGATAATCCGCGTAGACAGATTACTCCCACAGATTAATAAAAATGAATACGAAAAATAATATTCCTTACCTTAGTAGGAGATTGGATACTGTAATAGTGAAGTAGCAAAATACTCTTCTTCTTTCTCTCTATAGTTTTAGTGAATTCATAAGAAATAATGAAAGAATGAGCTTCTATTTATAAGAGAATGGACTAAATAGTACTTGATTCACGAACGATCCAGATTGATTTACTATTAAAACGGGCGGTCCATATTAATTAACTATTAAAACCACAACCGACGATCCATATTAATTTACTATTAAAACCACAACCGATAATCCATATTGATTTACTATTAAAACCACAACCGACGGTTCGAAAAATTAGTGCATTTCCCCATGGAATAATAAGTCAAACTTACAACAAACGCCTCATGACAAGCCCTCTATTTATATCAAAAATTGAATAAATATTTACCAAAAATCACTTATCTTCAATAAACACATTTTTAACCTTTTAACAATTATTCATCATTAATATTATAACTCACAATATTGACAACCAGATCATTTTCAGGAAAAATGAGGCTTTTCGATAAGGATTTCTCCTTTATAGCGCGTAATTAAATAACCTAACCCCTTTCATCGAAAGAACTTTCTAGACATTGTTAATAATACAAATAATAATATGAATACATGTGTCGTCTCAATTATTGATTTAATAATATAAAATAGTGTGCAGATGATACTGTGACAATAATTGAATCAATAATATGAGATACTATGCAGCAACCACTATAGCAATTATTGAATGAAACTGAGTGACTTCTTACGTAAGCATCAATAATCAGAGATACTGTGTAATATCGTGTGCTACTGCGCAATAACGCGTATTACTGTTCTTTTATCATCGAGTATTTCAACAGTTGAACGGTAAAAGTTTTGCTGTTATTTTTATAAAAAGGTTATTTATGTCGCTTTCTATATCCGACAGTTATTTCGTTTTGGGGTCCACCAATGATTGCGTTGGCATACGAATATTTCCCGACAAAAAGAATATTCCCCGACCAAACGAATATTCCCCGACACAACGAATATTTTATAACAACTTGCTTACTTTGTAAAATTTGCACATATCACCCTTAACTTTAACCTTTTATCAATTTCACCTTTTACTGAATAGAATAATAATTATAAGAAAAATTGAATACTTTTATTTCATAAAATTTGAGGTCTTACAAGATTTGTATAGATATATAATTGTTATAAGTAAACATTTTGAAAGCTTATAAATACTCCCCACCTTATTTGCTAGAAAAGATTTATCTCATTTTTTTCCCTTAAGTTCCAAAAGAGAGAGAGATAGAGAGAGAGAAGCACAAGAGAGGGCAGTCGTGGGTTGAAGAGGGAGAAGGAAGGAAGAACTCATGATTCATATATGTAATTTATTTTTGATTATTTAGAATCAAACCTTGGATTTATGGTCTTGAACTTAAAAACCTTATATCAACATTTTAATAAGTGTGTTATGTGTAGATCTATCACTTTTGAGGATCAAAAGTTGGATCTAAAGCAAGAAATGAAAACTAGTTTTTAAAACATAGAAAACCCTAACTTTTGGCCATTTTGAATGAGTACCATTTGAAATCTACACATCATTTTTATGATCCGTCAAAGAGGAGTGCTAGATGTGTAATTTAACTAGTAAACCCAAGTGGTAGCACTCAAAAATATTGATTTTTTCAAGTCATGGGAGCTGTTTTTAGCAAAACTGCCCATATTTTATAAAAATAAAAAAGAAGACTGTTTTTGGGCAGTTCATAGCAAAGGCAGTTTTGTCCATTTATTTTACTTTAAAAATTCTAGAAAAATTTGAAATGCAATATGATGAGTTAACGATTTTCAGTAAAAAGATGGTAATTTTTGGATGTGTAGAATGAAAGTTATGAATTTTACGAGAAAGGACTACTTAAAAAGTAAAAGGGAATAACTCTTAGCGTGTAACTCTAAAAATTGTTAAATATTTACAAGAAGTACATATACATTAACCAGAACATCTCCTGAAAATTTCAGAAGTTTTGGACAAAAACTCAATTCATGAAAATTGTTTCAAGAGTCAACTATTTTGGCCATTTTAAGCATAATAAACGAAACTGAAAAATTCCATAAAATTTATATGTTCATAAGGGTAATATTAAATGATGTTTCCCAGAAAAGTAGAATTTTAGTAACTGATTTTGTATTTTTCATGTGAATGATTGAGTTGTGAATAAATGGATAAAATAAGTTAAATGATGTTATAAAGGATAAAAATATAAC
Organism: Panax notoginseng; assembly: GCA_016801055.1. NCBI lineage: Eukaryota > Viridiplantae > Streptophyta > Magnoliopsida > Apiales > Araliaceae > Panax > Panax notoginseng. The sequence goes on along the minus strand of CM029013.1, from coordinate 227,999,462 downwards.
ATTTTTTACAAAAGACCCTAAAGATGATGTAATCAGAATTATGGAGGCTATTTTGGTCATTTTTTATGAGATGTTATATCTATGACATTTTAGGTTTGTCAAATAAATGTTATAGTAAGGGATAAACAATTAAATAAATTATTTATAAGTATAATAAATGATTAAAATATTATTAAAAGATTAATAATATTATATTAAAATATTATTAAGTAATGAATAATATTTATATTAAAATATTATTAAATTATTAATAATATTATATTAAAGTTAAATTAAAATATTATTAAATGATTAATAATATTAGATTAAAGTTAAATTAAAATATTATTAAATGATTAATAATATTAGATTAAAGTTAAATTAAAAATATTATTAAATGATTAATAATATTATATTAAAGTTAAATTAAAATATTATTAAGTGTTTAATAATATTAGATAATGATTAAAATATTATTAAATGGTTAATAATATTGGATGATAAAAATATTATTTAAGGATTAATAATATTTGTAAATGATTAAGATTAATATTAAAGGATTAATAATATTTGTAAATGATTAAGATTATTATTAAAGTGTTAACAATAATTGCAAGTGAATAAAATATTATTAATTGATTAATAATATTAGTAAGTGATTAAAATATTATTAAATGATTAATAATAATTGAAAATGATTAAAATGTGGATTAGTGATTAAAATATTATTAAAAAGTTAATAATATTTGTAAATGGTTAAGATATTACGAAGTGATTATTCAGAAGTGAATGAAATATTATTAAGTGATTAATAATATTAGACATAAGTTTTAAGATGATGATTAAGTGATGGTAATGATAATGAGATAACGATTATCGATTATGTGGCTAAATGTTAGCTAAATTATTAATGAAGTAATAGTATTACGAGGCATGCTATATTATTTTAATTGAGAGATCAATATTATCATTAATAGGTCTTTCAAATGAAGTTAAATTAGATTGTGTAGCAGTAATCGACAGTATAGGCAAGTTTTCTAACTCAAACTTGAGTTGTTATTTCAAAGCATGCTCGTGGTTAATCATTGTTGATTATACCACATCTTTGATTATTGATTCGCACGTTGTGCATGTTGCATATGTTCATCAGGTATGAAAAGCTGATCACCTTCATTATCGTATAGTTCAGTTAAAATTGTTCATAGTTATTATTGACCAGTCAGCATTATTGGTTCAGTCATTCAATTATTGAAATTGATTCATGCTCTTTCACAATCATTATATTGCTGAAAGTTTGACAGCTTATTCATTTTCAATTATGATATATCTTCATTGTACTTAAACTTGCTAGGCAAAATTGGTGCTCACCCTTGCTATATCATGATAAAATTTTCAGATTAAGACGAAGACTTAAATAAAGATAGAGGCAAATGCAAATTCCACAATTGGATTATTATGCAGTTAAAATTGTAAAAGTATTTGATGCAAATGGCATTGTAAATCAAGTAGGATATTGAAGGTATATATTAAGTTAAGGTTACATGAGACCTTGGGGATTATGTGTAAAAGTTTATTGTATAGACAATTTATATTTATATCTTCTGCAGTAGTTATAGAAGTGATGTATCGTAATGTACCAGGTCTGAGGTAAAAAGTACCCGAATTTGGGAACGTCACATTTGGTATCATAGCTGATAAGTTATAAACCTTGGGTAGGAATACCTTAGGCTATAACTGCAGGGATGAGGATAAGGAATAAACTCAAATAGAGTTTAAGATTTAAGCGATGAATTTGGGAAATGTATTATTTAGTAAATAAGATTCAAAGAAGAATCTTAAAAAGATATAAAGATACAGAGTTACCTAACTCTGATGATAAAGATGAATAGTAATAATGAATAGATAGAGTCTATAAGACTAAAAGTATAAAGAGAAAGGAGATCGTAAAATAAAACGATCATAAGATAGAAAAAAATTTATAATATAATACGATTATAATAAGAGATCACAACGTGAATTGATAAAGTCATAGCAGGAAAGAGGATCAATCAAATGATTGAATAATTTATAGCAGAATTGTTGTATGTAACTTGTACTATAAAATGGTACTATACAAACTCAGAAAAGAGTTGTGGATGATGAGATACGGATTAAATAAAATTCGTATTGAGTAAAGAAGCAACTAGAATTGTGTGGAATTTCAATTGAGGACTCATGTGATAGCTGAGTTGTACAAGCCTTTGTATGAGAAGAGGTTTTGTACTTGGTTTAACGACCACTTAGTCTATCACCTTGATAATCATTGAAATATTTGTGTCACGCTATTTGCTATATACATGTTGAGAAGGTGATTCTTTTCTCATGTGTATAACGGATAGGTGGAGAATATAAGGTTAGGTGCGAGTTCTTAAAACTCATACTTATGATAAGTTTATGAGTCATAATCGTATGGTATGTTTTTGAACCCCTAAGCGTTTGGACAATTCCTAATTGGTTCTTAAACTACGTATTACTAGGATAAGTTCCTAAACTCATATTATTGTGGAAAGTTCCTATACTCATAATGTGTAGTAAGTTTGATGAACTATACCAGGGTATAGAAAAGTTATGAATGGAGAATTAAGGATGATAGAAATAGATAGAATTATTAAGCAATGGATCATTAGAGAAACTGAAGTTGATAGTGGAAGTATAGGTATTCCAAATCTTCTAGCTACGCTAGACTTCAAAATTTTTGACATCAACTTAAATTCGCACCGATGTACTTTTAAAAATATAAATGAATTTTTGTTATCCTCAACACATGGTGACAAGTGTGTAGGTGTGGACTTCGAGCCACTAACACATCGTTACCTATTGTGGCATGATAACACTAAAAATAATTTTTAATGGTTTTGAAATGTTTAAAAGTAAAGTCTATACTAATTATTTCGGGTAGACAAAAATGATTTGAACTATCAAAATGTATTTTATATATCATTAATGCATCGTTGAACTTGGTGCAAAGATGATAAAAATGATGGAGTTATCGATGCAGAATTACTTAGTGTTGGATGTGATCCAAGGATCGTCAGCCCATTATGGTATGATGTAGTATGACAAAGTCACAAAATGACGGCATCCTCAAACGAACTGTAAATGTAGTGCGGTATCATGACGTCATAAAATAATTTTCAGAAGTTTAAAGATAAATTATTGCCAACTGAATTTGGCCATAAATGTTTCAATTGAAATCTGAATTATTGATATACGTCTAAGCTATTTGATTCAGTTAGACAATTGTTTATTGAATTCAAAGTATTCTTTGAGAGCTTATCCCGAACCAAATTGTTTTGGTACGAAATCTTATGATAAGTCTGAGGTGAACAACCCTGAAAAAAGGGATATGCCGATTGGATAAAATAGTCCAATCTAGTAGCGTAAATATTCGCTAGATATTAATTTGCAACGAAATTTTGTGTTGCCGTCATTTGGAACGATTTTTCGTTCGTTGGACATTTCGTTGCGCAATGAGCGTTGCTAATTATCTAGCAACGAATTTTTTGTTTCATTGCAGAAAGTAATATATTTTGCAATGAAATTTTTTTTTTCATGTAACATCATAAATCATTTAGCAACGAAATATTTTGTAGCAAATTTATTAAGAAATTGTTATTGAAAAACAATTTTCGTTGCAAAATACGCCTAATTGGCAACGAAAAGAATCTTTTTATTTTCCAACGAAGATAAAATTCGTTGCATTTGATACACATTTGCCAACGAAGTTTGCCGTTACTGAACAATGTAGAAATTGTTGCCTTAATTGGTTTTCATTGCTAATTGTATACTTTTTGGTAACGCTGTTTATTGCTAAATGTACAAAATAAACCAATTATATATTAATTTGCAATGAAATTTTGCGTTGCCGTTGGTTTTTTTTATGGATAATTATAATGAATTAGCAACGATACTAGTCACGTGCAACGAAATTTGTTAATATTTGCAATGATAAAAATATTGCCTTTTGTTTTGTTATGTAGCAAATGTCAAAATTATTTTATAAACAAAAAAAATTATGTCTCAATAACCCCATAACAAATTATGACAGAAATTCCAAAAAACTAAAATATTATTAATTAAATAAAAGCTTCCGATACATGTTCATTATCTTTATAATCAAACTTCGTACAGTGCATACCGATTGGTATGACTCTCTTTTCAATGTAAGATGTAGTATATGATAGGAATAGAAATACAGTGCATATCGATTGGTATGGCTCCTGCTGCCATGTACTCTACAACGCTAATGCCAAAATGCTCATCTATCATGGAATGGATTCCTGCAACTGCACCACCTAAGAGTCTCACCAAATCCCTGCGGTTCAAAAGAAAAAATAAAATAAAGTACAAAAATAACTTCTCAATGAAGGAAATCATCTGAGAAATTTAGTAACAGACTAAAACCCCAAATCAAGTGATAGATATGGCACAAGCCTCCATAGCTGCTCATACAAAGGCAAAAGAATGCATATAAGCATGCCTGCATTTTTCTTATAATAGTGTCTAATTTGAATAGGTAAACTCTTCCTCGTTGTCTAGATTTTCTACTCACTATTGGCATTGGCATTGCATCACATCAGAATTGAAGGATACTGTTGCTATTCTAGTAGAAATACAAAGGAAATTAACTAACAAGTCATGTAAAGCCTCAAATTTATTAGTCAGATTAGCAACTTATATACCAAGATATTATACGAAGGCCAAATTTCTCTAACAGAACATAAAAAAGATAACTCTAACATTATCAGAGCAGCAACTGGACCCACCAGTACACCTGAAAAAACATTTCATAGGCAAACATTTTTGAAGATGGCAAAATTTCATAAACATGAACAAATCAAAACTAGCAAGCAAATTAAGATATTACATACTTTAGAGTGCCCCAAAACAGAGGGCAGTGCAAAATGAAAAAACAACATAGATGATCCTCAACCAATCTTCGACTGTTCTGAACATATTTTATAAACTTGCAAAAGTAAGAAAGTTATAACCAAGTTATAGAAAAAACTTAGGCCAAATAAGAGTAAAGGTTAAGAACAAGTAACAAATACAGGGGAGAGAGAGAGAGAGAGCGTATTGGACAGGGCTTCAAGAAGATGACATAGAAAGAGAAGTAACAGGACATCAATGAATAAGGTCATTTGCTTGTTAATTTACTTATGTTCCAATGTAAGACAGTCACTCCATATAGATGTCTTCCTATAATGGGATGTGACTGCTAATAGCATTCCATGTTTATTAAGCTCATTCTCTTACAACTTAAGACCTAATTAGTGATTTTAAGAAGGGAAAAGAAATCGGAAAAAAAAACTTCGGCATCACTATGAATGTCCTCAAACAGCATAAATACACAGTTCTGTACTGCAGACGTTTTACCTTCTTTCTTGAAGCAGTTTATATTATTAATAGAACCATCCTTTACTAACTTCACACTTAGACTGTTGAATCTCCCTCTTGAGTAATGCCGAGAAGCCTTTCGCCAATCTGTCCCAGTTTTCATCATGGCCACAAACTCCTCATAGCTGATCTTACCATCCTACATTTTACAACAATAATACGAGATTGAATATGTATATTTGAATTTGAAATTGATATATGGTAAACTAGATATATTTTTGGTCCTCACCTTGTCTGTATCTACTTCTTGAAAGATGTCATTCGCAACATCTGTACAATCATCTGCTCCATCTTCCATCAATGCATTCTGAAGCTCATCTGGATCAATGTAGCCATTTCTGCCTTTGTCAAAGTAGGAGAAAGCTTTGTGAAGATGCTCATCATTGGCCATCCTATGAAGATGGAGGGAAACGGCAACAAACTCCCCATAATCCAAAGTTCCTTTCCCATTGGTATATACCTGTTGCCAACAAACTTCGGCATTCAGTCTACGAAGTGGCTACTAAAAGTTCAAATCTCTACTGACTTTAACTTCTACAATTAAGTAAACCAGAAACCAATTTAACTTTAATGTTTCCCAAGTGAGTGCACAAAAAAGAAGAGGGTGGGGGGCCGATGTAGAACAATCACCGACAGAAGAACATCTTGCTCAAGGGCGTATTAGGAACAAATTCAAAGAATAACAAATTCTACAAGTCAATGGTCGAATATTATTGGTTGCAATCTTCATCGTATCTCTATGAACAATTAATGTTTAAAAAGTAACCAATTTCTTGACCTCCAGAATGTTAACCATATGGCACCTCCATTCTTTTACAATCATCTTAGTAGTATTGCTAGAAAATACTCCCTCTAACAGGATAACAGAATCTTACTTTTTTATGTTGACCTTTCCTTTTTCTTTCAAATACTAAGGTTTGAGTAAGATTTATCATCAGGAAAATATGAATTATAAAAAGAAAAATGTCAGCTTGTCTAATTGTCATTGACTTTTTATTGTTAATAAGCATATCTTCTAAATGATGCTTCAGTATATAGGAGCTTCATCTACGCAAATTAGGTTGGACACATAAGTATCTCAAAGAGCTAGCCCTAGAATTTCCTATTAGCAGTAAGAGTAGACACCGTAGCCCACCCCTCCAGCCCTCCCACATCAAGCCAGAATTCTTACAATGTATTAAAACTGAACTGACACAAAGAAGTCAGTAAAACCAATAAGAACTCCTGAATTCAGCAACTTAACCATAGTTAACAAATCTGACGAGGCAAAGCCAAACACATCACAAATATGTCCAGAACCTTCTTCTTCTTTTTTTCATTTTTGGAATAAGTCAAACACGAGACCAGGGGCTAAGACAAAAAGGTTCCCTTGAGGAAGAGATCAAAAATTAAATGTAATTTTACAAAATAACATCTATTTGTAATAAACATTGGGGTCAAATTGAAATACTTACACTTTTTCTCTTAGAGAAGGTGGAAAAAGAACCTTGTTTATAGAGTACAAAACCCATTTTTCAACTAAAAAATTTCAAATCTAACGAAGTCTGGTATATTTGTTTACAATTTCTAATTGCAAAGGGGTAACTTGTTCACCTTGGCATACAATTGAAGTTCCTCCGCATAATAAAGTGTTTTTGGCTATAGAATTTTTAACATGCACTATTTATAGAAAATCATGCAACTCTAAAAACTCCATTGTATTAGCTATTAACTTATTAGGTTGTAAAATCCATAACATATTTGCATGAATAGATATAACTGATAGAAAATTACCTTGCTATATTAAGAACACTCATGAGTGGTAGTGATAAATAATTAGAAAGGGGGAATACTGGAATTGTCAACTCAGAATTGGGTGCTAGCAACAGCTCAAGCCAATGACGTCCCCATATCCTTGCAACGTCGAGATGGAGGCACCTGAAAAGGTGTACAAAATTCCATGAAGATGTGAGACATGCAAACACATTATATAGCAAGTGCACTAGCCAATGGTTGAGCACTGGAGGAACCAAATAACTATAATTACCCATTGTAGTTTAATGCCAACCGGCTGGCACCACTTGCGAGGAGGATCTGTGAAAATAAGATGCCAAGTCAAACTATATAGAATTTGCAAATGCCAAGGCAATGAGTAAAATACTAAAATATAACTGATTCTTGCCTGACAGCATTTCAAGTTTCCCCCACAAGCAGCATAATGCAAAGGAACATGATAGAACTAATAAGAGAGTTGTTCAATTTGACTAAACTTTCGCACGTACTTGGATGTGATATATTCTGCTGCTGATGAAAATACATATAACGATTAATCAAGGTACACTAAATAATTAAGCATCATTCAATTGTTTCAAATTTGATAAGATGAAAGTCATACCTTATTTGATGCTAGTTCTGATCATCCAAACTTTGTTCTTCTTCGTTACGATAATCTACAGGTGTATCATCCTCACTACACCCGTCGTCGAATTCATCCTCCTCAAAATCATCCTCATCGACATCATCATCTATGTCTCCATCCAATAAGATATTGTGTTCAATGTTAATTTTTTGAGTCTTTTGTCTTAAGACACCGTTATTTATTGTTTCTGGATCGATATCATCTCTATTCATTGGCCTTATTTCCCGATCTTGAACAACAATGTCAATATCGGGTGAGTCATCATCAAGGTTAACAACATTGTCAGTGGTACATTCTTCAATCTCGTCCATTTCATCCTCCGGAACATCAAATACGTGTCGGTGGTTAAACCTTTGAACAATTTTCCAGTTGCCGCCTAATTTCAAATCATCAACAAAAAAAAAACTTGTTTTGCTTGAGAAGCTAATATGTATAGATCGTTTCTATACCATGTGCTACTTACATTTACACTTGTAAAGTGTGTATCCTTCCTAATACCCATACGCCGATTAGATAAATCAAACCACTCACAAGAAAGTATAAACACATTATACCCTTTTCCATACTCTATTTTGATAATATCATTTAATAAGCCATAAAAGTCGATACTTTTCCCATCGTGTTCTCCTTCACATGATATTCCACTATTTTGGCTTTGCCTACGATTGTCACAATCTTTAACAAGAAACCTTACTCCATTTACAATGCATCCTTTATATTTCCATACTCATAAATTTGGACCATATGCTAATGCAAATAGTTGATCACTAATGACATTTGATGTGGTATTCCAAAGATGATGAATCTATCGAAGGAAAAAATTTAAATTAATCATTGATTTTCAAATAGCAACAAACAACTTTAAAAGGGGAAGAAAACGTATTTTACCTTCTTTTTAAACCACTGATGAAATCTTTTTTCCAATTCGATGTTGTTTTCGTAAGCTAGTTTCAATTCCTCCTCACATTCCCTATAAGAATAATATTAGTACAAAAAACTAGCATGAAGCAATAATTATTTGAATAATTTAATGATAAAATGTATAACTTACTCAATATAAGGTTGCACGTCTTCACAATTATTCAAGACATACCAATGAGCTATTTGAATCTCATTGGAATCAGCATACTCAAAAAGAAAACCACCTAATGGTTTAAACCTTGGATTTATGTTCTTGAACTTAAAAACCTTAGATCTACAAGCTAATAAGTGTGTTATGTGTAGATCTATCACTTTTGAGGATCAAAAGTTGGATCTAAAGCAAGAAATGAAAACTAGTTTTTAAAATTTAGAAAACCCTAACTTTTGGTCACTTTGAATGAGTACCATTTGAAATCTACACATCCTTTTTGTGATTCGTCAAAGAGGGGTGCTAGATGTGTAAGTTAACTAGTAAACCCAAGTGTTATCAATTAAAAATATTGAATTTTTCAAGCAATGGGAGCTGTTTTTAGCAAAATTGTCCAGATTTTACAAAAATAGAAAAATAAGACTGTTTTTTGGGCAGTTCATAGCAAGGGCAGTTTCATCCATTTATTTTACTTTAAAAATTATGGAAAATTTTGAGATGATAATATGATGAGTTAACGGTTTTCAGTAAAAAGATGGTAATTTTTGGATGTGTAGAATGAAAGTTATGGATTTTACGAGAAATGACTACTTAAAAAGTAAAAGAGAATAACTCTTAGTGTGTAACTCCAAAAATAGTGAAATATTTACAAGAAGTACATATCATTAACCAGAACATCTCCTGAAAATTTTGGAAGTTTTGGACAAAAACTCAGTTCATGAAAATTGTTTCAAGATTCGACTGTTTTGGCCATTTTAAGCATAATAAACGAAACTGAAAAATTCCATAAAATTTATATGTTCATAATGGTAATATTAACTGATGTTCCCCAAAAAAGTAGAATTTTTGTAACTGATTTTGTATTTTTCATGTGAATAATTAAGTCATGAATAAATGGATAAAATAAGTTAAATGATGTTATAGAGGGTAAAAATGTAATATTTTTTACAACAGAGCCTAAAGATGATGTAATCAGATTTATGGAGGCTATTTTGGTCATTTTTGATGAGATGTTATATTTATGACATTTTAAGTTTGTCAAATAAATGTTCTAGTAAGGGATAAACAATTAATTAAATTGTTTATAAGCATAATAAATGATTAAAATATTATTAAAAGATTAATAATATTATATTAAAATATTGTTAAGTAATTAATAATATTTATATTAAAATATTATTAAATCATTAATAATATTAGATTAAAGTTAAATTAAAATATTATTAAATAATTAATAATATTAGATTAAAGTTAAATTAAAATATTATTAAATGATTAATAATATTATATTAAAGTTAAATTAAAATATTATTAAGTGATTAATAATATTAGATAATGATTAAAATATTATTAAATGATTAATAATATTGGGTGATTAAAATATTGTTAAAGGATTAATAATATTTGTAAATGATTAAGATTAATATTAAAGGATTAATAATATTTGTAAATGATTAAGATTAATATTAAAGGATTAATAATATTTTTAAATGATTAAGATTATTATTAAAGAGTTAATAATAATTGCTAGTGAATAAAATATTATTAAATAATTAATAATATTAGTAAGTGATTAAAATATTATTAAATGATTAATAATATTTGGAAATGATTAAGATGTGGATAAGTGATTAAATTATTATTAAAAGGTTAATAATATTTGTAAATGATTAAGGTATTACGAAGTGATTATTGAGAAGTGAATGAAATATTATTAAGTGATTAATAATATTAAACATAAGTTTAAAGATAATGATTCAGTGATGGTAATGATAATGAGATAGTGAATTATTGATTATGAGGCTAAATGTTAGCTAAATTATTAATGAAGTAATAGTATTACGAGGCATGATATATTATTCTAATTGAGATATCAATATTATCAATAATAGGTCTTTTAAATGAAGCTAAATTAGATTGCGTAGCAGTAATCGACGGCACATGCAAGTTTCCTAACTCAAACTTGAGTTGTTATTTCAAAGTATGTTCGTGGTTAATCATTGTTGATTATACCACAACTTTGATTATTGATTCGTACGTTGTGCATGTTGCATATGTTCATCAGGTATGAAAGGCTGATCACCTTCATTACCATATGGTTTAGTTAAAATTGTTCATGGTCATTGTTGACCAATCAGGATTATTGGTTCAGTCTTTCAATCATTGAAATTGATTCATGCTCTTTCACAATCATTATATTGCTAAAAGTTTGACAGCTTATTCCTTTTCAATCATGATATATCTTCATTGTACTTAAACTTGCTGGGCAAAATTGTTGCTCACCCTTGCTATATCATAATAAAATTTTCAGATTAAGACGAGGCTTGAATAAAGACAGAGACAAAGGCAAATTCCAGAATTGGAATATTATGCACTTAAAATTGTAAAAGTATTTGATGCAAATGACATTGTAAATCGTGTAGGATATTGAAAGTATATATTAAGTTAAGGTTACAAATCTTAGGGATTATGTGTAAAAGTTTAATGTATAAACAATTTACTTTATATCTTCCGTAGTATTTATAGAAATGATGTATCGTAATGTACAAGGTCCGAGGTAAAAAGTACCTAGATTTGGGGACGTCATAATTACCCTATTAATTAACATGAAATCTAAGAAATTTACAATAATTCATCTAACTCACAAAATTATACTTTCCTACATTATAATCATCTAATCACCATGTTTTTGCCATTAATTACCGATTGAAGTTTACTGAAACATCAAAGTTGAAATTTAAGTACCTTTGATGATTTCTCTTTTAATAGAGTATCTCCTTCCCTTTACTGAAATGACCAATTTGCAAAAGCTTCCATGGAAATTCCTTCACCCCACACACTCTCTAATTGGAATTTATCAGACAACTTAGCAAATCAATTGTGAGGAGTAGAACCTCAATTTATAGAAAACCTAATATCCATACAAAGCCATTGCCTTAGAGTTCTAACCCCAATAGAAAGAAGAAGAAGATGATGGATATTGAAGGTTTGGTGGAATAGTTCCCACTATTCCATCTTCAGCCATTCTTCTAGTCATCATCATCCTTCAAGCTAGACTCTTTGTTTTTTAGCAATGTAAAAGTAGTCTTTTGGTTAGACACGACTGGAGAGATAGAATGGGAAACAGAAAATAGGACAAGCCCTAATGCTCCTCATATCTCAATAAAATGGTTTTAGTATACTTATGTCTATTTCCTTTTTAGCTTATAATTCCATATTTGATGACTACACGTTATTTCCTAGGTTTTAGTTATGGTTACATATACATAAGCGCTACAACAAAAAGGGTTATTTTTGACATAATATTTCGTTAGAATTAATCATAATCCGTCAAAGTTATGTTATTTCTGACGGAATATTCAGTCAAAAATGCAGTCGGATATAAGCACGTCGAAATTAAATCCGTCGACATTTCGATCGGAGATATATATCGTCGACTAACTAACCTCGACGGAATATTCGGTCGTGATTAGCCTATTATCGACTGAATTATATCCGTCGAGGTTAGTCAGTCGAGGATACCCTGCCACGTGGCATCCCATTAAAAGAAAGGAAGGGCTCAATCTCGACGAAATTCTGTCGAGGACATCCTTATTCCGTCGACTTTATCCCCTTTTTTTAAATATTTTTTCTGTTTTGGCAATATCCAGGGTTTGTACCCATATTTTTTGTACCTGTAAACCTGTTTTTTTTTTCAACAACACATAACACACAAATATAATCCAATGCCAACAATAATGGCCAACACATGAATATTAATTACCAAGGCCAACTTGAATATGACATTAAACTAAAGTTCTAATCAACTTAAGTATACCAAATATGCATCACATTTGCCAAGTATACCAAATATGCTAGAATACGTCAAAAATTAGCTAAACTATTATTATTTACATCACATTAAGCTAAAAACTAAGTAAATATGTACAAATCATATACAAAACTATGTCACTGGCCGTCGTCGTCCAACCGCTCTGCATCGTCAGCCCGATCATCACCCTATTAAGACAATATAACGTAACTCATTAGTTCATATATATAATACAGTTAAAGATAACTAATTAAATGAAAATTACATGACATGCAGAATATATACTTGAATTATATTATGAATAGTATACCTGAGTAGTCGAGGGCTGACACAGAAACGGCCCAAACGCGTCTAGTAGTAAGGTTGTGACGCCCCCAAAATAGATATACAACACCCATTCTGAGTCGCCAAATACATGGTATAAAAAGCAAACTACAACTTCAATAATACAATTGTCGTGCAAAATACGACAACACATACTGTGAGTTTAAATACAAATATTGTCTTCTAGACAATATACACGCTCAAATAAGTCCTCATTATAATTATTCAAACACTATTTTACAGAAATAGTGAGGACTGCTAAAACATCTTTCTAGAACCATCACTCTATACCCCGACTAGATCCTACTATGTTCTCACCTCCTGAGAAGAAAAATGGAACAAAAAGGAAAAAGGTGAGCTCAACTAGCCTAGTAAAGAATATTATGACTAAGATAATATACAACAAATTATCATTAGTATTCAACAGGGAAAAATCTGATAGAATATAATCGACAACAAGTTTTAGATCAACAACTGCAGCGAAAACAGCAAACCATTAGAAGAGTCAAGTAGAGAATGAATTCTACTATCTTCTAAGATTTAAAAGTCCATCATCAATATTTTATCCATGTAACATCAATTAATAATCATCTTTAACCAAATATTCATCTTTGCACTACAGGCCAAAGATATTCATTTGTATCACCAGTCAGTCATGGTCATCTCAACACCTGTTCATCTTTGCACTACAGGCCAAAGATATTCAGTAGTATCATCATTTAGGACTGAGGATGATGAAAAATATTTTAAAGAAAACGAATCCAGTGAGATAAAAGAACAAATATTAGGGATTCATATTACAGTTTATCCAAGTTTAATAATACCCCATAATAACCAATTTTGAACCAGAATTCAAAAATAAAGATCAAAACATGAATATAATCAAAGATAGTAACCATAATAGACAACTTGGACAAAAAGAAGAAATTTTTTTTTCGGTAAATAGTGCCGTATTCGTGAATAGTGCCGTATACGTGAATAGTAACCCCGACACAAAAAGTTTTAAATTTGATAAAAAGTTCATATCAATATTTCAGCATAATGATATTGAAGAAAATAATATCATTTAAGAAGAAAATAATATCCCTTACCTCAAAATATCAGTACTTTTGATCAGAATATCGGTATAAGGCTGAAGGAAACTTGTACTGATGAATAAAAACTCACAAAGTATCTAAATACTCATAAAATACACTCAATAATCTAGAGAGAGAGAAAGAGAGAAAACTTATTTTTCTGGTGTGATTTTCAATTCTAACTTAGCCCTCTATTTATAGAAAAATGTTAGCACGCCGAAGCAGACTTAACCTGCAACCTGATGGCTTTACCAGCTACTATTCCCACCCACCACATTTGAATAAAAATCTCAGCACATTTTCACCAACCAAAAGTGGTGCCCACCAATTCTAGAATTTTCCACCAAAATGACAAATTCCGCAACTTCTACAATTTCTGAACTAGTCATCTCGTAAAATTCATAACAAATTATACGTTCATTTTTAACGGTTCAAAATTTGTGGACATATACTCAACTTATATATAAATAAAATATCCAAAAATTACCACGATCCAACGGTCGGATTAAAAATTATAACCCCCGCAATATTTCTCAAAACCCCTGATTTGATTTTTAATACCTCCATTCCGATAAAAATACTGATAAAACACCTCAACATTAACTTCTTCATTTTTAACCACAATAAATATATCCAACATTTATATCCACATAGAATAAATATTTCCTTATCATATGAATTAATAATTAATTATTCACAAATAATATTACAGAATCACATTTATGACAACCAGGCCGTTCCCAAGAAAGAGGGGGCTTTCCAATAAGGATTTCTCCTTAATAGCGCGCAATTAGATGACCAAACCTCTCCTTAGACAGAACTTTCTAGACATTGCCAATAATGCTATCTAATAATATTATTCAAATAATATGAATTATTGATCTGATAATAGAAAATACTGTGCAGCAACAATTATTGAAATAACAATAATATAAAATATCGATGCAGCAATTATTGAATCAATAAAATAAAATATTGAACAGTAACTACTGTAACAATTATTGAGTAGTGCCTTCTTACGCAAGAATCAATAATTAGTGCAATACCGTGTGCTACTGTATTTTAACCACCAGGTATTCCAACAGTATTAACGGTAACAACTACGCCGTTATTTATAAACAACTTATACTTGTCATTTTCTTCATCCATTCACTTTCCGTTATGGGTCCCACATAAGGCTGCGCCATCGTACGAATATTCCCCGACAGCAAGAATATTCCACGACCAAACGAATATTCACCGACCAAAAATGAATATTTTATAACCACTTGCTTATTTAAAATATTTGCGCATTTTACCCATAACTAACCACATTAATCAAATCAACCCTTTCTATTTCAAAATAATAAATAGAGGAAATTTAATTTCATTTATTAATAAGTTGGGATCTTACAACCTCCCCTCCTTATGAAATTTCGTCCTTGAAATTGACGTACATACCTGATGCTTCGAAAAGGTGAGGATACCTCGCTTTCATTTTTGATTCCAACTCCCAGGTCATTTCTTCAAAAGCATAGTTTCTCCACAAAACCTTAACTTGTGGTATAACCTTCATGCGTAGAACATGCTCTTTCCTATCCAAGATCTTAACAGGTACCTCCTCGTACGTTAAATCTTTGGCTATCTCGTCTGGTTCTAACTCAATTATGTGGTTCGGGTCTTTCACATATTTATGAAGCACAGATATGTGAAAAACATTATGAACACGAGACATGCTTGGAGGTAATGCGAGTCGATATGTCACATTTCCTATTCGGTCAAGAATTTCAAATGGACCAACAAATCGTGGATTGAGCTTTCCTCTCTTCCCAAATCTTGTAACTCCTTTCCATGATGCAACACGTAACAATACATAATCCCCAATACTAAATTCTACATCCTTTCGATGAAGATCCGCATAACTCTTTTGTCGATCCTGTGACATTTGTATACGTTGTCGAATCGTTTGGATCTTATCTGTAGTTATGCGTACCAATTCTGGTCCTAACAACGTTGCTTCACCCACCTCGTCCCAGCATACTGGAGAACGACACTTTCGTCCATACAAGGCTTCAAATGGAGCCATACCTATACTTGCCTGATAACTGTTGTTGTAGGAGAATTCCACCAATGGCAAGTACTTATCCCAACTTTCTTTAAAATCTAGAACACAGAGTCTTAATAGATCTTCAAGGGTTTGAATAGTCCTCTCTGATTGCCTATCCGTTTGAGGATGGTATGCTGAACTGAATCGTAAATCCGTGCCCATAACTTTCTGCAAGCTAACCCAAAATTATGAAGTGAATCTTGGGTCACGATCAGAAACTATGGATACTGGCATGTCATACAATCTTACAATCTCATTTACGTACATATTAGCAAGACGTTCAAGGGAATAAGTCTCACGTATAGGTAAGAAATGGGCAGACTTGGTTAATCTATCAACAATAACCCAAATCACATCTATGCCTTGAGAAACCTTGGGAAGACCCGTAACGAAATTTATGGTAATGTGTTCCCACTTCCATTTCGAAATCTCAAGTGGTTGCAATGGACCCTTTGGTACTTGATGCTCCACTTTTACACGTTGACAAGTTAAACACCTCGAGATAAACTCCGCGATCTCTCTTTTTATATTGCTCCACCAAAATGTATGTCAAAGATCGTGATACATTTTGGTACTCCCAGGATGGATTGCAAACGGTGTATTGTGTGCCTCCATCATGATTTTATGCTTCAAGTCAAAATCGTTAGGAACACAAAGTCTGGAGTTGACTCGAAGTATTCCTTCTTCATCGATTCTTGCTTCTGGAATAGCACCTTCTTGCGCTTTTTTCTTCATACGCATCAGCTCCATATCCTTAGCTTGAGCAGCTTTAACTTGTCAATTAAAGTCGGTTCTACTCGTATATTTGATATCATTATGTTGGTACTTGGAGCCTTCATCTCTATCTCCATCTTTTGTAAATTATACAAAATGGGCCTTTGTGTTAACAACATTGCACTCGTACCTACGTATGATCTTCTACTCAATGCGTCAGCTACTACGTTCGCTTTTCCAAGATGATATTGAATGGTATGATCGTAATCTTTCAACAGCTCAAGCCAACGTCGTTATCACATGTTGAGTTCCTTTTGGGTGAAGAAATATTTGAGACTTTTATGATACGTATAGATCTCCACTTTCTCCCCATACAGGTAGTGTCTCCAAATCTTTAACGCAAAAACGACTGCTGCCAACTCCAAATCAGGAGTAGGATAATTCCTCTCATATTCTTTGAGTTGTCGCGAGGCATAGGCTATGACTTTCCCATGTTGCATGAGAACACATCCTAACCCTTTGCCTGAAGCATCGCTGTAGATAACAAATCCATCCGAAACAGATGGTATTGTCAGAACAGGTGCCGAAATGAGTCTCCTCTTGAGTTCTTGAAAACTCTTCTCACAATCCTCGCTCCAACCGAATTTTGTATCCTTCCGAGTCAGCTGAGTTAATGGAGTAGCGATTCTAGAAAATCCTTCCACGAATCTCTGATAATACCCAGCTAAGCCCAGAAAGCAACGTACTTCGGTCACCGACTTCGGTTGCTCCCAACTTTGTATGGCTTCAATCTTCGCCGGGTCGACAGATACTCCATGTTTTGACACCACGTGCCCAAGGAATGCTACTTCCTCAAGCCAGAACTTGCATTTCTTCAATTTGGCATATAGCTTGTTTTCACGAAGCCTTTGCAGTACTAGCTTCAAATGGCGCTCATGATCTTCACGGCTTTTGGAATAGATGAGGATGTCATCAATAAAGACAACAACAAACTGATCTAAATATTCTTTGAATACACGGTTCATCATATCCATGAAAGCAGCAGGAGCATTAGTCAATTCAAAAGACATGACTAAGAATTCATAATGCCCGTACCGAGTTCTGAAGGCAGTCTTTGAAATATTCTCAGTTTTAATCTTCAGCTGATGATATCCAGAACGAAGGTCGATCTTTGAAAAGAATTGTGCTCCTTGTAACTGGTCGAACAGGTCATCAATGCGAGGTAGCGGATACCTATTCTTGATGGTGACATGGTTCAATTCCCTATAGTAAATACAAAGTCGCATACTCCCGTCTTTCTTGTTTACGAATAAAACAGGAGCACCCCAAGGAGATGTACTAGGACAAATAAAACCGATGTCCAACAACTCCTGTAGTTGAACCTTTAACTCCTGAAGTTCAATAGGAGCCATTCGATATGGGGTTTTAGAAATGGGCTTTGTACCAGGTTCAAGGTCAATAAAGAATTCAACTTCACGTTCTGGGAGTAGACCGGAAAGTTCTTCAGGAAATACATCAGGAAATTCACTAACAACGGAAATAGTATTCAAATCTGACGTGTTTTTGTTCAAGTCTGTGACATGGGCTAAGAAAGCTTGACATCTATTTTTCAATAAACGAATAGCTTTATGGCTTGATATGATAGTGATTGACTTTAATGGTTTGGTTGTTTGAATTCGCATAATAGGTTGGTTAGGAATATGAAAACTAACAACCTTACAAAAATAATCAATTTTAGCATGATGCGTGGTTAACCAATCAATCCTTAAAATCACATCAAATGTAAGAATTTTTAACGAAATAAGGTCGGCATGTAATGTGATGGTACCGACTTGAATCAAGCAAGATTTATAGACAGTAGTTGTAATGAAAGTTTCTCCTAACGGAGTTTCAACAGATAAGTCAAAGTCTAATTTCTCCGAAGTCAAGTTCAAACGTTGAGCACAAGCAGGAGAGATAAAAGAATGGGTAGAGCCGGTATCTAATATGGTATATGTAAGACCCCGAATTTTATGAAATAAAAGTATTCAATTTTTCTTATAATTACTATTCAGTAAATGGTTAAATTGATAAATGTTAAAGTTAAGGGTGATATATGATTTTTTTTCAAAATACACAAGTGGTTATAAAATAATCATTGTTGTCGGGGAATATTCGTTTGGTCGTGAAATATTCTTTCTGTCGGGGAATCTTCGTACGACGGCGCAGCTATTTGTGGGCCCCATAACGAATAACTGTCGGATGAAGAAAACGATAAATTTGAGTTTTTACAAATAACGACGTAGTTGTTACCGTTAACACTGTTGGAATACCCGGTGGTTAAAATACAGTAATACGCGTTATTGCACAGTAGCACACGGTATTGCATAGTATTTTTGAAATTATTAATTCTTACGTAAGAAGGCACTACTGAATAATTGTTACAGTAATTACTGTTCAATATTTTATTATTGATCCAATAATTGCTGCGTTGATATTTTATATTATTGTTGTTTCAATAATTGTTGCTGCACAGTATTTTCCATTATCAGATCAATAATTCATATTATTTGAATAATATTATTAGATAACATTATTGGCAATGTCTAGAAAGTTCTGTCTAAGGAGAGGTTTGGTCATCTAATTGCGCGCTAGTAAGGAGAAATCCTTATTGGAAAGCCCCCTCTTTCCTGGGAACGGCCTGGTTGTCATAAATGTGATTCTGTAATATTATTTGTGAATAATTAATTATTGATTCATATGATAAGGAAATATTTATTTTATGTGGATATAAATGAGGGATATATTTTTGTAGTTAAAAATGAAGGAGTTAATGTTGAGATTTTTATCAGTATTTTTGTCGGAATGGAGGTATTAAAAATTAGAGTTTTTGAGATATTTTGCGGGGGTTATAATTTTTAATCCGACCGTTGGATCGTGGTAATTTTTGGATATGTTATACATATATAAGTTGAGTATATGTCCACAAATTTTGAACCGTTAAAAATGAACGTATGATTTGTTATGAATTTTAAGAGGTGGCTGATTCGGAAATCAGGTTATAAATCATTTTTGGTGGAAAATTCTAGAATTGGTGGGCCCCACTTGTGGTTGGTGAAGAAATGTGCTGAATTATATTTCAAATGTGGTGGGTGGGAATAGTAGCAGGTAAAGCCATCAGGTTGCAGGTCAAACCTACCAAAATTTTCCTATAAATAGAGGGCTAAGTTAGAATTGAAAATCACACCAGAAACATAAGCTTTCTCTCTTTCTCTCTCTATATTATGAAGCATATTTTGTGAGTATACTTTGAGAGTTGCTATTCAGTGCAAGTTTTCTTCAGCCTTATACCGATCAGAAGTACTGCTCTTTTGAGGTAAGGGATTGTAAGGGATAGTAAGGGATTTTAAGGGTTGTTATGATTTTCAGTTTCGTAATTTTTCTGATCTTCAAAAATTCTGGAAAAATTTGAAATGATATTTTGATGAGTTTTCTTGATTGTGTCCAAAAATGGTAATTTTTGGATGTATAGATTGAGAGTTATGAATTTTATGAGAAAAGATTATTTTAAAAGTAACCGCTTATAATTTCTTGTGGTTAACTCCAAAATTGATGAAATTTTTATTGGGAGTACATGTATATGATAGGAGTGTACTCTGTGAATTTCGAAATTTTTGGATAAAAGTACAATTTATGATAAATATCTAAATATTCGGCGGTTTTGGCCATATGAAAAATAGTAAATGAGTTTTAAAAATTCTGAGAAAAATATATGTTCAATATGGGACTATATTCTGCTAAATCTCAGAAAAGAAATATTTTTGGAACTGATTTGATATTTTTTATGTAAATAGACTAGTTATGAGTAAATGAATTAAATATGTTTTGTGAAGAAAGAAAATTGGAAAAATAGGATTTTATGGCTTGAGAATCCTATATGAGGTATATGCAGATTTTTGATGAGGATTTTTGGTTATTGGTGATGAAATCTTATGAGTTTGGCATTTTAGAATGATTAAATGATTTATTTAGTAAAGTGTAAACAATTAAAATAAATTGTTTATAAATTTAAGAAATGTTATTCTTTCAATATCATTATACCAAAATATTGGTATAGATTTTATTGTAAAATTTTTATCTTTTGTGTTGGGGTTACTATTCACGAGTTACTATTCATGAGTTACTATTCACGAGTTACTATTCACGAGTTACTATTCATAATAAAATTGGTTTCTTTTTCTGACCAAATTATAGTTGAGTTATGAATATTACTCTTGAGATTAAATCTATATGTTGATCATATTGTTTTTATTATCATATATAACATTTTTATAACCTTGATGTTGAAATTCTCTTTCACTGGAGTGTAAAGATGGGTAGATTATTGGTATGATCATGACTAGGGTTCTCTTTGGCCTGTAGTGTAAAGTTGAATTGTGACTGGTATGATCATGACCATTGAATTTATAATTGAATATCTTAAGCTTAAGTGCAAAGGTGAATTGATCAACATGGTTATAATTATTGTTTATATAAATTCTAAAATGATTATAATTCTTTGAGATATTAATATATTTGGCATGTAGTGCAAATATGAACTGTTGATGAATATATTTGGCCTGTAGTGCAAATATGAACTGTTGATGAATATCTTTGGCCTGTAGTGCAAAGATGATATGTTGTTGAATATCTTTGGCCTGTAGTGCAAAGATGAACTGTTGTTGAATATCTTTGGCCAGTAGTGCAAAGATAAACTGTTGACGAATATCTTTGGCCCGTAGTGCAAAGATGGATTTGTTAGTATGATTATAAACAGGAATTCTGATTTGGTATAACCATGATCTTTGATGTTTCAGGTAAAGACAGGTGATGAAAAATATTCTTCGTCCTGGGTGCGAAGAAAAATTTATAGTCACAATTATGATTATGAGTTATTCATATGATTGTGGAAAGGAACTGTTGAGTGATGTTACATGGATAAAATATTGTTGGTGGATTTTTAACATGGAGAAGATAATAGACTTTATAGTCTATTTGACTCTTCTAATGGATTGCTCGTTCCGCTGCAACTATGGTTGAAATTTTTATCATTTACCATATGTTCTAAATCTCTGATTTATTATTGATGAAGGCTATTGATAATTTAATTATCTTTAGTCATGATATTCTTTACTGAGCTAGTTGTGCTCACCCTTTTGCTTCACAATTCCTTTCAGGTAATAAGAGTGTAGCTGGGTCGAGCGGGGGTAACAAGGGAATAGAACGGTGGTCATCATTTAGTAGTTATATTTGGTGAAGAAAATAGGGTGAGGCGAACCCAACGTTGGAAGGGTGTTTTGTCACTATCATACAAGATGTCTAATGACATACAACCTCGTGTCATCATAAGACAGGGTTGTGCTCATCCACTTGCTGAGTATATCTATGGGCACTACCTATATAATCTTGGTGTTTGTTTGAAGTATAATTCTCAATTAGAGACAGTGGAGATAATGATAAGTCAAGAGAAGACTCACCATTGGGAAGAATATGATAGTAATCTTCTCGTTTTTCTTTGGGGTCTATTGGGTCAACCAAGGATAATTCTGTGGCCATATGATATCTATCATAACCTAGACGCGTGGCCTCCCATGTACGAAGGTTTCCTTGAGCACTTCCCAAAGATTCTAATTTCTAGAACAGTTTTTGACTATACCTTTATGTAAGGTACCTTTGTGAAGTGCTGATACATGATGGTGTCCAATGTCACATTTGGTATATATTTGTATCCAAACTCACAGCATATGTGTTGTTGTATTTTGCACGACAATTGTTGTAATAAAGTTGTAGTTGTTTTCTGTACCATGTATTTGACGACTCAGAATGGGTTGGATGGAATGGACCTATTTTGGGGTCGTTACATTTGGTATCAGAGCTTGGGGATATGATCTCTGGCGGAGATCGGGGAATACAACTAGGAGGGGAGAGATGAGTAAATCCTTCGCTAGTGTGTCCTACCTAAGCTTATTTGTTGGTCAGTCATAATATTGGGATATTATGTGATATGTTAATTTGTTAAATTAACCCTTGTTTTGAAGCTGTATTCTAGAATGATATTTGAAATACAGGAGATGAGCAATGGAGAAATTATGATGACAGGGAAGATGGAATCTGAAATGAAAGGAAGGTATTCTCAATTCTTTGAAATACCAGGTACGTAAATTTCGAGGACGAAATTTCATAAGGAGGGGAGATTGTAAGACCCCGAATTTTATGAAATAAAAGTATTCAATTTTTCTTATAATTACTATTCAGTAAATGGTTAAATTGATAAATGTTAAAGTTAAGGGTGATATATGATTTTTTTTCAAAATACACAAGTGGTTATAAAATAATCATTGTTGTCGGGGAATATTCGTTTGGTCGTGGAATATTCTTTCTGTCGGGGAATATTCGTACGACGGCGCAGCTATTTGTGGGCCCCATAACGAATAACTGTCGGATGAAGAAAACGACAAATTTGAGTTTTTACAAATAACGGCGTAGTTGTTACCGTTAACACTGTTGGAATACCCGGTGGTTAAAATACAGTAATACGCGTTATTGCACAGTAGCACACGGTATTGCATAGTATTTTTGAAATTATTGATTCTTACGTAAGAAGGCACTACTCAATAATTGTTACAGTAATTACTGTTCAATATTTTATTATTGATTCAATAATTGCTGCGTTGATATTTTATATTATTGTTGTTTCAATAATTGTTGCTGCACAGTATTTTCCATTATCAGATCAATAATTCATATTATTTGAATAATATTATTAGATAACATTATTGGCAATGTCTAGAAAGTTCTGTCTAAGGAGAGGTTTGGTCATCTAATTGCGCGCCAGTAAGGAGAAATCCTTATTGGAAAGCCCCCTCTTTCCTGGGAACGGCCTGGTTGTCATAAATGTGATTCTGTAATATTATTTGTGAATAATTAATTATTGATTCATATGATAAGGAAATATTTATTTTATGTGGATATAAATGAGGGATATATTTTTGTGGTTAAAAATGAAGGAGTTAATGTTGAGATTTTTATCAGTATTTTTGTCGGAATGGAGGTATTAAAAATCAGGGTTTTTGAGATATTTTGCGGGGGTTATAATTTTTAATCCGACCGTTGGATCGTGGTAATTTTTGGATATGTTATACATATATAAGTTGAGTATATGTCCACAAATTTTGAACCGTTAAAAATGAACGTATGATTTGTTATGAATTTTAAGAGATGACTGATTCAGAAATCAGGTTATAAATCATTTTGGTGGAAAATTCTAGAATTGGTGGGCCCCACTTGTGGTTGGTGAAGAAATGTGCTGAATTATATTTCAAATGTGGTGGGTGGGAATAGTAGCAGGTAAAGCCATCAGGTTGCAGGTCAAACCTACCAAAATTTTCCTATAAATAGAGGGCTAAGTTAGAATTGAAAATCACACCAGAAACATAAGCTTTCTCTCTTTCTCTCTCTATATTATGAAGCATATTTTGTGAGTATACTTTGAGAGTTGCTATTCAGTGCAAGTTTTCTTCAGCCTTATACCGATCAGAAGTACTGCTCTTTTGAGGTAAGGGATTGTAAGGGATAGTAAGAGATTTTAAGGGTTGTTATGATTTTCAGTTTCGTAATTTTTCTGATCTTCAAAAATTCTGGAAAAATTTGAAATGATATTTTGATGAGTTTTCTTGATTGTGTCCAAAAATGGTGATTTTTGGATGTATAGATTGAGAGTTATGAATTTTATGAGAAAAGACTATTTTAAAAGTAACCGCTTATAATTCCTTGTGGTTAACTCCAAAATTGATGAAATTTTTATTGGGAGTACATGTATATGATAGAAGTATACTCTGTGAATTTCAGAAATTTTTGGACAAAAGTACAATTTTTGATAAATGTCTAAATATTCGGCTATTTTGGCCATATGAAAAATAGTAAATGACTTTTAAAAATTCTGAGAAAAATATATGTTCACTATGGGACTATATTATGCTAAATCTCAGAAAAGAAATATTTTTGGAACTGATTTGGTATTTTTCATGAAAATAGTCTAGTTATGAGTAAATGAATTAAATATGTTTTGTGAAGAAAGAAAATTGGAAAAATAGGATTTTATGGCTTGAGAATCCTATATGAGGTATATGCAGATTTTTGATGAGGGTTTTGGTTATTGATGATGAAATCTTATGAGTTTGGCATTTTATGATGATTAAATGCATTATTTAGTAAAGTGTAAACAATTAAAATAAATTGTTTATAAATTTAAGAAATGTTATTCTTTCAATATCATTATACCGAAATATTGGTATGATTTTATTGTAGAATTTTTATCTTTTGTGTTGGGGTTACTATTCACGAGTTACTATTCATGAGTTACTATTCACGAGTTACTATTCACGAGTTACTATTCATAATAAAATTGGTTTCTTTTTCTGACCAAATTATAGTTGAGTTATGAATATTACTCTTGAGATTAAATCTATATGTTGATCATATTGTTTTTATTATCATATATAACATTTTTATAACCTTGATGTTGAAATTCTCTTTCACTGGAGTGTAAAGATGGGTAGATTATTGGTATGATCATGACTAGGGTTCTCTTTGGCCTGTAGTGCAAAGTTGAATTGTGACTGGTATGATCATGACCATTGAATTTATAATTGAATATCTTAAGCTTAAGTGCAAAGGTGAATTGATCAACATGGTTATAATTATTGTTTATATAAATTCTGAAATGATTATAATTCTTTGAGATATTAATATATTTGGCCTGTAGTGCAAATATGAACTGTTGATGAATATATTTGGCCTGTAGTGCAAATATGAACTGTTGATGAATATCTTTGGCCTGTAGTGCAAAGATGATATGTTGTTGAATATCTTTGGCCTGTAGTGCAAAGATGAACTGTTGTTGAATATCTTTGGCCAGTAGTGCAAAGATAAACTGTTGATGAATATCTTTGGCCCGTAGTGCAAAGATGGATTTGTTAGTATGATTATAAACAGGAATTGTGATTTGGTATAACCATGATCTTTGATGTTTCAGGTAAAGACAGGTGATGAAAATATTCTTCGTCCTGGGTGCGAAGAAAAATTTATAGTCACAATTATGATTATGAGTTATTCATATGATTGTGGAAAGGAACTGTTGAGTGATGTTACATGGATAAAATATTGTTGGTGGATTTTTAACATGGAGAAGATAATAGACTTTATAGTCTATTTGACTCTTCTAATGGATTGCTCGTTCCGCTGCAACTATGGTTGAAATTTTTATCATTTACCATATGTTCTAAATCTCTGATTTATTATTGATGAAGGCTATTGATAATTTAATTATCTTTAGTCATGATATTCTTTACTGAGCTAGTTGTGCTCACCCTTTTGCTTCACAATTCCTTTCAGGTAATAAGAGTGTAGCTGGGTCGAGCGGGGGTAACAAGGGAATAGAACGGTGGTCATCATTTAGTAGTTATATTTGGTGAAGAAAATAGGGTGAGGCGAACCCAACGTTGGAAGGGTGTTTTGTCACTATCATACAAGATGTCTAATGACATACAACCTCGTGTCATCATAAGACAGGGTTGTGCTCATCCACTTGCTGAGTATATCTATGGGCACTACCTATATAATCTTGGTGTTTGTTTGAAGTATAATTCTCAATTAGAGACAGTGGAGATAATGATAAGTCAAGAGAAGACTCACCATTGGGAAGAATATGATAGTAATCTTCTCGTTTTTCTTTGGGGTCTATTGGGTCAACCAAGGATAATTCTGTGGCCATATGATATCTATCATAACCTAGACGCGTGGCCTCCCATGTACGAAGGTTTCCTTGAGCACTTCCCAAAGATTCTAATTTCTAAAACAGTTTTTGACTATACCTTTATGTAAGGTACCTTTGTGAAGTGCTGATACATGATGGTGTCCAATGTCACATTTGGTATATATTTGTATCCAAACTCACAGCATATGTGTTGTTGTATTTTGCACGACAATTGTTGTAATAAAGTTGTAGTTGTTTTCTGTACCATGTATTTGACGACTCAGAATGGGTTGGATGGAATGGACCTATTTTGGGGTCGTTACATTTGGTATCAGAGCTTGGGGATATGATCTCTGGCGGAGATCGGGGAATACAACTAGGAGGGGAGAGATGAGTAAATCCTTCGCTAGTGTGTCCTACCTAAGCTTATTTGTTGGTCAGTCATAATATTGGGATATTATGTGATATGTTAATTTGTTAAATTAACCCTTGTTTTGAAGCTGTATTCTAGAATGATATTTGAAATACAGGAGATGAGCAATGGAGAAATTATGATGACAGGGAAGATGGAATCTGAAATGAAAGGAAGGTATTCTCAATTCTTTGAAATACCAGGTACGTAAATTTCGAGGACGAAATTTCATAAGGAGGGGAGATTGTAAGACCCCGAATTTTATGAAATAAAAGTATTCAATTTTTCTTATAATTACTATTCAGTAAATGGTTAAATTGATAAATGTTAAAGTTAAGGGTGATATATGATTTTTTTTCAAAATACACAAGTGGTTATAAAATAATCATTGTTGTCGGGGAATATTCGTTTGGTCGTGGAATATTCTTTCTGTCGGGGAATATTCGTACGACGGCGCAGCTATTTGTGGGCCCCATAACGAATAACTGTCGGATGAAGAAAACGACAAATTTGAGTTTTTACAAATAACGGCGTAGTTGTTACCGTTAACACTGTTGGAATACCCGGTGGTTAAAATACAGTAATACGCGTTATTGCACAGTAGCACACGGTATTGCATAGTATTTTTGAAATTATTGATTCTTACGTAAGAAGGCACTACTCAATAATTGTTACAGTAATTACTGTTCAATATTTTATTATTGATTCAATAATTGCTGCGTTGATATTTTATATTATTGTTGTTTCAATAATTGTTGCTGCACAGTATTTTCCATTATCAGATCAATAATTCATATTATTTGAATAATATTATTAGATAACATTATTGGCAATGTCTAGAAAGTTCTGTCTAAGGAGAGGTTTGGTCATCTAATTGCGCGCTAGTAAGGAGAAATCCTTATTGGAAAGCCCCCTCTTTCCTGGGAACGGCCTGGTTGTCATAAATGTGATTCTGTAATATTATTTGTGAATAATTAATTATTGATTCATATGATAAGGAAATATTTATTTTATGTGGATATAAATGAGGGATATATTTTTGTGGTTAAAAATGAAGGAGTTAATGTTGAGATTTTTATCAGTATTTTTGTCGGAATGGAGGTATTAAAAATTAGAGTTTTTGAGATATTTTGCGGGGGTTATAATTTTTAATCCGACCGTTGGATCGTGGTAATTTTTGGATATGTTATACATATATAAGTTGAGTATATGTCCACAAATTTTGAACCGTTAAAAATGAACGTATGATTTGTTATGAATTTTTAGAGGTGACTGATTCGGAAATCAGGTTATAAATCATTTTGGTGGAAAATTCTAGAATTGGTGGGCCCCACTTGTGGTTGGTGAAGAAATGTGCTGAATTATATTTCAAATGTGGTGGGTGGGAATAGTAGCAGGTAAAGCCATCAGGTTGCAGGTCAAACCTACCAAAATTTTCCTATAAATAGAGGGCTAAGTTAGAATTGAAAATCACACCAGAAACATAAGCTTTCTCTCTTTCTCTCTCTATATTATGAAGCATATTTTGTGAGTATACTTTGAGAGTTGCTATTCAGTGCAAGTTTTCTTCAGCCTTATACCGATCAGAAGTACTGCTCTTTTGAGGTAAGGGATTGTAAGGGATATTAAGAGATTTTAAGGGTTGTTATGATTTTCAGTTTCGTAATTTTTCTGATCTTCAAAAATTCTGGAAAAATTTGAAATGATATTTTGATGAGTTTTCTTGATTGTGTCCAAAAATGGTGATTTTTGGATGTATAGATTGAGAGTTATGAATTTTATGAGAAAAGACTATTTTAAAAGTAACCGCTTATAATTCTTGTGGTTAACTCCAAAATTGATGAAATTTTTATTGGGAGTACATGTATATGATAGGAGTATACTCTGTGAATTTCGAATTTTTGGATAAAAGTACAATTTTTGATAAATGTCTAAATATTCGGCTATTTTGGCCATATGAAAAATAGTAAATGACTTTTAAAAATTCTGAGAAAAATATATGTTCACTATGGGACTATATTATGCTAAATCTCAGAAAAGAAATATTTTTGGAACTGATTTGGTATTTTTTATGAAAATAGACTAGTTATGAGTAAATGAATTAAATATGTTTTGTGAAGAAAGAAAATTGGAAAAATAGGATTTTATGGCTTGAGAATCCTATATGAGGTATATGCAGATTTTTGATGAGGGTTTTGGTTATTGGTGATGAAATCTTATGAGTTTGGCATTTTAGAATGATTAAATGCATTATTTAGTAAAGTGTAAACAATTAAAATAAATTGTTTATAAATTTAAGAAATGTTATTCTTTCAATATCATTATACCAAAATATTGGTATAGATTTTATTGTAAAATTTTTATCTTTTGTGTTGGGGTTACTATTCACGAGTTACTATTCATGAGTTACTATTCACGAGTTACTATTCACGAGTTACTATTCATAATAAAATTGGTTTCTTTTTCTGACCAAATTATAGTTGAGTTATGAATATTACTTTTGAGATTAAATCTATATGTTGATCATATTGTTTTTATTATCATATATAACATTTTTATAACCTGATGTTGAAATTCTCTTTCACTGGAGTGTAAAGATGGGTAGATTATTGGTATGATCATGACTAGGGTTCTCTTTGGCCTGTAGTGTAAAGTTGAATTGTGACTGGTATGATCATGACCATTGAATTTATAATTGAATATCTTAAGCTTAAGTGCAAAGGTGAATTGATCAACATGGTTATAATTATTGTTTATATAAATTCTAAAATGATTATAATTCTTTGAGATATTAATATATTTGGCATGTAGTGCAAATATGAACTGTTGATGAATATATTTGGCCTGTAGTGCAAATATGAACTGTTGATGAATATCTTTGGCCTGTAGTGCAAAGATGATATGTTGTTGAATATCTTTGGCCTGTAGTGCAAAGATGAACTGTTGTTGAATATCTTTGGCCAGTAGTGCAAAGATAAACTGTTGACGAATATCTTTGGCCCGTAGTGCAAAGATGGATTTGTTAGTATGATTATAAACAGGAATTGTGATTTGGTATAACCATGATCTTTGATGTTTCAGGTAAAGACAGGTGATGAAAATATTCTTCGTCCTGGGTGCGAAGAAAAATTTATAGTCACAATTATGATTATGAGTTATTCATATGATTGTGGAAAGGAACTGTTGAGTGATGTTACATGGATAAAATATTGTTGGTGGATTTTTAACATGGAGAAGATAATAGACTTTATAGTCTATTTGACTCTTCTAATGGATTGCTCGTTCCGCTGCAACTATGGTTGAAATTTTTATCATTTACCATATGTTCTAAATCTCTGATTTATTATTGATGAAGGCTATTGATAATTTAATTATCTTTAGTCATGATATTCTTTACTGAGCTAGTTGTGCTCACCCTTTTGCTTCACAATTCTTTTCAGGTAATAAGAGTGTAGCTGGGTCGAGCGGGGGTAACGAGGGAATAGAACGGTGGTCATCATTTAGTAGTTATATTTGGTGAAGAAAATAGGGTGAGGCGAACCCAACGTTGGAAGGGTGTTTTGTCACTATCATACAAGATGTCTAATGACATACAACCTCGTGTCATCATAAGACAGGGTTATGCTCATCCACTTGCTGAGTATATCTATGGGCACTACCTATATAATCTTGGTGTTTGTTTGAAGTATAATTCTCAATTAGAGACAGTGGAGATAATGATAAGTCAAGAGAAGACTCACCATTGGGAAGAATATGATAGTAATCTTCTCGTTTTTCTTTGGGGTCTATTGGGTCAACCAAGGATAATTCTGTGGCCATATGATATCTATCATAACCTAGACGCGTGGCCTCCCATGTACGAAGGTTTCCTTGAGCACTTCCCAAAGATTCTAATTTCTAGAACAGTTTTTGACTATACCTTTATGTAAGGTACCTTTGTGAAGTGCTGATACATGATGGTGTCCAATGTCACATTTGGTATATATTTGTATCCAAACTCACAGCATATGTGTTGTTGTATTTTGCACGACAATTGTTGTAATAAAGTTGTAGTTGTTTTCTGTACCATGTATTTGACGACTCAGAATGGGTTGGATGGAATGGACCTATTTTGGGGTCGTTACAGTATAAACTTCGCAAGAGTTTATGATTAGCTTACCCGTGATCACCTCGTTTGGGTTCCTCGCGTTTTGGGCAGTCACGACAAATGCCCTTCTAGGAACCACCGACTTTGACTTGTCTGGAACAGCCTTCGGAGTCACTATCCCCGTTGAACTTGGTTTCGTAACAAGACAATCTTTAGCTATATGACCTTCATTTCCACAATTATAACATACCTTGAATTGTTGTGGGCAGTTTGGGCTGATGTGTCCCTCCTTCCCGCATTTGTAACAAACGACCGGTGCTCGTTCTCCTCCCCTAAAAGCAGTTGATGTTTGTGCTGACGTCTTCACGTTATCATTGTTGTACCTTCTCTTCTTGAAATCTCCTCCCGACTCGCTCCTTCTATTATCACGGCCACGATTACCACCAGAGTGGTTACCGCTTTTGTCCGAATGTTTTCCTCCCTGCTGGTTTTTATTACTTCGATGACTGCCGCCACTGGTATGACCCTGGTTGTGGTCCCTCGGATGCACATACTCATTATCTCGCTCTAATAATTGATCCCTGTTTACAACATCTGGATATAAAAAAAATTTATGAGAGATAAGATATTGCTGAATCTCGGGTTTTAGACCTCTCAGAAATATCCTTGTCATTCGTTCCTCATTTTCGACCAAATGAGGTGCAAACCTGGATAACTCTGCAAACTTCGCCTCGTATTGGGACACCGTCATGTTGTTTTGTTCCAGTCTGATAAACTCCACCTCCTTTATATGATGAATACTTTCAGGAAAGTACTTGTCATTGAATAGTTTCTGAAATGTTTCCCAGGACATGCTGAGTGCGTCAGGCTGGGTACGCTTCACAGACTCCCACTAGTAGTCTGCCTCACCGCGAAACATAAAGGTGGCGAATAGAACCTTCTGTTCCTCCGTGCATCCTAAGACATCGAATATCTTAGTAATTTGCTTGACCCACGTTTTAGCCGTGATCGGATCCGGCTTTCCCTTAAATTCTGGTGGTCCCAATTCTTTGAACTGCTTGGCTGTGACAAACCGCGTGTTGTTATCATTTTCACCCGTATTCTGCACACGAGTCTCCCTCGTCTGATTTTGCATGAACTGCAAAAAGCTCCTAAACATTCCATCATTCATCGTTTGCTTGGTAACGTTGTTTACAGGAGAAATATTGCCTTCCTGTTGCACGTTCCCCTGGGTGGTGATCAAAGGTGTCTCCACGGTCTGATTTACTCCATTATTAACGTTCTCAGCTGCCATTCTTAAATACTATCATAAAACAAGAGTTAATAGTCATGTCATATATTATCCCTATACTCTGACCGACCAAATAAATACCAAATAAACTTAGTCAGGTCATACTAGCGAAGGAATTCCCCGTCTCTCCCTTCCTAGTTCTTGTCTCACATCTCAGCCAGGGATCATATCCCTAAGCTTTGATACCAACTGTGATGCCCCCAAAATAGATATACAACACCCATTCTGAGTCGCCAAATTCATGGTACAAAAAGCAAACTAAAACTTCAATAATACAATTGTCGTGCAAAACACGACAACACATACTGTGAGTTTAAATACAAATATTTTCTTCTAGACAATATCCACATTCAAATAAGTCCTCATTAAAATTATTCAAACACTATTTTACAGAAATAGTGAGGACTGCTAAAACATCTTTCTAGAACCATCACTCCATACCCCGACTAGATCTTGCTATGTTCTCACCTCCTGAGAAGAAAAATGGAACAAAAAAGAAAAGGGTGAGCTCAACTAACCCAGTAAAGAATATTATGACTAAGATAATATACAATAAATTATCATTAGTATTCAACAGGGAAAAATCTGATAGAATATAATCGACAACAAGTTTTAGATCAACAACTGCAGCGGAAACAGCAAACCATTAGAAGAGTTAAGTAGAGAATGAATTCTACTATCTTCTAAGATTTAAAAGTCCATCATCAATATTTTATCCCTGTAACATCAATTAATAATCATCTTTAACCAAATATTCATCTTTGCACTACAGGCCAAAGATATTCATTTGTATCACCAGTCAGTCATGTTCATCTCAACACCTGTTCATCTTTACACTACAGGCCAAAGATATTCATCAGGTAATCATACATCTTTGTACTATAGGCCAAAGATATTCAGTAGTATCATCATTTAGGACTGAGGATGATGAAAAATATTTTAAAGAAAACGAATCCAGTGAGATAAAAGAACAAATATTAGGGATTCGTATTACAGTTTATCCAAGTTCAATAAAACCCCATAATAACCAATTTTGAAGCAGAATTCAAAAATAAAGATCAAAATATGGATACAATCAAAGATAGTAACCATAATAGACAACTTGGACAAAAAGAAAAAAATTTTATTTTTCGGTGAATAGTGTCGTATTCGTGAATAGTGCCGTATACGTGAATAGTAACCCCGACACAAAAAATTTCAAATTTGATAAAAAGTTCATATCAATATTTTAGCATAATGATATTGAAGAAAATAATATCATTTAAGAAGAAAATAATATCCCTTACCTCAAAATATCAGTACTTTTGATCAGAATATCGGTATAAGGCTGAAGGAAACTTGTACTGATGAATAAAAACTCACAAAGTATCTAAATACTCACAAAATACACTCAATAATCTAGAGAGAGAAAGAGAGAAAACTTGTTTTTCTGGTGTGATTTTCAATTCTAACTTAGCCCTCTATTTATAGGAAAATATTAGCACGCCGAAGCAGACTTAACCTGCAATGTAAGACCCCAACTTATTAATGAATAAAATTAAATTTTCTCTAAATATTATTGTGAATAATAAGGGGTTAATTTGATATAATACTTTAGTTATGGGTGAAATGTGTAAATTTTATAAAATAAGCAAGTGGTTATAAAATATTCATTTTATCGGGGAATATTCGTTTGGTCGTGGAATATTCTTGCTGTCGGAGAATATTCGTACGACGGCGCAGCCTTGTGTGGGCCCCATAACGGAAAGCGATTGGATGAAGAAAATAACAAGTATAAGTTGTTTATAAATAACGGCGTAGTTGTTACCGTTAATACTGTTGGAATACCCGATGGTTAAAATACAGTAGCACACGGTATTGCACCAATTATTGATTCTTACGTAAGAAGGCACAACTTAATAATTGTTACAGTAGTTATTGTTCAATATTTTATTTTATTGATTCAATAATTGATGCGTTGATATTTTATATTATTGTTATTTCAATAATTGTTACTGCACAGTATTTTTCATTATTAGATCAATAATTTATATTATTTGAATACTATTATTAGATAACATTATTGGCAATGTCTAGAAAGTTCTGTCTAAAGAGAGGTTTGGTCATCTAATTGCGCGCCAGTAAGGAAAAATCCTTATTGGAAAGCCCCCTCTTTCTTGGGAACGGTCTGGTTGTCATAAATGTGATTCTGTAATATTATTTGTGAATAATTAATTATTGATTCATATGATAAGAAAATATTTATTTTATGTGGATATAAATGAGAGATATATTTTTGTGGTTAAAAATGAAGGAGTTAATGTTGAGGTTTTTATCAGTATTTTTGTCGGAATGGAAGTATTAAAAATCAGGGTTTTTGAGTTATTTTGCGGGGGTTATAATTTTTAATCCGACCGTTGGATCGTGGTAATTTTTGGATATGTTATACATATATAAGTTGAGTATATGTCCACAAATTTTGAACCGTTAAAAATGAACGTATGATTTATTATGAATTTTACGAGATGACTGGTTCAGAAATTATTGAATTTTTAAAGTTTATCATTTTGGTGGAACATTCGAGAATTGGTGGGCCCCACTCTTGGTTGGTGAAGAAATATGTTGAGATTTTTATTCAAATGTGGTAGGCTTGAATAGTAGCAGGTAAAGCCATCAGGTTACAGGTTAAGTCAGCTTCGGCGTGCTAACATTTTTCTATAAATAGAGGGCTAAGTTAGAATTGAAAATCACACCAGAAACAAGTTTTCTCTCTTTTTCTCTCTAGATTATTGAGTGTATTTTGTGAGTATTTAGATACTTTGAGAGTTTCTATTCATCAAAGCAAGTTTCTTTCAGCCTTATACCGGTATTCCGACCAGAAGTACTAATATTTTGAGGTAAAGGATATTATCTTCTTCTTAAATGATATTTTCTTCAATATCATTATGCCGAAATATTGATATGAACTTTTTATCAAATTTGAAATTTTTTGTGTCGGGGTTACTATTCACGTATACGTTACGATTCACGTATACGGCATTATTCACGAATACGGCACTATTCACCTAAAAATAAAATTTTCTTCTTTTTGTCCAAGTTGTCTATTATGGTTACTATCTTTGATTGTATCCATGTTTTGATCTTTATTTTTGAATTCTGCTTCAAAATTGATTATTTTGGGGTATTATTGAACTTGGATAAACTGTAATACGAATCTCTAATATTTATTCTTTTATCTCACTGGATTCGTTTTCTTTAAAATATTTTTCATCATCCTCAGTCCTAAATGATGATACTACTGAATATCTTTGGCCTGTAGTGCAAAGATGTATGATTACTTGATGAATATCTTTGGCCTGTAGTGCAAAGATGAACAGGTGTTGAGATGAACATGACTGACAGGTGATATAAATGAATATCTTTGGCCTGTAGTGCAAAGATGAATATTTGGATAAAGATGATTATTAATTGATGTTACAGGGATAAAATATTGATGATGGACTTTTAAATCTTAGAAGATAGTAGAATTCATTCTCTACTTGACTCTTATAATGGTGTGTTGTTTCCGCTGCAGTTGTTGATCTAAAACTTGTTGTCGATTATATTCTGTCAGATTTTTCCCTGTTGAATACTAATGATAATTTTTTGTATATTATCTTAGTCATAATATTATTTACTGGGCTAGTTGAGCTCACCCTTTTCCTTTTGTTCTATTTTTCTTCTCAGGAGGTGAGAACATAGCAGGATCTAGTCGGGGTATGGAGTGATGATTCTAGAAAGATGTTTTAGCAGTCCTCACTATTTCTGTAAAATAGTGTTGAAATAATTGTAATGAGTACTTATTTGAGTGTGGATATTGTCTAGAAGACAATATTTATATTTGAACTCACAGTATATGTTGTCGTATTTTACACGACAATTGTATTATTGAAGTTGTAGTTTGCTTTCTGTACCATGTATTTGGCGACTCAGAATGTGTGTTATATACCTATTTTGGGGGCGTCACATGCAACCTGATGACTTTACCTGCTACTATTCCCACCCACCACATTTGAATAAAAATCTCAGCACATTTTCACCAACCAAAAGTGGTGGCCACCAATTCTAGAATTTTCCACCAAAATGACAAATTCCGCAACTTCTACAATTTCTGAACCAGTCATCTCGTAAAATTCATAACAAATCATACGTTCATTTTTAACGGTTCAAAATTTGTGAACATATACTCAACTTATATATGAATAACATATCCAAAAATTACCACGATCCAACGGTCGGATTAAAAATTATAACCCCCGCAATATTTCTCAAAAACCCTGATTTGATTTTTAATACCTCCATTCCGATAAAAATACAGATAAAACACCTCAACATTAACTCCTTCATTTTTAACCACAATAAATATATCCAACATTTATATCCATATAGAATAAATATTTCCTTATCATATGAATCAATAATTAATTATTCACAAATAATATTACAGAATCACATTTATGACAACCAGGCCGTTCCCAGGAAAGAGGGGACTTTCTAATAAGGATTTCTCCTTACTAGCGTGCAATTAGATGACCAAACCTCTCCTTAGACAGAGCTTTCTAGACATTGCCAATAATGTTATCTAATAATATTATTCAAATAATATGAATTATTGATCTGATAATGGAAAATACTGTGCAGCAACAATTATTGAAACAACAATAATATAAAATATCAACGCAGCAATTATTGAATCAATAAAATAAAATATTGAACAGTAACTACTGTAACAATTATTGAGTAGTGCCTTCTTACGTAAGAATCAATAATTGGTGCAATACTGTGTGCTACTGTATTTTAACCACCAGGTATTCCAACAGTATTAACGGTAACTACGCCGTTATTTATAAACAACTTATACTTGTCGTTTTCTTCATCCATTAGCTTTCCGTTATGGGGCCCACACAAGGCTGCGCCGTCGTACGAATATTCCCCGACAGCAAGAATATTCCACGACCAAACGAATATTCACCGACCAAAAATGAATATTTTATAACCACTTGCTTATTTGAAATATTTGCGCATTTTACCCATAACTAACCACATTAATCAAATCAATCCTTTCTATTTCAAAATAATAAATAGAAGAAATTTAATTTTATTTATTAATAAGTTGGGGTCTTACAAAGGTACCCACCATCCGAATAATCTCGTCACGTAGAGTGGTGAACTGCTCCAGAGGGATTCCCGTACTCTCGACGGTGGCACTAGCTGCAATGTCTTGCGCAAGCTGATGTAGGCGAGAACGGTTGGGCAGGTCCCGACGACGAATAGCGGATCCGTCTCAAACCTCTCCAAGCAGGCAGCCACAACCCGCTAGAACAAAGCATCGTCTAAGCCAGCGCCTGTATGTGATGGTCCCACGGGGGCTCTCGAACGCAGACGATGGTTAGAACCTACAAAAATAAATATAACATGAATAATATTATAATTAAGTTTACTTTATTCATAAAAAAAGAAATAAACTAAAATATTATACCTCTAGGCAGTGCATAGGCTGGTATCCTCGACAACCCCAACACTCGATATCGGCCAGTAGTGCTAGTGGGAGTATCCTAAGACGCGACCTAAAGAGTCGTCTCCTTATCCTGAGATAAACTAATCTCAGGTGGAGGGACGGTGGGATCAGCCGTCTCAGCATCGCCCCTAGCAGTCTGTAACTCTGCTATACGTTGGATGCGGAGCTTCTCAAATCGGTCCTGTAATTTAATATATGTACATGTGAGGTAACTTTGTAACATCTTATAAATTACGTAATATGATCCTAAATTACAGAGATTATAGTAAATGTATTACCCGTATAGCTAATGATGCGGGAGACATCGTCGACCCTGAAGTACAATAGTAAATGTATTAACCTCCTGAAACGACTACGAGCCAGAAGTATGTAAAACTCGTAGCTGGCCTCGATTCTTCTTCATTTGCTCAGACTTGGTCTTGAAGGAAGCATCATCCTAATATTTACACATGGCAGCCCATGCTACATCTGATACTGCCGGCGGCTGATGCTGGCGTATAGTAGTCCCGGGCGATTCTTCTACTACCCGGACTACCCTCATATGCATCTCGTACAACCAGTCAGAATAGTTCTTTGAGATGTGTACAATAATAACGGTGTCACCATCTGCCTCAGCGATGTTGGGATCGTATCTATAATACCTCTATCAAACGGACATAACGTACGTATTATTAATTATTTAAACAATATGTAAATAACTTGAACCTTGATTTAGTATATGTAATTCGACTTACGTGAAACTCCCGCAACACTGTCACCATAAAGCTGGCATCGTAACGCGAGTACTGGCTAAATTGCATGCAGCCAGTCGGGAGATGCGCCAGGCATATGGCGTGTACGGTTTGCTTAGCGACCGAATCCATAATACTAGAAAACAAAATTTGTATGGAACATTTTAATTTATTAATCACATAATATTATCATTCTAATTGAACATATATAAGTGATATATTAAAGTTAAAACCTACCATGATGACTCGACATCAACGGGGCAGATGTCAGGAACCGCTGGCAGACAGCCTAATAGATCGAGGTTAGGCCCTCGCTGACGTCGACATCTAGCATCTGTATGTTTAATTAATATAGTTATGACATTGATATAGTTTCTGTAAATGAATGTTTAATATAGTTATGAAAAAAAGTGTTAACTCACTAACTGACGAAGACGACCCGCCTTGGGAGCCGTCACCCGATCCATCGTTGCCCCCACCACGGCCGCCTCCACCACTATGTCTAGGCATAGCTTTACTGTTGAAATAATAGACATAAATTTGTATTAGTGAAATTTCATTGCAATTATTCTAATGATTTGTTTTAGTTGTATAATATTTCATTGCAATTATTCTAATATTCCTAACTTCATCGACAAATTGTGGAAAATTGGCATCAAAATTCTTCCATTCATCCCCATCTGCTGGGTGAGTCAGCTGACCAGGCACGACATCCCTTATTTTATGCCAACTCATATGCTTTCTCATACCCGAGATTCAACCCCTTAACCATCTTCTTCACTTCATAGTAATTCGCGAGCAGAGTATTATTCCTATGTAAGAACTCGCTAAGAATATCAAGCAAATCATTGAATCCTCTCTCACTGGAGTCATGCTCATTCTTGAAATGTAAAAGCTTAGTAACTGCAAAAATCCTGGTGTGCTTGTCATTTCTAGGATAAAATGGAACACCCGATTCAGATAACAACTTGTAGAAAGCAGCTACTGAATCATTTGGCTTTTGCTGAGCACTGCTTGACATATGCTCATTTTCAGCCTAATCAATATTGGTAAGGCCATACGCATCAACCAACATCTGCACGACATCATAGTTATCTGATTGTGAATCCCGTGAACCGATTGGTCTACAGTACTATCTGTCCGGTCTCTAAACTCAGTTGATTCCCCGTGATGAATCCATACCAAATACCCATCCACAAAATCACGTGAATACAAGTCAAATTTAATTTCATCGGAAGTCTTCCATATCATGTTCTTACACTTGAAACACGGGTATCTCATCTTTCTGTTCGGATCATCAACATGTTCTATTGCTTTGTTTGTAAGACCCCAACTTATTAATGAATAAAATCAAATTTTCTCTAAATATTATTGTGAATAATAAGGTGTTAATTTGATATAATGCTTTGGTTATGGGTGAAATGTGCAAATTTTGCAAAATAAGCAAGTGGTTATAAAATATTCATTTGTTGTCGGGGAATATTCGTTTGGTCGTAGAATATTCTTTCTGTCGGGGAATATTCGTACGACGGTGCAGCTATTTGTGGGCCTCATAGCAGAAAACAGTTGGATGAAGATAACGATAAAATTGAGTTTTTATAAATAACTGCGTAGTTGTTACCGTTAATACTATTGGAATACCCGGTGGTTAAAATACAGTAGCACACGGTATTGCACCAATTATTAATTCTTACGTAAGAATGCACTACTCAATAATTGTTACAGTAGTTACTGTTCAATATTTTATTTTATTGATTCAATAATTGCTGCGTTGATATTTTATATTATTGTTGTCTCAATAATTGTTGCTGCACAGTATTTTCCATTATCAGATCAATAATTCAAATTATTTGAATAATATTATTAGATAGCATTATTGGCAATGTCTAGAAAGTTTTGTCTAAGGAGAGGTTTGGTAATCTAATTGCGCGCCAGTAAGGAGAAATCCTTATTGGAAAGCCCTCTCTTTTCTGGGAACGGCCTGGTTGTCATAATTGTGATTCTGGAATATTATTTGTGAATAATTAATTATTGATTTATATGATAAGGAAATATTTATGTAGATATA
Source organism: Panax notoginseng (assembly GCA_016801055.1). Taxonomy (NCBI): domain Eukaryota; kingdom Viridiplantae; phylum Streptophyta; class Magnoliopsida; order Apiales; family Araliaceae; genus Panax; species Panax notoginseng. Next base: position 227,958,672 of record CM029013.1, on the reverse strand, counting down.
AATGATGGATATATTTATTTTTATGTGGATAAAAATAAAGGAATTAATGTTGAGGTGTTTTATCAGTATTTTGTCGGTGTAGAGGTATTAAAATCATCCGTTTGTAGATTTTAGGCATTTTTTGATTGGAATTTGGAAAAAATTTCTTCTACAAAGTTGTAGATAATTAAATTTCCAATGGAAAACACGCGAGTTTCGAATTTTTCTGATAAACGGGCTATTTTCTATAAATTGTTGAAGTTTCGGAAAAATAAAATAATTTTTATTAAATTTATGGGGGGACCCACTTTTGGTTGGTGGAATACACACATGGGATGCTGAATTCTTCCAACATGGCTGCCCAAAAAATTCAAAGCATGCGTAGGAATTGTAATTAATAATAATATTATTTTATTATTTAGTCTCCTATGGCGTTCTATCATTTTTCTATAAATAGAGGGCTAAGTTAGAATTGAAAATCACACCAGAAATAAGTTTTCTCTCTTTTTCTCTCTATATTATCTAGCGTATTCTTGTGAGTATACTTTAAGTGTTGCTATACGGTGCAAGTTTCTGTCAACACTATATCCGAAATTCAGTCAGAAGTACGGTTATTTTGAGGTAAGGGATATTATTTTCTTCTTAAATGATATTATTTTTTTCAATATCATTATGCTGAAATATTGATATGAGCTATTTTTTATCAAATTTAGAATTTTTTGTGTCGGGGTTACTATTCACGTATATGGCACTATTCACGTATACGATACTATTTACGAATACGACACTATTCACCGAAAAATAAAATTTTCTTCTTTTTGTCCAAGATGTCTATTATGGTTACTATCTTTGATTGTATCCATGTTTTGATCTTTATTTTTAAATTCTGCTTCACAATTGATTATTATGAAGTATTATTGATCTTGGATAAACTGTTATACGAATCCCTACTATTTGTCCTTTCGCCTCACTGGATTCATTTTCTTTAAGATATTTTTCATCATCCTCAGTCCTAAATAATGATATTACTGAATATCTTTGGCCTGTAGTGCAAAGATGAATGATTAACTGATGAATATCTTTGGCCCGTAGTGCAAAGATGAACAGGTGTTGAGATGAACATGACCGACTGGTGATACAAATGAATATCTTTGGCCTGTAGTGCAAAGATGAATATTTGATTAAAGATGGTTATTGATTGTTGTTACAGGGATAAAATATTGATGATGGACTTTTAAATCTTAGAAGATAGTAGAACTCATTCTCTACTTGACTCTTCTAATGGTTTGCTGTTTCCGCTGCAGTTGTTGATCTAAAATTTGTTGTCTATTATATTTTATCAGATTTTTTCCTGTTGAAGACTAATGATAATTTGTTGTATATTATCTTAGTCATAATATTCTTTACTGGGCTAGTTGAGCTCACCCTTTTCCTTTTTGTTCCATTTTTCTTCTCAGGAGGTGAGAACATAGCAGGATCGAGTCGGGGTATGGAGTAATGGTTCTAGAAAGATGTTTTAGCAGTCCTCACTATTTCTGTAAAATAGTGTTTGAATAATTATAATGAGGATTTATTTGAGTGTGGATATTGTCTAGAAGACAATATTTGTATTTAAACTCACAGTATGTATTGTCGTATTTCACACGACATTTGTATTATTGAAGTTGTAGTTTGCTTTATGTATCATGTGTTTGGCGACTCAAAATGGGTGTTGTATACCTATTTTGGGGGCGTCACAGTTGGTATCAAAGCTTAGGGATATGGTCTCTGGCGGAGATCGGGGAATAGAACTAGGAGGGGAGAGATGAGTAAATCCTTCGCTAGTGTGTCCTATCTAAGCTTATTTGTTGGTCAGTCATAATATAGGGATATTATGTGATATGTTAATTTGTTTAATTAACCCTTGTTTTATGGCAGTATTTAAGAATGGCTACTGAGAACGTTAACAATGGAGTGTATGAGACTGTGGAACAACCTTTAGTTACGAACCAGGAGAACGTGCAACAGGAAGGCAATATTCCTCCTGTAAACAACACTACCGGGCAAACGATGAATGATGGAATGTTTAGGAGCTTTTTGCAGTTCATGCAAAATCAGACGAGGGAGACTCGTGTACAAAATACTGGTGGAAGTGATAGTAACGCGCGGTCTGTCACAGCCAAGCAGTTCAAAGAGTTGGGACCACCAGAATTTAAGGGAAAGCCGGATCCGATCATAGCGGAAACATGGGTCAAACAAATTACCAAGATATTCGATGTCTTGGGATGCACGGAGGAACAGAAGGTTCCATTCGCCACCTTTATGTTTCGCGGTGAGGCAGACTACTGGTGGGAGTCTGTGAAGCGTACCCAGCCTGACGCACTCAACATGTCCTGGGAAACATTTCAGAAACTTTTCAATGATAAGTACTTTCCTAAAAGTATTCGTCATATGAAGGAGGTGGAGTTTATCAGACTGGAACAAAACAACATGACGGTGTCCCAGTACGAGGCGAAGTTTGCAGAGTTATCTAGGTTTGCACCTCATTTGGTTGAAAATGAGGAACGAATGACAAGGATATTTCTGAGAGGTCTAAAACCCGAGATTCGGCAATATCTTATCTCTCATAAATTTTCTTTATATTCAGATGTTGTAAACAGGGCTCAATTATTAGAGCGAGATAATGAGTATGTGCAACCGAGGGACCACAACCAGGGTCATACCGGTGACAGCAGTCATTAGAGCGATGATAACCAACGAGGAGGGAAAAATAAGAACAAAGGCGGTAACCACTCGGGTGGTCATCGTGGACATGATAATAGGAGAGGTGAGTCAAGTGGAAATTTCAGAAAGAGGAGATTCAACAATGACGAGAAGACATCAGCAGCAGCACCAGCACCAACAACAAATTCTAGGGGAGGAGAACGACCGCCAGTTAGATGTTACAAATGCGGGAAAGAGGGACATATCAGCCCAAACTGTCCACAACAATCCAATGTATGTTACAATTGTGGAAAGGAAGGCCACATAGCTCGGATTGTTCTGTAGCAAAACCAAGTTCAACGGTGATGGTGACTCCAAGGGCTGTCCCGGATAAGTAGAAATCAGCGGTTCCTGGAAGAGCGTTTGTCGTGACTGGCCAAAACGTGAGGAACTCGAACGAGGTGATCACGGGTAAGCTAATCTTGAACTCTTGCAAAGTTTATACCTTACTAGATACCGGTTCTACCCATTCTTTTATCTCTCCTGTTTGTGCTCAACGTTTAAACTTGACTCCAGAGAAATTGGACTTTGACTTATCTGTTGAAACTCCGTTGGGTGAAACCTTCGTTACATCTACAGTTTATAAATCTTGCATGATCCAAGTTAGCACTATCACATTACCTGTTGATCTTATCTCTTTAAAGATACTTGCTTTTGATGTGATTTTAGGAATTGATTGGTTAACCACTCATCATGCTAAAATTGATTGTTTTCGTAAGGTTATTAGTTTTTATATTCCTAACCAACCTGTCATACGAATTCAAACTACTAAACCACTAAAATCAGTCACTGTCATATCAAGCCACAAAGCTATTCGTTTATTAAAAAACGGATGTCAAGCTTTCTTAGCCCATGATATGGATTTGAACAAAGACAAGTCAGATTTGAATAATATTTCTATTGTTAGGGAATTTCCCGATGTATTTCCTAAAGAACTTCCCGGTCTACCCCCAGAACGTGAAGTTAATTTCTTTATTGACCTTGAACCTGGCACAAAGCCCATTTCTAAAACCCCATATCGAATGGCTCCTATTGAACTTCAGGAGTTAAAAGTCCAACAGGAATTGTTAGACATCGGTTTCATTCGTCCTAGTACGTCTCCTTGGGGTGCTCCTGTTTTATTTGTAAAGAAGAAAGACGGGAGTATGCGACTTTGTATCGACTATCGAGAATTGAACCATGTCACCATCAAGAATAGGTATCCGCTACCTCGCATTGATGACCTATTCGACTAGTTGCAAGGAGCACAATTCTTTTCAAAGATCGATCTTCGTTCTGGATATCATCAGTTGAATATTAAAACTGAGGATATTCCAAAGACTGCTTTCAGAACTCGGTACGGGCATTATGAATTCTTAGTCATGTCGTTTGGATTGACTAATGCTCCTGCTGCCTTCATGGATATGATGAACCGTGTGTTCAAAGAATATTTAGATCAGTTCGTTGTTGTCTTTATTGATGACATCCTCATCTATTCCAAAAGCCGTGAAGATCATGAGCACCATTTAAAGCTGGTACTGCAAAGGCTTCGTGAAAACAAGCTATATGCCAAACTAAAGAAATGCGAGTTCTGGTTTGAGGAAGTAGCATTCCTTGGACACGTGGTGTCAAAACATGGAGTATCTGTCGACCGGCGAAGATTGAAGCAATACAAAGTTGGGAGCAATCGAAGTCGGTGACCGAAGTACGTAGCTTTCTGGGCTTAGCTGGATATTATCGGAGATTCGTGGAAGGATTTTTTAGAATCGCTACTCCGTTAACTCAGCTGACTCGAAAAGATACAAAATTCGTATGGAGCGAGGAATGCGAGAGGAGTTTCCAAGAGCTCAAAAGGAGACTCATTTTGGCACCTATTCTGGCAATACCATCTGGTACGGATGGATTTGTTATCTACAGCGATGCTTCAGGTAAAGGGTTAGGATGTGTTCTCATGCAACATGGGAAAGTCATAGCCTATGCCTCACGACAACTCAAAGAATATGAAAGGAATTATCCTACTCATGATCTGGAGTTGGCAGCAGTCGTATTCGCGTTGAAAATTTGGAGACACTACTTGTATAGGGAGAAAGTGAAGATTTATACGGACCATAAAAGCCTCAAATATTTCTTCACTCAAAAAGAACTCAACATGCGGCAACGACTTTGGCTTGAACTATTTAAAGATTACGATCACACTATATCATCCAGGAAAAGCGAACGTAGTAGCTGACGCATTGAGTAGAAGATCATATGCGAGTACGAGTGCGATATTGTCAATGCAAAGGCCCATTCTGTATGACTTGTAAAGGATGAAGGTAGAATTAAAGACTCCAAGTACCCACGTGATGATATCAAATATACGAGTAGAACCGACTTTAATCGATAAATTTAAAGCTGCTCAAGCTACGGACATGGAGCTGATGCGTATGAAGAAGAAAGTGCAAGAAGGTGCTATTCCAGAAGCAAGTTAACTCCAGACTTTGTGTTCCTAACGATTCTAACTTGAAGCATAGAATCATGATGGAGGCACACAGCACACCGTTTGCAATCCATCCTGGGAGTATCAAAATGTATCACGATCTTCGACATACATTTTGGTGGAGCAATATGAAAAGAGAGATCGCGGAGTTTATCTCGAGGTGTTTAATTTGTCAACGTGTAAAAGCGGAGCATCAAGAACCAAAGGGTCCATTGCAACCACTTGAGATTCCGAAATGGAAGTGAGAACACATTACTATGGATTTTGTTACGGGTCTTCCCAAGGTTTCTCAAGGCATAGATGCGATTTGGGTCATTGTTGATAGATTAACCAAGTCTGCCCATTTCTTGCCTATACGTGAGACTTATTCCCTTGAACGTCTTGCTCGTTTGTACGTGAATGAGATTGTGAGATTGCATGGCATGCCAGTATCCATAGTTTCGGATCGTGACCCAAGATTCACTTCAAGATTTTGGGTTAGCTTGCAGAAAGCTATGGGCACGGATTTACGATTCAGTTCGGCATACCATCCTCAAACGGACGGACAATCAGAGAGGACTATTCAAACTCTTGAAGATCTATTAAGACTCTGTGTTCTAGATTTCAAAGGGAGTTGGGATAAGTACCTACCATTGGTGGAATTCTCCTACAACAACAGTTATCAAGCAAGTATAGGCATGGCTCCATTCGAGGTGTTGTATAGAAGAAAATGTCACTCTCTAGTATGCTGGGACGAGGTGGGAGAAGCAACATTATTGGGACCAGAATTAGTACGCATGACTACAGAAAAGATCCAAATGATTCGACAACGTATTTAAACCTCACAAGATCGACAAAAGAGTTATATTGATCTTCATAGAAAGGACGTGGAGTTTAATATTGGAGATCATGTACTGTTACGTGTTACACCATGGAAGGGAGTTACAAGATTTGGAAAGAGAGGAAAGCTCAATTCAAGATTTGTTGGTCCATTTGAGATTCTTGATCGAATAGGAAATGTGGCCTATAGACTCACATTACCACCAAGCATGTCTCGTGTTCATAATATTTTTCACGTATCTGTGCTTCGTAAATATGTGAAAGACCCGAACCACATAATTGAGTTAGAACCAGACGAGATAGCCGAAGATTTAACGTACGAGGAGGTACCTGTTAAGATCTTGGATAGGAAAGAGCATGTTCTACGCACGAATGTTATACCACAAGTTAAGGTTTTGTGGAGAAACCATGCTATTGAAGAAATGACCTGGGAGTTGGAATCAGAAATGAAAGCGAGGCATCCTCACCTTTTCGAAACACGAGGTATACTCTACAGGGATTATGCTTCTATCCCGTTCCTGGATGCGTCTCCTCACTAGTGCCAATCTTGAACACGTTTCTTATATTTTAAGAAAATTTTAGCAGCACCTCCCCATGGTCTCCAAGTACACAAAATAGACCAAGACAACTTAGTCTAAGTATGCACTCAGAGAACATGTAGAGACACCAGCTGAAAAATCCTCAAAAGTTTATAAAAACGCACCTTGTGAATTGGCACCGACCTAAGTGAAAGACCTAACATCCAGTAACAATCCCAAACTGGAAAATATTCGACGTTCACTCCTAATGAGTGAATGTCAAACGGGTTTCTAAGCTCCAAAGTATATTAAAAATTAAAGGGAGAGTATTATTGAAGTTTGAAGATTAAAGGGAGAGTATTATTGAGTTCATTGAAAATTGTGGCAAACTAAGCAAATACAGCTTAAGTTTATTTTTCCAATGATAAACTAAGTAAGTGGTACTTAGTTTATGAGATTTGTTATTTGAAATCTATAGGGAATCCTTGTATGCAGGGTTCGACACCGCAGTTGCAGCTAATTGTACTCCAACTGGTTCCTCGACAGCTGTGGAAAAAAAGGGTCGTAGTTCCTATTTGTGTCCTTGAATAATAAAGGTAATTGAATTACTGCGAACATTCCTCACTGTTCCATCATAACAGATGACAACATCCTGAAGAATTGCCATTAAGTTATTGAACAAAGTTCTAGGTTAAGCAACCCTCTAGTTGAACGAACGATCACTTCTCTGCTATGAATGAATCATCTCCCCATATGGGTCCAATTCATGACATAGACAGCTTCTCACCACTCTGAATTCCTCATATGGGTAGTTCTCATAGAAAAAGAGGTGAGACGCTCTATGATAACTACCCATCTGAGGAATTCATAGTGGTGAGAAGTTGTCTATGTCATGGATTGGACCCATATGGGGAGATGATTCATTCCTAACAGAGAAGTGATCGTTCGCTCATCTAGAGGGTTGCTTAACCTAGAACTTTGTTTAACAACTTAATGGCACTCCTTCAGGATGTTGTCATCTGTTATGATGGAACAGTGAGGAATGTCCGCAGTAATTCAATTAACTTTATTAATCGAGTATAGGACACAAATAGGAACTACGACCCATATTTTTTTAATTGTTGTCGAGGAACAGGTTGGGTACTATTATTTGAATATATTATACTATTTTTTTCATTACCATGTTGTATTATATTATATTATATTTCATTTAATTTATATGTTATTATATTTATTTTATTTTGATCTTATTTTCATTAATTTAAAAACCTAAGTAAGTGCTACTTAGTTTATTTTGTATTATATTATATTATATAATTTTTTAAATTTCTTTTATTAAATTAAATTTAATTTATTCAATTTAATTGGTTTATTCTGATTTATTATTCATTTTTATTTTTATTATATTATACTATATTATATTAATTAACTAAATATAATTTATTTTATTTTATTTTATTTATTTATTAGATCTGATGTAATTTATTTTATTTAGTTTTATTTACTAAAATATTAATTTATTATATTATATTATTTATTTTATTTTGATCTTATTTTCATTAATTTAAAAAACTAAGTAACTTAGTTTATATTATATTATATTATATAATTTTTTAAATTTCTTTTATTAAATTTAATTTAACTAGTTTATTCTGATTTATTATTCATTTTCATTTTTATTATATTATACTTTATTATATTAATTAACTAAATATAATTTATTTTATTTTATTTATTTATTAGATCTGATTTAATTTATTTTATTTAGTTTTATTTACTAAAATATTGATTTATTTTTTATTATATTATATTATTTATTTTATTTTGATCTTATTTTCATTAATTTAAAAAATTAAGTAAGTGCTACTTAGTTTATTTTGTATTATATTATATTATATAATTTTTTAAATTTCTTTTATTAAATTTAATTTTTTTATTTAATTTAATTGGTTTATTCTGATTTATTATTCATTTTTAAATATAATTCATTTTCTTTTAATTATTTAAAAGATATTATATTAATTAATTAAATATAATTTATTTTATTTTATTTATTTATTAGATATGTTTTAAGTTATTTTATATAGATTTATTTAATTTATATATATTATTCTGATATATTATTAATTTTTATTTGTTTTAGGGCCCATTGATTTTGTATTTGAATAATTCTAACAGAATTCCGTCGGGAATTCCGTCGGGAATAACAAATATAACACCAACAAGATAATACCAATATTAAGCATATATATCATGTGAAACAATAACAAATTTCTAAACGAAAAGCGAAACGAACAAATCAAAATTAAAGGATTATCGCGGAAGGAATACGGAATCCATACCTGGATTAAGCAATGTAATACCCAAAATTATAATCTCATATAAGATCACTTCTTATCTGCACAAAGTATAAATTTATTCACCTCAATGATTAAATCACAATTCTTAACTAATATCATTACTCAATCACCTTTTGTTACTTTCGTCGCCATCCACCACCTCTGCGCATCCCCTTCCAGCTTGTAAGCAGCAAGCAACACTCTCTGATTATCTGAGCACCCCAACACATCAAAAATCTTCTCTAGGTGGGCAATCCAATTCTCTGCATCAATTGGAGTCGGAGCTGAACTGAATGACTGTGGTTTCTGCTTCTAGAACCTCTCCAACCATACATACATCGCAACCCCCTGCTGATCATGACCATCCGTATTCCTTTCCTCAATAGTTGCACGCTGACCATTATTTCCTGGATTCTCTTGCTCAGGAATGTTTGGTGGCGGCTGTTGCATTGCTTGTACAACCTGTGCCACCAACTGAGGTAAATCCTGATTCACCGCCTGATTTACCAACGTAGCCAATTAAGCATTTATCTGATACACAGCATCAACCATTCATGGCATGCATATATATAATACCAATATTCAATTATGTAATTCCTGCATATATACAAAATACAATACAATCTTATACCAATTTCAGACCAATTTGATCAACTCAGCCCTATCTTATACCAATTTCAGTCCTATTTCATAGCTTCGATACCAATATATCTAATTTTAAACCTAATAAAAACCAATTTCAGTACAGTCCCAAAGACCCACTAATTTTTAGACCCAAATTAACATAAATACAAAATACCCACTAATTTTCAGACCCAAACATGTATATATACAAAATACATAGCAATATATACTGTAATAGAACCCATTTTGCAAAAATAGGGCATGGATTTAAAAGACATCAATCAAAATCAAATGACAGATTCATCAAATTTACTTGATTAGCTTTAATTTTTAACAAAAAGTATAAGCTTTCGCGCGTAGCAGGTGGCCGGAGGTGTCGTCAGATATGGTGGTCGGAGGCGGTGGTTGGAATCCGGCGAGGTGGTGGTGTGGGCGGAGTGAGATGAGGGAGTTTTAGTGAGAGAGAGGGAATGAGAGAGTGACTGTGAGAGAGAGGGAATGAGAGAGTACTCGACTGAGAGAGAAAGGAGAGAGCGAGTGACGAGAGGAGGCGCTGGAGAAAACAGTCTGATTAGGTTTTTAATCATTATTCTCGACGGAATTTCGTCGAGGTTAGTTCAGTCGACTTTAAGATACTTTCGACGAACTATTTCGTCGAGGATAACACATATTTCGTCGACTTTATACTCGCGCTGGTGGGAAAGTTTGGCGCCAAGGAGGAAGGCTTAATTCCGACGGATGTCCGTCGAGGATGCATTAAAGTCGACTGACTTAATATCGACGAAGTATTCAGTCGATCTTAGCTTAAAGTCTATTGAATGTGTTCAGTCGATCTTACTTCCGTCGAAAATAACCCTTTTTCTTGTAGTGAAAATCATATAATCCATGTACATTGGGTTAGTCTAAATAATATTTAAATTGGGTTGAAATATAATTAGTTGGGTACTAACAACCCATAATTTTCATAAAACTTTATTATTTTAAATCCACATAAATATTGAAATAAATATTTAATAATAATTATTTATTTACTTAAATTTATTTCCTCTCATATATTTAAAATACACAACTAACTGTCCCACCACACATCATTATGTCACATAAACTCCCTTATGTAACTTAGTGAAATTATATGATTCACCTACTTTTATCATATAGTATTATATAATCTCTATTCACCTTCTAATGTCACACCTCTTTTTTTATATAATAAATGAAGAAACTTTATTATATGACTACACATTACATGTAATTACACCTAGTAAATAATTAATAATAATAGAATTTAGTCTATCACATCATTTAATTATTTATCCATTAGTTTAATATACTAACTAACTCCATCATTAAATCACTCCTTCATTAATTTAATTAAACCATCACTTCGTCTACCATCATGCCACACAAGACATTCACATAAGCTTAAATAAGCTTCATTATTAAAATATCCATATCTCTCAAGTATCATATACTCAATTGAATTATCTCATCTCATGCCATAAAAATATTTATACTTAAAAAAATATTCAAACATTTATTACTCTCAATATTAATATTATTTATAAAATTCACGGGTATTACATTACTTATGTTGGGTCTACTATGAGTGATGCAGAATGGAAAGCGCAAAGAGTTTGCCAACGTAAACTCTAAGAACAAAAACTGGAATCCACCAGGAAAACAATACAATATCAATTGTAAAGATAAATTATTAATCAATGAAAAAATTCATTTAACCCACAAGTCGGGTTTTTGTAGCTAAAGAATTCCTATAATTATGGAAATAAACTCCTAATAGGTATAATTATTATGGTAACAAAGTCCTAATTTGTAACAACTCAATATTATAAAAGATTTAATTTGTTTCCAAATAAAACACTATTACCATAAATGAATCCTACCTAAACTAAGAATAATTAAAATAATAAAACCAATCCAGTCTTCCCGAAGCCATGACGCCATTTCTGAACCTGAAGACCTCTCCCAAAGCCGATCAAACCCAACTCTTCAGGGAACACCTTCATTTCTTCAGAAATTATGGTCGTTTCCTCGGACCAGTTCTCCTTCCCCGTTTCCTATCTAACTCTTCCTCAAACTCCAAAGTCAGATGTCCTACATTAGTCCTTCCCACCTGCGAAGAACTCGACTTAGAGTTATAATCTAGATAAAATGAAATATCTTCACAGAACTCATAAAGATTGGATACATTAAAAGTATGAGAGATGTTCAATTCGACAGGCGAGTCGATCACGTAGGCATTATCATTGATCTTCTTAATTACCTTGTATAGACCATACTTTCGTGGCTTCAACTTATCGTAAGAACCAACAGGAAACCTTTCCTTACGAAAAAATACCATAACATGATCACCCTCTTCAAATAACTTTGAACGCCTCTTAGTATCGGCTATGGTTTTATATTTCACATTCTTCTCCTCTAACCTAGCTTTTACTTCGGCCTGCACATTTTGAACTTTCTTAGCCAGGTTTTCAGCAGCAACATTGTTCCCAATAATCTTAGGAAGTCGTGCCTGGTTTAACGCATGTTTAGGAGACTGTCGATACACTAAAGCAAAATGAGATTGACCCATAGCAGAGTGAATAACATTATTATATGCGAACTTAGCTTGTACTAATGCCACATCCCACTGCTTCAGCTTATCACCACAAATACTTCAAATCAAATTTCCTAGCGTCCAATTCAGATTTTCAGTATATCCATCAATCTTAGGATGTGCAGTGCTACTGAAATTCAAAGTAGTATCTCACCATAGTGTGATCCAAAAATGGCTAAGGAACTTCGAATCCCTATCAGAACTTATAGACTGAGGAACCCCATGTAGACGAACCACTTCCGAAAGAACAGTTGAGCCACGTGGGATGCAACAGAAGTCTTCTGACAAGGAATGTAATATCCCATCTTAGAGAACCGATCAACCACAACAAACATAGAGTCCAATCCCCGTTGAGTTATAGGGAGACCCAGAACAAAATCCATCGAAAGATCCTCCCATATAGCACTTGGTACTGATAGAGGCAAGTAGAGACCTGTATTCTGAGCTTGACACTTCGCAGTCTGACACACATAGCACTTGCGAACCAAGTTGATTTCCTACATATCGCTTCAACTAAGGCCAATAATATCTTTCGACTACTCCACTGATGCTCTTTTCATATCCCAAATGACCACTTAGACTTTCTCCATGTAGTTCACGAACCCCGAGGTATACATAACTGATTTCCACAAAACAGATAGCCATCAACCGCATGAAACTCTCCCCTATTTTTTTTAGCACACTTCTCCCGTACTTCGGTGAAGTCTTCATCATCCGAATATAAATCTTTCACAAACTCAAACCCACAGACTCGCACGTCGACTCAATGCGTCTGCTACCTTATTTATAATACCTAATTTGTGCTTCAAAACAAAAGGAAATTTCTACAAATAGGTGGCCCATCGAGCTTGCTTATTACTCAAGCTTCTCTAACTGTTCAAGTACTTCAAAGCATGATAATCAGTATACAAAATAAATTCACGCTGAATCAAATAGTGTTCCTAATGTTTTAAAGCTCTACCAATAGCATAAAACTCTTGGTCATATGTACTTCACTTTCGTCTCGCATCACTAAGTTTTTCAATGAAAAATGCCACTGGTTTCTTCTCTTGTGACAAAAATTCCCCAACTCCACTACCACTAGTATCACACTCCTCCTCAAATAGCTTCTCGAAACTAGGTAGAGCAAGAATAAGAGTAGTACACAGCTTTTCCTTGATAACTGCAAAAGTTGTTTCAGCTACTTCTCCCCACTAAAATTTATCCTTTTTTAAACACTCGGTAATGGGTGCCACAATGCTAATAAAATATTTAATAAATCACCGATAAAATGTTACCAATCCATGGAAACTTCTCACCTCCCCTACGATCTTAGGAGTAGGCCAATCATGTATAGCTCTCACATTCTCTTCATCAACCATGATACCCTAACTGACCACATATCTAAGGAATAATAGACGTTCGGCCAACCAACTACACTTCTTAAAGTTAATGAAGAGTTTTTTTTTGCCAAAACCTCCAACACAGCCCGAAGGTGCTATATGGTCTTCCTTGTTTTGACTATAAATCAGTATATTGTCAAAGTAAACGACAACATATTTCCCAATGAAAGGTTGTAATACCTGATTCATAAGTCACATAAAAGTACTAAGCGCATTGGATAATCTGAAAGGCATGACTACCCACTCGTAAAGTTCATCCTTTATTTTAAACGTTGTTTTCCATTCATCACCAGGTTTAATTCAAATATGATGATATCTACTCCGAAGATCTATCTTCGAGAATAACTTGGAACCTTCCAACATATCTAACATGTCATCCAACCTCGAAATCGAAAAGTTGTATCGGATAGTTATGTTGTTGATGGCTCAGCTATCAACGCACATTCTTCAACTTTCATATTTCTTCGGGACCAACAATGCAGGAACTGCACATGGACTCATGCTTTCTCTAATGAACCCCTTCTTCAGTAAATCCTCCACCTTCTCCTATAAGATTTGATATTCCTTGGGACTTATTCGATAATGAGAAAAATTAGGTAAGCTTGCTCCCAGAATTAGATCAATATGATGCTGAATATCCCTTAGCGGTGGTAAGTCATTCGGTAAATTGTCAGAAACTAACTCACTGAATTCGCCTAAAAGGGATTGTACCTTATCGGGTAACTCAAATTTCTGCTCTTCCTTCCCTTCTACCACTAGAGCTCGCACCTCCACAACATGTACCTCATGTGCCTCCTTAATTTCTTACTCCAAATCAATTGTTGATAGTAAATAATGCTCTGCTTTTGGGTTCTTAGTTGTACCACCCCCTAAGTTTTGTTTAGGAACCATTGCAATCTTCCTTCCACCCTAATTGAAAAAAATACATTGTCATTCCCTCTATAAGTGACATCCATATCAAACTATTATGGTCGGCCCAATAACAAGTGACTAGCATCAATGTCGACTACGTCGCAGATAACTTTGTCTTGGTAGTGTTGTCCGATCGAGATAGGGACTTTTCACACTTTGGTCACTTTCACATTGGGTCCTTTCTGAATCCACCTAATTACATAGGGCTTCGGGAGTTTCTCTACCCGTAGTTTCAGGCGTTTTACCAACTTCTTTGACATAAAATTCTCGCAGCTTCCACTGTCCACAATTAGGTCTCATACCTTCCCTTGAACACTGCAGCATGCCTTAAAAATATTGTTTCTTTGTGAGGAATCTTCTAACTTTGAGTACATGACTCTCTGAATCACGCAGTTTACATGTTCTCCATGTTCCTCGGCTATTTCTGCAGCATCCTAGAATTCGCCCATACCTGTTTCTTCTTCGGTGTCCTCTTCGTCTTCTCCAATTTCCACCAAATTCACTGGTTTCCTTGGTGGACACTCATTTGAGCGATGACCCGGTTGGTCGCACCTGTAACACTTCAAACCGTCAAATTTAGCATATGGGTTGGGTGCCCGAGGGATTTCTCTAGAAGCCGAGGCTGTCACCTGAGTTTTAACAGAAATATTAGGTTACCCCGAACCATTTTGTGACTGATCGGCCATAGTTTTGGACTGATTCTTTCCATCAGTAGCTGAAAATATGTTTCTATTTGTGACTGCATTGGACGTCTCCGCCATGTCCTTTTTGTGATAAGAAAATCAATTGGATGTCTTTTTCATTAATTATGCTTTCGAAGCCATGTTATGCATGTGCTTCATCCATTGTCCAAACGACTTGTAGTCCAAGTATCTAGAAGAAACTTGTTGTGCCGCAGTCTCATTCAAGTTGTTACGCAAAGACAACCTAGATCATTCCTTTATGTATTCGGCCACAGTCATATTACCTTGTGCACAATTCTGATAACTCTGGAAAACAAATTGTTCATAATCTGGGGGTAAAAATCTATTCATCATAAGTTGTTTCATTCGCCTCGGATAGGAGTTTTGCCTTGTCGTCGTCGATCCATCTGTAACTTTTCCCTTCTAAATAGTAGCCCCACTTCTCAACTTGTATGCTACCGGATTAACTTGTCAATCTGCCATGACCTTCGTCAATTCAAAAAATCTCTCGACCTCAGAATGCCAATCCAAAAACTCTTCAATCTGCAACTTACCATGGAACAATCAGATTGATTTTAGTTTTGATTTTGGGGTTGATGAGGGTTTCTTTGGTATCCTGCAACCTCATCATCAGAATCTTAATCACTAAGGCCTTCGAACTGTTCCAGTCTTGCTGCTCCATGCGAACATTCACCTCCAAGGTGTCCAAGGGCAAATCCCTCGCCTCCAGCCCTATTGTTGATAGGATTGTTGGGTATGGGTTGTCGCACCAACAATTGTTACAACATGGTTTCCACCCTTGCCATCGACTGTCGTTGCTCATCAATCGTTGCCCATAATTCTGCATCCTTACGACCAGTGTCGTCAAGGTTATCTCTTCCATCTTCGTTGTTGGCCATTGACAAGGCAAAATCCTTGGCTTTGATATCAATTAACGTAAAACGGAAAACGCAAAGAGTTTACCAACGTAAGCTCTAAGAACACAAACTGGAATCCACCAGGAAAACAATACAATATCAATTGTAAAGATAAATTATTAATCAATGAAAAAATTCTTTCAACCCACAAGCCATGTTTTTATAGCTAAAGAATTCCTATAATTATGGAAATAAACTCCTAATAGGTAACTACTTATTATGGTAACAAAGTCCTAATAGGTACCAACTCAATATCATAAAAGATTTGTTTCCAACTAAAACACTATTACCATAAATGAATCATACCTAAACTAAGAATAATTAAAATAATAAAACCAATCTAGTCTTCTCGAAGCCATGACGCCATTTCCGAACCCGAAGGCCTCTCCCGAAGTCGATCGAACCCAACTCTTTGAGATCACCTTCAGTTCTTCGAAAATTACGGTCGTTTTCTCGGACCAGTTCTCCTTATCTATTTTCTACCTAACTCTTCTTCAAACTCCAAAGCTAGTTATTCTACATCAATGAGTAACACTGAAACTTATTTTATTTCCCTCTACTTTAATTTTTTTTAATACGAGTGAAAAATGTGTTTTAGACATCATTCCGTTTGAGAACGAATGGAGTATATGTTTAAGGTTTGTAATTCTATCGACAGTGGTTGTACTTGAATTGGAAGAACGAAAAAACATATATTTAAAAAAGGGTAAGTGTGTATTTAACCCATATTTTTAAAGTAATGAATTTAAAGTATTTGAGTCCACTAAAAAGATAAAGTGATGAATTTAAAGTATCTCAATTATTTGGTCAGTCTTTCATTTAAAGTATGAAGTATCTCAGCTTTTTGACGAGACGAATTGGACTCAAATTATGACTTTAAAGTGATGTATAACACGCAGCAGTAGTAGTAGCTGTTTTGTGGGAGAATTATTTCCACAAGAAGAAATCGTCAACGAAAAATTGCCTATATTGGTGTAAATTGAATTCTTTGCAAATTTTGGTGGACAGTTTCGTCATTTTGACACAACTAGTTCAATGCAACCACTAGAGACTTGCAGAACACTAATTTTCCTTTCCTTTTTCATTGGTTTTTTTTTCCCTACTTTTCATCGTTTTTTTTTACCAATGCATATACAGGAAAGAATACTATTTCTAAGACATTATATATACTTCCTTTTTGCAACATGCCTTGTCTGCAAAACATATACTCCACTCCATGTTTCATAGTGTTGTAAAATTAAAAAAGTCATGAAGTCAATTATTTGCTTTAGCTTCTATCTGGTAGTGTTGTTGTTAGAATATCATCATACCACCATTTTTAGGAGTTGCTCAGCCACAAGTACTCATCATCATCATCATGTATCTCTTAACATCACCACCGATCAATCCGCTCTTTTGGCCTTAAAATCCCACATTATTTCTGACCCTAACCACACCTTGACAACCAATTGGTCCATCACTCAAGCGTCTTGCTGCAGTTGGGTTGGAGTCACTTGTAGCACTCGCCATGGACGAGTCATGGCCTTAAATCTTTCTAACATGGGCCTAATTGGCACCATTCCTCCAGAAATTGGAAACCTCTCATTCCTTGTTTCGTTTGATCTCAGGAACAACAACTTCAATGGTAACTTGCCCAAAGAGTTGTCTATGTTGCGTCGATTAAAAGAAATATACTTTCAGTACAATAGCTTCGGAGGGGAGCTCCCCTCATGGTTGAGTAAATTACCAAATATTAAAGACTTGTTTCTTTTCTTTAACAGTTTCACTGGCACCATTCCACCTTCTTTATCCAACATATCAAAGCTTGAGAGGTTGTGGTTAGGGAGAAATCATCTACAAGGAAATATTCCAGGGGATTTTGGTAGTTTTAAAAACTTGCGAGTGTTGGAGTTGCAACATAATCAGCTTTCAGGCTCTATTCCTCTCACTGTCTTCAACATTTCGATGCTACGCATTCTTGCTCTTATAAATAATAGTCTATCTGGTAATCTTCCAAGGGATATTTGCCACGGGATTCCAAAAATCCAAGGGCTTTATCTGACTCACAACCAACTCTTTGGTCCAATTCCATCAGGTCTACATGAATGCTCAGAGCTTCAATTTTTATCATTAGCTGACAACAAATTCAGTGGAATTATACCAAGAGAGATTGGAAACTTAACTGATCTGCTACAGGAGTTGTATCTCAGTGACAACAACTTGGAAGGTATGGACATATATATATATGGACTATACTAAAAATATTTTTTAATTTTGGTTTGCCCGTCTTTTTTCAGGATTCAGATTTCGTGAAGTTGAGATTTTGGAAAATCGGGAAGTTCAATAGTAAAAAAATTTGCATATAGTTATAGTTGCATTGCAACTTGGTGTTATTTAATAAGCTAAAATTTAAGTTCATTATTGACTTTCTAAGTTCAACCCAACACATTTTTAAATTTAAAACTGACATGAATTTTTTTTTTTAGTCAATACAAATGATAAATATGGAAAACTATCTAAATAACTATTTATCGTAAAATTTATTATTTCATAATGTTTAATAAATCATCTCAACTATAAATTTGAAAATATTTCGAATTAAATTTCACACGTTATAATGATCTTATAAGTTATAAGGATGGATATTATTAAAGTTGCAATGTAGCTCTTGCTGTATATATGCAATTTATTTTTATATAATACTTTCCCAACTTCCCAAAAATGTCAACTTCATCCAATCCAATCCAAATGGCCTTTTTCAGAGCCAGAGTATGTATTATTAGTAAAGGCCATCGTTAAGGGGTGTTTGATAAAAATTGGATTAATCTGAATTTGAATATAAATTTGAATCTGAATTTAAATATGAATTTGAATTTGAATGAGCTGAATCTGAATTTGAATGAAAAAAGTTGTTTGATAATTGACATATCTAAAACATTTGAATAACATATTTTTATTATTTTATCCCTCTAAAAAAAATTCAAAATTATTATAAATTATTTAATATTACTTAATATAATAGTTAATATTGTAAAAAAAAGAAAAAAAACTTCATTCAGCCCTCATTCAACCAAAAAAAAATGACACTAAACCATTTAGCCTAAATCGTCTGAATAGCTGACCGATTCAGTCATTCAATCCTAAACAAACAGTTCATAAGGCCTATTTTTGTGCTCTGCTTTGGATTGGATATTTGATGATTTTATCATATAACTATTTATCTTGATTTTTTTTTTTAAAAAAGAGTTAATTTGGAATTATGCTCTACGGTAGCGTCTCAATGATACTTAAACAATATTACAAATTTGTTTTGATAATAAATATGGACGTATGTAAATTCATGCGACAGAAGAAAAGTGAGATATCGCACACTAATTTATTTTATCTTATTAGTTAGAATATCACGTTAGTTGTAATTAACGACGAATCTAATTAATATTGGAGAAAAAAAAAATTATGTAGCAGCTAGCAAATTGTTGGGATTGTACGACTCCCTTTCGCACATTGGCTTCAGCCAAACTATAAATAATTCAAGCGCCCCCCACCCCCCCCACCCCAACACGCACACACTATATATATTATTTGTAAATATTTTAAGTTTATAATATTATTTTAGTAAACTATCTGTTTATTGTGTTATCATTTGCGCCACTCATCTATGATCTCCTTCCGCCCCCAAATGATATATATATATATATATATATATATATATATATATATATATATATATATATATATAAGTGTTAACCTTTTTAGTTAAAAAACATGGTCTCTTTAAAATCCATTTTTGAGAAGACTCTTTTATTATTTACAAATTTATCTATTACACCATCTATAAATAATATACAGTTCTCCTTATATTTGTTTAGTCCCAAAAAATTGTCTCATTTTAATTTTAAAATCATATCCATGAACTCGAACCCTCAACCTAATGGTAAACATGGATTAGGTCATATCACTAGGCCAAATGCCATTCAATATAATAAAGTGTTTATTGATCATTTCATTTGTATATTTTTTGACAGGTACTATACCACATGAGATTGGTAGCCTTTGGAATCTGAAGGTGTTAACGTTAAGTTCTAATAATCTACATGGTAAGAATCTTTGACATCTCAAGATTAGAACTAATTGAAATAGTTATTTAGTTTGTCATCTAGCTAGTTAAGTGTTAACCTTTTTAATTAGAATAAACACGGTCTCTTTAAAATCCTCTTTTGAGAAGACTTTTATTATTTACAAATTTATCTATTACACCATCTATAAATAATATACAGTTCTCCTTATATTTTTTTACCACCTCAGTCCCAAAAAATTGTCATTTTAATTTAAAATCGTATGTGACATTTTCAAATTGAACTCTCTTTATATTTGGAATAAATTAGAACCTGAGACTTAAATATTATAAGATCTCAATTCTAGCCACTAGGCTAAAACATCATTTGCTGTAATACGTGACATCAAATATATATAGCATATTGTTTATATAAAAGATAAATACACATTTATTACGTATTATTGCATCAAACATATTGTTTTAAAATACACCCAAAGTTTTTTTTTTGTGTGTAAATTACTCCATTTGTTCCATAATGTAAGACCATTATTGATTTTTTGAAGTCAACCTAAAACATTTTCAAACTCAAAATTGACATAAATTTCTTCAATTTTAGTCAATACAATGATGAATATCGTGAAATATCTAACAAATACTACTCATTGCAAGATTTATTATTTCATAATTTTTAATGAATCATCTCAATTTTGAGTTTGAAATGTCTCAAATTGACTTTTAAAAGTCAATACTAATCATATAATTTGAAACAAAAGAATCATTAATATTTAATTTATTATATAATTTGACATATATATTATTTTATTTATTTCACATTAATATATATATTTAATTTATTTCCCTCATAGAATTGTTATTGTGGATCCGCCACTGGTTGCAATTTAATTACTTGGTCATAAAATTTGTCAACTTATAAATCATTTCCCTATTGTAAATTAGCTCTGAATACAATTAATAAGTTAATAATAGTGTTTGTTGATCATTTTATTTTGTATTTTTTTGACAGGTACTATACCACAAGAGATTGGTAGCCTTTGGAATCTGAAGGTATTAGCTCTAAGTTTCGCTAACCTACATGGTACCATTCCAGAATCAATCTTCAACAACTCAAAATTAGAACACATTGGAATTTGTTGCAACCAAGTTTTAGGTAAACTTTCATCCAATTTTGGCCACAAGCTACCCAATCTAAAAGATCTTGAATTTGGAGAGAATAACCTAACAGGGATTTTGCCAGAGTCTATCTCGAATGCTACTCAACTCGTGAATTTAGACCTTGGTAGCAACAAATTGACAGGTACAATTCCCAAGTCACTTGGAAATTTGAAACATCTTGAAGACCTAAACTTGGGCGGGAACAATTTCATAATTGAAAGTTCATCTTCAGAACTAAGCTTCCTCACTAGCTTGACCAATTGCAGAAACTTAAGAGCTATATCATTAGATAGTAATTCTCTACATGGATACCTTCCAACTTCCATCGGAAACTTCTCCACTTCTCTTCAAAAATTATATGCAAATAATTGTGGAATCAAGGGAACCTTTCCTAATGAAATTGGCAATTTAAGCAGTCTTATAATATTAGCTATGTATGGAAATGAATTGACTGCGAAAAATCTTGTGGCAATAAAAAGGTTGTCAAAGCTTCAAGGGTTGGACCTTGGTGAGAACAAGATAGAAGGATCCATGCCGGATTATCTTTGTCAATTACAAAACTTGGATATTTTAGGCTTAGAAGCAAACCAGATTTCTGGTCCATTGCCAGCATGCTTAGGAAATATTACTTCTCTAAGATATCTTAATGTTTATTCAAACAGATTGACCTCTAGTTTACCAAGAAACTTTGGGAACCTCAAGGATCTTTTGCAGGTCAATATATCCAGAAATTCTTTAAGCGGTCACATACCACTTGAACTTGGAAATCTTAAGGCTGTTGTGCTAATAGATCTATCACATAATCGATTGTCGGGTGACATCCCAAGCACCCTTGGGGAGCTCCAAAACTTGGTTAATCTTTCTTTGACAAACAATGGGTTACAAGGACCTATTCCCGATACATTCAAATATTTAGTGAGCCTAGAGTACTTGGATTTGTCTCATAACAACCTCTCTGGTGTGATTCCCAAGTCTTTAGAGTCACTCTTGTATCTCAGATATTTCAATGTATCTTATAATCATTTAAGAGGGAAATTCCAAATAAAGGTCCTTTTAAAAGCTTCAACAGTCGATCTTTCTTATGGAATGAAGCATTGTGTGGTGCTCCCGGGTTTCAAGTCCCAACATGCCATGCTAGTTCTGTCCGTGGATCATCAAAGAAAAAGAGAGTGCTTCTAGCTATATGTATTTCGCTGGTGATTGCATCGATATTTCTTACCTTGGCCTTTGCATTTGTGTTGATAAGACGTGGACGCAGGATTAGACTCCCCATGCGAACTGAATTGTTAAAAATAATAGGCCCTAAGAGAATTTCATACTATGAACTTCAACGAGCAACTAATGGCTTTAGTGAAAATAATTTGGTTGGCATGGGTAGTTTTGGTTCAGTGTACAAAGGGATACTTGCAAATGGTACATCAGTGGCCATAAAGGTATTTAATCTGAAACTGGAAGGAGGATTCAAGAGTTTTGATGTAGAATGTGAAGTATTACGCAACCTTCGCCACCGAAATATTAATAAAGTCATTGGTAGTTGCTCTAACCTTGATTTCAAAGCATTAGTACTTGAATACATGCCTAATGGGAGTCTTGAGAAGTGGTTGTACTCCCACAACCATTTCTTAGATATTTTGCACAGAATAGACTTAATGATAGATGTGGCATGTGCTTTGGACTATCTCCATCATGGTTATTCAATTCCTGTGATTCATTGTGATCTTAAGCCCAACAACATCCTTCTAGATGAAGATATGGTTGCACGTGTGAGTGATTTTGGCATAGCAAAGTTATTGGGAGAGGGGGAGAGCATTGCACAAACCATGACTCTAGCCACAATTGGATATATTGCACCAGGTGACCCACAACCTTTTTTGTTTTTTTTTTCTAATAATAAAACTTTGCTCATTTGTATTCTCAAGCTATGTTTTTTTGTTTATCTTGTTGATTTGTGATGTTGCATTTAGAGTACGGATCGGAAGGATTAGTATCCACAAAATGCGATGTTTACAGTTATGGCATTATGTTGATGGAAGTATTTACAAGAACTAAGCCCAGTGATGACCAATTTCTTGGAGATATGAGTATGAAGCATTGGGTAAACGACTCACTTCCTAACTTTGTAATGCAAGTTATTGACACAAGCTTGCTAAAACTAGAGGATGGACACATAACTGTGAAGCTACAATGTGTCTCATCTATTATGGAATTGGCTTTGAGTTGCGTTGCTGATTCACCTGAAGAGAGGTCCAACATGAAAGATGTTATGGTAACACTCAAGAAGATCAAACTTGACTTCCTTGCAAATCACAAAAGGAATTGAAACATCAAAGTACTCATTTTGCTTATCTTTTTTACTATATTAACTCTAATAGTTATTCAATAATTTTAACATATTTTTATATTTCATGTTTTTGCAATGGTATTTAGGTCTATCAAAGGTTGGAGTGATATTGATAACATCTATGCTTCAAACTATCCGATCTTAAAGTAAGACATTGTCATGTTCATGGTTTTACTAATCAACAATTTGTTTTGATACTCGGTCTAACATAAATTTTAGCTAAATAAATATTTAAAAGAGTTTTTTGTGGTTGATTGTAGTTGCATTGTCCTTACTACATGTTCTGGTGTTATTGTGCGTCATAAATGTATTGAATTTGGACAAATACAATTTGAATTAAAGATGAAGATTTTGTGTTCTTTTCCCCCACTTTTTTCATGGAATGGAGTGAAATAGGCATATAGCGAATCATATATGCTCAAATATGGTGATACGACTCAAATAGCAACATCAGACATTACCAATTCGCTCAATTGTGTGATATTATATAGAATTCAGGGAACTTAGAGATAATGTTAATGGAGAGAAGCAACTCCATTATGCCGATGGTAGCTAAAATCTGCAATTAGTTAGCCAGCAGAATAGTTGGGGGTAGTTTGTAGTTGTCGCTTTCTTAATAGACAGTAGTGCATTGTTTCAAGACTTTATTATACTTTAATAAGAGTGTATTTGCCAAACAATGCCTAGTTATTCCCCGTTAGTTAGTAAGGTAATGTTTGAGGATTTGATATTAAACTTTATATGAGGTTTTTGTTTAGTAGCTCTGAAATACATTATTCATGGATTAAGATGATTATTATATTATTATACTTCCATTTGGTAGTTCTTTTTATGATTAATTTATTAATGGTCTTGTATTCCTCGTATGGTTAAAGGTAGGTTCTGTCTGTTTAACAGTAGGACTAAAAAAACTAATGATTATGATTGTGTTCTGTAGGTCTTATTTATGATTATGTTATGAAAGCTCATTAATTGTAAAGAAACCTATGAAGTGTCTAAGGAGACTTACAGTTGATGAAAATTAATTCAATTAAGATATTAGATTACAAAAATGTTCTAAATAGAAGAAATTGTAAGTGGCATTTAACTACTTGTATCAACTATGCTTGTCTTGCACACAAATGACCCTGGTAAATGCTAATATCACTTCCTGAGGATTCCTAAGATGTCAACATATTGGTTCTAAAAATTACTCAGTCGAAAGAAGCATTAAGCTGCAACAACCCCTTTTGTAGCAAAGTAGTTAACAAGCCATGTACTTTGGTATCAATAAAGGTTTACACTATGACTAAATATGAAAAGTATTGTCTAGTTTCAGTTAGTAATATTAGTTTTTCTTTCCTTGTTTTTGTGAATATATGATCAACGTATGCTCCATTCTTTCCAAGGTATAAGAGCAAACTGATATGCAACCGACTTGTATTTTTTAGGGGAACTGATATTTCCAACATAAATGTACAACTTATTAGACACATACTACAATTGTGTATTGCATAATTTGCATTGGATTATGATATTTAGCCCTAGAAATATCATTTCCCTTGTGAAACGGATGAAGTATATACAATAGCCAAGTTTTAGGTTGTTCAAGCTTGTTCTGCTTGACTTGTTTATCATACAAGCCAATCTTAAACAAACCTTGAAAGAATCAATCTCAAGCCAATCAAACTCCTTGTGACAAGGAAATAATTTACAATAAAACCAGAGCGACCCTGGGCGGTAGGCTACCGCCCAGGGCCCACAGTTGAGGGGGACCCAATTTTTTTATAAGCTTATGTATTTATGTGTAAAAATAAAATAAAATAATAAAAAGATTAACGATATTATGCATTGAAAATGATATGTTACAAAACATTAAATATAATAGTATAATTGATAATTTTACATCAAAAAGTGCAACAAGAAGACATTTTAAATGATATTCTGTAGTTTAGATTTCATTGAGCAAAACTAAAGAAATACTCACGGTAGTTGGTAGGTTTTACTGATTACACTATTGAACTTTTAATTTTTCAAATTACACCACTAAACTAATTATTATTTTGAAATTGGGTCATTCTGTTAAAAAAAATAAACGGACGTTAATTTTTTATCTACAAAACTAATGAATTAGCCACTGTAGTTGACACATTTTACTGATTACACCATTGAACTTTTAATTTTTCAAATTACCCCATCAAACTAATTAAAAATAATTATTTTAAATATTTTTCAAAAAAATTATTATTTTAAGTAAAAAATATTAGAAACTTTTTTTTCTACGTAAAATGAGTAGAGTTTCTTAAAATATAGATTCAAAGATATTAAAGTAATTTTAAATTAAATTAATGTCTGCTTAAATTTTTAACAGAATGATCCATTCTTAATATTAGAAATTTAAAAAAAAAACTAAAAATTAAAATTAAAATTTAAAAAAATAGTAAAAGATAAATAAAAAATTGATTCAATTTTTTCAAAAAAGAAATTAATAATTTTTATAAATAAATATTATTTTCAAGAAAAAAATTTGGAAAATTCTTCATATTTTTAAAAAATGAGTAAAATTTTATAAAATATAGATTCAAAAAAATAAACTTTATTTTCAAAAGAAAAAAAATATTTTTTTTTAAAATCAGTAAGGCTTCATAAAACTTTAATTTTTTTTAAATCTATATTTTATGAAACTTTACTCATTTTATAGAAAAAATTAAAGTTTCTACTATTTTTTACTGAAAATAATAATTATTTTTAAAAATATTTAAAATAATTATTTTTTTAATTAGTTTAATGAAGTAATCTGAAAAATTAAAAATTCAATGGTGTAATCAATAAAACGTGCCAACTACAGTGGGTAATTCATTAGTTTTGTAGATAAAAAATTAACGTCCGTTTATTTTTTTTAACGGAATAACCCAATTTCAAAATAATAATTAGTTTAGTGGGGTGATTTGAAAAATTAAAAATTCAATTGTATAATTAGTAAAACTTGCTAACTACAGTGGATATTTCATTAGTTTTACCGATTTCATTGATATTTTTATTTTGTAGGTACATGTGATGATTTTTTGCTTCGATGACATTTTAAAGTGTTCTTCCTTATCTTTTGTAAATTCTTATAATTGTAATAAAATTAATTAGTTGATAATTTATTTATTTAATTTGTATAAAGGGGCACACTTGAGAAAATTTGTCATGGGCCTTAGAAAACTCAGGACCGGCTCTGCTCAACCACAAGTACTCATCATCGTACCGATAAAACCGCTCGTTGGGCCTTAAAATCCCACATCATTTCTGACCCTAACCACACCTTGACAACCAACTGGTCCATCACTCATGGGTCTTGCTGCAGTTGGGTTGGAGTCACTTTTAGCACTCGCCATGAACGAGTCATGGCCTTAAATCTTTCTAACATGGGCCTAATTGGTACCATTCCTCCAGAAATTGGAAACCTCTCATTCCTTGTTTCGTTTGATCTCAAGAACAACAACTTCAATGGTAGCCTGCCCGAAGAGTTGTCTAACTTGCGTCGATTAAAAGAAATCTACTTTCGAAACAATAGCTTCGGAGGGGAGCTCCCCTCATGGTTGAGTAAATTATCAAATCTTAAATACTTGTCGCTTTCGTTTAACAGTTTCACTGGTACCATTCCACCTTCTTTATCCAATTTATCAAAGCTTGAGAGGTTGAGTTTAGGAGATAATCCTCTACAAGGAAATATTCCAGAGGATTTTGCTAGTTTTAAAAACTTGCAAGCGCCGGAGTTGCAAGATAATCAACTTTCTGGCTCTATTCCTCTTACCGTCTTAAACATTTCGACGCTACGCATTCTTGCTCTTTCAAATAATAGCCTATCTGGTAATCTTCCAAGGGATATTTGCCACCGGATTCCAAAAATCCAAGGGTTTTATTTGGCGTACAACCAACTATCTGGTTCAATTCCATCAGGTCTACATGAATGCTCAAAGCTTCAATTTATGTTATTAGCTGCCAACAAATTCAGTGGAATTATACCACGAGAAATCGGAAACTTAACTCTGCTACAAGAGTTGTTTCTCAATGGCAACCACTTGAAAGGTATTGACATATATATTTGGACTATACTAAAAAATATTTTTGAATCTTGGTTTGCCCTTCTTTTTTTTTTTAAATTCAGATTCTATGAAGTTGAGATTTTGGAAAAATTGGAAAGTTCAATAGTAAAAAAGTATGCATATAGTTATATAGTTACATTGCAATTTGGTGTTATTTAATAATCCAAAGTATAAGATTATTATTGACTTTCTAAAGTCAACTTAATACATTTTTAAATTCAAAATTGACATAGATTTCTTTAATTTTAATCAATACAATGATAAATATATGATAAAAATGATAAACTATCTAAAAATTATTTCATAATATTTAATGAATCATCTCAATTTTAAATTTAAAAATATTTTAAATTAACTTTCACATGCAGTAATGATCTTATAAGTTATAATAAGTTATAAGGATGGATATTATTAAAGTTGCAATGTAAAGTCTGTGCTATATATATGCAATTTATTTCTATATAGAACTTTCCCAATTCCCAAAAATGTCAACTTCATCCGATCCTATCCAAATACCTTTTTCCGGGGCGATCCATAGTATGCATTATTAGTAAAGGCCAGCACTAAGGCGTATTTTTGTACTCTGCTTTGGATCGGATATTTGATGATTTTATAATATAACCGTTTCTCTTGATTTTATAATATTTGATGACGTATGTGAATTCATGCGAGAAGCAAGATGGACTGCACACTAATTTATTTTATCTTATTACTTATGTTACGTTTGAATTGAAATAATAAAAGTTAAAATTGAATGACTCATTTTTATAGAATAAAAAAAATTATGGTTGGTTGCGATTGAAATGGATTGAACAATTATTTTTATTTTTTTGCTATTTTCGACTGAAATTTAATATTCTTGCCCAAGATTTCATGTGCAAAGTCTTATGAGTAATTTTTTTTTATCATTGAGCCATGAGGGTCTTGGGGGAGGGAGAGCATGAAAATAACTCATTCGAACCAGAATAGAATGAATCATTCCAATTTCCATTTTATTTCTTCAATCCAAACGTAACTACCTACGCTGACTTTTTGGAGAAAAAAATATATGTAGCTGCTTAGTGGGATTGTACGACTCCCTTTTGCACATTGGCTTCAGTTGCTTCAGCCAAATCTATTTTTGAGAAGACTCTTTTATTATTTAAAAATTTATCTATTACACCATCTATAAATAATATACAGTTCACCTCATATTTGGTTACCCCCTCGGTCCCAAAAAATTGTCTCATTTTAATCAATCCGTCTGATTTAACTCAAATAGAATAATTAATATTGTAAACTATATAGATAATTAATATTTCCCTATTGCAAATTAGTTTTGAATACAATTAATAAGTTAATAACAGAGAGTTTGTTGATCATTTCATTTTGTATTTTTTTGACAGGTACTATACCACAAGAGATTGGTAGTCTTTGGAATCTGGAGGGGTTAGCGTTAAGTTCCAATAACCTACATGGTACTAACAAATACTACTCATTACAAGGTTTATTGTTTCATAATTTTAAATGAATTATCTCAATTTTGAGTTTATAATGTCTCAAATTGATTTTTAAAAGTCAATAATGATCTTATAATTTGAAACGAAAAAATTATTAATATTTTATTTTAGGTAAACTTCCATCCAATTTTGGCCACAAGTTACTCAATCTAAAAACAATTGAATTTGGAGAGAATAAGCTGACAGGGATTTTGCCAAAGTCTATCTCAAATGTTACTCAACTCGTGAATTTAGACCTTGTTGAGAACAAATTCACAGGTACAATTCCCAAGTCACTTGGAAATTTGAAACATCTTGAATTCCTAAACTTGGCCCATAACAATTTCATAACTGAAAGTTCATCTTCAGAACTAAGCTTCCTCACTAGCTTGACCAATTGCAGAAACTTAAGAGTTGTATTATTAGAAAGTAATTCTCTACATGGATACCTTCCAGCTTCCATTGGAAATTTCTCCACTTCCCTCTTCAACAATTGTATGCAAGTTATTTTGGAATCAAGGGAACCTTTCCTAATGAAATTGGCAATTTAAGTAGTCTTATAATATTAGAACTGTAAAGGAATGGATTGACTGGAAAAAATCTTGTGGCAATAAAAGGGATGTCGAAGCTTCAAAAGTTAGACATTCATGATAATAAGATAGGAGGATTCATGCCGGATTACTTTTGTCAACTACAAAACTTGGGTTTCTTAAGCTTAGGAGCAAACCAGATTTTAGGTCCATTGTCAGCATGTTTTGGGAATATTGTTTCTCTATGATATCTTTATCTTTATTCAAACAGATTGACCTCTAGCTTACCAAGAAACTTTGGGAACCTCAAGAATGTTTTGAAGGTCGATATATCCAGAAATTCTTTAAGCAGACACATACCCCTTGAACTTGGAAATCTTAAGGCTGCTATGCTAATAGAACTATTACATAATCGATTGTCGGGTGACATACTTGGCACCCTTGGGGAGCTACAAAACTTGGCTAATCTTTCCTTGGCAAACAATAGGTTATAAGGACCTATTCCCAATACATTCAAATATTTAGTGAGATTAGAGTACTTGAATTTGTCTCATAACAACCTCTCTGGTGTGATTCCTAAGTCCTTAGAGGCACTCTTGTATCTTAGATATTTCAAAGTATCTTCTAATAGTTTAAAATGAGAAATTACAAGTAAAGGTCCTTTCAAAAGCTTCAACAGTCGATCTTTCTTATGGAATGAAGTATTGTGTGGTGCTCCCTGATTTTAAGTCCCATTTTGTCATATTAGTTCTGTTCATGGATCATCAAAGAAAAAGATAGTGTTTCTAGCTATATAAATTTCGCTAGTGATGACATCGATAATTATTACCTTGGCCTTTACATTTGTGTTAATAAGACGTGGACACAGAATTAAACTCTCCACGCAAACTGAATTTTTAGAAATAATAGGCCCGTAGAGAATTTCATACTATGAACTTCAACGAGCAACTAATGACTTTAGTGAAAGTAATTTGGTTGGCATTGGTAGTTTTGGTTCAATTTACAAAGGGATACTTGCAAATGGGACATTAGTGGCCATAAAGGTATTCAATTTGCAGCTAGAAGGAGGATTCAAGAGTTTTGATGTAGAATGTGAAGTATTACGCAACCTTCGCCACCGAAATATCAACAAAGTCATTGGTAATTGCTCTAACCTTGATTTCAAAGATTTGGTACTTGAATACATGCTTAATGGGAGTCTTGAGAAGTGGTTGTATTCTCAGAACCATTTCTTAGATATTTTGCAAAGAATAGACTTAATGATAGATGTGGCATGTGTTGTGGACTATCTCCATCATGGTTATTCAACGCCTGTGGTTCATTGTGATCTTAAGCCCAACAACGTCCTTCTAGATGAAGATATGATGATGAGTGCATATTATTCATTTATTTTGATTCCTTTATGTTTAGTTTTATTGCATGTTTCATGTCTAT
Organism: Panax notoginseng; assembly: GCA_016801055.1. NCBI lineage: Eukaryota > Viridiplantae > Streptophyta > Magnoliopsida > Apiales > Araliaceae > Panax > Panax notoginseng. The sequence continues at coordinate 227,927,623 of CM029013.1, read as the reverse complement.
ATGAGCTTATGAAGGTGTTTAATGATTTCAGGAAGAATTGGAGCTGAAATAAGGAAAAAGGGAAGATCACAGGGTTTTGAATGCTAAGATGGATGCATGGTCTTGGCTTGGGACTTGGATTTTATTGTAGAGCTCTTCCTTAGCTTTTCGGAACATCTTGAATCGTCCCAATCGGAGTTCATATGAAAAAGTTATGATCTTTTTACCAGACGAACGTTAAACCTCAAAGTTTGGAAGTTGCAATTTACATAACAGTCACTTGGAGCCCGATTTCGACCTTGATGCAACCAGAATCTGTCAATTCTCAAAGAATAAAAGTTGTAGATCTCGTCGAGATTTTAGATTTGATAGGTAGCAGGCCCCATAACTCTTCCCGGATAAAATGCTATGGTTGTTTTACGAAAGGGCATCGCAGTAGAAAATGAAAATTTGTCCTAGCGAATTTGAGCGGAAAAATTTGGAAATCTTGGATTTTTGGAAAGTTTCTAAATGCAGATTTTGGCAGACTTCTACATGGAATAGGATTGATATTTCTATTAGATTTAGGATATCTTTAGACTGAGATTTATTTCTAAATTAGAATCTATTTCATGTTGGAAACTAGTTATGATTTGTAATTCCATTTAGGATTTGGATTTCTAATTCCTATTGGGTTTAGGACTTTATCTAGCACTATAAATATAGGATGATAGTCAGGGTTTAATTCATTCAATCATCTACTACATTCTCTCATCTACACCATTGGAGTGCAGACTTGGAAGCATGTCAGACTAGTTCTTTTCATTCAGTTCTAAAGGTAGGTGGAACATTGTTACAAGTAATTGATTAATTGAGTATTATTATTTATTCCTTCTTGTGTGAAATTTCTTCTGATAATCTGTTTTCATTGATTGCATGCTAATTGATCTAATTAATTTGATATGACCAATTGAATTAGTTTGATCATTATCATATGCTAGATTAAGATTGATATTACGTGTAATTGATATTTGTCTTCATCATAAGTAGCAACTTGGTAATACTAATTGTGGACAAGCTTTTGTGTATTGCTAAGATTATCAAAAAATAAGTTAAACAAATCGAGCTTATGTGTTTGTTACTTGGATTAGCCTAATTCTCTATTACTTAATGCTTCTATCATATTAAATCTAGAGAGCTTATTCTAGGTTGTATGCTAGTTAGAATCTGGCGGAGAGCTTGTTTCGTACAATGATTATCTATAGAGAATTTCAGATAGCATGGCTTATTGTTATCTAGGGCTAATAGTTTCACTGAAAGAAAAATAATAATAACTTGATTAATTGATTGTTGTACTGATGAAACTGAACTGCAGAACTGAAGTTTTTACATATTTGGTTAACTTCATCACTAATTCTTGTTCTCTTAGTTTAAAAACAATTTTCAAAAACCCCCAATCTTTATTTTCTATCAAAATAATAGAATAAATATAAAAAAAATCACTCTCTGTGGGATCAATCCTTGCTTACTACTATGTTAACTGTTTGAATTTGTAAAGTGAAAGTGAGGTTAATTTAAGAGTGTAAACTACAGCTCCCAACTTTTGGCGGCGTTGTCGGGGAGTAATTTGGCGTTTTGTTTTTATTCTATTATTTTCTTTATTTTTATTTATGACTCGATCGTCTCAGGCTACTACATTAGATTTTGACCCAGAGATTGAGAAAACTACAAGGAGACTAAGGAAGCAAAATCAGAAAACTCAACAGTCTACTGCAGATTTGACTGAGGCTTCTGCATCATCATCGGGTCTCAACATAGCTTTGGAGCTGCTTTCCAATGAATCATCCACCGAATTCGATAAGGAGGAAGATATGGCGGTTCAAAATAACAACAGAACTCTCAGGGAGTTGGTAACTCATAATTTAAATCTACAACATTTGTGCATTGAATATCCTAATTTAGATGTTGCATTTGAACTTAAATACGGACTAATCCATTTACTGCCTACTTTTTGTGACCTTACATGTAACACCCCCTTCCCGAAAAGGAAAGGGAGGCCACGTGCAAAGCACAATAAACCTCAAAATTAGTAAACAGAGCACTAATGACTTCAAATATGTAATAATGATAACCATAAATAAAGTATTAAATACAATTCTCCAAATAGAGTCAAAATAATCAAAACCAAAAATTTAATCAACCTAGATGGTTAAGGCAACACTCTCATTACACTAGCCCTTAATCACCCATGCAAACTTGCCAGAAGAAAAACACAGCATGAGCCAATTGCCCAGTACGGATACAAATATACAAAAGATATACAACTGATATACGAAAACAACTAAGACAAAAATATTGAACGAAGCCTCAAATGTAAATACTAACGAAAATATAATCTCCAAAGATCTGGATGGAATATATCTGAATCAACAGAATTGACGAAACCAATAGAAGAATAAAGAAATAACGAACTGAAGTAACTAATTCAATGAATTGAACTGAACTGAAACAAACAAAACTAATATAATGAAATAATAGGTTGAATCAAATGGTTGGATGCTATTTCATACCGAGTGAGCTCAGAAATATACATTGCCACACAGGCAAGTCAAAACAATACCACACAGACAAGTCAAAATAATGCCACACATGCAAGTCAAATGATGCCACACAGGCAACCAAAATAATGCCACACAAGCAAATCACACATTGGACCGCGAATCTAAATGTATGCAAATCGGATAGGTGTGTTTGGCACAACATCACAAATCCCCAGAACAAAAAACTAGGGTTAACCCATACACCTCCCACAACAAAACACCAAATGGCCCACTTCCTCCGGAGCCCAAACGGAGACGTCGTGGACTAATCACACCTCCACGAAAAGTGTTATGTCTCTCGTGCCAAGACGACATGCCTATGGTACCCCCACAGGTGATTATAGCTCAGGTATACCCTACTGTATATTCTAACAAAAATACCATGTTACAACACATGCGATATAATACCAACAAAAGGGTTCTATATGTACATGTTGAACCAAATCAAATTATAGTCACAATGTCTCAAAAAGAAGGTAGCAACATGTACCGCTCTACAATTATCAAAAATAAATACTAAACATGATAACTTAATTCAAAGAGTACAAATACGACTCATATATATCAACTCCAAAATGAAACTATTATATGAATTTCACAAGAAACAATTATGTGAAAGAATAATGAAATTCGAAATAAGGGACAAAACGAACAAATCAAATTTAACAAGAATGTCGCTGAAAGAGTACAAAATCCGTACCTGAATTGAGCAACGTAATACCCAAAAAAATTATATTCCAAATTCGACTCGTTAAGACTCCCTCCGATCGAACTAATTAAACAAAATAATAATAAACATAAGTACACTTATAAAAATATTATTATTTTTTTCCATCTATAACCCGATAATAAACTCATTTTATTATTAGTGAAGATTAGGCAAAAATATATATCCTTAGCCTTCTGTTCCAAAATAATACAAAACATGGATCCTGCGCTCCGACTGAACTTGAATAACCTTTCTCTCATTTTATAGGTGTGTAGCCTTAGGTTTTAGATAAACTTATCATAAAGGAAGATTCTAATATCTCCATAACCAACCAAAAGTTTCATAATACCAGGTCATTAGCAAACACTCCTCATAATAACGAAAAAAAATATTATACTTTCTCCACATTCAAACTAAAAGTATTATATACTATTAGGCTGAAATCAATCGATTGTAACTATTTTGCTATATACATATATAATTGACCGAAAAAGAAACTCCAGGATAGTTTTTTTTATCCTTCTTTCAAACTTTTGATTTCAAGCCATGCATAATCCGTATATATATATAATAACTACAGTGCCTTTCGTTCCAAACAAGGTGTTGCCAAAATTTATACCCTTATATATACACCACTTGCATAATTTATACATGATTCCTTTTCCTTGAGAATTATCAATAAAATTCCTTAATTCATTCATCATCATACCAAAACTCATGTGATAAATACTATAAAAGTGATTCTCAAATCATAATATACTAACCTGAGTTAATTTCCACTATTGATTGTTAATTTATCTTCCGTCTTCAGCCGCCACTTCTCTCTTCCTCTATTTCCCTCAATTCGTATAATGAAAGTAAGATTAGGTTTATTTATTAATTAATAAATAGATGTTATTAATTCTCCTAATTTTAATAGGATTTAATATTTCCCACATATACATTAAATCCAATTAGTTTTAAAGGCCCAAATTTTACTAAGTTAATTTATCCAACACTTATTAATACTTATTAGCCCACATAAATTAAATAGCTTGTTTGACCCAAATAAAAAACAAAGTCTAATAAAAAAAATATTTAAAATGCAACTTTAAATGTTATTTATTTTTTTTAATTTTTTTTCTGAGTATTACATTACATTCCTCTTAAAAATGATTCTGTCCCCGGAATCAAAAGAGTAACAAAGATTTACTTGACATTAAAGATGTGAGGATACTCTTGCCAAATAGTCTCTTACGCCTCCCAAGTAGCTTCGCGCTCCGGATAATTTTAGGAAAAAATAAAATTAATATTTAATTATTAACAAAAATTCGAATTATTACATTACAGGTGAGGACCCCTACAAACATTTGAAGGAATTCCATGTGGTGTGCTCCACCATGAGACCACATGGGATCACATAAGAGCAAATCAAGCTTAAAACCTTTCCCTTCTCACTAGCAGATCTGGCAAAGGATTGGCTATACTACTTGCCCTCAGGTTGAATACAATCTTGGGATGACATGAAACAATTGTTCCTAGAGAAATACTTCCCAGCCTCGAGAGTGGTTAACATCAGGAAAGAGATCTGTGGGATTAGACAATTCAGTGGAGAGACACTATACAAGTATTGGGAAAGATTCAAAAAACTTTGTTCCAGCTGTCCACCGCATCAAATAGATGAACAACACCTAATATAGTATTTCTACGAAGGGTTGGTACCGATGGATAGAAGCATGATTGACGCAGCTAGCGGAGGAGCACTAGTTGACAAGACACCAGAGGCTGCAAGGAATTTAATCATAAACATGACAACAAACTCGCAACAATATGACACTAGAACAAATCATGCACCAGTAAGGGTAAGCGAGGCAAGAACTTGTGATTATGGTCAACAAATTTCTGAATTAACTGTTATGGTTAAACAATTAGCTACAGGTCAATTGCCAGTTGCAAAGGTTTGTGGAATTTATCTACAACCCAATCACAATACAAATGAATGCCCAACATTACAAGATGATGAGACTGTGCAACAAGCCAATGCCATGGGAAACTACCAAGTACCACAAAAGAATTATGATCCCTATTTAAACACATACAACCCAGGATGGAGAGATCATCCAAACCTCAGTTATAGAGGAAATAAGCCACCAACACAAGGAATGTTCTTGCCCAGATAGTAAGGGTTTCCATCGGCCCAACCTCAGTATCAACCAAGACAAACATCTCCTGTAAATAGTGGACAGTCTATGGAAGAGATGTTTAAGGCATTCATGGGGCAATCACAACAATTCATGAATCAGACACAACAGTTCCAGCAGGAGACAAAAGCTTCGGTTCAAGATTTAAGGAACCAAGTGGGACAACTGGTTACAACTGTAGGGATATTGGAATCCAAAGATTAAGGAAAATTGCATTCTTAAACAGTGGTCAATTCAAGGGAGAATGCCACTGCCATAACTTTATGGAGTGGAAAACAAATGGATACACCGTCGACCACCGTTGAGTTTAAAAAGGAAGCAGCTAAGGAGGAAACAGAAAAATCCAAGGTACAACCTAACCTCCTAATCAGCTTAAAAACATTACTCTTCCCTTTCCTCCCAGAAATTCTAAAACCTGAAAGAAAGATGAAAAAGAAAAGAAATTTTGGAAACTTTTAGGAAAGTAGAAGTGAACATCCCCCTCCTTGATGCAATTAAACAAGTGCCACGGTATGCTAAGTTTTTAAAAGAATTATGCACTAATAAAAGAAAATTGCAAAATGATGAGACAATCATAGTTGGGGAAAATGTATCTGTTGTTCTTCAAAGGAAAATGCCCCCTAAATGTAAAGATCCAGGAATGTTCACAATCCTATGCAAGATAGGAAACACCATATTTGAAAAAGCCATGCTAGATCTAAGAGCTTCAATTAATGTAATGCCTTTATCTGTGTATGCTTCCTTAAATCTTGTACCTTTGAAAAATACTGGTCTGATTATTCAATTGGCTGATCGTACTAACACTTACCCCCGAGGGGATAATTGAAGATGTCTTAGTGCAGGTGAACAACTAATCTTTCCTGCAGAATTTTACATTATGGACATGGAGGATGATGCATCACCAAACCCTTCCCACATCTTGTTAGGAAGACCATTCCTAAAAACAGCAAGAACCATGATTGATGTGTACAATGAGACCTTGGCAATGGAATTTGATGGGGGAAAGATTCAATTTAATATTTATAAAGTCATGAGATATCCTAGTTGTGACGCCCTCAAAATAGATCCACACAACTCATTTTGAGTTGCCAAATACATGGTATAGAAACCAAATACAAACTTTATTAATACAACTGTCGTGCAAAATACGACAACACATACGCTGAGAGTTTCAATACAAATATTGTCTTGTAGACAATATCTAAACTCAAATAAAGTCCTCATTACAATTATTGTTACACTATTTTACAAAATAGCGAGGACTGCTATAATAACCATGTGACGCCCCCAAAATAGGTATACACAACCTATTCTGAGTCGCCAAATACATGGTACATAATTCAAATATAAACTTAATTATACAATTATCGTGTAAAATACGACAAAACATAAGCTGAGAGTTTTAACACGAATATTGTCTCGTAGACAATATCCAAACTCAAATGGAGTCCTCATTATAATTATTATCACACTATTTCACAGAATAGTGAGGACTACTATAGCAACCATCTGGACCGTCACTCCATTACCCGACTAGTCCCAGCTAAATTCTCATTTTCTGAAGAGAATAATGAAAGAAAAGGGTGATCAGCTCAACTAGCCCAATAAAGAATATTATGACTAAGATAATGCAGAATAAATTATCGTTAGCTTTCAACAGTGTTAAACTGATAGAATACAATAGATAATAAGTTTAACTGCAGCGGAATAAACAATCCATTAGAAGAGTCAAGTAGAGCATGATATCTACTATCTTATATGATTTAAAAGTTCGTCATCAATATTTTATCGCTGTAACATAGCTCAATAAATAATCCACATCACTGAATTATCCATGCACTACGGGCTAATGATATTCATTAGTATCACATCCACGAATTATCCATGCACTACTGGCCAAATATATTCGTTATTATCACCAATGGTTTGATCATGCCAACAACTGTCCATCAATGCACTATGAGCTAATGAGGACTTTTACCACATCATTTGTAACATTACAGGTCATGATTATACCGATACATAATTCTTGGTCATAATCATATCAATCAGCAGTCCATCTATGCACTACGAGCCAAAGATGACTTTCATCACAATATAAGTATGAGGATGATGACAATGATATAAGAATTCAATCAAACGAGATCAAGGATAAATATTAAAGATTTATAATTTAATTTATCCAGAGTTTAAAAATGTCCAATTTGTCAACATGATAACTGCTTTGTGGAGTAAAATTTAAGAATAATATTCATGTAAAAATAATTTAAATAGAAAAGAAATTAATTTTTGTCGTGAATAGTACCCCGGGTGAATAGTGCCCGAGTGAATAGTGTGATGCCCCTAAAATAAGTATACATCACCCATATTGGGTTGCCAAATATATGGTACAAAATATAACTACGACTTCATTATTACAATTGTCGTGCAAAATACGACAACACATATGATGTGAGTTTAAATACAATTATTATCTTCTAAACAATATCCAAACTCAAATAAGTCCTCATTATAATTATTAAAACACTATTTTACAAAATAATGAGTACTGTTAAAATAACTGACTGGAAACATCACTCCACAGCCCGACTAGTTCCCGCTATATTCTCGCCTCCTGAGAAGAAAAATGGAACAAAAAGGAAAAGGTGAGCTCAACTAGCCCAGTAAAGAATATTATGACTAAGATAATATAGAATAAATTATTGATAGTCTTCAATAAATCAGATAAAATATAATAGACAACAAGTTTTAAATCAATATTCGTAGCAAAATTAACAATTCATTAGAAGAGTTAAGTAGAGAATGAAATCTACTATCTTCTATGATTTAAAAGTTCGTCATCAATATTTCATCCATGTAACATCAATCAATATACATCTTAAACCAAATATTCATCTTTGCACTTTGGGCCAAAGATATTCATTTGTATCACCATTTGGTCATGTTCATCTCAACACATGTCCATCTTTGCACTACGGACCAAAGATATTCATCAGGTAATCTTTCATCTTTGCACTACAGGCCAAAGATATTCATCAAGTGTCACCATTTAAGACTGAGGATAATGAAAAATATCTTAAAGAAACGAATTCAGTGAGATAAAAGGACAAAGATTAGGGATTCGTACTTTGGTTTATACAAGTTCAAAAATACTCCGTAATAATCAATTGTGGAGCAAAATTCAAGAATGAAGATCAAAACATGGATACAATCAAAAATAGTAACCATAATAGACAACTTAGACAAAGAAAAGAAAATTTAATTTTTCTGTGAATAGTGTCGTATTTATGAATAGTGTCGTATACGTGAATAGTAACCCCGCCACAAAAGATAACAATTTTATAAAAAAAATCATACTTCGTGAATAGTACTCGCGAATAGTACCGTATTCGTGAATAATGTCGTATACGTGAATAATGCCGTATACGTGAATAGTGTCGTATACGTGAATAGTAACCCCGACATGAAAAGGTGGAAATTTCACAATAGAATTCATACCAATATTTTGGCATAATAATATTGAACGAAATAACATCATTTACGAAGAAAATAACATCCTTTACCTCAAAAGAACAGTACTTCTGACTGAAATATCGGATATAATGTTGAAGGAAACTTGTACTGAATAACAACTTTCAAAGTATCTAAATACTCACAAAATACGCTCGACATTATAGAGAGAGAAAACTTCTGATTTTGGTGTGATTTTCAATTCTCACTAAGCACCCTATTTATAGGAAACTGATTAGAACGCCAAAGCAGACTATTTAATAAATATTAATATTTGTAAAAAAAATTCTGCGCACACCTCCTTGACCAATTCATTGTATCCATGTTCTGATCTTCATTCTATACTTATTTTGTTAAAATTTTGGTTTCTATATTCCATAAAATTAGTAGAATATCCTTGATATTTGCGCTTCATCCAGTATCTTTTTATGGGAATATTATTCTGAGCATTCTTTATAAGTTTTAACTTTTTCATGTCGGGGTACTATTCACGGGGTTACTATTCCTGAAGTTACTATTCAGTGGGTACTATTTACTCAGTTACTATTCACCTGGGGTACTATTCATTAAAAAAAATTGATTCGTTTTCGGTCCAAATTATTTTTGGTACAATATTATTCTTGAATTTTACCTCACAAAGCAGTATCACGTTGACAATTTAGACGTTATTGATTTCTGGATAAGTTAAATTATAAATCTTTAAAAATTTATCCTTGAACTTGTTTTTTTGAATTCTTATATCATTGTCATAATTCTCATGTTTATATTCTGTTGAAAGTCTTCTGTGACCTGTAGTGCATAGATGGACTTGGTATGATTATGACCAAGGATTATTCGGTATAATCGTGACCGTAATGTTACAAATGATGTGGTAAAAGTTCTCATTTGCCTGTAGTGCATTGATGGACAGTTTTTGGTATGATTATGGCCATGGATTCTCTTCGGCCAAGGGTGCAAAGATGAATTATTTTATGGCATGATCATGACCGTTGATGAAAACATGATTATCTTTGGCCCGTAGTGCATGGATAATTTGTGGTCGTGATACTAAAGAATATCCTTGGCCCGTAGTGCAGGGATGATTTGATGATGTGGATTATTTTTTTGCCGAGTCTCAGCGATAAAAGTGATGAAAAACCTTTTAAATCATAGAAGATAGTAGGTTTTATGCTCTACTTGACTCTTCTAATGGATTGCTTATTCCGCTGCAGTTTTTGATCTAAAACTTGTTGTCTATTATATTCTATCAGTTGTTATACTGTTGAAAGCTAAGGATAATTTATTCTGCATTATCTTAGTCATAATATTTCTTACTGGGCTAGTTGAGCTCACCCTTTCTTTCACTGTTCTCTTCAGGAAATGAGAATATAGCTGGGACTAGTCGGGGAATGGATTGACGGTCCAGATGGTTGCATTAGTAGTCCTCACTATTCTGTGAAATAGTGTGATAATAATTATAATGACGACTTATTTTGAGTTTGAATACTGTCTAGAAGACAATATTTATATTAAAACTCACAGCTCATGTTGTATAATTAAGTTTATATTTGTATTCAGTACCATGTATTTGGTGACTCAGAATGGGTGATGTATACCTATTTTGGGGGTGTCACAGTTGGTATCAAAGCTTAGGGATATGATCCCTGGCTAAGATGTGAGACTAGAACTAGGAGGGGAGAGACGGGGAATTTCTTCGCTAGTATAACCTACCTAAGTTTATTTGGTATTTAATTGGTAGGTCAGAGTATAGGAATAATATGTTGCATGTCAATTAACCCTTGTTTTGTGGCAGTATTTGAAAATGACATCCGAGAATGTTGAGAATAGCAATGGAGCACAGGAGACCGTTGAGTCTCTCCACAGATCAATAATCAGGTTAATGTGCAACAGGAAGACAATAATCCTCAGGTAAACAACACTGACCAAATGATGAACGATGGAATGTTTAGAGGCTTTATGCAATTCATTCAACATCAGGCGAGAGCGGCTCCCGTCCAAAATGTAGGTTGAAACACTGAAAACTCTCAGACGGTCACCGCTAAATAGTTCAAGGAGCTGGGACCACCAGAGTTTATTGGAGAGCCAAAACCACTTAAGACGGAAACATGGATAAAACAGATCACCAAGATATTTGATGTCTTGGAATGCTCAGAGGAGCAAAAGGTTCCATTCGCCACCTTTATGTTGCGTGAAGAAGCAGATCACTGGTGGGAATCTATAAAACGTACCCAGCTTGACGCACTTAAAATGTCTTGGGAGAAGTTCTAAGAACTGTTCAACGACAAGTACTTTCTCGAAAGTATTCGTCACATGAAAGAGGTAGAGTTCATCAAGTTGGAGCAGAACAATATGACCATGTCGCAGTACGAAGCTAAGTTTGCCGAGTTGTCCCGATTTGCGTCTCACTTGGTTGATAATGAGGAGAGAATGACGCGGATGTTTCTAAGAGGTTTGAAACCCGAGATACGTCAATACCTAATTTCTCATAAATTGTGTTTGTATTCAGATGTTGTAAATAGGCCTCAGTTATTAGAGCGCGATAACGAGTCAACCCAAGCAAGAAAAAGCAGCCGATAAATCGATAATACCAATGGTAGCAGTCATCGAAGCGGTGACAACAAACATGGAGGGAATCAATATGCCAGAAATGGTAACCAATTCGGTGGAAATCATGGTCAGGATAATAGGAAAGGTAAACTAAGTGAGAACAACTTCAAGAAGAGAAGGTTCAATAATGATAGAAAGACAGCGGCACCCGTTTCCAAGGAAGAAGAACGACCACCGGTCGTATGTTTCAAATGCAGACAGGAGGGACATATCCATCCAAACTGTATGCAGCAACCCAAAGCGTGTTTTAATTACGGAAGAGAAGGTCACTTAGCTCGATTTTGTCGTGTAGTGAAGTCAAGTCCAGTTGGGATGGTGACGTCAAAGGATGTCTCAGACAAGTCAAAGTCGGTAGTTTAAGTGAGAGCGTTTGTCAAGGAACCCGAACGAAGCTATCACGGGGAAGTTAATCATAAACTCTTGCGAAGTTTATACCTTATTTGATATCGGTTCTACCCATTCTTTTATTTCTCCTACTTGCGATCAACGTTTAAATTTGACCCTAGTACAAAAACCCATTTCTAAAACCCTCAAATATTCTTCACCCAAAACGAACGTAACATACGCCAAAGACGTTGGCTCGAGCTGTTGAAGATTATGACCATACCATTCAATATCATCGTAGAAGAGCGAACGTGGTAGCTGACGCGTTGAGTAGAAGATCGTATGCAGTTACGAGTGCGACGTTGTTAACATAAAGACCCATTTCATACGACTTACTCTAGAGACCCACGTGATGATGTTAAATATACGATTAGAACCAACTATAATCGATAAAGTTAAAGCCGCTTAGGCTACAGACTCAGAGCTGATGAATGTGAAAAAGAAGGTTCAAGAGGGCGTTATTCTAGAAGTAAGAATTGACGAATAGAGGAAATCTCAACCCTTGATTTAATTGTTCTATTTTAAATCCTCGATCGAGTAGGAACTGTGGCCTATAGACTCGCCTTACCGCCAAGTATGTCTCGTGTTCATAACGTTTTTTATATATCTATGTTATGTAAATATGTGAAAGACCCGAACAACATTATTGAGTTAGAACCAGACGAAATAGTGGAAGATTTAACTTATGAAGATGTTCCTGTTAAAATCTTAGATAAGAAGAAATATATTTTACGCTCAAAGGTTATACCTCAAGAGTTAGAATCTGACGAGGTATCCTCAATTGTTCGGCATACCAGGTACGTACGTAAATTTTGAGGGCAAAATTTCATAAGGAGGGGAGATTGTAAGACCCCGAAATTTTATGAAATAAAAGTATTCAATTTTTCTTATAATTATTTTTCAGTAAATGGTTAAATTGATAAAAGTTTAAAGTTAAGGGTGATATATAAAAATTTTTCAAAATACGTAAGTGGTTATAAAATATTCATTGTTGTCGGGGAATATTCGTTTGGTCATGGAATATTCTTTCTGTCGTGGAATATTCGTACAACGGCGCAGCATTGTGTGGGCCCCATAACAAAAAGCGATTGGATGAAGAAAACGACAAGTATAAGTTGTTTATAAATAACAGCGTAGTTGTTACCGTTAATACTGTTGAAATACCCGGTGGTTAAAACACAATAATACGCGTTGTTGCACAGTAACACACGGTATTGCACCAATTATTGATTCTTACGTAAGAAGACACTACTCAATAATTGTTACAGAATTACTGCTCAATATTTTATTTTATTAATTCAATAATTGCTACGTTGATATTTTATATTATTGTTATTTTAATAATTGTCACTGCACAGTAATTCCCATTATCAGATAAATAATTCATATTATTTGAATAATATTATTAGATAGCATTATTGATAATGTCTAGAAAGTTCTGTCTAAGGAGAGATTTGGTCACCTAATTACGCGCCAGTAAGGAGAAATCTTTATTGAAAAGCCCTCTCTTTCTTGGGAACGGCCTGGTTGTCAGTATTGTGTTTCTGTAAAATTATTTGTGAATAATTAATTATTGATTTATATGATAAGAAAAATATTCATTTTATGTGGATATAGATGGAGAAAAATTTTAATGTGACAATTGTTAAAAATTTATATTTTTATCTTTTATAATAAAATAATTCATTTAAATATATTATTATTTTATAATAATATAATAATGGTGATATTTTACAATGAATGTGTGATATATGAATAAATGAGGAGGAAGAGTATTTTTGTTACAAAAAATGTTTAACACATGTTTTGTGTGTTGGTGGACCCTATTTTTGACTGAAATTTGATTATAGCCTGCAAAATCACCCGTATGTGGATTTCGGCCATTTTTCGTTTGGAATTTGAAAAAACGTAAACTTACAAAGTTGTAGAGAATTAAATTTTCTATGGAATGGACATAAGATTCGATTTTTTTTGATAAAATGACTATTTATTATGAATTATTGAAGTTCCAGAATATTGAGTTTGAATTGATTTTGTTGCAATAAATGATAAAAACATGTTTTTCATTCTAGTGGTCCCCACTAGCATGTGTAAAAAAACTGAATTCAGAATTCTAAGGTGTGCGTAGGAAATTTATATAAATATATTAATATTTTATTAAATTTTCTACTTTGGTGTTCTATGCATTTTCCTATAAATAGGGTGTTTAGGTTAGAATTGAAAATCACACCAGAAACTGAAGTTTTCTCTCTCTATATTATCGAGCATATTTTTGTGAGTATTTAGATACTTTGAGTGTTGCTATACTGTGCAAGTTCCTTCAACACTATATCGAGTATTCCAGCCAGAAGTACTGTCTTTTTGAGGTAAGGTATGCTATTTTCTTCGTAAATGATATTATTTTCTTCAATATCATTATGCTGAATTATTGATATGAGTTTTATTGTGGAATTTCTATCTTTTTATGTCGAGGTTACTATTCACGTATACGGTACTATTCACGTATACGACACTATTCACGAATACGGTACTATTCACCGAAAAATAAAATGTTCTCTTTTTCGTCCCAGATGTCTATTATGGTTACTATCATTGATTGTATCTATGTTTTGATCTTCATTCTATACTTGTTTTGTTAAAATTTTAGTTTTTATATACTCCATGAAATTAGTAGAATATCTTTGATATTTGCGCTTCATCCAGTATCTTTTTATGAAAATATTATTCTGAGCTTTCTTGATAAGTTTTAACTTTTTCATGTCGGGGTACTATTCACGGGGTTACTATTCCCGAAGTTACTATTCACTGGATACTATTCACTCAGTTACTTTTCACCCGGGGTACTATTCATAAAAAAATTGATTCATTTTCGGTTCAAATTATTTTTGGTACAATATTATTCTTGAATTTTACTCCACAAAGCAGTATCATGTTGACAATTTGGACGTTATTAATTTCTAGATAAGTTAAATTATAAATCTTTAAAAATTTTTCCTTGAACTTATTTTATTGAATTCTTATATCATTGTCATCATCTTCATGTTTATATTTTGTTGAAAGTTATCTGTGACCTGTAGTGCATAGATGGACTTGGTATGATTATGACCAGGGATTATTCGGGATAATCGTGACCGTAATGTTACAAATGATGTGGTAAAAGTCCTCATTGGCCCGTAGTGTATTGATGGAAAGTTTTTGGTATGATTATCGCCATGGATTCTCTTCGGCCAAGGGTACAAAGATGAATTGTTTTATGGCATGATCATGACCGTTGATGAAAACATGATTATCTTTAGCCCGTAGTGCATGGATAATTTGTGATCGTGATACTAAAGAATATCCTTGGCCCGTAGTGCAGGAATGATTCGATGATGTGGATTATTTTTTTTTGCTGAATCTCACCGATAAAAGTGATGAAAAACCTTTTAAATCATAGAAGATAGTAGGTTTTATGCTCTACTTGACTCGTCTAATGGATTGCTTATTCCGCTGTAGTTATTGATCTAAAACTTGTTGTCTATTATATTCTATCAGTTGTTATACTGTTGAAGGCTAAGGATAATTTATTCTGCATTATCTTAGTCATAATATTTTTTACTGGGCTAGTTAAGCTCACCCTTTCTTTTACTGTTCTCTTAAGCAAATGAGAATATAGCTGGGACTAGTCGGGGAATGGATTGACGGTCCAGATGGTTGCATTAGTAGTCCTCACTATTCTGTGAAATAGTATGATAATAATTATAATGAGGACTTATTTTGAGTTTGAATACTGTCTAGAAGACAATATTTGTATTAAAACTCACAGCTCATGTTGTATAATTAAGTTTGTATTTGTATTCAGTACCATGTATTTAGCGACTCAGAATGGGTGATGTATACCTATTTTGGGGGCATCACACTGAGTGTCACTGTGGACCAAAAATTAGTAAAAGAATTCTACGATTTCAACAATACTAAGTTAATGAATATAGAATACTGAGTGGTCGCTATAGACTATGAACTCCTGCTCTGATTTACAGTATTACACTGATAATCCACGATGTTGAAGTGCAATAGGTGATCAGCCTACCGTACCTGATGTTATGCATAAGACACCCTGTTGTTCGTGCGAATGTCAGTTTCTTGACGTTGTATAGTTTCCCCTTCTATGAGGGTTTTTCATCTCAGCAAATTTATAAGACTCCGCACCAAAATAATTGGTTTGCATCACTTTCTAACACATGATATTAGTCTAGATGAATCAAATGACATATACAACTTTCACAATGCTTTTAAAAATAGTCTATAAGTTCAATGTTTGTAACATGCTTTCAATAATCCTTTTAAAGATGTAAGAATGATTTAAACAAGCTTCAATAATAATTTCCAAGAATTTGGATATCACATGAACTATTTGTGGACAATTGACATATACGATCAATAAATGTACAAGTCCAGACATTTGCTCAATATATAGGATTGATATAAGAATCAATTAGAAACATGTATTCAATATGAAAATTAAACGAAGTTAGTAACGTGCACAATATACAATAGTTGGTATAACAAGAATTCGTTTACTCAAAGTGAGGGAATTTGCTCAATGCACCAAGTTGTGTAAGTTAGAGAACTTGCACAAAAGAGATAAAGTTTAGATACTTGCACAAAATTCAAAGTTGTATAAGTTAGGGAAACTCACATTCGATGTAATAATCAAATGAAGTTAGGAAACTTGCATTTCGCATCGATTACCAACTTATAGCTTAATATCACAACAAAGTCCTATTTTACCATAATTATATATATATATATATATATATATATATATATATATATATATATATATATATATATATTCATTAGTTATTCAAGCTCTATACATAAATCAATAATCTCAGACATGTTCAATCACGTAAGCTAAAGACATATATCAAGTTCTATCTTAGTTACATAATCGGACCACACATTAGCACACTATCAAACCGCGTAGCTACGTAACCATCATTGACTTTGCTTTTGAAAGCTTATTTAAAAAGATTTGTAAAAACTTTTAGATTCTTGGTTCTATGCTTGTATACTTAAAACATCACTTAAGTCACGCATTATAGCTCAAGTCATTCATATATATATGCTTCAAATTATCCAACTCATGTATTCCAAGTTAACATAACTTTACTCTTGAAAACTCATTTTAAACCATACTTAAATAGTTCATATCATTTGGTCATTTATTTGACACATAGTTGAATCATATAGTTACTTAATCAACCTTGCATTTTCCTTTGAAATTCTTATTTAGAAACATTGTACCAATTAGTTACGAACACAACTAACTTTAATGGTTAAAGGTTCAATTTTAGTTAACTTTACAACCTCTGGCTCTAGGTTTGATTACACTAACCATATAGCACAAAACCGGAATCCTTATTAGCATATAACATAAGTTTAAGTTTCTTATAACTTATCAAATCACAACTTGTATTTTAATTCGTGATTACAACTTATGATATATATTTATACATGTTTAAAGCTCCTTCAAGTTTCTTAGGTCATGTTAAGTTAGGTTAGCTTTTCCCTGGACTAAACAATCAAAACAAAATTTCAGGTCATTCTGTCCATTTCCGTCGAGGTAGAAATTTGTACTGTAGGAAGTCAGCCAGGGCGAGGGTATTTGAGCTGGAAACTCCGTCGGGGTGCAGTTGTCCAGATTCGACTTCTGTTCTCTGTTTCTTCATAACATTTGCGACTCAATACTCCCAAAACCGCATACAAACAATAATTTAAGCATACCCACTTTATATAAACTCCACAAACTTACTACAAAACATTTATAGCGTGATTCTAACAACTTAAATCAATTAAACAACCAAATCCAAGACTTAAATTTAAAGTTCATGTCATTTTTCCATATTTTAACATGTTTAGCGATTTCATTCACTACAGATTCGTTTCTTAACCAAATTGATCTGTTTAACTTTCATTGTTTTCGTATTCAACCATATTAACAATATCTAGCAACAATTTGCAGATTGCATTAAGTTTTAACCATCAATTTTGGACTCACTTATCAAGTATTCATGCAACTTCTAAAACCTTGTAAAACTTGAAATCAAGAACATGTTTTAGGACATTACCTTTTTGAAGTTGGAGTGTTAATTCTTGTTCCTAAATTCTGATTGCTCCCCAATTCCTCAACACTAACTCTCTATATAGACTAAAAATCTCAGAATTTCAAGTGCTGAAGAAAGAAGAAGAAGGTCTCTATTTATAGAGAAGCCATGGACCCGATTTGGGTCTTGCACATTGAATCAAACCAGTGGAATGGAGAAGAAGATGATGGATATGAGGAATTTGGCGGAGTAGCACTATTGAGACTACTCCCCCTTCATTATTTAGTATCTCTGAGTTTTACATGGTAGGCTTAGGCCAATGACCTATTCACGTGATGAAGGAGATGAGACTCACAAAATGGGACAACCAATTTATCTTCTCAGTACTAGCAAAATGGGTACTAGCATACTTAGTTTTATTTCCCTTTTTGACTTACAAGCTTACATTTGATGACTTAATGTTATTACCATATGATAAGTTAGGGATATATATACACATAATCATATAATCCATGTATATTGAGTTAACCCAAATAATTTTTAATTTGGGTAGAATATAATTTAGTGGGCTACCAATAACCCATTATTTCCCATAAAACTTTTAAATTCAAAGATACATGTAAATACCGAAATAATTATTTAGCATAAAGTATTTACACTACTAGAAAATCAGTCTAAAACGATGGTTGGCGACTGTCGCTATAGCTCAATAGGTTGTCGCTATAGACATCTAGCGACGGTCGGCGACCACCACTGAAACCTATAGCGACGGTCTTTTCTCCTATAGCGATGGTCCGACCATAGCTAGAAAACTACACAAAAACGTGCATTAAGCTTTATACTGACGGTCAGATAATAGCTATAGCTGTGGTCGTGACCGTAGCTATAAAAGTTTTTGGCGCGAAAGGTTAAGGTCTACCGCGACAGTCCTGACCGTCGCTGTAGAAGATATTGGCGCGAATGTTTAGGGTCTACTACGACGGTCGTGGCCGTCGCTATAGAGATTTTATGACGCCTCCAAAATATGTCCAATCCATCCAACCTATTCTGACTCGCCAAATACATGGTACAAAAAATAACTACAACTTTATTACTACAATTGTCGTGCAAAATACAACAACACATATACTGTGAGTTTTGATACAAATATATACTAACTGTGACTCATGTCCCAACCGTGGATAGCACGTCACAATGACACCTTACATAAAGGTATAGTTAATAACTATTTTAGAAATTAAAATCTTTAGGAAGTGCTCAAGGAAACCTTCGTAAATGGGAGGCCATGCGTCTAGGTTATGATAGATATCATATGCCCATAGAATTATCCATGGTTGACCCAATAGACCCCAACGAAAAACGAGAAGATTACTATCATGTTCTTTCCAATGGTGAGTCTTCTCTTGACATATAATTATCTCCATTGTCTCCAATTGTGAATTATATTTCACCCAAACTCTAAGGTTATATAGGTAGTGCTCGTAGATATACTCAGCAAATGGATGTGCATAACCCTGTCTTATGATAACACGAGGTTGTTGTTGATCGATTTCGCAATCAATGAATACGTGCAAGTATACACGGTCAACAAGTAATAAAGTGATAAGAAAAGTATCGTTCCCACGAGGAATTATTTAATAAAAATCACCAAGTACTAATTCTTAACCAAATCAATTTTATTTAAACAACCATAAATTATGATTTTTCTAATTAAGAAAACTAAATTAATCAATTAAAACTAGATTACTCTAAAAAAACTAAATTGCTTTATGACTAAATTCAGATAAATAAAGATTAAGACTTCAATATCCCCAATTATGAACTATAAATCAATTATCCAACTATCCCAATTATTATGCCTACTGAATTGTTAACAGAAATTCTCAAATGCCAAAAGTCCTTTTCCAAGTGATCAATTGCCTTCTATTTAATCCAGATTAATCTTGCTATATTCCTATGTAAAACAATTAAATTAAACTCGTTACAAACCCAATTCCTTATGCGTTACATATGGTGAAGAGATATTTCCATTCTATTCACAAACCTAATTATTCACTGTGCAAATAACTAAGTCACATGTTATCATGCCCAGTTCTAACCCTAGAATTTCTCTTCCGATTCCTTCTAGAGTAACAAGGTAATTACTGATCAGATAATTAATCAATAAGCTCGAGACAAGATAAATAATTCACTTTGACATAAATAATTGGAATAAATCGAATAACTAATTCATAGACATAAAAGGTTCAATTGAAATCTTAATAAAAGAGTTAGTTCATAATTAATGAATTGAAACTAAGAATCCACAATTGAATAGACATTAAAAGATAAAAGTATGATAAGAGAAGAGAATAGAATCTATTGTCAGCAAATCTGATGCTCCTCTCTTGCTCCTGCTCTTGATCTTCAATGATCTCCAAGTTGCTTCAATCTCTAATGGCTAATTAAGAACTAGGGTTTAGATTCTAATCTAATAGAGTATTTTATCTAGTCTAATCTATGTAATCCCCCTCTATTTTATGTCTTACATCATATATTTATAGGTTACGAGTCTAATTTTTAGGTTAGGAACAAACCCAATCCAATTTGGAGTAAAAAAGATGTCAAAATTAGCCCCAAAACGCGTCCAAGCCTTTCCACTGACTTCCCCAGCACCCCGGCACTGGGCACGGCGCTGGGATTCTGCCCCCCAGCGCCCCGGCGCTGGAAATAGGCATGAAATGGGCGCCCCGGCGCTGGCCACTTTTTTGACATTTTTTGCTCCGACGTCTTTTGGGAAAATGGTCATAACTTCTTCGTCCGAACTCCGATTTCGATGATTCAAGATGTTCCGGAAAGAGGAGAAGTAGATCTACAACTTTCATTCTTTAAGTTTTTCGAAATAAGGCCCGTGGAAATACTCAAATTGACTCTGAAGTGACTGCTGTGTAAATGGTAAGCCAAAAACGCGCATCTAGCCACCCCGAACGTCGATCCATGTAACTTTTGTCCCAATTCCTACAAAACAATATAAAACATACATGAATAGACACAAACACATAAAAACATCCTAAAAGACTTGAGAACAACAATAAATTAAGCCCGAATGTATCCAATTCATGTGTATAAAACTCACTCATCAAATACCCCCAAACTTAAACATTTGCTTGTCCTCAAGCAAAAACACAAAAATGTTATACAATGCAATGTAATGAAACTAATCTATATGCCTACGAATCCAATAGTAATGACAGAAACAAGTCTATTCAACCGGCCTTAGAGAAATCAAGTAAACATGATAATACATCATATTAAAATAAATCAGTAATTTCTCAATCACTCATCAAATCTTAGACTGTTATCACTGATATAGTTCGTGTGTGCTCCAAAACAATGTTAACTAATATAAAATCAAATTTAACACATAATAGGCCTCTTTAAAGGCATCATACAGTGAAAACTCACAAAATTTATGAACAAGCTAGATCCAACTAAAGTTAAACATCCACCAAGTTCAAGAGTCCAATCCGGGATACTTATGCTTTACTTTTCATTACGGGGGCTTTTTGCTCTTTTCCCGATTTATTATTTTTTTTAACCATGACTGTGCAATGTCTCATTCCATTAGGCTAACAGTGTCACCCCTTAGCGAGCTTTCGACCAACGACTCCCAGACCATATAAGACCTTAGGGCGCTAGGTTTTAAGATACCCCTTCGGGCGTACTTACTCAAGTAACAAAGGCCCCGAAACAAAACTAGCCACGGTAATTTTTATTTTTTTTTTCTTTCTTTTTTTTTAGCGAAGCTTATATATCCCAAATTTTCCCCCCAAACTTAAGTTTTTATCAAAATTTAGCCGTCTCCGCCTATTCATGTCTTTCATTCCTTCACATTAGTATTATCCTTAAGAAATTCATTATGTATCAATTTAAACTTAATCAGTCAACACAGCTGTTATTAACGTGCTAACCTTAATTATACCAGTTTCAAACAGGAAAAGATTCAATTCATAACAAGAAATCACATCAAAGCCTGAATATTCAATACTATACTTATCTACTTAACTCCAGTCTCATCATTGGCCAAAATAGACTTTTACTATCTAACAGTTGGAATCATGCAAATATAAACTAACTGCAACAAACATAGTAAACTAATTACTATTTTTGCAATTTTTAAATTTTTTTTTTAAAACAAAAAACTGAATGCAAAAACTAAATGTAAATAACCCGAAAATATAACGAACTACAATGTAAATAACTAACTATATGCAATACGACACTAAAATGCCCCCAAACTTAAACTAGACATTGTCCTCAATGGCTACAATAGAAAAAATTAAAGCAGAGGACTTCCCTGAAAATATAGCAATCTTCCTCCTTGTCCGCTAAGTTTGGAGAATAGGCTAAGCACATGGAACAAATTGGGCACCACACTTGAATTTGACTTGAATAACCTGTAAAACCATGATATAAGCACTTTTATTAAATCCTAAATAAATGAAAATTCAAAACTACTAATATAAAACTTAATAAAAACTAAAAATAAAAATTAAACTTGGGTTGCCTCCCAATAAGCGCTTGTTTTATAGTCTCAGCCTGACTTCTTTAATTCACTATCCAATTCCCCTACGAAAATTGAGGAACCCTCCATCCATCAGAAGCAATGTCTCTTTTGGGAGGTTCCCATTCGCAAAAACCCTTGAATTGAAGTCACCTAGCATGCTCTTTGTAGATAGGTTCCCTATTAAGAACGTCCAACAACTAGGTGTTTTCTCCATTATGCCTATGATTAGATTGGGGCATTGAAGCTTAATAAACATAATGGAGTCTTCCTCTATCTTCTCCTTTTCATCCCACCATGACTCCACAACTGTACTAGCTCTTATGTCACAAAGAGCTTTGCCGACGACATGACTGCCAATTGTGCATGGTTTTGCAAAACTGCCCGTATTATTGAACTTTGGTGGAGGAGGCACATGAGACACTATCAAAATTGGCTCATCTTCGTTGGTACTCAAAGTTAAATCTTCGTTGATCTCCTTTTCTTGGTTCCCAATTGTTTCCTCTCTTTCAACATCTTGTGGCTCATCTAGTTGTAGATTTTGCTCGGGCTCTCCATCAGTCTCGGAATCCATGTCATAGAGCCAAGTGTATTGAGAATGGTTGTTCAACGCATGTGCTATCTGCCCCAATTGATTTTCTAGATTCTTTATCGACGCACCTTGGCTTTGCAAATTCAGCTCTATTTGGTTCATTTTTTTGTCTTGTTCCTCGTTCCTTTTTTCAGAAGTTTTAATAAATTTTTCCAAGGCTTCCTCCAAATTTGAATGGTCTTCCTGTTGTAGTGGAGGTGGACACGAGAAATCCGGTGAGTATGTTGGACTTGGAGCATAAAATTGATCTTGTTTAGTATGGCTCCATGAAACACCTTGGATTTTCACATTCATGTCTACTTGACTCAATATCTTGTCTTGTGCCTCGATTTTTTTGTCAGTAGCTCTAATGAATTTTTCCAAGGCTTCCTCCCAACCTGGTTTCCTTTCTGGTTGTTGTTGAGTCTGATTTTGAAATTCGGACGCGTTTTGTTGTCTAGGTGCTTGAGCTTGATTGTTACTCCATGAAAAATCCGGGTGATACCCCTAATCCTGATGATAGTTGTTGGGATAGACATAATTATTGGGGTAATCACCACTATACTGTACCGGCTCGAAACTGATGGAGCATTGATGACTCATATAATTTCCAGCACAATAATCACAAACCATTGCTACTTGCTGTGTGGATGGTGGACTCCATGTTTCCATTGGTCGAGTCATGTTCGTGTATGGCCATTGATACGCAAAGTCATCCATGGTACCTAAAAAGAGAGAAATATAGGAAGAGAATTAAAAATAAAAATAAAAATAGAAATGTTTAAATTAAGACTAATTTGATTGAAATTAATATTGATAAATAATTATTAAATTAATTCCCCGGCAGCGGCGCCAAAAACTTGTTGATCGATTTCGCAATCAATGAATACGTGCAAGTATACACTGTCAACAAGTAATAAAGTGATAAGAAAAGTATCGTTCCAACGAGGAATTATTTAATAAAAATCACCAAGTACTAATTCTTAACCAAATCAATTTTATTTAAACAACCATAAATTATGATTTTTCTAATTAAGAAAACTAAATTAATCAATTAAAACTAGATTACTCTAAAAAAACTAAATTGCTTTATGACTAAATTCAGATAAATAAAGATTAAGACTTCAATATCCCCAATTATGAACTATAAATCAATTATCCAACTATCCCAATTATTATGCCTACTGAATTGTTAACAGAAATTCTCAAATGCCAAAAGTCCTTTTCCAAGTGATCAATTGCCTTCTATTTAATCCAGATTAATCTTGCTATATTCCTATGCAAAACAATTGAATTAAACTCGTTACAAACCCAATTCCTTATGCGTTACATATGGTGAAGAGATATTTCCATTCTATTCACAAACCTAATTATTCACTGTGCAAATAACTAAGTCACATGTCATCATGCCCAGTTCTAACCCTAGAATTTCTCTTCCGATTCCTTCTAGAGTAACAAGGTAATTACTGATCAGATAATTAATCAATAAGCTCAAGACAAGATAAACAATTCACTTTGACATAAATAATTGGAATAAATCGAATAACTAATTCATAGACATAAAAGGTTCAATTGAAATCTCAATAAAAGAGTTAGTTCATAATTAATGAATTGAAACTAAGAATCCACAATTGAATAGACATTAAAAGATAAAAGTACGATAAGAGAAGAGAATAGAATATGTTGTCAGCAAATCTGATGCTCCCCTCTTGCTCCTGCTCTTGATCTTCAATGATCTCCAAGTTGCTTCAATCTCTAATGGCTAATTAAGAACTAGGGTTTAGATTCTAATCTAATAGAGTATTTTATCTAGTCTAATCTATGTAATCCCCCTCTATCTTATGTCTTACATCATATATTTATAGGTTACGAGTCTAATTTTTAGGTTAGGAACAAACCCAATCCAATTTGGAGTCAAAAAGATGTCAAAATTAACCCTAAAACGCGTCCAAGCCTTTCCACTGACTTCCCCAGCGCCCCGGCGCTGGGCACGGCGCTGGGATTCTGCCCCCCAGCGCCCCGGCGCTGGAAATAGGCATGAAATGGGCGCCCCGGCGCTGGCCACTTTTTTGACATTTTCTGCTTTGACGTCCTTTGGGAAAATGGCCATAACTTCTTCATCCGAACTCCGATTTTGATGATTCAAGATGTTCCGGAAAGAGGAGAAGTAGATCTACAACTTTTATTCTTTAAGTTTTTCGAAATAAGGTCCGTAGAAATACTCAAATTGACTCTGAAGTGACTGCTGTGTAAATGGTAAGCCAAAAACGCGCATCTAGCCACCCCGAACGTCGATCCATGTAACTTTTGTCCCAATTCCTACAAAACAATATAAAACATGCATGAATAGACACAAACACATAAAAACATCCTAAAAGACTTGAGAACAACAATAAATTAAGCCCGAATGTATCCAATTCATGTGTATAAAACTCACTCATCAGTTGTATGTCATTAGAGATCTTGTATGATAGTGGCAAAACACCCTTCTAAAGTTGGGTTCGCCTCACCCTATTTGATTCACCAAATATAACAATTAAATGACGTATAAAATACAATGCACTTTTCTAAAGTTCTCAATAAAATTATTTCTATACTGTTTAGGGAGAACCTCAACAGCTATAAACCACCGTTCTATTCCCTGTTACCCCCGCTCGACCCAACTACACTCTTGTTACCTGAAAGGAATTGAGAAGTAAAAGGGTGACCACAAATAGCCCAGTAAAGAATATCATGACTAGAGATAATTAAATTATCAATAGCCTCCGTTAATAATAAATCAGAGATTTAGAACATATGGTAGATGATAAAACTTTTCAACCATAGTTGCAGCGGAACGAGCAATCCATTAGAAGAGTCAAATAGACCATAAAGTCTATTATCTCCTCCATATTAAAAGCCCACCAACAATGTTTTATCCCTGTAATATCAATCAACAATTCCTGACCAAAATCATGTGAATAACTCATAATCATAATTATGGTTCTAAATTCCTCTTCTCATCTAGGACGAAAATAATTTTCATCTCCTGTCTTTACCTGAAACATCAAAGATCATGGTTATACCAAATCACAGTTTCTGTTCATAATCATACTAATAAGTTCATCTTTGCACTACGGGCCAAAGATATTCATTAACAATTCATCTTTACACTACAGGCCAAAGATATTCAACAACAGGTCATCTTTGCACTACAGGCCAAAGATATTCAATAACAGGTCATCTTTGCACTACGGGCTAAAGATATTTATCAATAATTCATCTTTGCACTACAGCCCAAAGATATTAATATCTCAAAGAAATATATAATCATTTTAGAATTTATATAAACAATAATTATAACAATGTAAATCAATTCACCTTTGCACTTAAGCTAATGATGTTCAATTATAAATTCAATGGTCATGATCATACCAGTCAACAATTTATCTTTGCACTACTGGCCAAAGAGAACACATAGTCACGATCATACCAATAATCTACCCATCTTTACACTCAAGTGAAAGAGAAATTTCATCACCAGGATTATAAAATGATAATAAAAATAATATAATTCAAACGTTATCAATCACTTAATAATCTCATAATCTAATATTATTAATATTACCACAATATTTTAATCATTTCTTAAACTTATAAACAATTTATTTTAATTGTTTACACTTTACTAATTAATGCATTTAATTTTTCTAAAATGCCAAACTCATAAGATTTCATCACCAATAACCAAAACTCTCATAAAAAATCTACATATACCTTATATAGGATTCTTTAGCCATAAAATTCTATTTTTTAATTTTCTTATTTCACATAACATATTTAATTCATTTACTCATAACTAGTCTATTTTCATGAAAAATACCAAATTAGTCCCAGAAAATTTTCTTTTCTAGGATTTAGCAGAATATAGTCTCATATTGAACATATATTTTTCTTAGAATTTTTAAAATTCACTTACTATTTTTCATATGGCCAAAATTACCGAATATTTAGACATTTATCATAAACTGTACTTTTGTTCGAAAATTCTAAAATTTACAGAGTATACTGCTGTTATATACATGTACTCCCAGTAAAAATTTCACCAATTTGGAGTTAATCACAGGGAGTTATAAGGGTTTACTTTTAAAATAGTCTTTTCCCATAAAATTCATAACTCCTAATCTATACATCCAAAAATCGTCATTTTTGGACACAATCTAGAAAACTCATCAAATTATTATTTCAAAATTTTTGAGGGTCAGAAAGATTACGAAACTGAAAAATATAATAACCCTTACAATCGCTTACCTCAAAAGTGCAGTATTTCTGACTGGAATATCGGATATAACGCTGAAGGGAACTTACACTGTATAGCAACACTCAAGATATCTAAATACTCACAAAAATACGCTCGATAATATAGAAAGAGAAAACTTTAGTTTCTGGTGTGATTTTCAATTCTAACTTAAGCATTCTATTTATAAGAAAATGCTTAGAACACCAAAGCAGAAAATTTAATAAAATAATAATATTTATTAAAAATTATATGCATAATTTGAAATCTAAATTCAGCAACTTACACATGAAAGTGGGGCCCACCAACATGAAAAACATGTTTTAAATATTTTTTGTAACAAAATCAATTCAGACCCAATATTCTGGAACTTCAATAATTCATACTAAATAACCATTTATCAGAAAAATTCAAATCTTATGTCCATTCTATAGGAAATTCAATTTTCTACAACTTTGTAAGTTTAAGTTTTTCTAAATTCTAAACAAAAATTGACCGAAATTCACATACGGACGATTTTACAAGCTATAATCAAATTTCAGTCAAAAATAGGGTCCACTAACACACAAAACATGTGTTAAACATTTTTTATAACAAAAATACTCTTCCTCCTCATTTATTCATATATCAAACATTCATTGTAAAAATATTCCCATTATTATATTATTAAAATATAATGAATTATTTTATCAGAAAAGATAAAATATCAATTTTCAACAATTGTCACTTTTCTAAAAATTCCTCCATTTATATCCACATAAAATAAATATTTTTCTTATAATATAAATCGATAATTAATTATTCATAAATAATATTACAGAATCACAATACTGACAACCAAGTTGTTCCCAAGAAAGAGGGGGCTTTCCAATAAGGATTTCTCATTACTGGCGCGCAATTAGGTGACCAAACCTCTCATTAGATAGAACTTTCTGGATATTGCCAATAATACTATCTAATAATATTATTAAAATAATATTAATTATTGATCTGATAATGGAAAATACTGTGCAGTGACAATATTGAAATAACAATAATATAAAATATCAACGTAGCAATTATTGAATCAATAAAATAAAATATTGAACAATAATTACTGTAACAATTATTGAGTAGTGTCTTCTTACTTAAGAATCAATAATTGGTGCAATACCGTGTGCTACTGTGCAACACCGCGTATTACTGTATTTTAACCACCGGATATTCTAACAGTGTTAACGGTAACAACTACGTCGTTATTTATAAAAACTCATACTTGTCGTTTTCTTCATCCAATCGCTTTCCGTTATGGGGCCCACAAAAGGCTGCGCCGTCGTACGAATATTCTCCGACAACAAGAATATTCCACGACCAAATGAATATTCCTCGACAACAATGAGTATTTTATAACCACTTGCGTATTTTGTAAACTTTACATATATCACCCTTAACTTTAACTTTTTATCAATTTAACCATTTACTGAATAATAATTATAAAAGAAATTGAATACTTTTATTTCATAAAATTCGGGGTCTTACAGATTTTGGCGCCAATAATTGATATCTATAGCGACGGTCCTAACCGTCGCTATATCTTTTCCAAATTAAAAAAAAATAGCTTTTATTATACAATATTTCTTAGTTATTTTACGTGTTAACAAGTATAATTACATTCAAACCATACCATCTAATCTAAATAAAACATTTAAAACTAAAAGAACAAAACAAATAAAGTCTAGTATTCAAAATTAAAAATTAATGTATAATATCATCTAAATATACATAACCATCCAAAATATTATTACTATGTACCAAAACAGTACATAACCACAAACAAATTTAACATATTTTCAGTAGCACATCTAACATATTTTCATCTAAAATAGTGTTACATCTAACATATCTCTAGCAGTACGAGACATGTCACAGATCCTCTAAAAGATTATTTGATCCACTAATATCACCATTATCTCCTTCTGTGGATCGATCCTACAAATTAATTATCAAGTGAACTTGTTAATCCATACCAACAGAGTGATAGAGCAAAATTTTTAAGTATAAGTGGAGTGAGAGAGCAACACCTGATTGTTGGAATGAGCATTTGGATCTGATGATTTCTTCATAAATTCTGTCATGATTGATAAAATCTCATCCACTTTCCTTGCAGTATCGTCTCCTTTTTCCCGCACCTTTTTCAACTCAACTTTCAATTCTTGATTCTCACGTTGTACCTCATTATTTGTGTCACGAGACCCCCAAGTGTTAGTAGCTGTGGCACCAACTCCACCTTGTCGAAGTCAACCATGTCGCTCCGGTCCAAGCACTTGTGCAAGTATATCATTCCGTCCTACTAATTTCAGCAGTCAATTCCTGAGTCTTCTTTAACTCAATAATTTTTTCTTGTGAAAATATACAAGGCAAAATATACATAACTTAAATATACAAGGAAGTTCAACATAACTTAAAAAAGAGTAGCAATGTCACTGGAGTCACCGACAACATGCCACTTGGTTACAAAATGCAAAGGCAGCTGTGATGGAACATACTTGAAAGAAGAAGGGTAAAGTAGCTGCCATGCACCACGCAATATTTATCAGTATTAATTGATGAGTATGTGCCAGTATCAGTCTAAACTTGTTGTGTAAAATGTTGCACAAAATACAATGAATATGCATATTCCTTTTTTTTTCTTTTCCTTTTATTTTAACAGAGTTCCCATAGATTTAAAGGCAATAATTTCTTTTGTTTTTCCTTCAAAAATGCAAAAAAAAAATACCAAATTATAAGTGCAGCATGCTCTGGTAAGCATTAAAATAACCCAGATTCATAATCACTTAATCAAAGTGTTCCAGTCAAAGATCAAAGCAGGGAACCTTAGCTAGTATTGGCAGTACCAACATGCAATATGCACTAAAGAAAGCTTCGATATAACATGAAGGAATAAAAAATTAACAGCCAGTTGCTATCTAATTTGGAGCTGCATTTTAATTGATGAATGAGACTAATGACAAAGGTGTTATCTATGTTGCAACTGCAAGCAATTAGAATGCAAATTGTTAGTTATATTGTACCTGAATACACATTTCATATTAGGTGATATATATTTGTTAAAGAAAATTATCTCTAGCAATAGGTCAACCTTAGCATGCAAGTATTGTTTCGTTGCAATGCTTTATATACTTAATATGGCAACTGTAATTTGGGTAATGTACCTGTGTATCATGGGAGTTATTTGACCATCTTAAGCACTGTTGGAAATGGTATTTGAAACATTAAATATTAGAGCATTTTGAGGCTCAATTTAATGTGAGACCGACACTCCGAAAATGTCAGGTCTATGCACCTATACGTTCTCCTCCGCAAGGAGTATAACGTGATATACTTATTTGTTCAAATCCATTAGGAATTGAATGAGAAAATTGACTTCAAAGTTACCTACTTGATATGTTGTAAATTGCATAGTCCCACATAGGATGTGTGAAGGAAATGTGAAGAATTTATATATGGAATGTTTGCTCAATGGGAAGGGCCCTAAGGGGCACCCCACTTTTGTGGAAGAGAGAGGACCTAGCCAAGGCTTGGTTCAAACCCACATGCGCGCGTCGCTGCCGCCGCCGTCCGACCGGTCGGGCGGGCCGGGCTCAGGTTCGGGTGGGTCGGGTTGGGTCATGATATATATAACTTTTTGGACAAAATTCGTTTAGCATTATACTGACGGCTGCTCCCCAACGATCTGATATGCTGCAGAATTATTCTATAAATAAATAGTGTGGGAACATTTCATATATATAACATTTTTCCTTCTCTCCCCGTTCTGTTTCTGCAATTCCCGTTCTGCAGTATATTAAGTCCCGTTCTATTTCTGCAAATCCCGTTTTGCAATATATATCCCGTTCCCGTTCAGCAAAATTTCCCCGTTCCGTACTACAATCTTTTTCCCGTTTCTGTGTAAGTATTTACATGCATTATTTTTCATGCATCATTTCTGTAAGTTCAGTACATAACATAGAAATTGGTTCGATGTGTTCTTAATTTTGAAGTGCTTCTAATTAAGAACTGGAAATCCGTTTTATCTTGGGAAGCAATTAGTCAATTAATCCTAAGCACCTGTGAGGGAATAAATTTTCTTTAAGGAGACTTTGTGAATTCAAAGGACTCGAATTTATTTATTAATATTTTCTGTGTTATATATATATATATATATATATATATATATATATATAATTATGTTCTGTTTTATCATATTTATCTATATTAAATAATACTATATATTACAAATAACAATCTTAAAGCAAATTTATATTTTCTGTAATTATAGTATTGTTTTATGTGAACAGAAAATCGATTTTTAGAACAAATTTATTTTCTGTAGATATAGTATTCTGTAGAAACAGTGTTTTAACAAAATATTAATTCACAGAATATTTATTGCAGGTTAATACATAGTATTCTGTTATTAATTATATATTACATGTTAAATAATTTATAAATTCTGTTATTATATATAAATTACATGTTAATAAATTGCATGTTAATATTCTGTTATTATGTTATTGGTTAAATTTATATGAAAGAACAATATTCATACATTATTGTCATCAATATTGACATTGTGTATTCATATGTAATACTGCACAGTAACTGATATACTGTTTGACTATAATAATATATTGTATTTATATGTAATACATTATTTAATGTTAAAAATATTCATGCATATATTATAGTAATGATCTATATATGTTGAATATTTTTATTTTATACTTTTAAAGGATGCTTAGTTTTGATATCCTTTGATACATGCGATTACAAATTTGTTAAACAAAAAATTTTAAACTTAGTTGTAAACAAAATTTGGAAAATAGAAATTCTATAAATAGAATTTTCTGCGAAATAAATTTTCTACAACAGAATTTTTGTAAACAAAATTTGTTGTTTGAATTCTATTAAATTTTGTACAACAGAAATTGGTTTCTGATTATTGATAATTGTATTCTTTGTATAACAGAAATGACATCTACTAGTACCATTCCTACCATGAGTGTCTCATGGAGAAATGCCTGAAAAGTTCAATGGAACTGATTTCAAGCGTTGGCAACAAAAGATGTTCTATCTCACAACACTGAATTTGGCAAGGTTTCTACAAGATGACTGTCCTACTCTTGTTGAAGGAGAAACTGACAAGGAAAAGGTGGCTGCAGTTGATGCATGGAAACATGCAGATTTTCTTTGCAGAAATTATGTAATGAATGGATTAGACAATACACTGTATAATGTGTACTGTACAATTCAAACTGCAAAGGAACTTTGGGAATCTTTAGGCAAGAAATATAAAACTGAAGATGCTGGCATGAAAAAATTCATAGTTGGTAGATTTCTTGACTATAAAATGGTAGATTCTAAAGCAGTTATCACTCAGGTACAAGAATTACAAGTAATTCTACATGACATTCATTCTGAAGGAATGTCATTAAGTGACTCATTAAAAGTTGTAGTAATGATTGAGAAACTTCCACCATCATGGAAAGACTTCAAGAATTATCTGAAGCATAAATGCAAAGAGAAGAATCTTGAAGAACTGATTGTGTGACTTAGGATTGAAGAGGACAATCGAGGATCTGAGAAGAAAAGTGGGAAGAATTTCATTGTAGCAAAGGCAAATGTTGTAGAACAAAGGCCAAACAACAACAAAAGGAAGCGTGAAGGCAAAGAGACTTTCAAGGCCAAGACGAAATTCAAAGGCAAATGCTTCAACTGTGGCATTCCAGGACATAAATCAAATGAATGTCGCAAGCCAAAAAAAGTTAAGAAAGAACAAAAGCCTCAAGCAAATGTGACCGAACTGAAAAAACTTTCTGAAAATGTTTCAGACATGAATCTTTGTGCAGTTATATCTGAATGTAACTTGGTAGGAAACCCCAAAGAATGGTACGCGGACACTGGGGCTACTCGCCACATTTGTTCCAACAAATGGATGTTTTCTACTTACAAACCAGTAGAAAACGATGATCAACTCTTCATGGGAAACTCCTCAAGTTTAAAGGTTCAAGGACGTGGAAAGGTTGTACGAAAAATGACATCTGGCAAAGAACTGACTTTGAATGAAGTGCTTCATGTGCCAGATATCTGCAAAAATCTAGTTTCTGGGTCACTACTTAGCAAGAATGGCTTCAAGTTGGTGTTTGTGTCTGATAAATTTGTACTTACTAAAAATGATATGTTTGTAGGAAAGGGCTACATAAATGATGGACTCTTTAAGATGAATGTTATGACTGTTGTACCAAAGTCAATTGATAATAAAATTAATTCTTCTGCTTACTTGTTAGAATCTAATATATGGCATGCTAGATTAGGACATGTTAATTATAATACTTTGCGTAGATTAATTAATTTAGAGTTCTTGCCTAAATTTGATATTAATCTAAAACATAAATGTAAAATTTGTGTGGAATCAAAAATGACAAGATTACCCTTTCATTCTGTTGAAAGAAAAACTGAACCTCTAGATTTAATTCACACAGATATATGTGACTTAAAGTTTATGCAAACAAGAGGTGGAAAAAAATATTTCATAACCTTTATTGATGATTGCACAAGCTATTGTTATGTATATTTTCTAAAAAGCAAAGATGAGGCTGTAGAAATGTTTCAACTATATAAAAATGAAGTTGAAAATCAACTTAGCAAAAAGATTAAAGCAATAAGAAGCGATAGAGGTGGTGAATATGAATCACCATTTGAAGAGATATGCTCTACTCATGGTATTATTCACCAAACTACCGCTCCTTATTCACCTCAATCTAATGGTATTGCTGAACGCAAGAACCGAACATTGAAAGAAATGATGAATGCTATGTTAAACAGTTCTGGAGCACCTCAGAATTTATGGGGGGAAGCTTTGCTTTCTGCCAATTATATTCTTAATAAAGTGCCTCATAAGAAAACTCATAAAACACCTTATGAATTATGGAAATGTCATAGACCTTGCTATAAATACTTAAGAGTGTGGGGGTGTCTAGCAAAAGTGATGGTTCCTAAACCTAAAAAGGTTAAGATAGGACCAAAAATAATTGACTGTGTATTCATTGGTTATGCAAATAACAGCAGTGCTTATCGCTTTCTTGTTCATAAATCTGAAATTTCTAATATTCATGTTAATACTTTTATTGAATCAAGAGATGCATCATTCTTTGAAAATATGTTTCCATATAATTTAAATCATGATTCAAATTCAAACAAAAGACCTTTGGATGCTACTAGTAATAATTCTGAAAATATAGACAAAGAGTCTGTATTGGATGAACCTAGACGTAGCAAAAGAGCAAGGACTTCAAAGTCTTTTGGTCCGGATTTTTGAACATTTTTGTTAGAAAACGATCCTCAAACGTACAAGGAAGCTATATCCTCTCCAAATGCTTCTCATTGGAAAGAAGCAATTAATAGTGAAATTTAGTCCATTATGCAAAATCATACATGGGAATTGGTGGACCTTCCACCTGGTTCCAAACCCTTAGGGTATAAATGGATCTTCAAAAATAAGATGAAAGCTGATGGTTCAATTGATAAATATAAAGCAAAGCTTGTTAAAGGCTATAGACAAAAGGAAGGATTGGATTATTTCGACACTTATTCACCTGTTACAAGAATTACATCTATTCGAGTGCTAATAGGAATAACATCTTTAAATAGACTTGAAATACATCAAATGGATGTAAAGACTGCATTTTTAAATGGTGAATTAGATGAAGAAATATATATGGAACAACCTGAAGGTTTCATAGCTCCTGAACAAGAGTGAAAAGTATGCAAACTTATTAAATCCTTGTATGGATTAAAACAAGCACCAACACAATGGCATGAGAAATTTGATAATGTTATGTTATCAAATGGATTTAAAATTAATGAATGTGACAAATGTGTTTATGTCAAAAGTACTTAAAAGGAATGTCATTGTTTGTCTTTATGTGGATGATATGTTAATCATGAGTAGCAACAATGAAGTTATCAACTCTACCAAACGTATATTGTCAAATAGGTTTGACATGAAAGACTTGGGGGTTGCTGATATAATATTAGGAATCAAGATTTCTAGAACATCTGATGGAATTATATTATCTCAAACTCATTATATTGAAAAAATACTTGAAAAATTTGAGAAGTATAATATAATTCTAAATAAGACCCCAGTTGATGTAAATCTTCATCTAGCTAAAAATGAAGGTGATAGCATATCTCAACTAGAATATTCTCGTATAATAGGCAGTTTAATGTATGTCATGAACTGTACTAGACCTGATATAGCTTATTCGGTAAGTAAGCTAAGTAGGTATACGAGTAATCCAGGTAAAGATCACTGGAAAGCAATTTTGAGAGTTTTAGGATATTTAAAACATACTCGAAAATATGGACTGCACTATACTAGATATCCAGCAGTATTGAAGGGATATAGCGATGCTAATTGGATATCTGACAATAAAGACTCGAAATCCACAAGTGGATATGTCTTTACCCTTGGAAGTGCAGCGGTATCTTGGAAATTCTCAAAACAAACGTGTATTGCTAGGTCTACAATGGAATCAGAATTCATTGCATTAGACAAAGCTGGAGAAGAAGCTAAGTGGCTTCGTAATTTCTTAGAGGATATTCCAAATTGGTCAAGACCTGTGCCAGCTATATGTATACACAATGATAGCCAATCAGCAATTGGAAGAGCACAGAGTCATTTATATAACGGTAAGTCACGCCATATACGACGAAGACATAATACCGTTAGACAATTGCTCTCAAATGGAATTATCTCAATTGACTATGTAAAGTCAAAAGATAATATTACGGATCCGCTTACGAAAGGTTTAACAAGAGAGCAAGTGAAAAAAAAATTATCGAAGGGAATGGGTTTAAAGCCTACTGTTTAAATAAGAGATGTCATAGTGGCAACCCAACCTACCTGACTGGAGATTCCAAGATCTAGGTTCAATGGGCAAACCGAATTATGTAGTACTCGGTAAAGCACTGAGGAGATATTTAATCCTAACCATTCCTATTATGAGACAGTGCACATCTGCCGCGAAAATTAGGATAAGATACGCTTTTAATGATTTTTATATCTTGAAATATGTTCAAGTGGGGTATTGCAGGATACTTTTGATAGAAGTCACCTATGTGAGTAAGAAGGGGGCCACTTCTGTGAGAATTTTGAAGGCTAAATTCTCTAATATACTCATGGAACCAAGAGGTGTTTCAAGGCCAAAATGAACACAAACATGAGAACCACTATGTCTGAAGAGATATTTTATAAATTCTATTGTCTTGGTTTACACGAAAAGCTGACAGTTCAAAGATATCAAGTCTACTAATTAGCCAAGTAAATCCGATACATTTTACTAGGGCAAGTTCAAAGCCACTAGGCTACTTAACCTGATGAAATATCTTTTCTCATGTACTCGAACTAGTGTCTGCATATTCATAACATATTTTACATAGTTTAAATCCAATTTTACATTCATGTGGGGGATTGTTAGAAATGGTATTTGAAACATTAAATATTAGAGCATTTTGAGGCTCAATTTAATGTGGGACCGACACTCCGAAAATGTCGGGTCTATGCACCTATACGTTCTCTTCCGCAAGGAGTATAACGTGGTATACTTATTTATTCAAATCCATTAGGAATTGAATGAGAAAATTGACTTTAAAGTCACCTACTTGATATGTTGTAAATTGCATAGTCTCACATAGGATGTGTAAAAGAAATGTGAAGAATTTATATATGGAATGTTTGCTCAATGGAAAGGGCCCCAAAGGGCACCCCACTTTTGTTAAAGGGAGAGGACCTAACCAAGACTTGGTTCAAACCCACACGCGCGCACCGCCGCCGCCGCCGTCCATCCGGTCGGGCGGACGGGCCGGGCTCAGGTCGGGTCCTGATATATATAACTTTTTGGACAAAATCCGTTTAGCATTATACTACGTCGTTTTGATTTTATTATCATGATACTACGTAGTTTTGATGACGGTTGCTCCCCAACGGTCTGATATGCTGCAGAATTATTCTATAAATAAACAGTGTGGGAACATTTCATATATATAACATTTTTCCTTCTCTTCCCGTTCTGTTTCTGTAATTCCCGTTCTGCAGTATATTAAGTCCCGTTCTATTTCTGCAAATCCCGTTTTGCAATATATATCCCGTTCCCGTTCAGCAAAATTTTCCCGTTCCGTACTGCAATCTTTTTCCCGTTTCTGTGTAAGTATTTACATGCATTATTTTTCATGCATCATTTCTGTAAGTTCAGTACATAACATAGAAATTGGTTCGATGTGTTCTTAATTTTGAAGTGTTTTTAATTAAGAACTGAAAATCCGTTTTATCTTCGGAAGCAATTATTCAATTAATCCTTAGCACATGTGAGGGAATAAATTTGCTTTAAGGAGACTTTGTAAATTCAAAGGACTCGAATTTATTTATTAATATTTTATGTGTTATATATATATATATATATATATATATATAATTATGTTCTGTTTTATCATATTTATCTATATTAAATAATACTATATATTACAGATAACAAGCGCAACTGTTTAGTGCTATTTTAGTAAGGTCAAAATCACATTGTTTAAAATAAGTACCTTAATTGATTTATTGGGATAATTTATGTGTAAATGACTAGAGACCTTAGAAAAAATGAATCTGTTGGGTTTTCGTAGCTTTTCATTTCTAGTCGTCCTCTATTGTATAAATATTCTTCTAGTTTGCAAGCAGAGTAACAAAATTGAGCTTTTATTTGTGTAACACTTGTGTCATATACGTGCACTATTTTGTAACACTTGTGTCATAGCTATTTGTTTATGTTACAATCCCATTTTAGCTCCCTTATATCTCCAGACAACCAACCTATCTCCTTTGCTAATTTATAGTTATCACAGTTCAATCATAGCCACAGTTATCAATTACAACACCTATTATAAAGTTCTTTTTTTTTTAAAATAAAAGACTATAAACTTACTTTGTAGCAACTAAATTTGAGGATTGATAAATACGTACCACATTCGAGGATGCTCCCGGTAAAATTGAGTTATCACTTCGAGTGTGGGACTGTATATACAAATCCGCTCGATCAATCTCTTTTTTATTTATTTGGTACTACAAATAAAACAAAAAATAGTACGTAATTCAAGAAATACTTTATTCATAGAAGTCTAATACATGATTAATGACAAAAAATATTGAAATAACATCAAATATTTACCAATTCATGCTTCTTTTTTGGAATTGATTTAGTGCCCAACGTATGACCTACCAACAATTTTTTCCAATTTTCACAATTTTTTGTTGTTATATCCGGCATTGCATGTATTTATAAATTAATAATAATATATCACAATAAGTAAGAACTGATAATTCATAAAATTAGAATAAACATAACATGTGCATCATCAGTTAGCCAATAATCAACCAACGCAGCCCATTGATTAGAATTTACTCGATCATTGTTGATAGTATTCGCTATAGATTTGGCACGGTCACCAGACACAAAATTATTACTCTTTAAGTTAGACTTCCAGTCTCTCCACCTGTTGTTCATGATAGCCATCATTTTTTGTTTAGCATTGGGGTGATCTGTGGTAAATCATTTCTACAACAAACAAATTTACACATATATTAAATTACCTTCAAAGTGCTTAATGTCAAATTCTATAAAATGCTATGACTAATAACCTGAATTTCATCCCAAGCTCTTGTCATGTTATCCCTGACAATCTCATCTTCCCCTTGATGCACCCAATTCATGTAGCCAAACATAAATCCATCACAAATCAAATGTCCACGAATAGTTATTCGAATCTGGTATCTTCCATTCACGCAATTCTTACATGGACAAGGAATTCTTCCCGTGACCATGCCCACTTTTTCAAAACCAAAGTTCAAAAATCTTTCTAGGCCTGCAAGATATTCTCTAGAATATCTTGGTAATTCCATCCACCCCTTATCCATGATATTGTGTCCCTAATTCAAATTGAACAACCATATCATCTCTAACTAATTAATACTATGATTATAATAAATAGTATTCGAAACTATGAAATAAGACACATAGTGTAAGAATGCGTTGGGAAAATTCTCTTGAATATCTTAGAATCCTTTCGGCCTGTTGTTGTGAAACTACGAATTCAAAAAAGAAGAAATATATACAAAATTCTAACACGTACAGTTCAAATTTCAGTAAGTAGTCGCACTATAATCTAATTTCCTAAAATATATACTCCATATGGTAATCCCTATGGTGATGTTCTTTCCAATAAAACACATGCACACCCTAGTGAGATGGATATGCATTATTACATAATAAAATATTTGCATATGAGGCAACAATTTTTAATGTTTAGCAACTAAGGAAACTAAAAACAAACAACAAATTAAGAAAAAAGAAACAGAAAAGCATCAGTGATGCAAGCAGGCCTCTATATACTATGCATACTTTTCTTGCTAATACTAAGAGCCACTTGTTACAGTAGTTTCCGCACTAATAACACAACTACAGAATAAAACATCATGTTCTAAGGCCCAAAAAAAGTTGAGTTACTCATACATTACTCATCATAAGATAACATTATGTTCAGCACCATAACAGAATTATCTAAGAGAGATATTAACAGTCAAATTGGAACTTCATAGACAATACCAAAACATCTTTCAGAATGCATATTGAATTGAACTATCATTTTTTAAATAAAATACAGATATTAATTCACAACTAGAACTAAATAAAGCAAATGACAAAAAGATATTAAAAGAATGTTAATGGACTTACTTGACTAACTCCAACATGATAGGCTAACAGTAAGTGTTAATGATATT
Organism: Panax notoginseng; assembly: GCA_016801055.1. Lineage (NCBI taxonomy): Eukaryota > Viridiplantae > Streptophyta > Magnoliopsida > Apiales > Araliaceae > Panax > Panax notoginseng. The sequence goes on along the minus strand of CM029013.1, from coordinate 227,887,355 downwards.
GTTGTTTAACCCACACGGTTATTACTTATCAGACTGCCTGCTAAACAAAGGCATAAAGCATCTAATAAATAACTTGGAATTAAATAAAAAAAATTATACATGAAGACACAAATTATTTGTGATAACCCAAAATTGAAGCTCCAACATAACTCAAATAAGTTTCAAATTAGCTCCAAAAGCAGGAAAACAGAAGAAAGTTATTTTGTAAAATAATATATATACTATCCACAAACACTGCAAATGCAGATGAAAAACAAACAAAGACCTAAACAAAAAAAACATGTCTGCCGACACCAAAAACTTAAATTACTCAATTTGAAACCAATATCAAAAACCAATTGTTGCTTTGAAGTATTTTCTAAAACAAATCCATATGAAAAACTGATTTTTTTTCTTTTCCAAACAACAATAAAATCAAACTAATCAAACTAGGGATTGGGGAACAGATGATATGCAAATAGCATTGAACATAACAATTAACCCAAATAATAAATTTATATATTTGGCTTCCATGCACAGTCAATATAGTCACGTAGAGAGCCAGAAAAATAGGGGAAATAGGGAATCACCTACAGCCGTACGAGTCACCAACGGAGGGCTACTTTTAAAACCAGAGGATCGAGAAGGCGACCAGATCGTGTGAGAAGGCGACCAGAGGATCGATCTTATGAGAGAGGAAAGAGATGGTTGATTTAACTGAGAACGGGTAAGGAGCAGAGAAGAGGAAAGAATGGGTTCATACGACCTTTGTAATGGGTTCATACGACCTTTGTAATCGGAGGAGGGTTCATACGACCTTTGTAATCGGAGGAGCAGAGGAGAGGAAAGAAAAGAATATGGGTTCAAATCAAAATAAGGGTTCATACGACCTTATAATTTTCCCAAAAAAATTGATTTGGGGCGACCTTTGTAATTGGGGGACATCACTGGGAGGGATTTGTACGCGCCAAACTAACCCCCAAAAATGATCTGAACCGACGAACAGAGTAGGAACCTCAGAATAAATTAACATTAAAGACCTATACCGACGGTCAAACCATGACCGTAGCTATTGATACATTATAGCGACATTTTCGCCCCGACCGTCGCTATAGGGCGTCGCCTTTTCTTGATTTTCTATTAGTGGTATTCACTTAAAACTTATTTTCTCCCATACTTTTAAAATATCCACTTTATTGGCTTTCCAAGAATTATTATATCACATAAGGCTTATTATACAACTTAGTAATTCAAATTACTTAGGCTTATTTTTACCATAAAGTATTATACATTAGTTATTCTTATTATTTTATTATTCTTGATATCCCACATTATATTTTATACATGAAGTAGCTTTATTATACTACCACTCATATGTCATATATGGTTGCACATAACAATGAATTAATCAATAATGTTAATATTAATAATACTAGTAATAAAATGATAATTAGTTCACCACATCACTTAATCATTTCTTAATTAATTTAATTAAATAATTACGTAGTCTATCACTATGCCACACTAGACATATCAAATAAGCTTAATTCAAGCCTTTCATTATTTCCACTATATTACTTACTCATCACACATTTAACTCAATTTAAATTGAATTCTCCCTTTCTGACACACGTAATATATATGTATCCAATAAAATTATTCAAACATTTCTATTCTCAATATCAATATTATTTATAAGATTCACGGGTATTACATCATCCCCCCTTATAAAAATTATGTCCTCGAAATTGGTACAAGGTTACATAAACAGATGGGGATAGTCTTTCCTCATCTTATCTTCTAATTCCCACGTAGCATCCTTGGCGTAGCTGTTTTGCCAAACTACTTTTACAGAAGATATAACTTTATTTCTTAATGTTTGTGCTTTCCTATCTAATATTTGGACATGAATTTCTTCTTACGTCAGATTCTTCTCTACTTGAATGGGTTCATAAGATATCACATGCTTATAGTCGGGCTTATATGGTCGTAACACAGGAATATGAAACACGTTGTGGATGTGTTCCAGTTCTGGCGGTAAAGCTACCTTGCACGCCACTTCGCATACTCGCTTCAATACTTCTAATGGTTTTATGAACCTCAGACTCAATTTTCCTTTCTTAGCTAATCTTATCTTTCCCTTCCAAGACACTTTTAAAAGCACGAAACTACCGACTTCAAAATCTTGGATTTGACGTTCCAAATCTGCGTATTTCTTCTGTCGATCTTGCGCTGTTACTGATCTAGCTCTTTTTGTCGTTACCACATATGCCCTTTGTTGAACTAACTCCGGCCCCAAAATTCATCGTTCTCCAACCTCATCCCAACACAACGGTGTTATGAACTTTCTCCTGTAAAGAGCTTCGTATGACGGCATACCGATACTATTATTATAAGCGAATTCTACTAAGGGTAAGTGATCATCCCAGTTACCTTTGAAATCCATCACGTAAGTTCTAAGCATTTCTTTTAACGTTTGTATGGTTTGTTCACTCTGCCTGCCAGTTTGAGGATAATAAGCAGTACTCCGCCTAAATTGCATTCTCGTTCCTTCTTGTAAGCTCTTTTAACGTGACGCACGGGTCTCGGTCAGTAACATTTGACACCAGTACTTCGTGTCACAAAACGATTTCCTTCACGTAAACTTCCCTAATTGATTTAAATTGAGTCTAATCTTCATTGGTAGAAAGTACGTCGTCGTATTCCACAACTTCTCGTTTTATATTGGGCCACCAAAAGTGCCGTCGAGTATCCCGGTACATTTTCGTGCTTCCTGTGCAAACAAAATATGCCGTATTATGTGCCTTATGCAAAACCTCAACTCAATTCAGCTACGACTGACACTCACCCTCGATATTAATATATCGTCCCTACCCATCTTGAACTTTCCATTTTCTATTTTTCTTTATCTTTTCGTACACTTCATCTATTTCCTATGATTTCTTTATTCTATCCAATAGCGTATGACGAGCTCCTATTACAAATAATTTTCCATCGGGCTCTCTGGTTCATTTTACTTCTATTTTCAGTCTCTACCATTCTCCTATTAGCTCCTACTGGGCTGTCAATGCAAGCAACCTCTCCTTCCCTAGGTGATGAAGAATTTCACAATCTTAATATTTAATTAATTCCAACTAACTCTTAGAGACTTCCTTCGATTTTTTCCATCCAATTAAACTTTCATTTTTCTTGTTAAATTGGTCAATGGGGTTACTATCTTAGAAAATCTTTGATAATTCTTCGATAGTATCTGACTAACCCTAAAAATTTCTCACCTCCGTCGGTGTCTTCGGCTACTCCTAAGTACTCACCACCTCCACCTTTGCCAGATCTGACGTGCCTTAAAACTAATCTTCTCCATCCAGAATTTTGAACTTTGAAAATTTTTATAGCGCCCCCAAATCTGGGTCCCTTAAACCTCGGACCTAGTGCATCACGATACATCATTTTCTTACATATTCTTTAACTAATGTGGAAAATATAAACATAAATTGTTTATACAATAAACTCTACAACATATCCCAAGGTCTACGACCTTAACTTAATGCATATCTTCAATAACTTAAAAGGTTTATAATATCATTTACATCAGATAACTTAATAGTTCTAAGTGCATAATAATCTACTCTTGGAATTTTCCTTTGCCTCTGTCTTTCTTCGAGCCTTCGTTTAAATTTGAAATTGGTTATCATGATATAGTAAGGGTGAGCAACTGCTTTGCCCAGCAAGTTTAAATACAATAGAGATATATCATGATTGAATGAAAGAATAAGCTTTTCAACAATATAATAATTGTGAAATAGCATTAATCAGAATTTCAATATTTGAATGACTGAACCAATAATGTTGGGTGGTCAACAATTACCATAAACAAATTTAACTAAACCTTATGGTAATGAAGGTGATCAGCATTTCATACCTGATGAACATATGCAACATGCACTAAGTACGAATCAATAATCATAGATGTGGAATAATCAACAATAATTATCCATTAATTAACATGATTTGAAATAATAACTCGAGTTTGAGTTAAGAAACTTGCATGTACCGTCGATTACTGCTACACAATATAATTTAATCTCTTTATTTTAAAGACTTATCATTGTTAATATTGATCTTTCGATCAGTATATCATAGTATACCTCGTAATACAACTACTTTATAAGTAAATTATCTAACATTTAGCCATATAATCAAACATTAGATAATTCCTTAACTTATTAGAAATATTATCGTCCTTTGATAATATTTTAATCACTTAATCATCATCTTAAAATTATGTCTCATATTATCAATCACTTAATAATATCTTATTCACTTCTTAATATTATTAACCATTTAATAATATCTTAATCACTTACAAATATTATTAATCATTTAATAATATTTTAATTACTTACTAATATTAATAATCATTTAATAATATCTTAATCATTTATAAATAATATTAATCCTTTAACAATATTTCAATCACTTAGTAATATTATTAATCATTTAATAATATCTTCATCACTTAATAATATCTTAATCATTTATAAATATTATTAATCCTTTAATAATATTTCAATCACTTAGTAATATTATTAATCATTTAATAATATCTTAATCATTTACAAATATTATTAATTCTTTAATAATACTTTAATCACTTACTAATATTATTAATTTTTAATAATATTTTAATCACTTACTAAAATTATTAATCATTTAATAATATTTTTTTCATTCATTAATATTATTAATCATTTAATAATATTTTATTCATTTATAAACAATTTAATTTAATTATTTATCTTTTACTATTTAATTTATTTAACTCACATAACATGTCATTCATATAACATTTTATTAAAAATGAACAACACACCCTTATAAAGTCTTATAATATCATATAATGATCATTTAATCATTAAAATTACCTTTCTAAGTTTTATAACTCAATATAACTTAATTTTCTCATTTATTCTTAACTCATTCATAGGCATGAAAAATACCAAACCAACTTATTATTTTTTTTATATTCTGGAGAATATCAGTATATGATATTTTAGTCACAAAATAATTTTCTTGCAATTTTTCAAATTCGTTTTCTATTTTTAAATAGGCTAAAATAGTCCAAAATAGCAACATTTATCATCAATTATTATTTTGTCCAAAAATTCTAAATTTTACACGATAGACTCCTGCTGTAATACAAAAGCTTCTGTAAAAATTTCACCTTGTTCTGAGTCATAAAACTCGAGTTCTAATAGTTTATTTTTAAAATCACACTTTATTGTAAAAGTCATATCTCCCATTCTAGACATCTGAAAATTCCCATCTTTGGAAAGGACTTATTTAACTTGATATACTATCATACCACAAAGGACAAAATTTTTAGAGCATCAAAAGTGGCCGAAACAGCCCTTACAAGAAACTAGTCAGGAAACTTTTCTATTTTTCAGATTTTTGTTCTGTTTGGACAGTTTTGGGAAAACGCATGCCACGACATGATCGTTTAATATTTTTGAGTGCTACCGCTTGTGTTTAACAGATAACTCATGTATCTAACATACCACTTTGACGGATCACAAAAACAAGTTGTAGATTTCAATTGGTAAAGCCTCAAAGTGGTCTGATTTCTATGCTTTTATGGTCAAAAATCAGATTTTGTGCATCTTTGGTTTTCAAGCTTTTCATCACTTAAAATGGTTAGATCTAAGCATGAAACACCTTAAAACATGTAGATATAGTACTATAGAGTTCAAGATCATAAGTTCATTATTTTGTCAAAAACAACAACAATAAATCACATAGATCTAACTTAGGGTTTGAGTTTAAGAGACTTTTGAACTTTGGTTTTGGATGCTCACTTCCTTCTCCTCTCTTCTATAGTATGAAATAAAGCTTGAAACTTGATCTCCTCTCCTTCCTCTTCCTCTAGCATGGCAGACCATTTCTCTCTCTCTCTAATTTTCTTTCTTTAGATTTTTGTTGGAGAATGAAATAAAAGTGAAGAAAACTCTTTAATTGGAATGAAGGGAGAGGTATTTATAGTAGGAAAGATGTATATATTTATCATATGTAAGTATATATAAATCCTTCAAAATCTCCCACATCTTCTCTTTCCAATCTTACAAATCCTAGTAATATCTCTTTCATATCTCATCTTTCTCACTCCTATCTCTACAAAATCTTCCAAAATCTTTTCAAAATCTTTGCAAATGACATGTGCTCAATTCCTCTCCTTTCTCCCTTACTTGACCGAATCCATCCTTTCCTTTTTAGCCCAAGTTTTTGTTTTTGTTTAATTGCTTTATTTAGCTTACTTTGTTATCTATTTGTTGGGCTAAAGTTTGGGCTCCCAATTAATTTGTTTGGGCTCTCTAATTAATTGTTTGGGCTATATAAATTAACATAGTCCAATACTTTTAATTTTATCATACCCTAATCATTTAATTAGGGTTTCCATCAACACATTTTGAAATTTAAATGGCTATTCATGTACATTTAATTTTATAATCAAATTAGACTTGCTTTAATTAAGTTATAAAATTAATTAATTGAGAATAAAATAAATCTCTTAGATTAGGTCGCTAGTATATAATTAAAATACTGAAACTAATAAAGATAACCCTTTAGGTTATTTAATTTCAATACCTAATTTATAACATTAGGCTACAAAGCTTTCTTTAATTCTCTTTATATAAAGAATAAATATATATATATATATATATATATATATATATATATATATATATATATATATTTACTTAATCTCACACATGTCCCATATAAGTCATCATGTATTTATCCTTATCATTCCTCATGCTAAAATATATATAGCACATCACTAAGTATATGTATGTATCTATATATATACACCTTTTCTTTAACTTATAGCATCTATTCATTTGAAATTTATTTCCTTAATAAAAAATTTCACATACATAATCTCTTTCTTTCTTTTCAAAATTTTTGTCATTCTTATTTAATTTCTTTACATTGCTTAAAAATTTAAATCAAACCATATATGTTCTTTAAAATTTTTAATTAATCATCTAATTCTCATCTAGGCTTTATTCTTTAACCTTTATTTTAATCATTCAACATCTTATAAATTTTAGGGTTGTCACAATTTCGCGTACTTTGTCTCCCTTTTTCAAAGTCTCCAATTCCATCTTCAGGGGTTTGGTGTGCTCTTAATTGAATTGGGTTCGGAACGTCGACTTCGGTATTTGTGACGCCCCCAAAATTAGGTATACATCACCCATCTTGGGTCGTCAGATACATAGTACAGAATACAAATACAACTTACTAATACAACTGTCGTGTACAATACGACAAAACATAAACTGTGAGTTTGAATACAAATATTATCTTCTAGAGAGTATTCATACTCAAAAGGAGTCCTCGTTATATTTATTAACACACCATTACATAGAATAGTGAGGACTACTAACTAATACTATCATTCGGACCATCACTCCGTTCCCCGACTTGCCCCAGCTACGTTCTCATTTCCTGAAGAGAACAGTGAAAGAAAGGGTGAGCTCAACTAACCCAGTAAGAAATATTATGACTAAGATAATGCAGAATAAATTATCATTAGCCTTCAACAATGTTAAACTGATAAAATATAATAGACATCAAGTTTAACTGCAGCGGAACAAGAAATCCATTAAAAGAGTAAAGTAGAAAATAAACTCTACTATCTTTTATGATTTAAAAGGTTTTTCAACATTGTTATCGCTGGGACTCAGCTTAATAAAATAATCCACATCATCGAATCACCCTGCACTACGGCCAAGGATATTCGTGTATTCATTAATGGTCATGATCATGCCAACAACTGTCCATCAATACACTACGGGCCAATGAGAACTTTTACCACATCATTTGTAACATTATGGTCATGATTATACCGAATAATTTCTGGTCATAATCATACCAAGTCCATCTATGCACTACAGGCCACAGATGACTTTCAATATTTTATAAACATGAGGATGATGACAATGATATAAAAATTCAATAAAACAAGTTCAAGAATTAATTTATCCAAGAATTAACAACGTCCAAATTGTCAACATGATACTGCTTTGTGGAATAAAATTCAAGAATACTTAGAAGAATATTTTCATGAAAAGATACTGGATGAACCGCAATTATCAAGGATATTCCACTAATTTCATGGAGTATAGAAGTCAAAACTTAACCAACTGAGTATAATAAAGAATGGAATAACAAAAGAATTCACCCGACATGCGATTGACCGCACAGACATGTTATTCCAACAGAATAATAAATAATGGAACCAGGTCCGGCGTAAACGCACAGACAGGATACTCCGACAGAATAATAAATAATGGAACCAGGTCCGGTGTAAAACACACAGACAGGATGTTCCAACAGAATAATAACAAGACGGAACCAGGTCCGATGTAAAACACACAGACAGGATGTTCCAACAGAATAATAATAAAATCGGAACCAGGTCCGGCGTAAATGCACAGATAGGATATTCCGACAGAATAATAAATAATGGAACCAGGTCCGGTGTAAAACACACAGACATGATGTTCCAACAGAATAATAACAAGACAGAACCAGGTCCGGTGTAAAACACACAGACATGATGTTCCAACAGAATAATAACAAAAACGGAACCAGGTCCGGTGTAAAACATACAGACAAGATGTTCCAACAGAATAATAGAAGAATGTCACCAAGTATAGGGTAGACCGCGTATACAGGTTATTCCAACAGAATAATAAGAAATGAAATAACAACAATTCTCTTCATGAATAAGAAAGAATAACACCCCTTACCGTTTTAAAGAAGAACTGAAATAAGGAAGTAGTTAAGTAGCAGAATACTCTTCTTCTCTCTCTTTATAGTTTCTCTCTATAGTTTCTCTCTCTAGAGTTCAGTGAATTCGTAAGAAATAATGAAGGAATGAGCTTCTATTTATAGGAGAATAGAAAAGCACTGTGAAAGGATTTTCTCTCAGACGAAATAATTCAACAATCTTACTGATATCATACGCAACCTTTAATTTCAAGATTTCAAACCTTCCACCAATGAAAGCCAACAAGACAAATATAATTAATATATATATATATATAATAACCCACATGTCTAAACATATAATACTAATTCCTTTTCTTTAAAAAAACCATTCCACTTCTCCACCCCATTTCCATCCGTTAACAATTATCAAGATTTTCTCCCCACCCATTTTTTTCTTCCAACGTGGGCCCTACGTGTCCCCCTCCCCCCAACATCTCATAATCACAAGTGGTCCCATTATAACTATAGATAATTTAAAAAAATGGGTAAATAAGAATCCAAATAATAAACAAAACTGAGTGACTTCTCACATAAGCATTAATAATCAATACCGTGTGCTACTATGCAACCACGCGTATTACTGTACTTTTACTACCGAGTAGTTCAACAGTATCAACGGTAAAACTTCCGCCGTTATTTTTAATAAAATATTTTTGTCGTTTTCTCAATCCGACAATAATTCCGTTGTGGGGTCCACCAATGATTGTGCCGTTGTACGAATATTCTCTGTTAAAACGAATATTCTCCGACCAATCGAATATTATATAACAACTTGCGTACTTTGTAAAATTTATAAATATTACCCATAACTATAACATTATATCAAATTAACTCCATAATATTCAAAAAATGATATTTATAGAAAATTCATCTTTATTTATAAAAGTTGGGGTCTTATAACCTCCCCTTCTTATGAAATTTCGCCCTCAAAATTAGGGTACGTACCTGGTATGTCGAAGAGATAAGGATACCTTGATTTCATTTCAGATTCTAACTCCCAAGTCATTTCCTCAACATCGTGGTTTCTCCACAAAACTTTGACTTGAGGTATAACCTTGGAGCGTAGAATATGTTCCTTCTTATCCAAGATTTGAACAGGAACTTCTTCATACGTCAAATCCTCTGCTATTTCGTCCGGTTCTAACTCAATAATGTGGTTCGGGTCTTCCACATATTTGCGTAACATGGATATGTGAAAAACGTTATGAACACGAGACATACTTGGCGATAAAGCGAGTCTATAAGCCACAGTTCCTACTCGATCGAGGATTAAAAATGGACCGATGAATCGAGGATTGAGCTTTCCTCTCTTTCCAAATCTCGTAACTCCTTTCCATGGAGCAACACGTAAGAACACATGATCTCCTACATCAAATTCCACGTCCTTTCGATGAAGATCAATATAACTCTTTTGTCGATCTTGTGAGGTTTTTATACGTTGTCGGATCGTTTGAATCTTTTCTGTAGTCATACGTACCAACTCCGGTCCCAACAACGTTGCTTCACCCACCTTATCCCAGCATACTGGAAAACGACATTTTCTTCCATACAATGCTTCGAATGGAGCCATGCCAATACTTGCTTGATAACTGTTGTTGTAGGAAAACTCCAACAATGGTAAGAACTTATCCTAACTTCCCTTGAAGTCAAAGACACAGAGTCTTAATGGATCTTCAAGAGTTTGAATAGTCCTCTCTGATTGTCCGTCCGTCTGAGGATGATATGCTGAACTAAATCATAAATTCGTGCCCATAGCTTTTTGTAAACTAACCCAAAATCGTGAAGTGAATCTTGGGTCTCGGTCAGAAACTATGGATATTGGCATACCATGCAGTCTTACAATCTCGTTTATGTACATACGAGCAAGACGTTCAAGTGTATAAGTTTCTCGTATCGGTAAGAAATGAGCAGACTTGGTCAATCTATCAACAATGACCCAAATCGCATCTATACCTTGAGAAACCTTAGGAAGACCGGTAACGAAATCCATGGTAATGTGCTCCCACTTCCATTCTGGAATTTCAAGTGGTTGTAATGGACCTTTTGGTACTTGATGCTCCGTTTTGACTCGTTGACAAGCTAGACACCTTGAGATAAACAACGCTATCTCTCTCTTCATGTTGCTCCACCAAAATGTATGACGAAGATCATGATACATTTTGGTACTTCCAGGATGGATTGCAAACGGTGTGTTGTACGCCTCCATCATGATTTCATACTTTAAATTAGGGTCGTTAGGAACACAAAGTCTGGAGTTGACTTGAAATATTCCTTTTTCATCGATTCTTGCTTCCGGCATAGCACCTTCTTGCACCTTCTTCCTCATACGCATCAGCTCAAGGTCTGTAGCTTGAGCAATTTTAACTTTATCAATTAAAGTCGGTTCTACTCGTATATTCGCCATCATCACATGGGCCCCTGGAGTCTTTAACTCTATCTCCATCCTTTGCAAGTCACACAAAATGGGCCTTTGTGTTGACAGTATCGTACTCGTACTTGCATATGATCTTCTACTCAACGCGTCACCTACCACGTTCACTTTTCCACGATGATATTAAATGGTATGATCGTAATCTTTAACAGCTCGAGCCAACGTCTTTGGCGCCTGATACGTTTGTTTTAAGTAAAGAAATATTTGAGGGTTTAAGAAATGAGTTTTGTACTGGGGTCAATACAAAATTTGATTTCACGCTCTAGGGGCAGGCTAGGAAATCTTCAAGAATACGTTAGGAAATTTATTAACAATAGAAATATCATTCAAAACTGTGACTCTCATCCCAGACTTGGATAACACGTCACATTGATACCTATCAGCTTGCCATCGTCATTTACAACGTCTCCTATGGAAAGTCTGGCTTCGGTGCATTCCACACCAAGAATCAACAACGAAAGGAACGAGGATCTTTACTTATGGCTTGATATGATAATGATTGACTTTAGTGGTTTGGTTGCTTGAATTCGCATAACATGTTGGTTAGGAATATGAAAATTAACAACCTTACGAAAAGCATAATGGGTAGTTAACCAATCGTTTCCAAAAATCACATATCGACAGGTAACGTGAAAGTGTCGATTTAAATCAAATAAGATTTATAATTAGTGGAGTTAACGGAGGTTTCTCCTAACAGAGTTTCAACAGATAAGTTAAGTCTAAATTTTTTTTTAAGGGCCAAGTTTAAACGTTGAACACAACTAGGTGAAATACAAGAGTGGGTAGAACCAGTATCGAATAAGGTACAAACTTTGCAAGGGTTTATGATTAGCTTACTCGTGATAACTTCATTTGGGTTCCTCACTTGTTGGGAAGTCATGACAACTGCTCTCCCTTGAACTACCCGGCTTTGACTTGTCTGGGGTAGCATTTGATGTCATCTCTATCGTTGGAATTGACTTTAATATAGGGCATATTCCACCCTCAACTACTTCATCGTACTCCTGCTTCATGATCTGAATCATCAATCTTCGATCCATATCGAGTTCAGATTGACCGCTCTTTACAGGGTAATTCAAAACTCGATGTTGGGTTCTCCCAATTGCTGTCCAAAAAGAGAAATGTATATCATCTATTTTAGCCTTTTTGGATCGAACATCTCTTTCTACAATATCAACACGTCGTGCGGCTTTTACCCACGCATCCTGCATTCTCACTCGTTCAGTTGTTTCTTCTTTCAGCTGATCCTTGATATTTGAATTCTCAGATTCCAACTTTAATATCTTACACTCTGCCAAAGCGTGATTTTGTTCGAGCATCACATATCGGGTAACACAATTTTGAATCGTTACATCACTTTGCTCAACGACCGCCTGCCGTTCTTCAGCCTGCTCTTCTAACTCATGAACACGATTTTGTAATTCTAAGTTTTGATCATAGATTTCTTCTAACCAATTCTCCTCAGGTTCCTCTTCTTCCTCTTCTTCCGCTTCTTCCACACTCTCAGCTGATACCTCTGCCACTAGCTCGGGTGCAACTATTAGTTCTTCACTTACCACGTAGATATCTCTAATTTCTTCTTCGCCTGATATTACATTATCTTGGTTGGTGATTAGAGGTGTCACGGTCTCACTCACTCCATTGTTGACATTTCCAGCTGCCATTTTCAAATACTGTCACAAAACAAGGATTAATTAACATGTCATATATTATCAATATACTCTGACCAACTATAACAAATAAACTTAGGTAGGTCATACTAGCGAAGGAATTCCCCGTCTCTCCCCTCCTAGTTATATTCTCACATCTTAGCCAGGGATCATATCCCTAAGCTCTGATACCAACTGTGACGCCCCCAAAATTAGGTATACATCACCCATCTTGGGTCGTCAGATACATAGTACAGAATACAAATACAACTTACTAATACAACTGTCGTGTACAATACGACAAAACATAAACTGTGAGTTTGAATACAAATATTATCTTCTAGAGAGTATTCATACTCAAAAGGAGTCCTCGTTACATTTATTAACACACCATTACATAGAATAGTGAGGACTACTAACTAATACTATCATTCGGACCATCACTCCGTTCCCCGACTTGCCCCAGCTGCGTTCTCATTTCCTGAAGAGAACAGTGAAAGAAAGGGTGAGCCCAACTAGCCCAGTAAGAAATATTATGACTAAGATAATGCAGAATAAATTATCATTAGCCTTCAACAATGTTAAACTGATAAAATATAATAGACATCAAGTTTAACTGCAGCAGAATAAGCAATCCATTAAAAGAGTAAAGTAGAAAATAAACTCTACTATCTTTTATGATTTAAAAGGTTTTTCAACACTGTTATCGCTGGGACTCAGCTTAATAAAATAATCAACATCATCGAATCACCCCTACACTACGGCCAAGGATATTCGTGTATTCATTAATGGTCATGATCATGCCAACAACTGTCCATCAATGCACTACGGGCCAATGAGGACTTTTACCACATCATTTGTAACATTATGGTCATGATTATACCGAATAATTCCATGTCATAATCATACCAAGTCCATCTATGCACTACAGGCCACAGATGACTTTTAACATTTTATAAACATGAGGATGATGACAATGATATAAGAATTCAATAAAACAAGTTCAAGAATTAATTTATCCAAGAATTAACAACGTCCAAATTGTCAACATGATACGGCTTTGTGGAATAAAATTCAAGAATACTTAGAAGAATATTTTCATGAAAAGATACTGGATGAACCGCAATTATCAAGGATATTCCACTAATTTCATGGAGTATAGAAGTCAAAACTTAACCAACTGAGTATAATAAAGAATGGAATAACAAAAGAATTCACCCGGCATGCGATAGACCGCACAGACAGGTTATTCCAACAGAATAATAAATAATGGAACTAGGTCCGGCGTAAACGCACAGACAGGATATTCCGACAGAATAATAAATAATAGAAACAGGTCCGGTGTAAAACACACAGACAGGATGTTCCAACAGAATAATAACAAGACGGAACCAGGTCCGATGTAAAACACACAGACAGGATGTTCCAACAGAATAATAATAAAATCGGAACCAGGTCCGGCGTAAACGCACAGACAGGATATTCCGACAGAATAATAAATAATGGAACCAGGTCCGGTGTAAAACACACAGACATGATGTTCCAACAGAATAATAACAAGACAGAACCAGGTCCGGTGTAAAACACACATACATGATGTTCCAACAGAATAATAACAAAAACGGAACCAGGTCCGGTGTAAAACACACAGACAGGATGTTCCAACAGAATAATAGAAGAATGTCACCAAGTATAGGGTAGACCGCGTATACAGGTTATTTCAACAGAATAATAAGAAATGAAATAACAACAATTCTCTTCATGAATAAGAAAGAATAACACCCCTTACCGTTTTAAAGAAGAACTGAAATAAGGAAGTAGTTAAGTAGCAGAATACTCTTCTTCTCTCTCTTTATAGTTTCTCTCTATAGTTTCTCTCTCTAGAGTTCAGTGAATTCGTAAGAAATAATGAAGGAATGAGCTTCTATTTATAGGAGAATAGAAAAGCACTGTGTAAGGATTTTCTCTCAGACGAAATAATTCAACAATCTTACTGATATCATACGCAACCTTTAATTTCAAGATTTCAAACCTTCCACCAATGAAAGCCAACAAGACAAATATAATTAATATATATATATAATAACCCACATGTCTAAACATATAATACTAATTCCTTTTCTTTAAAAAAACCATTCCACTTCTCCACCCCATTTCCATCCGTTAACAATTATCAAGATTTTCTCCCCACCCATTTTTTTCTTCCAACGTGGGCCCCACGTGTCCCCCTCCCCCCAACATCTCATAATCACAAGTGGTCCCATTATAATTATAGATAATTTAAAAAAATGGGTAAATAAGAATCCAAATTATAAACAAAACTGAGTGACTTCTCACATAAGCATTAATAATCAATACCGTGTGCTACTATGCAATCACGCGTATTACTATACTTTTACTACCGAGTAGTTCAACAGTATCAACGGTAAAACTTCCGCCGTTATTTTTAATAAAATATTTTTGTCGTTTTCTCAATCCGACAATAATTCCGTTGTAATAACCAAGAATTTCTGTGATACATTGTAAATAAGTATTACCTAATCAATAATATTTTATGGATGATGACATGATTATGTGGTTAGTATGATATAATATTTAAAGAAAGTCTCACTAATAAGTTATATAAGTTAGTGAACTAACTTAAGTATTTTAATAATCTAAGAAATAGATTTAAGAGGTTAAACCCTAAGTAAGTATTCAATAAACTTGAATAAGACAAGTCTAATTGGGTTATGTAAGTTAATTAACATTATTGATTGATGTGAATGTGTAAATATCAATAATAATGAGTAATAGTTCATGAGATAATAGGGTTAATATTACTAAGGATGGCTAGTGGTTTAAATAAGCCCAATAATTATTTAAGCATTGGACATGTAGATAATTTGATTATTAAGCTAGACCACTATTAAATTTAATGGGCAAGTATGCTAGTAGCACAATTATTTAAGAGTGGAGGCCCAAGTTCATATTATTTAGTAAGTCAAACTAGTTAATTAAAAGTCCAATAGGTTATTTATGGAAAGCCCAAAACAATTTTTTTATGGCCCAACTTGTAGCCCAATTGATGAGGGTACTTTAGACATTTTGTATACTAGATTTTTCCATAAAAGCAAAAGCAAGACTTAGGGATAAGAAGGCCACTTGGCCGGCCAAGCAAAGAGAGAATAAAGGGGATGGATGTAATTATTATTTGCTACACATCATCCAAAAGATAAGTACTTAATTAACTAGGTGTCATGTTGTTTATGGAGCCACCATACTAGTAAGTTATCTTGTAATAATTAGAGGGAGTGAGATAGCAAAAAGGTGGGGAAAATGTGTATAGATACATATCTTATATCTATACAAGATTATCTAACAAAAAGCTAATCTCTTTTTATTTCTACTTTTATTCTACTTTATCTTATTTTCTCTTAAACTAGCTAAGCAAAAACATAAGAGAGAGAGAGAGAGAGAAGTTCGGTGGGGAAGAGGAGAGAAAGAGGAAGGAAATTCACCATTGATGCACCCAAAGTTTATCTCTTACTTTGGAAGAAAAAGGAAGTGTGCCCAAAAATCAAGGTGAAAACTAATCTAGCTTATTCTTTTTATTTTGGTTGATTTTGGTTATCTAAGGTTTATGATCTAGAGGTCTAAAACACTCTATCTACATGTTTTATATGGTTTCATGTATGGATCTAACATATTTGAGTGTTAGAAAGTGAATCAAAAGGATAGAAAAGAAACTAGTTTTGTTTTGTAAGAAAACTCTAGTTTTTTTCACATCCTTTGATCGACTACCGTTTTTGATCTACACCTTCTTTTTGTGATCCGTCAAAGAGGGGTGTTAGATATGTAAGTTAACTACTAAACCCAAGTGGTAGCATTCAAAAATGTTGAATACACAAGTGGTAGCAACTGTTTTAGCAAAAACAGTTTGGTCTTTTGAAAGAAAAATAAACTGTTTTTGGTCAGTCAAAGAAAGGGGTAGTTTCGTCATTTTTCTGGTATTTTAAAATTCTGGAAAAATTTGGGAGAGTAATATGATGAGTTATCTTTCAAACCCAAGTGGAATCACCTAAAAAGGAGTTGTAGATTTCCGTATGAACTGAATTTAGCAAAGTAGGTAAAATCTAAAAATTTCAAAACGGGGTCTGCCCAAAATTTTGAAAGGGCAATTTCGGCCACTTAAAATATGAAATAAATTCCGGCCTTTTGGGACATGAAAATATATGTCATAAAGTAGCTCCTGTCCAAAAATGAGCTCATTCCGACTTAAAATGACCAAGTTATGATCATTTCAATATTTAGATTTTTCGGACGAAAATCGCTATAACCGGAGTTCTATATCTCCGATGGCCACGAAATTTAAACTGGAGGGTCACGTTAACATGTATGAGATTATGCCAAGAGATGGGAATTTCTGGAGTTGAGCATGATAGGGCTAATTTCTTAAGCCACGCACTAATAATGATTTTTGAAAAATAGTAAAAGAAATTGAAAAATTACGGAAAAATACTTTTTGTGTATGAAATACATGCATATAAGTATGGCCAAAGGATAGAAAAATAATAAGTTGATTTCGTATTTTCGTAAAAGAGATATGGAAACCAGCTTGCTGGATTGGAAAAAATGTTGAATCCAGTTTGCTGGATTGAAAGATTTAGAATCCAGTTTGATGGATTGAAGGATTTAGAATCCAGTCTTGCTGGATTGGAAGTTTGTTGAATTCAGTTTGCTGAATTAGTCAATCCAGGTGGCTGGATTGCATGTTTGTATAATCTAGACTATGATGTTAGTATTCATCTTACTAGATTATAAAGAAGAGACTAATAAAAGGAAAGATTAAGTGTTAAATCATAAGAAATATGACAAAGTAAATAATATATTATCAAAGAATGATAATAATAAGAATGTTTTCAGATAATTGATTATGTGGATAAGTAAATTGCTGATAGAGTAATTGTATTATAATATAAAGTATGATATGCTGATTGTAAGATCAATCTTATCAATGATAGGTCTTTACAATAAAGAGATTAAATTAAATTGTGTAGCAGTAGATCGCAGTCAAGGCAAGTTCTCTAACTCAAACTTGAGTTATTCTTTTCAAAGCATGTTAGTGAATAATTATTGTTTATTATTCACATCCATATTGATTATTGATGCTCGCGCTCAGTGCAATTAAATTCCTGTTCTATTATTATTGAACTGTGAATTAGTTAAAGTTCTTTTATTCATGCACTGTTTAAAATATGGATCTATGATCATTGTATCGGCTAGATCAAATATGTTGTTAAAAACTTTTCTTCACCAATTGATTTGGTAAGGACTCAAGACTGAGAAAAAGAACAATTTGATTAAAGCATTATTGAAAAACAATTATTGCTCGTAAATTAAGTGTTTATGCATAATACACCGGGTATGAAAGGCTGATCCCCTTGATTACCAAAACTTATTAAAAGGACCAGTTTAAATGCTGACAACCTTAGCATATGTTCATGGTCATTATGACCACTCAGTATCTGTTATCCGAACATTCAGTTATCAAGACTTAATTCTTGTTCTTTCGCAATTAATTTCTATTGTTGAACATTGAACGATAAATTTCTTACTAATCATGATATATCTTCTTTGTACTTAAACTTGCTAAGCAAATTAGTTGCTTACCCTTGCTATATCATGACATTTATTTCAGCTAAGCCAGAGAGTTCAAGTAAGAAGGACAAGGGCAAGGGAAAGGTCCAAGAATAGTTATTATAAATGTTTAAGTATCATGAAATACTATGTTTGATGTTTATGTAAACCTTTTGTGTTACTTTATGTAACTTAAGTAAGGTATGTTTATGTTAAGGTAATAGACCTTGGGGTATTGTATAAGACTTTATTATAATGAACAACGTATGTTTATTATTCCGCAATAGTATATAGAATGCTTATGTTGATGATGGATAGTGAGCACCAAACCCGGGGTTGAGAACTCGGATTTGGGGGCGTCACATCCGTTGTAGGGTCCACCAATGATTATGCCGTTGTACGAATATTCTCTGTTAAAACGAATATTCTCCGACCAATCGAATATTATATAACAACTTGCGTACTTTGTAAAATTTATAAATATTACCCATAACTATAACATTATATCAAATTAACTCCATAATATTCAAAAAATGATATTTATAGAAAATTCATCTTTATTTATAAAAGTTGGGGTCTTACAGTATTTCTTCTTTTCGCACTTTCAACTGAAGATAACTAGTTCGTAGGAAAAGGTCGTTTATTCTTGGTAATGAATGCCTATCCTTAAATGTCACTTTGTCCAACTCTCGATAGTCGATACAGAGCCTCATCGATCCATCCATTATCTTAACAAACAACACTGGTGTTCCCCAGGGAGACACTCGGCTGAATATATCCCTTAACTAACAATTCTTGATGTTGTAACATCAATTCCTTCATTTCTACCAACGCGATATGATATGGGGCTTTCGAAATCAATGCAGTTTCTAATACTAAGTCTATCAAAAATTCAATTTCTCTGTCTAGCGGAAGGTCGAAAAAATCATATGGGAATACGTCCTAAAATTCTCTCACTAACGATATATTCTTTACTTGTATTCACTTTTCTGAGTATCTACAATATAGGTTAAATAATTTACACTTCCTTTCCTTAACAATGTCTTGGCTTGCATCATCGTAAGGCAACAGAATTGCCCAAGCGAGGAGCTACCATAAAAAAATACCTCATACTGGTTTGTAGTATGAAGGTTCACACTTTTCTTTTGATAGTCGATTATTACAGCGTGGTTATATAACCAATTTATTCCTAACGTCACATCAAACTCTCCCAAATTTGATCGAAATCAAATCTACACTTAGTTTATTTCTACGCAATAATTACGGTATACGAATTTTACGGGATTACCCCTTATTCGCAACTTTTATGTTCAAAAGATTTCTTAATCGTTATTGGGGTGAATTTAGTTGCTTCACGAATTCCTAAGACACAAGGAATAGGTAGTACCCGAATAATACACATGAATATATATTATTGATTAGGACAGTACCTGCCAACACGTCTCGGGACGCCACATCATTTTGTATCATAACTTTTATCGTACGTGGCATTGGTTCACTCGATTGAGCTGGTTTGATTATCGTTAGCTTCCCGTTATAGCTTCCTTTGTTGCTGCCTTCTTCTTTCCTTCCTTTCTTTGGGCAGTTCTTATACTGGTGCTCTATCGATCTGCACGCATAACATGCCTAGATCTCTTTTGGTTTCGGGAAGTTCAGCGAAATATGCCCTTCCTGGCCGCAGTTATAGCAAATGCCTCGTCCCTTCCAACACTTTCCTTGATGACTCTTTCCATATTTTGGACACGCCTTGTCTCTGTTCTGGAGTCCTTCTTGGTGACTTCTTGTCAAATTTTTATTGGTTGTCCCACTTTCTTTTGTTTCTATTTCCCTCCTCGTTAGCTTCCTTCTGATAATTATATACTTGACGTCCTTCGGATCTATATGCAAAACATTCTTTGATCTTCTTCTGCCTAGGAAAATTAGGAGAAATATGACCCTTCTCCCCGCACTTATAACACACATGTTTTCTTTCAAACACGTTCCATTATGGTTCTTCCTACATTTCTTAGAAGTTTCTACTTTCTTCTTCCGTGGTTGTCCTTCTTCTCTTACATAATTAATCTTATTCCACTTTCTCTTAAAATTCTTACTGCTACAATTACTACCCTCTTCCTCCTGATATTCTTTCGTTTTCCTTAAAGTATAAACCTCCTCTCGTCTAGTCAAATTAATTTCTTTTCCTACCTCTGAAATTTTCGTTTGTCACTTTCTAAAATCACTGATTCCTTCTTCAAAAGCACCTACTATAAGGTTTACCAATTGTTGTAATGGTTCCTGATTAAATTCCCTATCTCCATTTTCTGTCGTTTGACGAGTTTCTCCTCCTTGGGGTGTCGACATTTCTATACAGAAACAAAACGATATTATCATTTCTTTGTTAAACATCTAGTCACGCTTAAGATTTCTTATGACGTATAAATTATGTTACTATGATTTCCCTTTATTATTATTAACAAAATTCGGTCATCACAAGCACATTAACTAAATATATTAGATTAAAATACGTCACATGAGAACATGTTACATCATATAACATTCAGCTACTAACGTCATCACATATCCCCTAATATAATAAAAGTTGGGGATTACTAACATACTACCCCTCTAACAAGTACAGAAATTGGGGTTTACATAACTAGCCCATGCCTTTTCATAGAAGGTTAGGACTTACTCACATCATCTGAGTTAATATTTCATTAAACTACCTAAATACCTTTCTTTCTTCCTTAACTCCTCTTTTAGGGCCTCCAATTGATCTTCCAACCTTAATCGATTCCTAATTTCATCCTCCCAGAAAGTCTGCCTCATTTGGGTACTAATCTGAAGGTCTCAAACTTTCGCCTCCAATTTCTGTATCTTATTCTCCTTCTCAGAGTTCTGAATTGCTAAGTCATTCATACTTGCCTAAATCTGAAAGAAACCTCTCTCCACAGACTCCCATTCAGGCTCAGTTTCTGACTCTGTTTCCTCTTCAACTAGAGCTACTGCTGCAACAGGCTCTGCTATTAGAGGTACCTCATATTCCACGTGTACATCACATAGTTCCTCCTCTATAATCCTACTAGGTCCTCCTAGCTCCAACATCCTACAACCACAAAACAAAAAACAAACTCCATTAATATCTTTAAATAAAACAAAATCTCATCGTGCGGAATGAAAATATATTTCATAACGCTACTAACTCTCTAAGAGTTTTCTACATGAGTTTTATCTCCATCTATACCCTAAATCTCCTCTAAGGACTCTCGCTCCTAAGGTTTATAACCTAAAACTTTGATACCAACCTGTGACACCGCTAAATTCACACCCTCATATCTCGAATTTGGTGCTTCACGATCTAGCTCTAATAACAAACTAAAATCTCAAACAACGGAATAATAGAATAATTTACATTGATATAACATACATATTCTTGTCCCAAGTCTCGAAACTATTACTAACACACTTCATAACATAATCCAAAACATAACTTAATACATAGCATAAATTAAGTCTTAAAACAACATAACGATAAAATCCTAGCATAGAAGTATAAAGCTACTCCGTAGCATTTCCTTTGCTCTGGTCATTTCCTGAGGTTCCACTTTGCTCTGTCCCAACTAAAATGTTTAAGGGAAGCAAGGTTGAGCAACAAATTTTCTCAGCAAGTAATATAACAATAAATGTGTATAGGTGTATATATAAGGTTCTTAATCTCAAGGGTAAAAAGATAAATAACAACTTAGAAATTTAAATAAGAATGTTGTGAACAAAACAATCATCTATAGTTCCAATTCTATTCTGTGAAGTCAATAAAGAATCACTACGGTTAAAGAAATTATTAAAGGATTTAAAGATTTCAACAATTTTAATTGAATGAATAGATTTCACTGAGTGTCACTGTGGACCAAAAATTAGTAAAAGAATCCAACGATTTCAACAATTCCAAGTTAATGAATATGGAATACTGAGTGTTCGCTATGAACCATGAACTCCTGCTACGATTTACAGTATTACACTGATAATCCACGATGTTCAAGTACAATAGGTGATCAGCCTACCGTACCTAATGTTATTCATAACACACCCTACTGTTCGTGCTAATGTCAGTTTCCCGTCGTTGTATAGTTTTTCCTTCTATGAGGGTTGTTCATCTCAGCAAATTTATAAGACTCTACACCAAAGCAATTAGTTTGGATCGCTTTCTAACACATGATATTAGTCTAGCCAAAACAAATGGCATAGACAACTTTCACAATACTTTTAGAAATAGTCTATAAGTTCAATGTTTGTAACATGCTTTCAAGAATCCTTTTAAAGATGTAAGAATGATTTAATCAAGCTTCAATAATAATTTCCAAGAATTTGGATATTGTAGACAATTGACATATATGATCAGTAAATGTACAAGCCCAGACATTTGCTCAAATATAGGATTAATATAAGAATCAATTAGAAACTTGAATTTAATATGAAAATTAAACGAAGTTAGTAACGTGCACAATATATAGCAGTTGATATAACAACAATTCGTTTACTCAAAGTGAGGGAATTTGCTAAATGCACCAAATTGTGTAAGTTAGAGAACTTGCACAAAAGAGATAAGGTTTAGATACTTACACAATATTCAAAGTTGTGTAAGTTAGGGAAACTCACATTCGATGTAATAATCAAATGAAGTTAGAAAACTTACCTTTCGCGTCGATTACCAACTTATACCTTAATATCACCACAAATTCCTATTTTACCATAATTATGTGTGTGTGTGTGTGTGTGTGTGTGTGTGTGTATATTCATTAGTTATTCAAGCTCTATACATAAATCAACAATCTCATACATGTTCAATCATGTAAGCTAAAGACATATATTAAGTTCTCTCTTAGTTACACAATCGGACCACACATTAGCACACTATCAAACAATGTAGCTACGTAACCATCATTGACTTTGCTTTTGAAAGCTTATTTAAGAAGACTTGTAAAAACTTTTAAATTCTTGGTTCTATGCTTGTATACTTAAAAAATCACTTAAGTCACACATTATAGCTCAAGTCATTCATATACACATGCTTCAAATTATCCAACTCATGTATTCCAAGTTAACATAACTTTACTATTGAAAACTCGTTTTAAACCATACTTGAATAGTTCATATCATTCAGTCATGTATTCGACACATAGTTGAATCATATGGTTACTTAATCAACCTTGCATTTTCCTTTGAAAGACTTATTTAGAAACATTGTACCAATTACTTACGAACACAACTAATTTTAATGGTTTAAGTTTCTGTTTTAGTTAACTTTACAATGTAAGACCCCAACTTTTATGAATAAAGATTAATTTTTTTCTAAATATTATTTTTGAATATTATAGTGTGGATTTGATATAATGTTATAGTTATGGGTAATATTTACAAATTTTTCAAAGTAAGCAAGTTGTCATAAAATATTCGATTGGTCGGGAAATATTCGTACGACGACACTATCATTGGTGAACCCCACAACAGAATTATTGTCGGAGTTAGAAAATGAAAGAAATATCTTTTTATAAAAATAACGTCAAAAGTTTTACCGTTAACTGTTGAAATACTCGGTGATAAAAGTCTAGTAATACGCGTGGTTGCATAGTAGCACACAGTATTGTACAATATCTTTGATTATTGATGCTTATGTGAGAAGTCACTCAGTTTTATTCAATAATTGCCACAATAATTGTTGTATAGTTTTTTATATTATTGATTCAATTATTGTCACAGTATCATCTGCATAATATTTTACATTATTAAATCAATAATTGACGCGACACAATCATTCATATTATTAGTTAGCATTATTGACAATATCTAGAAAATTCTGTTGAGAAAAGGGGTTTGGTAATCTAATTACGCGCCAATAAGGATAAATCCTTATCGGAAAGCCTCCTCTTTCCTGGGAATGATCTGGTTGTTGATATTGTGAGCTTATAATATTAATTATTATAAGGTGGATATTGGTTCAATTTTAATTTAAATGAAGGAATTTTTAGCATGAAATGATTGTTGAAAGTTTGGCATATTTTCTGTGTAATTACAATTATTTCTCCGATAAAATATTTATTCAAATATATTATTATAATATTTTATAATGGTTTAAATAATAATATTATTTTATATATGAGCATGTGATTAATGGGTGGAGGTTAGATAAATGGTTTTGAATTCTCTACATGCATCTTTTCAAATTTGTTAAGCCATTTGATTGGTGGAAGTGGTTGGTGGAGAATATTGTCTTCAAAGCATTTGGTTTCCTAAATTTTGTGGACCCTCACCTATATTGATAATTGTGAAGTTAGGCATTGAAATATGCTCCAGCAAAAGCTTTGCAAGACTTGCTTTCAAAGAGTGGGCCCTAAACTATGGAAAAATAAGAAAAGTTAGGCAAAAGTTTGGCAGGAGAAAAATTAGGCAGATTCGTTTATCTCTCCCTCCGTTGCTATAAATAGGGGGTAACCTCTCCTTCCTAAAACACACCATTTCAATATCAGAAATTCTTATTCTATAGTATTGTGAGTATTTTTCATGAGTATAAGGATACTTTGAGTGTAGTTTTTTCTGCAATATTTTCTCAGAATAATATCCGATATTCCAGTCAAATCCAGTTTCTACTAAGGTATATGATATTATTTTATTTCAATACACGTAAGAAATATTATTTTCTTTCATACTCCATATTATGGAAGGGATATTATTTTATTTTATATTCCTAAATTTAAACTTACTATGGTAAGTATTGCTTCTATAATTCCTGAAATTAGTAGAATATCCTTGAAATTTGCGCTTCATCTAGTATCCTTTCACAGAATTTTTTTCTGAACAATCTTGTTAAATTTTAATCTTTTCATGTCGGGGTACTATTCTCGAAATACTATTCACGGGGTACTATTCATGATAAAAATTAATTTCTTTTCAGTCTAATTAATTTTTTATACAATATTATTCTTGAATTTTACTCCACAAAGCAGTATCATGTTGACAAATTGGACATTATTAAATTCTGGATAAATTAAATTATAAATCTTTAAAATTTATCCTTTGCTTTCATTTAATTGAATTCTTATATCATTGTCATCATTCTCATACTTATATTGTAATGAAAGTCATCTTTGACCCGTAGTGCATAGATAGACTGTTGATTGGTATGATTATAACCAGGAATTATTCGGTATAATGACCTGTAATGTTACAAATGGTGTGATAAAAGTCCTCATTAGCCCGTAGTGCAGTGATGGACAGTTGTTGGCATGATCATGACCATTGGTGATAATAATGAATATCCTTAGCCCGTAGTGCATGGATAATTCAGTGATGTGGATTATTTATTGAGCTGAGTCTCAGCGATAAAATTGATGATAAACTTTTAAATCATAGAAGATAGTAGATATCATGTTCTACTTGACTTTTCTAATAGATTGTTTATTCCGCTGCAGCTAAACTTTTTGTCTATTATATTCTATCAGTTTAACTCTGTTGAAGGCTAACGATAATTCATTCTGTATTATCTTAGTCATAATATTATTTACTAGGTTAGTTGAGCTCACCCTTTGCTTTCATTGTTCTCTTCAAAAAATGAGAATATAGTTGGGACTAGTCGGGGAATGGAGTGACGGTCCAGATGGTTGTTTTAGTAGTCTTCACTATTCTATGAAATAGTGTTATAAAAATTGTAATAAGATTGAATTTGAGTTTGGATATTGTCTAGAAGAGTATTCGCCACATGAAGGAGGCAGAGTTTATCAAGCTAGAGCAAAACAATATGACCGTGTCACAGTACGAAGCTAAGTTTGTCGAGTTGTCCTGATTTGTGTCCCACTTGGTTGATAATGAGGAGAGAATGGAGCGGATGTTTCTAAGAGGTTTGAAACCTGAGATACGTCAATACCTAATTTCTCACAAACTGTGTTTGTATTCAGATGTTGTAAATAGGGCTAAATTATTGGAGCGCGATAATGAGTCAACCCAACCAAGAGAGAGCAGCTGGCAAATCAATAATACCAGTGGTAGCAGTCATCGAAGCGGTGAGAACAAACGTGGAGGGAATCAACATGCCAGAAATGGTAACCACTTCGGTGGTAATCATGGCCAAGATAATAGAAGTGGAAATTTCAAGAAGAAGAAATTCAATAATGATGGAAAGATGTCAGCACCAGCATCTGTTGTTAAGGAAGGAGAATGACCGGTGGTCGTATGTTACAAATGCGGAGGGAGGGGACACATCAGTCCAAACTGTACGCAGCAGTCCAAAGCATGTTACAATTATGAAAGAGAAGGTCACCTAGCCCGATTTTTTCGTGCACCAAAGTCAAGTTTAGCTGGGATGGAGACATCAAAGGCCATCCTAGACAAGACAAAACTTGTAGTTCAAGGGAGAGCGTTTGTCATAACCTCTCAAAAAGCAAAAAATTCGAACGAGGTGATCACGGATAAGCTAATCATAAACTCTAGTGAAGTCTATACCTTATTTGATACCAGTTCTACCCATTCTTTTATTTCTCCTACTTGCGCTCAACGTTTAAATTTAACTCCAGAGAAATTAGACTTTGATTTATCTGTTGAAACTCCGTTGGGAGAAACCTTCATTACATCCACTATTTATAAGTCTTGTTTGATTCAAATCGGTAACCGCACGTTACCTGTCGATCTTATCTCTTTGAAAATACTTGCATTTGATGTGATTTTAGGGATTGATTGGTTAACTACTCATCATGCTAAAATTGATTATTTTCGTAAGGTTGTTAGCTTTCATATTCCTAACCAACCTATTATGTGAATTCAACCAACCAAACCACTAAAGTCAATTACTGTCATATCAAGCTATAAATCTATTCGTTTATTGAAAAACAGATGTCAAGCTTTCTTAGCCCATGTCACGGATTTAAATAAAAATACATCAGATTTGAATGATATCTCTATTGTTAATAAATTTCCCGACGTATTCCCTGAAGAACTTCTTGGCCTACCCCAGAGCATGAAATTGAATTTTGTATCGACCTTGAATTCGGTACAAAATCCATTTTCAAAGCCCCATATCGAATGGCTCTTATTGAACTTCAGGAGTTAATAATCCATCTACATGAATTGTTAGACATCGATTTCATTCGTCCTAGTATGTCTCCTTGGGGTGCTCATGTTCTATTCGTGAAGAAGACAGATGGAAGTATGCGACTTTGTATTAATTATCGGGAGTTAAATCATGTCACCATCAAAAATAGGTACCCGTTATCTCGTATTGATGATCTGTTTGACCAGTTGCAAGGCGCCAAATTCTTTTCAAAGATCGATCTTCGTTCCGGATATCATCAATTAAAGATTAAAACTGATGACATTTCAAAGACTGCTTTTAGAACTCGGTACGGGCATTACGAATTCCTAGTCATGTCTTTTAGATTTACTAATGCTCCTGCTGCCTTCATGGATATGATGAACTAAGTATTCAAGGAATATTTAGATCATTTTGTGGTTGTCATTATTGATGACATCCTCATTTACTCCTAAAGCCATGAAGATCACGAGTAACACTTGAGACTGATACTTCAAAAGCTTCGTGAAAACAAGCTATATGCCAAGTTGAAGAAATGCGAGTTCTGGCTTGAGGAAGTAGCATTCCTTGGGCACGTGATATCAAATCATGGAATATCTGTTGACCCGGCGAAGATTGAAGCAATACAAAGCTAGGAGCAACCGAAGTCAGTAACCGAAATCCATAGCTTTCTGGGCTTAGCTGGTTATTATCGGAGATTCGTGGAAGGATTTTCTCGAATTGCTACTCCATTAACTCAGCTGACTCGAAAAAATACAAAATTCGGTTGGAGCGAGGAATGTGAGAAGAGTTTTTAAGAACTCAAGAGAAGACTCATTTCAACACCTGTTCTGACAATACCATCTAGTTCGGAAGGATTTGTCATCTACAGTGATGCTTCGGGCAAAGGTTTAGGATGTGTTCTAATGCAACATGGGAAAGTCATAGCCTATGCCTCACGACAACTCAAAGAATATGAGAGGAGTTATCCTACTCATGATCTAAATTTGGCAGTTGTCGTGTTCACACTTAAAATCTGGAGGCATTACCTGTATGGGGAAAAGGGAGATCTTTACGGATCATAAAAGCCTTAAATATTTCTTCACTTAAAAGGAACTCAACATGCGGCAACGACATTGGCTTGAACTGTTGAAAGATTATGATCATACCATTCAATTCCATCCTGGAAAAGCGAACGTGGTAGCTGACGCATTGAGTAGAAGATCATATGCGGGTACGAGTGCGATATTGTCAATGCAAAGGCCCATTTTGTATGACTTACAAAGGATGGAGATAGAGATAAAGACTCCAGGGACCCACGTGATGATGGCAAATATATGAGTAGAATCGACTTTAATCGATAAAGTTAAAGCTGCTCAAACTACAGACCTGGAGCTGATGCGTATGAAGAAGAAAGTGCAAGAAGGTGCTATTCCAGAAGCAAGAATCAATGAAGAAGGAATACTTCGAGTCAACTCCAGACTTTGTGTTCCTAACGACCCTGATTTAAAGTATAAAATCATGATGGAGGCGCACAACACACCGTTTGCAATCCATCCTGGGAGTACCAAAATGTATCATGATCTTTGATAGACATTTTGGTGGAGCAATATGAAAAGAGAGATCGCGGAGTTTATCTCAAGGTATCTAACTTGTCAACGACTCAAGGTGGAGCATCAAGTGCCAAAAGGTCCATTGCAACCACTTGAAATTACAGAATGGAAGTGAGAGCACATTATCATGGATTTTGTTACTGGTCTTCCCAAGGTTTCTCAAGGCATAGATGTAATTTGGGTCATTGTTGATAGATTAACCAAGTCTGCTCAGTTCTTACCTATACGAGAAACTTATTCACTTGAACGTCTTGCTCGTATATACATAAATGAGATTGTAAGACTGCATGGTATGCTAGTATCCATAGTTTCTGATCAAGACCCAAGATTCACTTCACAGTTTTGGGTCAATTTGCAAAAAGCTATGGGCACGGATTTGTGATTCAGTTTGGCATATCATCCTCAGACGGACGGGCAGTTGGAGAGAACTATTCAAACTCTGGAGGATCTATTAAGACTCTGTGTCCTTGACTTCAAAGGAAGTTGGGACAAGTTCTTGCCAATAGTGGAATTCTCCTACAACAACAGTTATCAAGCAAGTATCGGCATGGCTCCATTCAAGGCGTTGTATGGACGCAAGTGTCGTTCTCCAGTATGCTGGGACGAGGTGGGTGAAGTAATGTTGTTGGAGCCAAAATTGGTACGTATAACTACGGAAAAGATTCAAATGATCAGGCAACGTATAAAGACCTCACAAGATCGACAAAAGAGTTATGATGATCTTCATCGAAAGGATATGGAATTCAATGTTGGAGAACATGTGTTGTTACGTGTTGCTCCATAGAAAGGAGTTACAAGATTTGAAAAGAGAGAAAAGCTCAATCCTGGCGTGAAGTCGGCGCCGCATCATAGTTTGTAGTGCAATTTGGTGGCGCCGCGGCGCGAGATGCCAATTTTTGAGATTTTTGTGTTTGTTATCTACACTTGCCAAGAGGTATAACAGAAAACACTATGAAACAAATATGAATTATTACAAATAATATAATAATTAACTACAGAGTAAACTAGACATGGGTAAAGGAAAACAGATAAAATTTATACCGAGATGGGGGTGCCTCCCCACCAAGCGCTTGTTTTAAAATCGTCAGCTTGACTATACCGACGCCGTTCAATTCGGCTCATAAGCAAAAATGACCTTCTCATGCCGCCTATTCGTCAGTTCCTTTGGATTTTTGGCAGACATGGATGATGGATCATCCTCGTTTTCTTCATCCTTCGCCACAAAGAATCTTTCACCACTATAATTATCCACTAATTCCCCTTGTTCATTAAATTGAAAGCGTTCTTTGCGCTCTATTGGGCCCTCTCGGGTTTCCACAGTCGGGAGCGTGGTTTCTGATAGTAGATCAGTATTCACGATACCACCACTGTTGATCCTTGTGTCTCCAACTTCAAACTCCACCGGTTGGCCAGCTTGCACTATGACGTCCCCCTCAACAACTGTGTGAGACTCAATGCATTTTCCTTGCGTATCCATCATGCAAAACTCTACTAATTCATCGTCGAGATCAATTATGACCAGGAGATTGCCTTGCGGTGGATTTGTGATGGCATTGACGAGTTGCCCCAATTGCTTCTCAAGGCTATGCAATGCGGCTTCTTGGCTTGCCATCCGAACCTCATTTCTCTGAATAAAGTCGGTGAGAAGCTCCTTAAGCCGGTTCTCTTCTTCTCGTTCTGAGGTCTCATAAAAGCTCTCATTGGGTTGAGACGTCAACTCATAATGCGGCGGAGACTGATAGTCAAACTGAGAGGCATGATTCGGATCATAATATTGCTCTTGACTGTAGTCCCATGAGTTTATAATCCTGGCAGTTTGGATGACAGGAGATCGGTTCAAAGTCAGCTCGTTCCTGACAGTAGGCGTTCTGAGTGGACTGACACTCGAGATTGTCAGAAAACCTCAAGGCATTAGCAATTTGAAGTTGTAATCTCTTGAGTTCTTCTTCCGAGCTTGGTTGTGTTGTCCCCTCATAAGGCCATTGATAACATTGATCGTCCATAATCTGTAGACTTAAAAACAAAAAGAAAGGAAGATCAAACAAATAAAAGAAGTAAATATATACACGTTCAAAGTAAGACTAAATTGATTTAAATCATTATTGGACAATATTAAAATTATAGTTCCCCGGCAGTGGCGTCAAAAACTTGTTGGTCGGAATACCGATCACTAAACATGTGCAAGTATACGCGGTCTAACAAGTAATACAGTGATAAGGAGAGTGTCGTACCCACGAGGAACTATGACTAATATTTACCAAGTACCAATTGTTTATCGCTAAAGTCTTATTCGAACAGCAGTAAATGGAAGTGTGATTAATCTAATTATACTAATTAACAAAGCAAGTAAATGGATAACGAATGGAAATCTAAGGAATTACAAGCTAAGGTTACAACTTCACCCCCACACAGGCATTCTGTCAAACACCTGACGTGTTATGTTTCATCAAACTAGCTACCCTTTCTCTCTTTGATCTTAATGGTCACGACAATTTGTCGACCGAGAACGCACAGGTGCCTATGCACCTCTGTCGAGGTATGCACAAACATATCCTCTCTAGATCCACCCTAAAGGGAATAGAATAGAAAAGAACGCCCAAGCTAGATATAATCCTACATATGTCTATACGAATCAATCATAACAAGGATTTAAGCATAAGTTCTCTATCAGGTCGCATGTGGCGCACAGAGATATGTCTATTCTACGCACAACTTATGCAGTCAAAACCCACAATCATATACTAACATATTTAGGTGTAAATCTATAATTCTTCTGTCGATATCATGCAGATTACCAAAATCATCACTAATGTCTTAGCGAGAATCATAAAGCACAAATATACTAGACCAAATCATATGGTGCCAACCAAAGAGATAAAGACAGTCAATTCAAATAACAAAGGGATCCATTATAACCTTAGAGCAAATATTCAGTTCATAGCTATTAAATCAAATACAAGTAGAAAATAAGATAACATTTATGGATTACGATAATAGAGGAAATAAATGGATAGAAGAAACTCTGTTAAAGCCCTTCAGTCACCAAGCAATCTGCTCCTTTCAAGCTTTCCAATCCGTGTCGCTCGTTGCTCTTGTGCTCCAAAGAAATGCAGACTTCTCCCTAAATCTACCTAATCTATATGTATAAACATCAACTAAGGGAAAGAAAGAGAAATTACAAAGAAAAACTAAAAACTAAGCTAATCTTGTAAGACTCCAAATTATTAATAAATAAAATTTAATTCCTCTATTTATTAATTTGAAATAGTAAGGGTTGATTTGATTAATGTGGGTAGTTATGGGTAAAATGCGCAAATATTTCAAATAAGCAAGTGGTTATAAAATATTCATTGTTGTCGGGAAATATTCGTTTGGTCGTGGAATATTCTTGTTGTCGGGGAATATTCATACGACGGTGCAGCCTTGTGTGGGCCCCATAACGAAAAGCGATTGGATGAAAAAAACGACAAAAATAAGTTGTTTATAAATAACGGCGTAGTTGTTACCGTTAATACTGTTGGAATACCCGATGGTTAAAACACAGTAATACGCGTTATTGCACAGTAGCACACGGTATTGCACCAATTATTGATTTTTACGTAAGAAGGCATTACTCAATAATTGTTACAGTAATTACTGTTCAGTATTTTATTTTATTGATTTAATAATTGTTGCGTTGATATTTTATATTACTGTTATTTTAATAATTGTCACTACACAGTATTTTCTATTATCGGAGCAATAATTCATATTATCTGAATAATATTATTAGATAACATTATTAGCAATGTCTAGAAAGTTCTGTCTAAGGAGAGGTTTGGTCATCTAATTGCGCGCCAGTAAGGAAAGATCCTTATTGGAAAGCCCCCTCTTTCTTGGGAACGACCTAGTTGCCAGTACTGTGATTCTGTAATATTATTCGTGAATAATTAATTATTAATTTATATGATGAGAAAAATATTAATTTTATGTGGATATAGATGGAGAAAATTTTTAATGTGATAATTGTTGAAAATTTATATTTTATCTTTTCTGATAAAATAATATTTTATTAAAATGGTGATATTTTTACAATGAATGTGGGATATATGAGTATATGAAGAGGAAGAGTATTTTGTGGCATTAAATGATTAACACATGTTTCGTGTGTCGGTGGACCCCAATAATTGACCGAAATTTGATTATAGCCTGTAAAATCGTCTATTTATGGATTTCGGTCAATTTCTGTTTAGAATTTGGAAAAACTTTCTTCTGTAAAGTTGTAGAGAATTGAATTTCCTATAAACAATTGCAAGATTCGAATTTTCTGATAAAAAGACTATTTGTTGTGAATTATTAAAGTTCCGGAGTTCCGAAATAATTGATTTTTGGAAGTTTTAATTATTATTTTGAAGAAAAACATTTTTTTTACTTTTAAGTGGGCTAACATGTGATATAAATGGGCTGAGATCAGTTGTCTAAGGTGGGCTTGACAATTGTATAAATATATTATTATTATATTAAATTTTCTGCTTTGGTGTTCTAAGCATTTTCCTATAAATAGGGTGCTTAGGTTAGAATTGAAAATTACACCAGAAACTGAAAACTTCTCTCTCTTTTTCTCTCGATATATTGAGCGTATTCTTGTGAGTATTTTAATACTTTGAGTGTTGCTATACGGTGCAAGTTCAAGTCATAGCATATATCCGGTTTTTCAACTAGAAGTATTGTCTTTACGAGGTAAGGGATGTTATTTTATTCAAAAATATTATTATTTCTTCAATATCATTATGCCGAAATATTGGTTGAAAATTTTTATCAAATTTAGAACTTTTCATGTCGGGGTTACTATTCACGAGTTACTATTCACCGAAAAATGAAATTTTCTTCTTTTCGTCCAAAATATCTATTCTGGATACTAGCTTTGATTGTATCCATGTTTTGATCATTCTTAAATTTTACTTCACTATGATTATTTATAAGGTATTTTTGGACATGGATAAATCGAAATACGAATCCTGAATATTTGTTATTTTGTTTCACTGGATTCGTTTCCTTTAAAGTATTTTTCATCATCCTCAGTCCTAAGTGATGATATAACTGAATATCTTTGGCCTGTAGTGCAAAGATGAATGATTTCTGATGAATATCTTTGGCCCGTAGTGCAAAGATGAACAGGTGTTGAGATGAACATGACCAACTGATGAATATCTTTGGCTTGTAGTGCAAAGATGAATATTGATTGATGTTACAGGGATAAAATATTGATGATGGACTTTTAAATTCATAGATAATAGTAGATTTCATTCTCTACGTAACTCTTCTATGAATTATTATTTTTCGCTGCGAATATTGATTTAAAACTTGTTGTCTATTGTATTCTATTAGATTTTTCCCTGTTGAAGACTAACGATAATTTGTTCTGTATAATCTTAGTCATAATGTTCTTTACTGGGTTAGTTGAGCTCACCCTTTTCCTTTTTGTTTCATTTTTCTCAGGAGGCGAGAATGTAGCGAGTACTAGTCGGGGTATGGAATGATGGTTCTAGAAGTTATTTTAGTAGTCCTCACCATTTTTGTGAAACAATGTATCAATAATTGTAATGAGGACTTATTTGAGTGTGGATATTGTCTAGATGACATTATTTGTATTTAAACTCACAGTTCTTATGTTGTAATAATAAAGATGTAGTTGTTTCTGTACCATGTATTTTGGCGACTCAGAATGGGTGTTGTATACCTATTTTGGGGGCGTCACAGTTGGTATCAGAGCTATAAGTAAAGAGCCCCGAGCCTCTCGCTGGTGACTTCCTGTTGATGGGGGATGCACCGAAGCCAGACTCTCCGTAGGGGACGCCGTTCTGCGGTGGCAAACTGATAGGTATCAATGTAAGGTGCTGACATAGGTTGGTGTCCAGAGATATAGTTGGTATCAGAGCTTAGGGATATGATCTCTGGCGGAGATCGGGGAATAGAACTAGGAGGGGAGAGACGAGTAAATCCTTCGCTAGTGTGTCCTACCTAAGCTTATCTGTTGGTCGGTCATAATATAGGGATATTATGTGATTTGTTAATTTGTTAAATTAACCCTTGTTTTATGGCAGTATTTGAGAATGTCGACTGAGAATGTTAACAGTGGAGTAAATGAAACCGTGGAGACGCCTGTACTCACCAACGAGGAGAACGTGCAACAGGCTGGCAGTGTTCCTCCTGTGAACAACACCAATGAGCAGATGATGAACGATGGGATGTTTAGAAGCTTTTTGCAATTCATGCAAAACCAGAAGAGGGAGACTCGTGTTTAAAATACAGGAGGAAATGATAGCAATTCACGGTTTGTCACAGCCAAGCAGTTCAAAGAATTGGGACCACCAAAATTTAAGGGAAAGCCAGATCCGATCAAGGCGGAAACGTGGGTCAAGAAAATTACCAAGATATTCGATGTCTTGGGATGCACGGAGGAACAGAAGGTTCCATTCGCCACATTAATGTTCCGTGGCGAGGCAGACTACTGGTGGGAGTCTGTGAAGCGTACCCATCCAGCCGTACTCAGCATGTCTTGGGAGACATTTCAAAAACTGTTCAATGACAAGTACTTTCCTGATAGTATTCGTCATATGAAGGAGGTAGAATTTATTAGACTGGAGTATAATAACATGACGGTGTCCCAGTACGAGGCGAAGTTTGCAGAGTTGTCCAAGTTTGCACCTCATTTGGTGGAGAATGAGGAACGTATGACGCAGATGTTTCTGAGAGGTTTGAAACCCGGCATACGTCAATATCTCATTTCTCATAAATTTTCTCTCTATTCAGATGTTGTTAACAGGGCTCAATTATTAGAGCAAGATAACGAGTACGGTAAACCGAGGGACCATAACCAGGATCATATTGGTGACAGCAGTCATCAGAACAATGATAACCAGCGAAGAAAGAAAAATACAGACAAGAACGGCAACCACTCTGGTGGTAATCATGGCTATAAAAATAGAAGAAGCGAGTCGGGAGGAGATTTTAAAAAGAGGAGATTCAATAATGACAATACGAAGACTTCAGCACCAGCAGCAACTGGTTCCAAGGGAGGAGAACGACCACCGGTTATATGCTATAAGTGCGGAAAAGAAGGACATATCAGCCCAAACTGCCCACAACAATTTAAGGTATGTTATAATTGTGGAAAGGAAGGACATATCACTCGAGATTGCACTGTAGCGAAACCAAGTCTAGCAGGGATGGTAACTCAAAAAGTTGTCCCAAAAAAGATAAAGTCAACGGTTCCTGAAAGAGCGTTTGTCGTGACTGGTCAACATGCGAGGAACCCAAACGAGGTGATCACGGGAGCTAAAGGTCCAACTACAGGAGTTGTTGGACATCGGTTTCATTCGTCCTAGTACATCTCCTTGGGGAGCTCCTGTTTTATTTGTAAAGAAGAAAGACGGGAGTATGCGACTTTGTATTGACTATCGGGAATTAAACCATGTTACTATCAAGAATAGGTATCCGCTACCTCGTATTGATGACCTATTTGACCAGTTACAAGGAGCACAATTCTTTTCAAAAATCGATCTTCGTTCTGGATATCATCAGCTGAAGGTTAAAACTGAGGATATTCCGAAGACTGCCTTTAGAACTCGGTACGGGCATTATGAATTCTTAGTCATGTCTTTTGGATTGACTAATGCTCCTGCGACTTTCATGGATATGATGAACCGAGTATTCAAGGATTATTTGGATCAGTTCGTTGTTGTCTTTATTGATGACATCCTCATATATTCCAAAAGCCGTGAAGATCATGAGCACCATTTGAAGCTGGTACTCCAAAGGCTGCGT
Source organism: Panax notoginseng (assembly GCA_016801055.1). Classification (NCBI taxonomy): domain Eukaryota; kingdom Viridiplantae; phylum Streptophyta; class Magnoliopsida; order Apiales; family Araliaceae; genus Panax; species Panax notoginseng. Next base: position 227,850,389 of record CM029013.1, on the reverse strand, counting down.
GAAAATAAGTTATATGCTCAGTTGAAGAAATGCGAGTTCTGGCTTGAGGAAGTAGCATTCCTAAGGCACGTGGTGTCAAAACATGGAGTATCTGTTGACCCGACGAAGATTGAAGCAATACAAAGTTGGGAGCAACCAAAGACGGTGACCGAAGTACGTAGCTTTTTGGGCTTAGCTGGTTATTATCGGAGATTCGTGGAAGGATTTTCTCGAATCTCTACCCCGTTAACTCAGCTGACTCGGAAAGATATCAAATTCGTATGGAGCGAGGAATGTGAGAAGAGTTTTCAAGAGCTTAAGAGGAGACTCATTTCGGCACCTGTTTTGACCATACCATCTGGTTCGGATGGATTTGTTATCGACAACGATGCTTCAGGCAAAGGGCTAGGATGTGTACTCATGCAACGTGGGAAAGTTATAGCCTATGCCTCGCGACAACTTAAAGAATATGAGAGAAATTATCCTACTCATGATCTAGAGTTGGCAACAGTCATTTTCACGCTAAAGATCTGGAGGCACTATATATGGGGAGAAAGTGGAGATTAACTCAGACCATAAAAGCCTCAAATATTTCTTCACTCAAAAAGAACTCAACATGCGGAAACGACGTTGGCTCGAGCTGTTGAAAGATTACGACCACACTATTCAATACCATCCTGGAAAAAGAAAACGTGGTAGCTGACGCGTTGAGTAGAAGATCATATGTAGGAACGAGTACGATGATGTCAAGTATACGCATAGAACTAACTTTAATCGATAAAGTTAAAGTTGCTCAAACCACAGACCCGGAGCTGATGCGTATGAACAAGAAAGTGCAAGAAGGTGTTATTCCAGAAGCAAGAATCGATGAAGAAGGAATACTTCGAGTCCACTCCAGACTTTGTGTTCCTAACGATTCTAATTTGAAGTACAAGATCATGATGTAAGTACACAATACACCATTTGCGATCCATCCTGGAAGTACCAAAATGTATCGTGATCTTCGACATACATTTTGGTGGAATAATATGAAGAGAGAGATTACAAAGTTTATCTCGAGGTGTTTAACTTGTCAACGTGTAAAGGCAGAACATCAAGTGCCAAAGGGTCCATTGCAACCACTTGAAATTCTGAAATGGAAGTGGGAACACATTACCATAGATTTCGTTACGGGTCTTCCTACGGTTTCTCAAGGCATAAATGCTATTTGGGTGATTGTTGATAGATTAACCAAGTTTGCTCATTTCTTGCCGATACGGGAGACTTATTCCCTTGAACGTCTTGCTAGTATGTACGTGAATGAGATTGTAAGATTGCATGGCATGCCAGTATCCATAGCTTCGGATCGTGACCCAAGATTCACTTCAAGATTTTGGGTTGGCTTGCAAAAAACTATGGGCACAGATTTACGATTTAGTTCGGCATACCATCCTCAAACGGACGGGCAATCAGAGAGGACTATTCAAACTCTTGAAGATCTATTAAGACTTTGTGTCCTAGATTTCAAAGGGAGTTGGGATAAGTACCTACCATTGGTGGAATTCTCCTACAATAACAGTTATCAGGCAAGTATAGGTGTAGCTCCATTTGAAGTATTGTATGGGCAAAAGTGCCGCTCTCCAGTATGTTGGGATAATGTAGGAGAAGCAACGATGTTAGGACCAGAGTTGGTACGAATGACTACAGAGAAGATCCAAACGATTCGACAACGTATACAAACGACACAGGATCGACAAAAGAGTTATGCGGATCTTCATCGAAAGGACGTGGAATTTGACATTGGGGATCATGTATTGTTGCGTTTGGCTCCATGGAAAGGAGTTACAAGATTTGGGAAGAGAGGAAAGCTCAATCCACGATTTATTGGTCCATTTCAGATTCTTGACCGAGTAGGAAATGAGGCCTATAGACTCGCGTTACCTCCAAGTATGTCTCGTGTTCATAATGTTTTTAATATATCTGTGTTACGTAAATATGTGAAAGACCCAAACCACATTATTGAGTTAGAACCGGACGAGATAGCTGAAGACTTAACGTACGAAGAGGTACCTGTCAAGATCTTGGATAGGAAGGAGCATGTCCTACGCACGAAGGTCATACCACAAGTTAAAGTTTTGTGGAGAAACCATGCTATTGAGGAAATGACCTGGGAGTTGAAAATGGAAATGAAAGCGATGTATCCTCATCTTTTCGAAACACCAGGTTCGTACGTCAATTTCGAGGATGAAATTTCATAAGGAGGGGAGGTTGTAAGACCCCAAATTATTAATAAATAAAATTTAATTCCTCTATTTATTATTTTGAAATAGTAAGGGTTGATTTGATTAATGTAGTTAGTTATGGGTAAAATGCGCAAATATTTCAAATAAGCAAGTGGTCATAAAATATTCATTGTTGTTGGGGAATATTCGTTTGGTCGTGAAATATTCTTGTTGTCGGGGAATATTCGTACGACGGCGCAGCCTTATGTGGGCCCCATAACGGAAAGCGATTGGATGAAGAAAACGACAAAAACAAGTTGTTTATAAATAATGGCGTAGTTGTTACCGTTAATACTGTTAGAATACTCGGTGGTTAAAACACAGTAATACGCGTTGTTGCACAGTAGCACACGGTATTGTACCAATTATTGATTTTTACGTAAGAAGGCATTACTCAATAATTGTTACAGTAATTACTGTTCAGTATTTTATTTTATTGATTCAATAATTGATGCGTTGGTATTTTGTATTACTGTTGTTTTAATAATTGTCACTACACAGTATTTTCTATTATCGGAGCAATAATTCATATTATCTGAATAATATTATTAGATAACATTATTAGCAATGTCTAGAAAGTTCTGTCTAAGGAGAGGTTTGGTCATCTAATTACGCGCCAGTAAGGAAAGATCCTTATTGGAAAGCCCCCTCTTTCCTGGGAACGGCCTGGTTGTCAGTACTGTGATTCTGTAATATTATTCGTGAATAATTAATCATTGATTTATATGATGAGGAAAATATTGATTTTATGTGGATATAGATGGAGAAAATTTTTAATGTGACAATTGTTGAAAATTTATATTTTATCTTTTCTGATAAAATAATATTTTATTATAATGGTGATATTTTTACAATGAATGTGGGATATATGAGTATATGAGGAGGAAGAGTATTTTGTGGCATTAAATGATTAACACATTTTTGGTGTGTCGGTGGACCCCAATAATTGACCGAAATTTGATTATAGCCTGTAAAATCTCCTATTTATGGATTTCGGTCAATTTCTGTTTAGAATTTGGAAAAACTTTCTTCTGCAAAGTTGTAGAGAATTAAATTTCCTATAAAAATTCGCGAGATTCGAATTTTCTGATAAAAGGCTATTTGTTGTGAATTATTAAAGTTCCGGAGTTCCGAAATAATTGGTTTTTGGAAGTTTTAATTATTATTTTGAATAAAAACATTTTTTTGCATTCAAGTGGGCTAACATGTGATATAAATGGGCTGAGATCAGTTGTCTAAGGTGGGATTGACAATTGTATAAATATATTATTATTATATTAAATTTTCTGCTTTGGTGTTCTAAGTATTTTCCTATAAATAGGGTGCTTAGGTTAGAATTGAAAATCACACCAGAAACTAAAAACTTCTCTCTTTCTCTCTCGATATATTGAGCGTATTCTTATGAGTATTTTAATACTTTGAGTGTTGCTATACGGTGCAAGTTCAAGTCATAGCCTATATCCAATTTTTTAACTAGAAGTACTGTCTTTACGAGGTAAGGGATGCTATTTTATTCGAAAATGATATTATTTCTTCAATATCATTATGCCGAAATATTGGTTGAAAATTTTTATCAAATTTGAAACTTTTCATGTCGGGGTTACTATTCACGAGTTAATATTCATGAGTTACAATTCACTGAAAAATAAAATTTTCTTTTCGTCCAAAATATCTATTCTGGATACTAGCTTTGATTGTATCCATGTTTTGATCATTCTTGAATTTTACTTCACTATGATTATTTATAAGGTATTTTTGGACATGGATAAATCGAAATACGAATCCTGAATATTTTTTATTTTGTTTCACTGGATTCGTTTCCTTTAAAGTATTTTTCATCATTCTTAGTCCTAAGTGATGATATAACTGAATATCTTTGGCCTGTAGTGCAAAGATGAATGATTTCTGATGAATATCTTTGGCCCGTAGTGCAAAGATGAACAGGTGTTGAGATGAACATGACCAACTGATGAATATCTTTGGCTTGTAGTGTAAAGATGAATATTGATTGATGTTACAGGGATAAAATATTGATGATGGACTTTTAAATTCATAGATAATAGTAGATTTTATTCTCTACGTAACTCTTCTATGAATTATTATTTTTCACTGCGAATATTGATTTAAAACTTGTTGTTTATTGTATTCTATTAGATTTTTCCCTATTGAAGACTAACGATAATTTGTTCTGTATAATCTTAGTCATAATGTTCTTTACTGGGCTAGTTGAGCTCACTCTTTTCCTTTTTGTTCCATTTTTCTCAGGAGGCGAGAATGTAGCGAGTACTAGTCGGAGTATGGAATGATGGTTCTAGAAGTTATTTTAGTAGTCCTCACCATTTTTGTGAAATAATGTATCAATAATTGTAATGAGGACTTACTTGAGTATGGATATTGTCTAGATGACAATATTTATATTTAAACTCACAGTTCTTATGTTGTAATAATAAAGATGTAGTTGTTTCTGCACCATGTATTTTGGCGACTCAGAATGGGTGTTGTATTCCTATTTTGGGGGCGTCACAAATCTATCGAAAAATATGATATAGGATGTCTCCTATATTGTTATGCAGAGTTGCCTCTGTTATATATCTCCTTCCTTCCTTCGCTAGGTCAAACCAAGCCATTCACTGTCTGGGCACCGGAGGTGGCGCCGCGACGTGGGCCACCAAGCTTTAGATGACGCTGCGGCACCACATAAAAATTAGGGACACGGAGAGCTTAATAAGCTTCAGTGGCGCCGTGGCGTGAAGGTGATGTCAGCAAGGTCCATATTGTGGCGCTGAGGCACGGCCATTAAGCCTAGCATTGGCACCGCGGCACGAGTGCGAGGAAAATGCCCGTTTTGCCCCTTTAATCTGGAAAAGCACAGTAAAGCTCTGCAATACATCAGTTAAGCACAATAACACAATATTTATATACAACAACATAAAAAACTACGAATTCAAGCAATTATTTAAGTCATAAAGTATCCGATTCACAGGTATAAATCTCACTCATCAAACACTCAACGCTTAACTCCACGATCTCAAAAAGAAAGCTTGCTCAGCTACTCAGTTCTTTTGAACACAAGCTTAAACGACAACTGAGTAGCACCATTCAAGAACTCAACTATTATCAAGTGAAGTAAGAAGTTCTAAGTCAAAAGGACTTGGAGAGTTCTAAGTGAACTGAGAAGTGCCAAGTCTGCTGGACTTGAAGAGTTCAAAAGTGAACTAAGAAGTTCCAAGACTGTTGGTCTTGAAGGAATCTGTGAGATTCAGAAAGTGTAAAGATATCCTTAGTGGATTTCCTACTCGAGGAGTAGAAGAGTGGACTAGGAGCTTTAAGTGCTCTGAACCACTTAAAAACATTGTGTCTCTTACATTCTTGCTATAACTTCTTAACAACCATTAACTCGTTATTTCTTAAAGGGAAAACAAACAACTCACAATTCCGTTGTGTTTAAGTCATTATTAAAACTAACAAGTATTTCGAAAAGAATCGAAAAATATCTATTCAACCCCCCTTCTAGAGAACTATTGTTCCTCTGGGAACTAACAATTGGTATCAAAGCAGGTTCTATCAAATAGCCTACAAAGCTTAAGTAGATTTAATGGTGCATCTGATAAGCGAATCAAAGACTGGAGGAGGCAGCAAGCCACCTATGTGCAACAAAGACAAATTCGCAAACTGAAAAGTTCGTATGCAAAACTACATGGATTCAATAGATGAAGTGTGATGCCCCTAAAAATAGGTATACATCACCCATCTTGGGTCGCCAGATACACGGTACAGAATTCAAATACAACTTACTAATACAACTATCGTGTACAATACGACAAAACATAAACTGTGAGTTTGAATACAAATATTATCTACTACAGAGTATACAAACTCAAAAGGAGTCCTCATTACAATTATTATCACACTATTTCACAGAATAGTGAGGACTACTAATGCTATCCTTTGGACCATCACTCCGTTTCCCTACTCGTCCCAGCTATATTCTCATTTCCTGAAGAGAACAGTGAAAGAAAGGGTGAGCTCAACTAGCCCAGTAAGAAATATTATGACTAAGATAATGCAGAATAAATTATCATTAGTCTCCAACAATGTTAAACTGATAAAATATAATAGACATCAAGTTTAACTGCAGCGGAACAAGCAATCCATTAAAAGAGTCGAGTAGAAAATAAAATCTACTTTCTTTTATGATTTAAAAGGTTTTTCATCACTGTTATCACTGAGACTCAGCTTAATAAATATTTCACATCATCGAATCACCCCTGCACTACGGCCAATGATATTCTTTAGTATCACGACCACAATTATCCATGCACTACGGGCCAAGAATATTTGTGTATTCATTAATGGTCATGATCATGCCAACAACTATCCATCAATGCACTACGGGCCAATGAGGACTTTTACCACATCATTTGTAACATTACGGTCATGATTACACCGAATAATCCCTGGTCATAATCATACCAAGTCCATCTATGCACTACAGACCACAGATGACTTTCAAAAAATATAAACACGAGGATGATGACAATGATATAAGAATTCAATAAAACAAGTTCAAGAATTAATTTATCCAGGAACTAATAATGTCCAAATTATCAACATGATACTGCTTTGTAGAGTAAAATTCAAGAATGATCAGAAGAATATTTCAATGAAAAATACTGGATGAAGCGCAAATATCAAGAATATTCCACTAATTTCATGGAGTATAGAAGTCAAAAACTTTAATCAACTGAGTATAATAAAAAATGGAATAACAAAAGAAATCACCATGCATGCGGTACTTCGCATAGACAGGTTATTCCAACAGAATAATAATAACGGAACCAGGTCAGGCGAAATTCGCACCGACAGGATGTTCCAACAGAATAATAAAGACGGAACCAGGTCCAACGTAAAACGCACAGAAAGGATATTCCAACAGAATAATAATAAAGACGGAACCAGGTCCGGCGTAAAACGCACAGACAGGGTTTTCCAACCGAATAATAATAAAGACGGAATAATAGAAGAATGTTACCAAGTATAGGGTAGTCCGCGTATATTGGTTATTCCAGCAGAATAATAAATAATGGAATAACAGAAGTTCTCTTCATGAATACAAAAGAAATAATACTCCTCACCGTAAAAGAACTAAATATAAGAGTAGTTAAGTAGCAGAAAACTTTTCTTCTTTCTCTCTATAATTTTCTTTCTCTAGAGTTTCAGTAAATTCGTAAGAAATAATGAAGGAATGAGCTTCTATTTATAGGAGAATGGAAGGGATATTATTTAGAAAAAAATAATTCACGGACTGTACAGTAATGTTTCGGTCAAAAATCACGGGCGGAAGAAATGAATATCAGACGTCAAATTTTTCAACAAATCATATAAAATAAAATTTTTATAATATATAAATACATAAACACATGTTTATAATTGAAACAAACAAAAAAACTACCCCCCCCCCCGCCACCCGACAAATCTCTAGATTTTTCTTCCCCCCCCCCATATTTCCTTCTTCAATCGTGGGCCCTGTACGTTCCCTCCACTAACAAATCACCATCACAGGTGGATCCCATCATAATATTTATACTGAATAACTTTCTACCGATTATTTTAAAAAAATGGGTAAATAGGGGTCCATTAAATAAGCAAAATTTACAACAATTACTATAGCAATAATTGAACAAAACTGAGTGACTTCTCACGTAAGCATCAATAATTAATACCGTGTGCTACTATACAACCACGCGTATTACTGTACTTTTAACACCGGGTATTTCAACAGTTAACGGTAAAACTTCTGTCGTTATTTTCATAAAGTATTTTTTGTCGTTTTCTCAATTCGAGAATAATTCCATTGTGGGGTCCACCAATGATTGTGCTGTTATACGAATATTCCCGTTAAAACGAATATTCCCCGACCAATTGAATATTATATAACAACTTGCGTACTTTGTAAAATTTATAAATATTATTCACAACTATAACATTATATCAATTTCACTCCATAATATTCAAAAATAATATTTATAGAAAATTCATCTTTATTCAAAAAGCTGGGGTTTTACAATCTCCCCTTCTTATAAAATTTTGCCCTCGAAATTAAGGTACGTACCTGGTATGTCGAAGAGGTAAGGATACATTGATTTTATTTCAGATTCTAACTCCCAAGTCATTTCCTCAACATCGTGGTTTCTCCACAAAACTTTGACTTGAGGTATAACCTTGGTGCGTAGAATATGTTCCTTCTTATCCAAGATTTGAACAGGAACCTCTTCATACGTCAAATCTTCCGCTATTTCGTCCGGTTCTAACTCAATAATGTGGTTCGGGTCTTCCATATATTTACATAGCATGGATATGTGAAGAACGTTATGAACACGAGATATATTTGGCGGTAAAGCGAGTCTATAGACTACAGTTCCTACTCGATCGAGGATTAAAAATGGGCCGATGAATCGAGGATTGAGTTTTCCTCTCTTTCCAAATCTCGTAACTCCTTTCCATGGAGCAACACGTAACAACACATGATCTCCTATATCGAATTCCACATCCTTTCGATGAAGATCAGCATAACTCTTTTGCCGATCTTGTGAGATTTTTATACGTTGCCAGATCGTTTAAATCTTTTCTGTAGTTATACGTACCAACTCCGGTCCCAACAACGTTGCTTCTCCCACCTCATCCCAGCATACTGGAGAACGATACTTTCTTCCATACAACGCTTCGAATGGAGCCATGCCAATACTTGCTTGATAACTGTTGTTGTAGGAAAACTCCACCAATGGTAAGAACTTGTCCCAACTTCACTTGAAATCAAGAACACAGAGTCTTAATAGATCTTCAAGAGTTTGAATAGTCCTCTCCGACTGTCCGTCCGTCTGAGGATGATATGCCGAGCTAAATCGTAAATCTGTGCACATAGCTTTCTGCAAACTAACCCAAAATCGTGAAGTGAATCTTGGGTCTCGATCAGAAACTATGGATACTGGCATACCATGCAGTCTTACAATCTCATTTATGTACATACGAGCAAGACGTTCAAGTGTATAAGTTTCTCCTATCAGTAAGAAGTGAGCAAACTTGGTTAATCTATCAACAATGACCCAAATCACATCTATACCTTGAGAAACCTTAGGAAGACCGGTAACAAAATCCATGGTAATGTGCTCCCACTTCTATTCTGGAATTTTAAGTGGTTGCAATGGACCTCTTGGCACTTGATGTTCCGCCTTGACTCGTTAACATGTTAGACATCTTAAGATAAACAACGTAATCTCTCTCTTCATATTGCCCCACCAAAATGTATGTCGAAGATCATGATACATTTTGGTACTCCCGGGATGGATTGCAAACGGTGTGTTGTGCGCCTCCATCATGATTTTATACTTTAACTTAGGATCGTTAGGAACACAAAGTCTAGAGTTGACTCGAAGTATTCCTTCATCATCGATTCTTGCTTCCGGCATCGCACCTTCTTGCACTTTCTTCCTTATACGCATCAGCTCCGGATCTATTACTTGAGCAGCTTTAATTTTGTCAATTAAAGTCGATTCTACTCGTATATTTGCCATCATCACATGGGTCCTTGGAGTCTTTAACTCTATCTCTATCCATTGTAAGTCACACCAAATGGGCCTTTGTGTTGACAATATCGTACTTGTACTTGCATATGATCTTCTACTCAATGCGTCAGCTACCGCGTTCGCTTTTCCAGGATGGTATTGGATGGTATGATCATAGTCTTTCAACAGTTCAAGCCAACGTCGTTGTCGCATATTGAGTTCCTTTTGAGTGAAGAAATATTTGAGGCTTTTATGATCCATAAAGATCTCCACTTTTTCCCCATACAAGTAATTCCTCCAAATCTTTAGTGCGAAGACAACAGGTGCCAACTCTTAATCATGAGTAGGATAATTCTTCTCATATTCTTTGAGTTGTCGTGAGGCATAGGCTATGACTTTCCCATGTTGCATGAGAACACATCCTAACCCTTTTCCCGAAGCATCACTGTAGATGACAAATCCCTCCGAACCAGATGGTATTGTCAGAACAGGTGCTGAAATGAGTCTCCTCTTGAGTTCTTGAAAACTCTTCTCACATACCTTGCTCCAACCGAACTTTGTATCTTTCTGAGTCATCTTAGTTAGTGGAGTAGCAATTCGAGAAAACCCTTCTACGAATCTCCGATAATAACCAGCTAAGCCGAGAAAGCTACGTACTTCGATCACTGATTTAGGTTGCTCCCAGCTTTGAATAGCTTCAATCTTTGCTGGGTCAACAGATATTCCATGACTTGATACCACGTGCCCAAGGAATGCTACTTCCTCAAGCCAGAACTCGCATTTCTTCAATTTGGCATAAAGCTTGTATTCACGAAGCTTTTGGAGTATTAGCCTCAAGTGTTGCTCATGATTTTCACGGCTTTTGGAATAAATAAGGATGTCATCAATAAAAACGACCACAAAGTGATCCAAATATTCCTTGAATACTCAGTTCATCATATCCATGAAGGCAGCAGGAGCATTAGTCAATCCAAAGGACATGACTAGAAATTCATAATGCCCGTACCGAGTTCTGAAAGCCGTCGTTGGAATATCATCGGTTCTAATCTTCAATTGGTGATATCCGGAACGAAGATCAATCTTTGAAAAGAATTTGGCTCCTTGCAACTGGTCAAATAGGTCATCAATACGTGGCAATGGGTACCTATTTTTGATGGTGACATGATTCAACTCCCGATAATCAATACAAAGTCGCATACTCCCATCTTTCTTCTTCACGAATAGAATAGGAGCACCCCAAGGAGAAGTACTAGGACGAATAAAGCCAATGTCTAACAATTCTTGTAGTTGAATCTTTAACTCCTGAAGTTCAATAGGAGCCATTCGATATGGGGCTTTGGAAATGGATTTTGTACTGGGTTCAAGGTCGATACAAAATTTAATTTCACGCTCTAGGGGTAGGCCAGGAAGTTATTCAGGGAATACGTCAGGAAATTCATTCACAATAGAAATATCATTCAAAACTGACGTATTTTTGTTTAGATCTGTAACGTGGGCTAAGAAAGCTTGACATCCGCTTTTTAATAAACGAATAGCTTTATGGCTTGAGATGACCATGATTGATTTTAATGGTTTGGTCGCTTGAATTCGCATAATAGGTTGTTTAGGAATATGAAAGCTAACAACCTTACGAAAATAATCAATTTTAGCATGGTGAGTAGTTAACCAATTAATTCCTAGAATCACGTCAAATGCAAGTATTTTTAATAAAATAAAATCGACAGGTAATGTGAGGGTACCGATTTGAACCAAACAAGACTTATAAATAGTGGATGTAATGAAGGTTTCTCCCAACGAAGTTTCTACAGATAAGTCAAAGTCTAATTTCTCCGGAGTCAAATTTAATCGTTGAGCGCAAGTAGGAGAAATAAAAGAATGGGTAGAACCGGTATCAAATAAAGTATAGACTTCGCTAGAGTTTATGATAAGCTTACCCGTGATGACCTCATTCGGGTTCCTTGCTTTCTGGGAGGTCACAACAAACGCTCTCCCTTGCACTACCGGCTTTAATTTTTCTAGAACGGCCTTTGGTGCCTCCATCCTGGCTGAACTTGTCTTCGATGAACGACAAAATCGGGCTAAGTGACCTTATCTTCCACAATTATAGCATGCTTTGGACGGCATCGCGTAGTTTAGACTGATGTGTCCCTTCCCTCCGCATTTGAAGCATATGATAGGTGGTCGTTCTCCTTCCTTAACAACGGGCGCTGGTGCTGACGTCTTTCCATCATTTTTGAATCTCCTCTTCTTGAAATGTCTATTCTTATTGTTTTGGCCCTGATTACCACCGAAGTGGTTACCATTTCTGGCCTGTTAATTTCCTCCACGCTTGTTGTCACCGCTTCGATGACTGCTCTCGCTGGTATTATCATTTTGTCGGCTGCTCTCTTTTAGTTGCGTTGACTCGTTATCGCGCTCCACTAACTGAGCCCTATTTACAACATCTAAATACAAACACAGTTTATAAGAAATAAGATGTTGACGTATCTCTGGCTTTAAACCTCTTAAAAATATTCACGTCATTCTCTCTTCATTATCCACCTAGTGGGATGCAAACCGAGACAACTCGGCAAACTTCGCTTCGTATTGCGACACGGTCATATTATTCTGCTCCAGCTTGATAAACTCTACCTCTTTCATGTGACGAATACTTTCGGGAAAGTACTTGTCGTTGAATAGCTCTTGGAACTTCTCCCAAGACATCTTGAGTGCGTCAGGCTGAGTATATTTTACAGATTCTCACCAGTAATCTGCCTCTTCACGCAACATGAAGGTGGCGAAGGGAACCTTTTGCTCCTCGGAGCATCCAAGGACATCAAATATCTTGGTGATCTGCTTTATCCATGCTTCCGCCTAAAGTGGTTTTGGCTCTCCAATAAACTCCGGTGGCCCCAGCTCCTTGAACTGTTTAGCGGTGACCTTCCGAGAGTTTCCAGTGTTTCCACCTACATTTTGGACAGGAGCCGCTCTCGCCTGCTGTTGCATGAATTGCATAAAACCTCTGAACATTCCATCGTTCATCATTTGGTCAGTGTTGTTGTTTCCTGATGCAAATTATCCTGATTATTGATCTGTGGAGACTCAACGGTCTCCTGTGCTCCATTGCTATTCTCAACATTCTCGGATGTCATTTTCAGATACTGCCACAAAACAAAGATTAATTAACATATAACATATTATCCCTATACTTTGACCGACCACTTAAATACCAAATAAACTTAAGTAGGTCATACTAGCGAAGGAATTCTCCGTCTCTCCCCTCCTAGATCTAGTCTCACATCTTAGCCAGGGATCATATCCCTAAGCTTTGATACCAACTGTGATGCCCCCAAAAATAGGTATACATCACCCATCTTAGGTCGCCAGATACATGGTACAGAATTCAAATACAACTTACTAATACAACTGTCGTGTACAATACGACAAAACATAAACTGTGAGTTTGAATACAAATATTATCTACTAGAGAGTATACAAACTCAAAAGGAGTCCTCATTACAATTATTGTCACACTATTTCGCAGAATAGTGAGGACTACTAATGCTATCCTCTAGACTATCACTCCGTCTCCCGACTCGTCCCAGCTATATTCTCATTTCCTGAAGAGAACAGTGAAAGAAAGGGTGAGCTCAACTAGCCCAGTAAGAAATATTATGACTAAGATAATACATAATAAATTATCATTAGTCTCCAACAATGTTAAACTGATAAAATATAATAGACATCAAGTTTAACTGCAGCGGAACAAGCAATCCATTAAAAGAGTCAAGTAGAAAATAAAATCTACTATCTTTTATGATTTAAAAGGTTTTTCATCACTGTTATCGCTGAGACTCAGCTTAATAAATATTTCACATCATCGAATCACCCCTGCACTATGGCCAAGGATATTCTTTAGTATCACGACCACAATTATCCATGCACTATGGGCCAAGAATATTTGTGTATTTATTAATGGTCATGATCATGCCAACAAATGTCCATCAATGCAATACGGGCCAATGAGGACTTTTACCACATCATTTGTAACATTACGGTTATGATTACACCGAATAATTCCTGGTCATAATCATACCAAGTCCATCTATGCACTACAGGCTACAGATGACTTTCAAAAAATATAAACATGAGGATGATGACAATGATATAAAAATTCAATAAAACAAGTTTAAGAATTAATTTATCCAGGAACTAATAATGTCCAAATTGTAAAGATGATACTGCTTTGTAGAGTAAAATTCAAGAATGATCAGAAGAATATTTCAATGAAAAATACTGGATGAAGCGCAAATATCAAGAATATTCCACTAATTTCATGAAGTATAGAAGTCAAAAACTTTAATCAACTGAGTATAATAAAGAATGGAATAACAAAAGAAATCATCATGCATGCGGTACTTCGCATAGACAAGTTATTCCAACAGAATAATAATAACGGAACCAGGTCAGGTGAAATTTGCACCGACATGATGTTTCAACAGAATAATAAAGACGGAACCAGGTCCGGCGTAAAACACACAGACAAGATATTCCAACAGAATAATAATAAAGACGGAACCAGGTCCGGCGTAAAACGCACAGACAGGATATTCGAACAGAATAATAATAAAGACGGAATAATAGAAGAATGTCACCAAGTATAGGGTAGTCCGCGTATACTGGTTATTCCAGCAGAATAATAAATAATGGAATAACAGAAGTTCTCTTCATGAATACAAAAGAAATAATACTCCTTACCGTAAAAGAACTGACTATAAGAGTAGTTAAGTAGTAGAAAACTTTTCTTCTTTCTCTCTATAATTTTCTTTCTCTAGAGTTTCAGTGAATTCGTAAGAAATAATGAAGGAATGAGCTTCTATTTATAGGAGAATGGAATGGATACTATTTAGAAAAAAATAATTCACGGACTGTACAGTAATGTTTCGGTCGAAAATCACTGGCGAAAGAAATGAATATCAGACGTCAAATTTTTCAACAAATCATATAAAATAAAATTTTTATAATATATAAATACATAAATACATGTTTATAATTGAAACAAACAAAAAAACTAGCCCCCCACCTGACAAATCTCTAGATTTTTCTTCCCCCCCATATTTCCTTCTTCAATCGTAGGCCCCGTATGTTCCCTCCACTAACAAATCACCATAACAGGTGGATCCCATCATAATATTTATACTGAATAACTTTCTACCGATTATTTTGAAAAAAATGGGTAAATAGGGGTCCATAAAATAAGCAAAATTTACAACAATTACTATAGCAATAATTGAATAAAACTGAGTGACTTCTCACGTAAGCATCAATAATCAATACCGTGTGCTACTATGCAACAACGCGTATTACTGTATTTTTAACACCGGGTGTTTCAACAGTTAACGATAAAACTTCCGTCGTTATTTTCATAAAATATTTTTGTCGTTTTCTCAATCCGACAATAATTCCGTTGTGGGGTCCACCAATATTTGTGCCGTTGTACGAATATTCCCTGTTAAAACGAATATTCCCCGACCAATCGAATATTATATAACAACTTGCGTACTTTGCAAAATTTATAAATATTACCCACAACTATAACATTATATCAATTTCACTCCATAATATTCAAAAATAATATTTATAGAAAATTCATCTTTATTCAAAAAGTTGGGGTTTTACATGAAGATCTATTTGAAACTGTTCAGAATGGGCCATATGTTCCCACAAAGCTTGCACCAACTTCAGACGACACAAATAGAATCCAGATCAAGGTTAAAGAAGAATGGACTGACAACGAAAAGAAAGCTGTCCAACTCGACAAAAAGGCCAAGAACATTTTGTTCCAATTAGAAGATGACCTATTTGAGAATGTGGTCAATAGCAAAACAACAAAGGAAGTATGGGAAGCATTGCTCATCATGCATGAAGGAACAGAAGAAGTCATAGAAAACAAGCAATTTCTCCTGACTCAGCAATATGAAATGTTTGCACACGTTCAAGGAGAAAATGTCACTTCCACCTACAAAAGATTCAATGTACTGCTCAACTCTCTCCGAGCCTATGGGAAGATCTATCCAAATAAAGATCTAATCATAAAGTTTTTGAGAGCTTTACCTAGCAAGTGGGATGCCAAAACCACTGCCATCAGAGAGTCAAAGAATCTCCATGAAATGATTGTTCAACAGTTATATGGAAACCTTCTAACGTATGAACTGGAGCTACCTCAACGAGCAAAAACTCTATCTGAAGGAAGAAAGAAGGAAAAAGGGGTTGCTCTCAAAGCAACAGATAACATCTCCAAAGCTAACACTGAAAATGACTTTGACTATGACGAAGATGATGATGAAGACTTTGCAATGCTGGTAAAAACACTCAAAAGGTTCATGCGTAGAATAAGCAAACCAAAGAAAGTCAACAACTACAGCAGCCAGGAGCTGATAAATGACTTATGCTACAACTGCAAGAAGCCTCGTCATTTCATCGCAAACTGCAACAAACCTCTTAGAGAAGAACTAAAGAGGAAATCAATTTCAAAGAAAGAATTCAAAGGCAACAAAAGGCCTCAGAAGAAAGACAAAGGTCTTGTAGCTGGAGGATCGTGGAGTGACTCAGACAATGACTCAACTCCCAAATTTGGAGATGATGAAGATCCTCAAATGGCAAATCTTTGCCTGATGGCCGAACATGCAAAGGATAAGAAGAGCTCCGACATTCATGAAGTAAGTATAGACGAGGAATTTGACTTTAACTCTCCTGATGTAGACATTGATGATTTAAGAACTGCACTACATGGCATAACATCTGATCTGCATCAATACATGAAATGGTTTAGAGTTCTATCCAAAGATTATTCTCTTCTTCAAAAGGAGAAAGAGAAAGTTTAGGAAGAACCGAAAATAGCCCTTCTAAGTATTGACTCTCTCTCTCTAAGTTTGAAGCTGAGAATAAGCTCTTAAAATAGACCAATGAACTCAATGCACAAAAAAGAGTCAAGTCTAACCTCTAAAATTGAGGAACTAGAAAGGACAATCTCTACATGGAATAAATCATCTTCATCCATGGACTCCCTGATCTCCAGTGAGAAAAGTGCATCTAATAGAATAGGTTTAGGTTTTGGGGAATCCACCTCAGAGCCATATGTGGAAAAGATAAAGGAAACTAGCCCTAGTAATGCTTCAAATTTTAGTAGAAGCATTACGTTTGTGAAATCCTCACAGAAGGAAGAACCAATCCAACCATGCTCTTTTGATCCAATCCATATTCCAAGGAATAAAGGATCTCATGTTGGCCTAGGTTTCAGAAAAGAGAAGAGTAACCTAGTCACTACTTTCCAACCTCGAAGGATCGTAGAGTTGAGTAAAATCAACTCCACGAACCAACTGGGAAGGAACAATATAGGTAAGCTTCACTCCTCACAAATCATGAAACACAAGGACACATGGAAGAAGGAGAACCAGTATAAAGGTAGGATGAATGAAAATGCACTTAAGTCCAAATAGAGGAAGAATCCACATACACACACAAGGATACATCATAATAGATGCTTTGTACGTAATAAGGTTGGTCATAAGGCTGCAATATGCTACCATAATCCCATGCATGTGAGACCCATAATTAAGCAAATTTGGGTTCCCAATGGTACTAATAAAGTAGGACCCATGCTAGTATAGATACCAAAATGATAGTTTAATCTTACCATAGGAACAGAGCTCCACGATCACAACCTGGTATCTGGACAGTGGATGCTCAAGGCACATGACCGGGAACAAAGCCCTTCTGTCTAACTATATAGAGAATGAGAGTCCTTCAGTCATCTTCGGAGAGATTGGCTCTGGCAAGATAAGAGGATATGGCTCAGCAGGGAATGGTGTAGTGTCCTTCAGTAAAGTGGCCTATGTGGAAGGATTACAACATAATCTTCAGAGCATAAGCCAACTCTACGACAAGGGTCATCAAGTCACCTTCCTCAACAATCAATGTCAAGTCAGAGATCTGAAGACATCCTCTATAAAGCTGACCGAAATAAGAGAAGCAAATGTTTACACTATTAATCTTGGTAAACTAAGCTCGGACGAGACGATATGCTTTCTGGCTAAAGCATCTGAAGAAATGAGTTGGTTATGGCATATGAGACTGTTTCATCTCAAAGTATGTCTAAACTGGCCTCCAAGGATCTAGTACCAAGCTTACCCAAATTCAGTTTCGTCAAAGAAAGATCATGCAATGCATGTCAACTTGGAAAGCAGACTAGAAGCTCATTCAAGAGAAAAACTGTCAACTCAATTGACAAGCCTCTACAACTGCTTCACATGGATCTATTTGGGTCAATTCCAATAACAAGCCTTAGAGGGAAGAGAACCTCTCTAGTCGTGGTGGATGACTACACCAGATTCACATGGGTGTTCTTTCTAAACTCAAAAGATGAAACGAGCTCTCAACTAATCAAGATGTTCAGACTGGTGATGAACAAGAAAGAGGAGAAAATCAAGGCTATAAGGAGTGATCATAGCAGATAATTTGACTTCTCTGAGATGAACCAATTCTGCATAGACAATGGCATCAGTCACAACTTCTCAGCTCCACGAACTCCTCAACAAAATGGAGTAGCTGAGAGAAAGAATAGAACATTAATAGAGGCTGGAAGAACTCTACTAGCAGCAGCCCATCTGCCTGAATACTTCTGGGCAGAAGCTGTCAACATTGCATGTTACACTCAGAACAGATCACTCATACACTTTACGATAAAGAAGACTCCCTACAAACTGTGGAAAGGAAGGAAGTCAAATGTCAGCTACTTTCATGTATTCGGTTGTGCATGCTACATTCTCAACAATGGGAAACAGTATCTGACAAAGTTCCAACCCAAGTCAGACGAAGAAATCTTTCTTGGATATGCCACAGACAGTAAGTCCCATAGAGTGTTCAACAAGAAAATGCTAAGTGTTGAAGTCTCGATTCACATCATCTTTGATGAAACAGACTTGGACAAAACAGTGTCTCAAGACACTACGAACGACAGTTCAGAAACTACGAACGATGTCGTCGAGCTCAACACCACGATCGTAGTTCCAAAAAATGAAATCGTCAAGCAATGAGATGAGATCGTAGAGAGGACTACGTAAGACAACGAAACTCCATATTAAGAAGCAGAAATTGATCTTGAAGGTCTCAAACAATAAGACATAAGGACAGATGTTCCAACAGGAAATAGATGGGCAAAAGATCACACTCAAGACTTAATCATTGGAGATCCAAATACAAGAGTCAAAACAAGAGCTGCCACCCAGAATGAGTGTTTCTATCTAAGCTTTCTATCACAAATGGAACCCAAGAAAATAGAAGATGCTATGGAAGACTTCAGTTGGATAGAAGCCATGCAAGAAGAACTAAATTAATTTGAAAGAAGCAAAGTGTGGAGATTAGTTCCAAGATCAAGAAGCCATCCAGTCATTGGCACCAAGTGGGTCTTCAGAAATAAGATGGATGAAGATGGAGTAATAACAAGGAATAAGGCAAGACTAGTGGCCAAAGGTTACTCTCAAGAAGAAGGCATTGACTACGACGAGACCTTTACACTTGTTGCCAGATTAGAACCCATTAGAATATTCCTTGCTTTTGCTGCTCACATGAAATTTAAAGTATTTCAGATGGATGTCAAAAGTGTATTCCTGAACGGTGAACTTCAAGAAGAAGTATACGTAGAGCAACCTCTAGATTTCAGCAATCCAACTCTCTCTAATTATGTCTATAGATTAGACAAAACCTTATATGGTCTTAAACAAGCACCTAGAGCATGGTATGAAATATTAACTAACTTTCTTATTGAAAATGGCTTCACTAGAGGTAGAGTAGATATCTCATTATTTCTTAGAAAGCATAAAGACAAAGTCTTATTAGTTCAAATATATGTTGATGACATTATCTTTGGCTCTACTGATGAAAAATTATGTAAGAGATTTGCCAAGCTTATGCAAAGCAAGTTTGAAATGAGCATGATAGGTAAGCTGAACTTCTTTCTTGGATTGCAAGTAAAGCAGACTGATGAAGGAATCTTCATAAACCAAGACAAGTACATTAAAGACTTACTTAAAAAGTATGGCATGGAATCAGCCTCTCCCATGAAAACCCCAATTACTCCAGCAACCAAGCTTAACAAAAGATGAAAAAGGTAAAAGTATTGATATAACTCAATACATAAGTATGATATGCTCTCTTCTATATCTAATTGCCAGTAGACCAGACATAATATTTACAACGTGCATATGTGATTAATTTCAAGCTTATCCTAAAGAATCACACTTAAGTGTTGTAAAAAGAATTTTCAGGTATCTCAAGGGTACACCTCACTTGGGACTTTGGTATCCCAAAGAGTCCTCCTTTAAACTAACAGTATATACAGATGCTGACTTTACAGGTTGTAAAATAGACAGAAAAAGTACTAGTGGCACCTGTCAGCTACTAAGAAACAGACTTGTGTCCTGGTTTAGCAAGAAGCAAAACTTAGTATCTACATCAACAGCAGAAGCTGAATACATTGCTGCTGGCAGCTATTGTGCTCAAATCCTATGGATGAAAAATCTGCTAGCAAATTATGGGTTTGATTTCAAATCTATACTTGTTCATTGTGACAACATAAGTGTCATAGCAATAACACATAATCCCGTCATGCATTCTAGGACTAAGCATATAGAAATAAGATATCATTTTATTAGGGATCATGTTCAAAATGGAACCATATCTTTATAATGCATCCCTACTGAAAATCAACTTGTTGATGTCTTTACAAAGCCTCTAGATGAATCCAGATTTAATAAATTAATAAGCGAGTTAGGAATGCTAAATCTACAACCATAAAATCTATGCTCTAGTTTATACTAACAATGCAGATATAAAGGCTAAGTTCAAAATCGTAGAGATGACTAAAGAAAGTCCACGATCGTAGAGTTGCCTTGACATGAAGGACCACGATCGTAGAGTCTCCTCGACAAGATAGAAGCATTCTGTGATGACAGCATCTCCAATAAATCTAAGCAATCTCTCTGTCAAGCGCCTCAAGGACAAACCCGATCCTTAGTTCATTCTAAGAGATTGGCCCTTCCTGAGCTACCTTGATTCGGAAGTAATGTTAAGTCAAAGTCATCACAAGGACCAGGGCAGACAACATTTGTAGAGCAGATTCAGCAATGGACTCAACGATCGTAGTGCAAACCTCATCGACTGTAGTGCTACCTCGACGATCGTAGTCCTCCCAAAGGATACAGTAGCTCAGGAGGAGCTAAGGGCAAATCAATATATTCCACATCAGTTAAAATCATGGAGCCAAGCAGAACATGACACATGCCCAACTAAGCAAATAGAGAGGAGGGAAGTTATAAGTACATTTCGAAAATATCTTTTTGAAAATTCATCTCAGAAGTTCAAAAAGCTTATTCCTCCTTCTCTCTCTCTATCTACAAGTAGAAACCCTAGCTTTCTAAAAAGCTCAATCAACCTCAGTACAAAGGAATTAATGGAGGTTTTAAATGTCGTCACTGGTTACAGACTCTGTTTCGATGAGTTCAAGACAGCTGACCCTCAATTCCATAAGATTTTGTCACTGTTGAAGAAAGCTGGTCTTAAAGAAGCTCTGGGTACCAGCACATGGATCTACCCTAAGCTGGTAAAAGAGTTCTACAGAAATGGAGCTGTTGAGAACGATGTTATCACCACAAGGGTCAAGGGCGTGGAAATTAAACTCAAAGCTGAAGATATAAACTTAGCCCTAGGTTTCAAATCAAAAGGATTTCCATTTATGGATGGCATCGATTTTCATGAAGGACTGAAGAAGATGCATTATAAGAAGTTTCGGACTGTCAAAGGGTACAAAAAGAAAGAGTTTCCCCAAAGGTATGAGTTTTTGGCTGACATTGTTGGGAAATGCATATGCTGCAATAGCTCTGGCCATGACTCTGTGAACGAAGTGCAACTTAAGCTCATGACAGCAATCTGTTGTGGGATTCAACTCAACTATGGGACCCTACTCATCAACTAAATTTGGAAATGGATACTCAGTTCAAAGAAATCAAAGAGCTCTGGAAAAATGCTCTATGGACGATTTATAAGCATCATCCTGCAGTCAACAGTGGGTCACAAAATTAGGGATAATGAAGGAGAATCCACCAATCCCAATAGAAGAATGACCCAGCAGCTGTTTGAAAATTGGAAAAGAAATCCAGCAAAAAATGTCAGAATGATGTCTGAATCTAGTGAAAGAACTGGCGATGCAAAGGAGTCTGGGGTACCAGGAAACATGTCAGTTTTGAAGGAAACTGTAGAAGAAGAAGAAGAAGAAATCAAGAAGGAGGAACCCATTGCTTTGATTAGAAAAAGCAAGGGTAAGAGAAAAATAAAGGCTCAAATGACAGAGCTACCATCTCTCAACTTCTTAAGAAGAGAAAACGCAACAAAAAACCAAAGAAGTCTTCCTCTTCGATCGTAGTGTCTCTACCGATCGTAGAGTCCAGACTTGACACTACTCCAGAAAAGGATGCTGCAACAGCTTCTTAGCCTGATCAACCATTCAGAGCTGAAGCTGAGGAAAGTGCTGAGGCAGTGGCTCAGCCTAGGAAGCTAAAGAGAAAGTTGGTCAAGAAGTACCTCTTTGTCAATGAAGGAGTGTTAAAGGAATAAGAGAAAATAATAGCTGCTGAGAAAGGGCTACCTGAAGCTGAGAATGAGCTACCCGAAGTTAGTAAGGAGAACACAGCTTAAGTTGAGGGGGAGCTTCCTGAAGCTCTTACACTGATAATGCTCCAGCTGAGGGAAAGCTGCTTGAAATTCATATGGATGATCGAGTTGAGGGGAGCCTCATGAAGTCCCTATATCAGAAGAGGCTGCAGCTGAAAAGGAATTGCCAAGAGATCATCATGAATCTTCTTAAGTCCCTCAAGAGACTCTAGCTTTAGGAAATATAGAAATGGAAAGGATTGAAGCTATGGAGGATGAGAGAACAGAAGAGAAAAGAAGTCAAGTGGAGATAATTGATGTAGTGAAAACTTCACATGAAGATAGAGAAGAAGAAGAGGATGATGAAGTTGAGATTATAGATGTGTGCTGTGATGGTTATAGGAGAGCCAACTACAATCAACTATTCTCCTATCTACCTATGATGCCCTTTCATAGAGACCAAATTCTCAACTCCTGGGATCACATGTTCTGGACCTTCAAAACCTATCCAGCAATCTCGGTGCTAGCTAATGGATTCCCAGGCAACCTCAACTTTTCCCGAAAGCTGATCACAAATGGTCCCTCTTCAGAAAATGGGCATGAGGTACAAACTATTCCCATCTCTTTCAGGGTTAATCACTGTCCACCATCATTTTTCAACCAATTCTATGAATTACCAAGATGGTTAGAAGTGATACTTCATCCACTCAATCAATTTCCAGTTACAGAATCCCAATATTCTGTAATTGATTAAACAAATGTGCCTAACTTTATATTGATCCAATCTCCTATCATCTCTCACTCTACGATTACTGCTCCAAATCCAATCGTAGAGTCACATGCTCAACTCGTAGAGCCACCTCCTCATGAAGCTCAACCTCACACACCTGCCCCTCCATAAGATATCCCTTCCTTATCAACAAATGAGTATTTCAATCTTGATCTTGCTCTCTACAATATGCAAGATCAATACACAAGAGCCTCTCCTTCAAACTGAAAGTAGTATGCATACAAGCCAATCATGTATGATGATAAAGCATATACTTTGTAATCAATCTTATTTATTTATTAATAAAATAATTATTCATTAAAGGCATTTATTATCAACATGGTGTTGTTTTAATAATATGTGATAAACCCATAGTTTTAAGTAATACTTTTACAATCATGATGAGATCATGCTAATGAGATCTAAATTCTTAGACAGCTTAAAACTAAAATGTTCCCAATCAATGGATTACTAAAAAGGGGATTAGTGAATCCGGATAGATTAGTATGCACGTTATTTGCTCATTGGATGAGGATGATTGATCTCATAATCATTTATGTGGAGACACTAAAGCAAGTGTGTAGGTGCTTATTGGAGAATAAGTTTACTGAACGTGACTCGCTAAGGAATACCTAATCGAGTTTTACTTGCCTGTCAATAAGAATTCATGTAGTGATAGTAGTATAAATAATCCTTAGACTTGAGATCATCATAGTATCTTGTATATAATGATTTACACTTTGACTTATTCCTTAAGACCCTTAGGGTGCATCAAAGGGTATGCTTATGTGTAATAAGTCATATATGGAGATAATGAATGATCAATAAAGAATCTACCACTTCAAGTAAAAGAAGAGAAATGTCCTATGTGATTCGATAAATGACAACCCAGGAATCCTAGGCCAAGGTGGAATGAAATTAGAAAGTAATTTCTAATTTGCATTCATTAGGAGTTGTGCATTTGGGAATCGAAATATATATAATTAAGTAAAATAAGACTTGACAGTAATTCCATGTCTTATATTTTATTGGGACATTGTATGGTGGAAAGATTGAATTGTACGGTAACTATTAACTCAAAGGTTCTTTTATGATTAATGTTAAAATCTATATTATTTGAAAAGTCGAGGCTTATCCCTATTGTAGAATAAATATTATTTATTTTAATAAATTAATCGTTTAATTTATTTATTTAAATAAGATTAGAATTGTTCTAATTAATTTATTCACAACCGATTTAATATGGAGAACTTAAAGGGTCACACAATAAAAGGAAGAATAATTATTTAAGAAGTTAATGACATAATAGTAATAATATGTTAAGTATATTTAATTTAATCTATGGTAATAGAATAAATTAAATAGCTTAATATTTATTATTTAATATTTTAGAAATATTAAATATAAATTAATAAGATGAGTCTTATTAATATTATTACAATTATTATTATTTTAATTTCTAAAAGAATTTAGAAATTAATTTAATATAAGTACTCTCATTTATTCCTAATAGGATTAGGAGGGAAAATTAGTTAAAGAGTTTAATTAATTATCCCTAATAAGATTAGGGAGCCCAATTAATTAAAAGAGTTTAATTAAATAAATAATACCTTATTTTAATTAAATAGGGTTACCTGATATCTTTATAAGAGGAGTCTTATATCAGATATCAAAGATACGTAATTTCAATAGTTGGAGAGTACTTCTCCTTTTTCTATAGAGATAGGAAAAACTAGGGTTTGAGCCAATACACCATTCTTTTTGAAAATTCTTCTTCCTTGGTGGATCACCTCTAGAGGTCATACACTTAGGTGGCTAACATTGATCAAAGGAAGGAATCTATCCGGAGATTCAAGGAGATTGCGGAGAAGTAGGAGTTAAACTCGTACATGTGGAAGCTCGTGTCGACAAGGATATGATTCCATAATTTCTTATTCTTCGTTTTAATTAATAATATGCATAAAGGATGATCCAGGTAATTGGTTTGTGAAAAATTTTAAAATCTAATTTTACTTTGCTTTCGCCTATTTTTTGCAATTTGATTGCTACTTTGATTTTCACAAAACCTTACAGTGGTATCAGAGCCAAACTTTATGCAAATTATTAATTGTTATGATTCCATATATGTATGGGTATATATTTTGAATAATTTATTGGGGCATAATTTGTTGCATAAAATTATTATCTTATGAAGAAAAAAAAAGGAATAGCCGATATCATTTGCGGAATCGGTTTTAAATTTCGGTAATCCTGTTTTTTTTCCTTTTCCGCGGAGTCCGTGGCTGTGTTGGTTCTCGTTAACATATATATATTAATCGAAGCTTCTTAACAGGTTATATATATATATATATATATATATATATATATATATATATATATATAATACTTTAAATTATTTTATAATTAAAATAATGAGTTTTTTTAATCTTGAAATTGGATTTCATGCAACATAAAAATTGTCCATTAAATGATATTCATATATATATATATATGGAATGATTTTATTTATTGATACATATGATGATATGTATGATAATAAATGGGATTGATTATGAACTATTGACCAATGTGATTGAATTTATTTTGGTTGGATGTTTGAATGAATGGGTTTTATTAAATGGGGTCTGTGTCCCTCGTCTTTTCTGGTTTTCTTTCTTGATGTAAATTCTCTCTCTCTCCTATGTACTTCTCCTTGACTGCTGATCAAGATTTCTATTTAAATTAAACAGTTTGATTGTATAGGATTAGTTAGAATTTTTTCGAAAAATTGGAGATCAAGGTGCAAGGAGCGATCGAAGATCCGTTTATAATGGAGCCCGTGTTTAAATGTAATAGTTATATTTGCACCCCAGGGTTTGACCTTTTGGTTCACTTGTTAGCTCTAGTGAACCAAACTAGAATAAAAGTTCATAATCAATCCGGGTAGAATATTGTATTCTATATGTGCATGCTAGTATTATATATATTATATATTATGCAAACATGCTTCGCATGTTTAATAATATGACGCGTATTATATATATATATATATATATATATATATATATATATATATATATATTTGCATGTGCACTAAACAAGATGAGACTAATAATAACAAATCTCTCAATTAAATTATATTAAGTTATAACGTTCAAAGATATTTAGAATATCAAACGTCACCTTCTAGCATGATAAAAATAATAGAGTATTAAATATTTAATATGAGTTTGTTGTGCACACACAAGACAAGTATTAAATATTTGAGATGTTATTTTTATTACATTTGATGTTTATAAGGAATTGAACACTACCGCTTTGTTGTGCACACACAAGGCCTGTAGTTTTTTCTTCACTTATATGGAAATGCTGGGTATGACTTAACATAAATCATTTTAGTTCGGATGTACACACACTTGACTATAATGATTTAAGAGACAAAATATAAGGAGTTACATGATGATGTAATTGATAAGAGATGTCTACCTATTTATTTATATATAGGTTGTTATGCACACACAAGGTTATATACATTTGAAATAGGATCATTATTCTCACTAGAAAATCTTTAATTAGATATTGTCGAACTATATTCATGAGGGTAATATAGTTTTAAAAAAATAGTTTGAGATACCAATATAAAATAAGACTTAATAAATTTTGGTAATTAATTAAATGAATGTTTGCTAAAATATTATTTTTTTACATGCAGAATTTTGAAAATATCACATTCACTAATTTCACTGTGTAGCATACTTGATGCTAACAAATTGACCTGACCGAATTACACGGACTAATTAAGGAATCTGAGAATTGTTCTTACTGCTGAAAATATTTCTTATGTCCTAAACTCTCCCGTACCTGCAAAACTTGCAGAGACAGCCTCTGAGGAAGAGATTGCTACTTTTAAAAAGTGGCAAGATGATGCATCTGTGGCTCAATGCATCATGCTCGTATCCATGAGTAACGAGCTTCAGCGTCAGTATGAAACCATGGATGTTCCTACTAAGCTACTGCACCTTCAAGTATTGTATGGTGAGCAAAGTAGGACTACTATGTATGAAATATCTAAGGAGCTCTTCCGATCTCGAATGATCGAGGGCACTACTGTTGAGGCTCATGTCCTAAAGATGATTAATTTGATTGAACGTCTTGGACAGCTTGGGTTTGTCATGGATGGGGAGTTGAGTCAAGATTTGATCTTGCAGTCACTCCCTGACACCTTCTCTCAATTTGTTGTGAATTTTCACATGAATAAGTTAGACGTCAGCTTGCCTGAGTTACTTAACATGTTGAAAACTGCTGAAGGTCACTTCCCATCCAAGAAGAACTGTGTCTTACTGGTGGATGTATCTTCCAAGAAAAGGAAGAGCCCCAAGGTATCTTCTGAAAAAAAGAAATCCAAGAAGGTTAAGGGAAAGGCGAAAATGAAGGATCAAAAGAAACCTGATCCAGCTAGCAAAGGAATTTGCTTCCATTGTAATAAGCCGGGTCACTGGAAGAGGAACTGTAAGGATTATCTTACGGAACAAAAGCAGAAGAAGCTTGGAGAAGCTTCAAATCCTAATCAAGGTTTGTTTATGATTAAAATTAATTTTTTTAAAAGTTAATCTTCTACTTGGGTATTGGATACCGGATATGGTTCTCACATATGTAATAATATGCAGGGACTGGTCAGAAGTAGAAAGCTGAGCAAGGATGAGGTCGTCCTACGAGTGGAAAATGGAGCAAAGGTTATTGCATTAGCTGTAGGGACTTATTGTTTAGCACTGCCTACGGGCAAGTCCATTAGTTTAAATAATTGTTATTTTGTTTCGTCACTTATTAGAAACATTATTTCGATCTCTGAATTGGATATAGATGGCTTTAACATTATAATAAAGAACAACAGTTGTTCTATTTATAATGATAATGTTTTATATGGTATTTGGTAATTTGAGAAATGGACTTTATATACTTAACTTACATGAAAATATATTTCAAATTGAACAAACTAAGAAAAGGAAAAGAGATGATGTTAATTATACCTATATGTGGCATTGTAGACTCGGTCATATTAATGAAACAAGATTATCCAAGTTGCATAAAGATAAGCTCCCAGAGCTATCGGTTTATGAATCATATCCAACTTGTGAATCTTGTCTCATGGGAAAAATGACTAAATCTCCTTTTAGTGGCAAAGGAGAAAGAGTTATAGAGTTGTTAGCGTTGGTACACACAGATGTATGTGGACCTATGACAACGAATGCACGAGGAAGGTATTCTTATTTTATTACATTCACTGATGATCACTCAAAATTTGGATATGTGTATTTAATGAAATGCAAATCTGAATCATTTGAAAAGTTCAAAGAGTTCAGAAGTGAAGTAGAGAAACAAACTGGCAAAAGCATTAAGATTCTTCGATCAGATCGAGGTGGTGAATACTTAAGCGGTGAGTTTCTCAATTGTCTCAAAGAAAATGGTATAATATCACAATGAACTCTAGCAGGGATGCTACAGCTGAATGGTGTATCTTAAAGGAGAAATCGAACACTGTTGGACATGGTTCGTTCTATGAAGAGTTTTACCGATCTTCTGGTGTCATTCTGAGGATATGCCCTAGAAGCGGCTACATATCTACTAAATAAGGTTCCCTCGAAATCCGTCCCTTAGACTCCATATGAGATGTGGACAGGGAGGAAGCCTAGTCTTAAGCATGTTAAGATTTGGGGATGTCCAGCTTATGTGAAAAGGTTTCAGAATGATAAGCTTGAAACAATATCTAATAAGTGCACGTTTGTGGGATATCCTAAAGAAAGTTTAGGATGCTATTTTTACAATCCTACTGAACAAAAGGTGTTTGTTGCCAAACATGATGCCTTCTTAGAAAAGGAATTTATCTTGAAGGGGCCAGTGGGAGGAAAATAGATCTTGAAGAAATTCAAGAACCACAAACCACTACAAATCAAATAGATGAACCTGTCCCAGTAGAGATTTCTTTTGTACCACACCCTATTCATAAATTTGGAAGAGTACCGAAGATACCTAATAGGTATGGACTTGTCATAGAGGATGACGATGAGGTACACATCATAGATGATGATGATCCATTGAATTACGAACAGGCTATGAGTAGTAAAGACTCAGAGAAGTGGCAAGAAGCCATGAAATCCGAGATGGACTCCATGTATGATAACCAAGTATGGACTTTGGTTTCTCCACCTGAAGGCATTAAGCCTATTGGGTGTAAATGGGTCTTTAAAAGAAAGACTGGAGCAGACGGCAAGGTAGAGACCTATAAGGCCCGACTGGTCGCAAAAGGTTTAAAACAAAGACAGGGAGTTAACTATGATGAAACCTTCTCACCAGTAGCAATGCTTAAGTTCATTCGAATTTTTCTTGCGATTGCAGCTTACCATGACTACGAAATCTGGCAGATGGACGTGAAAACGGCCTTCCTCAATGGGAAACTTGAGGAGGATGTGTTTATGACACAACCAGATGGATTTTCTTCAAAGGTTGGAACAAATCAAGTCTGTAAGCTACAACGACCCATTTATGGATTGAAGCAAGCTTCTCGTAGGTGGAACATCTGTTTTGATGAGACAATCAAAGAGTTTGATCTTATCAAAAATGATAATGAATCATGTGTGTACAAGAAGGTTAGTGGGAGCACTGTTTCATTCCTCGTATTATTTGTTGATGATATATTATTGATAGGGAATGATATTCTTATGCTACAATCAATTAAAATCTGGTTATCTAAACACTTCTCCATGAAGGACTTGGGAGAAGCATCCTATATTTTGGGGATAAAGATCTATAGAGATAGATCTAAAAGGATGCTTGTCTTGTCCCAAGGAACGTACATTGACTTGATGCTAAAGAGGTTTAGCATGGAAGATTCCAAAAGAGGTCTCATGCCGATGAGCCATGGAATAAATCTCTCTAAGAAACAGGTCCTAAAGACACCTGAGGAAAGAGACCGTATGAGTAAGATTCCTTATGATTCAGCAATATGATCTATCATGTACGGTATGATATGTTCTGGACCAGATGTCGCTCATGCACTTAGTGTAACAAGCAGATATCAGTCGAATCCAGGAGAAGAACACTAGAAGGCAGTGAAAAATATCATAAAATACTTAAGAAGAACTAAGGATGTATTTCTTATCTACGGTGGGTCTGAATTGAAACTAGAGGGTTTCACAGACTCAAGTTTTCAAGCGAACCAAGATGACAGTAAATCTGTTTCGGGGTATGTGTTTACCTTAAACGGTGGCGCAGTGAGTTGGAAGAGTTCCAAATAGCAAACAGTTGCTGATTTAGTGACAGAGGCAGAGTACATAGCTGCAAGTGAAGCTGTTTGAATGAAGAATTTCATTACTGAACTTGGTGTGGTTCCTAGCATTATAGGACCAGTACCTTTATTCTGTGACAACACTGGAGCTGTTGCGCAGGCTAAGGAACCCAGGTCTCATCAGAAATCCAAACACGTGTTGCGGCGGTTTCATTTGATCAGAGAGATCATTGAAAGAGGAGACGTCACCCTAGAGCGTGTGGACTCTCAAGACAATATTGCAGAACCATTTACTAAAGCGTTAATACAACAGCAGTTTGATCGTCACTTAGAGAAGATGGGTATGAGATACCACGGAGATTGGCTTTAGTGCAAGTGAGAGATTGAAAGTAGTATGCATATAAGCCAATCATGTATGATGATAAAGCATATACTTTGTAATCAATCTTATTTATTTATTAATAAAAGAATTATTTATTAAAGGTATTTATTATCAACATGGTGCTGTTTTAATAATATGTGATAAACCCATAGTTTTAAGCAATACTTTTAGAATCATGATGAGATCATGCTAATGAGATCTAAATTCTTAGATAGCTTAAAACTAAAATGTTCCCAATCAATGGATTACTAAAAAGGGGATTAGTGATTCCGGATAGATTGGTATGCACGTTATTTGCTCATGGAATGAGGATGATTGATCTCATGATCATTTGTGTAGAGACACTAAAGCAAGTATTTAGGTGCTTATTGGAGAATAAGTTCACTGAACGTGACTCGCTAAGGAATACCTAATCGAGTTTTACTTGCCTGTCAATAGGAATCACTACTACAAAACAGTAAATAGACAACGCAGAAAAAACGTTGTGATTTCAGTCAGAAAAACATCGTGGTTAAGGGTGTTGTCTATTTGATACCCTTACACAACGTTTTTAAAACGTTGTAGTTAAGCACAATACACAACGTTTTTTAGGAAAAAAACGTTGTAGATTTATTTTTCAAAAATTAACAGATGCTTAAAAATGTTGTAGAAGGTATAATTCCACAACGTTTTTTGGATAAAAACGTTGTTTAGTATATCAGACATTGTTTAGACACTTTTACACAACGTTTTAAAAATATTGTAGATTTAAAAAAAGAAAAAAAAAAGTTATGGTTCACCTATATTACCAATGCACCTGCAATATGCTAATGCCATGATATATAGCTAAAATTACAAATAATATTAATACCATACAAAATGTTTACATCCCAATAATTCTTTGTAATGCCAATTACAAAGAAAATTAATACCATACAATACGTTTACATCTCAATAATACCAAACTATCCATACATCTTAAATTCACTTTTGAGATAAACAATAGTAATCCTATTAATTTATAGTTGAAAAGTGGAGAAATACAATTGAACTTTGTCAACAACAAAAAAGGAAGCATTACAGTTTCATGCCCTAAGAGTCCACACACCTTTAGAGAGATATTATCTTCAAATGCAGAATATCTTTTCTTCAGACCTTCTTGCTAACAAATCACCAGAAATTACTTCCTGCCATCGAGCAGTTGCACTAAAATTTTAACAATAATGAAACAACAAGTCCCATGATATTTTGATTGCATATTAGTGATCAATACACCAAATAATAATGAAACAATTTGTCAAATTTATTATACACCTGCGTCTGCAAATTCACTGTTGCACCATGCATAGCAACTAAATAATGCATATGCTTGATTCTATTATAAACTGAAATAATGAGGTTTTTATGTATAGAGGTTAAAATTTTGATTCACATATTTTTTGATTAGATTATCAAAAATCATGCATATGCTTGATTCTATATTATAAACTGAAATAATGAGGTTTTTATGTATAGAGGTTAAAATTTTGATATATAGCTCATGGAAACAGATTTTAAGTAAATCCAAAACTAAAGCAACTCTTAATGCAACCCTCTGCATTATAAATTTGAGATTACTTTCAAGATTTTTAAGCGCATACAAGTATGATTCCACATCAGATATAGATAACAGGTTTATGACTTCTAACAGTCAAAGGGAAAAAAAAAAACTTAAGCATTGGACTCGATCAATACATGCCTTGTGCAAATATGATGCAAGTGGTTGAGGAAAACTCTTTCTGTTCCCGGAAAATATATGTTAAGAGTGCAGCAGTACCACCACCAAGTGAATGGCCAACAATCTGAAAGTAAAATGGGAAACCTTGGTTACAACACCCATATAGATCAACAGACATTTAACAACAATTTTTATGGAAAATGACAATTGGACTTGAGGAAATGGCCAATAACAGGAAGGCTTAAAAATTCCCTTCCTCTTACAATCAGAAGATGCAAAGGTATGGTAAGCATAAATTTTTATATCTTGTGCAATTAGCTATCAAAGGCAGCTTGTATAAGAGTTCATTAAAATGCCTCATATCTTTAATTGACAATTCATAGAAAAGAGCACACTACTGGTTGAATATTTATTTGATAAGATCGACTATTTGTAAATATAAAAAATATATTGTGTAGAGGAATACCAAACTTGCTGACTTCTAACATAGCATATAACTCTTGGCATGAACATATGGACTGTAATTTTAGTTAAACTAAGAACCAGGAATATGGAAAGATAAATGCTCCCAACAGGAAAAGTATAAAACAATTGTAAACATTTGGATTTAGTAGTGTAAATGCTAAAAGCTTCAAATATACAAAACAACCCCACTCCCTCCTCCCCGCAAAAAAAACCCTCATAAACCTCAGTATATTGCTTAATGCAATATAAATGAAAATTGAATGAAAACAAATAAACATTACATACATATTCCAATAGTTTTATGACATATATAACTTCAAACACAAAGAAAAGTGGTTTAAGAAAAAAAATAACCCAGTTAAGTCAGTAGTAACATATACCTTCACTTGGTAATTGGGAAATTCATTAAGAGCCTTAAGCAGAAATGGACTGCTGAGCTTTGCAATCCAACGAGCAGCAGTCCTTTTATAAAGGAATATCAACTTAAAAATCGGAACACCCCACGGGTCTTCACATTCATAGTCTTCACATTCTCAATAACTTCACATTCATAGTCTTCAGGAACACCCCACGGGTCCCATTCTGTGATCCAAAAACAACAGAAATGAACACCATAGACAACAAAATATCCTTATAAATTTCTCAAGACCTTTTTTAGTTAGTTTTAGGTTGCAGGAAGGAAGGGAATAATGCAAGTAATTATGTCAGAATAATAGAGGAAATGAGGAAGGATTAATAAAAATTTGATCAAAGGGTCAGGGAAAAATGCGAACAATGATGAAGCAGGCAAGCAGCACAACTAATTATGCTTCGTTGCGATATTTATCATAACCGATCCTTGAAGACTCTTGTAACCATTGGTACGAGAGAAAGCATAAAGGAAACATAATAATGAAGTGCATTATGCCTGCATTATTCTAAACTCGACGAAATATAAATCTTTATACCAGGAGTTTCAGTTCAAAGATATATGCTTTCACAAACAATATGTAACTTGGAAGAAATACCTAAATCATATCGTCATTATCAGAGTTAAACACCAATCAATGGCCCAATCTAACATTATACCTTCCTCAACCTTTATAAAGAAAGTTTGGTTTATAAGTGAAAATGTGAAATTTCCAACAAACCAAATCCCCCAACATAGAATGCAGTCCTTTTAACTGGGCTGCTAGGCTGCTATGTTTGCACAATAAATAGTACAATAGTAGATAAACCAAAGCTGAAATAACTGATTTCTCAATAAAAAATTAACTGATTTCTCAATAAAAAATCTTCTTTACTCATTAACTGATTTCTCAATAAAAAATTAGGGCAAATAATTTTTGAAGAAAAGCAAAATCTAGCTCCCAATTTATATAACAAAAGAAATTACTCAGTAGAAAACTACTTAAACCCGGGTCTGGTTAGGCACTTTCGATTCAGCCGAGGACGCCGTTCGCGCCTATGACGTCGTCGCACGATCCCTCCGCGGTCACAAGGCTAAATCCAATTTTTGGTTATCGCCCCTCCCTTTTCAGGATAGTCCCCATGGCGGCGACAACAATTTTATCCAACCATTTTACATTTCCCGACCGACGTCGAGCAGCCTGAGCAGCACTGTCGAGTCCTCATGAGGGCCCAGGGCGTCGAATCCACTGGTGCCTCAGCTGATTAAACCCCAGCATAGGTTTAAATCGCCGATTCAGGTAGATGATTTTCATAGCGATTACGATTCATCGTCTTCTGTGGTGGACAATTGTGACATGGCTTCATTCCACACGATTTGCAGTTTTGAAAAAACAGATTCGGGTCGAGAATGCGCGAGATCTGTCGCTATGAGGGGCCGAAATGAGTGAACACACTGAGAATGCACTAGATTTGTGATGTGAAGATGAGTGAAAGATAGGGGAGGGTGTAGAGATTGGGATTTGGGAGAGCAGAAAATTGCTTCAGATGTTGGAAGCGATGTTGGAAGGCTGGGAAAGAAAAAGACGTATCGTCTTTTAATTTTTAATTTTAAGTGCTCAAGCTCCGTGTTTTTTAATAGACAACGTTTTTAAAAAATATCTAGTTAAAATTAAAAAAATGTTCTTTTAAATAGATAACGTTTTTACATATATATCTATAACGTTTTTTTAAAAAATATTGTGAAAAAAAATACCACAACGTTTTTATAAAAAACGTTGTGGTTTAAATATTGTCTATTTAGTATTTTGTAGTAGTGAATTCTTGTAGTGATAGTAGTACAAATAATCTTTAGACTTGAGATCATCATAGTATCTTGTATATAATGATTTGCACTTTAACTTATTCCTTAAGACCCTTAGGATGTATCAAAGGGTATGCTTGAGTGTAATAAGTCATATATAGAGATAATGAATGATCAATAAAGAATCTACCACTTCTAGTAAAAGAAGTGAAATATCCTCTGTGATTCGATAAATGACAACCCATGAATCCTTGGCCAAGGTGGAATGAAATTAGAAAGTAGTTTCTAATTTGCATTCATTAGGAGTTGTGCATTTGGGAATCGAAATATATATAATTAAATAAAATAAGACTTGACAGTAATTTTATGTCTTATATTTAATTGGAACATTGTATGGTAGAAGGATTGAATTGTACGGTAACTATTAACTAAAAGATTCTTTTAGGATTAATATTGAAATCTATATTATCTGAAAAGTCGTTGATCGCTAGGGAGGATTATCCCTATTGTAGAATAAATATTATTTATTTAAATAAATTAATCGTTTAATTTATTTATTTAAATAAGATTAGAATTGTTCTAATTGATTTATTCACAACCGGTTTAATATAGAGAACATAAACGGTCACACCATAAAAGGAAGAATAATTATTTAATAAGTTAATGGCATAATCGTAATAATATGTTAAGTATATTTAATTTAATCTATGGTGATAGAATAAATTAAATAGCTTAATATTTATTATTTAATATTTTAGAAATATTAAATATAAATTAATAAGATGAGTCTTATTAATATTATTACAATTATTATTATTTTAATTTCTAAAAGAGTTTAGAAATTAATTTAATATAAGTGCTCTCATTTATTCCTAATAGGATTAGCAGGAAAAATTAGTTAAAGAGTTTAATTAATTATCCCAAATAAGATTAGGGAGCCCAATTAATTAAAGGAGTTTAATTAAATAAATAATACCTTATTTTAATTAAATAAGGTTACATGATATCTTTATAAGAGGAGTCTTATATCAGATATCAAAGATACGTAATTTTAATAGTTGGAGAGTACTTCCCATTTTTCTATAGACATAGAAAAAACTAGGATTTAAGTCAATACACCATTCTTCTTGAAAATTCTTCTTCTTTGGTGGATCACCTCTAGAGGTCATACACTTGGGTGGCTAACATTGATCAAAGAAATGAATCTACCCGGAGATTCAAGGAGATCGGGGAGAAGTATGAGTTGAACTCGTACATGTGGAAGCTCGTGTCTACAAGGGTATGATTCAATAACTTCTTATTCTTCGTTTTAATTAATAATATGCTTAAAGGATGATCCGGGTAATTGGTTTGTGAAAAATTTTAAAATCTGATTTTACTTTGCTTCTGCTTATTTTTTACAATTTGATTGCTACTTTGATTTTCACAAAACCTTACACAAACAAGCAGCAACTCCTTGAGCTCATATCGGATCTTCCTACCAAAACGGAGTTATCTGATGCATCTAAGAAGGTGACCAAGGACATACAAGACGATCTTGAAGTTCACTCAAACCTTGTTCACCTAAGGCTGACTCATTTGATTGATGTTGCTAACACTCTCCCAAGCACCCCAAGTACTGAGTTTACAAATAGGATTAGGGAGATCCTAAAAGAAATGCTTTGGAGTATCAATGAAAGGGATCAAATTCACTTTCAGGCTACCAAGAAACACAGGGAAGTTGTTCTTATTTTACAGAATACTTAGGAATCCCAGAATAATCTGATTATGGAAAGTCTTATGAGTCTACGAACTTCAATTAAAGAATTCCAAGCTTTCTCCATGGGCCAAATACAACAAACAGAAACTATCTTGAACATTCTACAAAAAAGAGAAGCTCAAACTGATTCTCTGATTCAAGAAAACTGTGACGACATGGCTCAGTCCAAGAATCAGCTCAACGAGCTTGTACAAGGCATGACTCGCCTATCTGAAGATATTTGAACCCTTGATGCTGACATAAAGGGGAAGGAGAGAAAGGTAAGGGAAGAGGTAAAGGCAAATTCATCGCTCCATCGTCAAGGAGTCCTCTTGCAAGACAGCCTTGCCATCAGACTCCACGACCTGAACAGTAGCAAATTCTCATGGCTCAACCACTAAGAAGTCAAGAGCCCATGTAAGACCCCAACTTTTTAATGAATAAAATCGAATTTTCTCTATTTATTATTGTGAATAATAAGGTGTTAATTTGATATAATGCTTTAGTTATGGGTGAAATGTGTAAATTTTTCAAAATAAGCAAGTGGTTATAAAATATTCATTATTGTCAGAGAATATTCGTTTGGTCGTAGAATATTCTTTCTGTCGGGAAATATTCGTAAGACGGTGCCGCTATTTGTGGGCCCCATAACAGAATAACTGTCGGATGAAGAAAATGACAAATTTAAATTTTTATAAATAACGGCATAATCGTTACCGTTAACACTGTTGGAATACCTGATGGGTAAAGTAAAGTAATACGCGTTGTTGTACAGTAGCACATGGTATTGCACAGTATTTTTGAATTATTGATTCTTACGTAAGAAGGCACTACTCAATAATTGTTATAATAATTACTGTTCAATATTTTATTTTATTGATTCAATAATTGATGCGTTGATAGTTTATGTTATTGTTGTTTCAATAATTATCATTGCACAGTATTTCCCATTATCAGATCAATAATTCATATTATTTGAATAATATTATTAGATAACATTATTGGCAATGTCTAGAAAGTTCTGTCTAAGGAGAGGTTTGGTCATCTAATTGAGCGCCAGTAAGGAGAAATTCTTATTAGAAAGCCCCCTCTTTCCTAGGAACTTCCTGGTTGTCATTATTGTGATTCTTTAATATTATTTGTGAATAATTAATTATTGATTTATATGATAAGAAAATATTTATTTGATGTGGATATAAATGATGGATTTATTTATGTGGTTATAAATGAAAGAATTAATGTTGAGGTGTTTTATCAGTATTTTGTCGGATTGGATGTTTTAAAATATCAACTCGGTGTTCTTAAAGCTCTATTGCGTGAGTTATAATTTTAATCCGACCGTTGAATCGTTGTGATTTTTGGATATATTATACATATATAAGTTGAGTATATGTCCACAAATTTTGAACTGCTAAAAATTAACGAATGATTTGTTATGAATTTTAAAAGGTGTTGAAAATCGTCCGTTTGTGAATTTCGGATATTTTTTGTCTAGAATTTGGAAAATTTTAAAACTACAAAGTTGTAGAGAATTCGATTTCTTGTGGAATGGACATAAAATTCGTATTTTTCTGATAAACGGGCTATTTTCTATGAATTATTGAAGTTTTGGAAAATAAAATAATTTTTACGAAAATTGGGTGGGACCCACTTTTGGTTGGTGTTGAATACATGTGCTGATTTTTGGTGGGCCCCACTGTGGTGGCTATTAAATCTTTAGGAGTGGCTACGTAGGAGAATTGACGTTCTAGCGTTTTCCTATAAATATGCGCTTAAGTTAGAATTGAAAATCACACCAGAAACAAGTTTTCTTTCTCTCTATATTATCGAGTGTATTTTTGTGAGTATTTAGATACTTTGAGAGTTGATATTCAGTGCAAGGTTCCTTCGACTTTTCATCCAATATTCCAGTCAGAAATACTGCTCTTTTGATGTAAGGGATTTTATAGGTTATTATGTTTTTCAGTTTCGTAATTTTTTTGAACTTCAAAAATTCTGGAAAAATTTAAAATTATAATTTGATGAGTTTTCTAGATTGTGTCCAAAAATAACGATTTTTGGATGTATAGATTAAGAGTTATAAATTTTATGGGAAAAAACTATTTTAAAAGTAAACCCTTATAACTCTATGTGGTTAACTCCAAAATTGATGAAACTTTTATTGGGAGTACATGTATATAACAGAAGTAAACTCTGTAAATTTCAGAATTTTTGCATAAAAGTACAATTTATGATAAATGTCTAAATATTCGACAGTTTTGGCCATATGAAAAATAGTAAATGAATTTTAAAAATTCAAGAAAAATATATGTTCAATATGGGACTATATTCTGCTAAATTCCAAAAAAAAATTTATTTTTGGGACTGATTTGGTATTTTTCATGAAAATAGACTAGTTAAATATGTTATGTGAAGTAAAAAAAGTGAAAAATAGGATTTTATGGCTTGAGAATCCTATATGAGGTATATGCAGATTTTTTATGAGGGTTTTGGTTATTGGTGATGAAATCTTATGAGTTTGGCATTTTAGGATGATTAAATGTATTATTTAGTAAAGTGTAAACAATTAAAATAAATTATTTATAAGTTTAAGAAATGTTATTCTTTCAATATTATTATACCGAAATATTGGTATAAATTTTATTGTAAAAATTCTATCTTTTTCATATCGGGATTACTATTCATAAATTACTATTTATGAGTTACTATTCATGAGTTACTATTCACGAGTTGCTATTTACAGATATTATTTACAACAAAATTGGTTTCTTTTATTGACCAAATTATCATTGATTTATGAATCTTACTCTTGATATTAAATCTATATATTGATTATATTATTTTTATTATCATATATAATATTTTTATAACCCTAATGATAATGTTTATCTTTGACTTGAGTGTAAAGATGGGTAGATTATTAGTATGATCTTGACTATGGGTTCTCTTTGGCCAGTAGTGCAAAGATGAATTGTTGACTGGTATGATCATGACCATTGAAGTTATAATTGAATATCTTTAGCTTAAGTGCAAAGGTGAATTGATTAACATGGTTATAATTATGGTTTATATAAATTCTGAAATGATTATGTGTTTCTTTGAGATATGAATATCTTTGGCCCATAGTGCAAAGATGACCTGTTATTGAATATCTTTGGCTGTAGTACAAAGATGATATGTTATTGAATATCTTTGGCATGTAGTGTAAAAATGATATGTTGTTGAATATCTTTGGTCAGTAGTGCAAAGATAAACGGTTGACGAATATCTTTGGCCCGTAGTGCAAAGATGAATTTATTGGTATGATTATGAACAAGAACTGTTATTTGGTATAACCATGATCTTTGATGTTTCAGGTAAAGACAAATGATGAAAATTATCTTTGTCCTGGATGAGAAGAGAAATTTAGAATCACAAATATGATTATGAGTTATTCACATGAATGTGGACAAGAACTGTTGATTTATATTACCGGGATAAAATATTGTTGGTGGACTTTTAACATGGAGAAGATAATAGACTTTATGGTCTATTTGACTCTTCTAATGGATTGCTCGTTCCGCTGTAACTATGGTTGAAAAATTTTATCATCTACCATATGTTCTAAATATCTGATTTATTACTGTTAAAGGCTATTGATAATTTATTTATTATTAGTCATGATATTCTTTACTAAGCTAGTTGAGCTCACCCTTTTGCTTCACAATTCCTTTCAGGTAATAAGAGTGTAGCTGGGTCGAGCGAGGGTAACAGGAAAATAGAACGGTGGTCTCTAGCTGTGGAGGTCTAAGCAGTATAAAAAAGTGTGTTG
This sequence comes from Panax notoginseng, assembly GCA_016801055.1. NCBI lineage: Eukaryota > Viridiplantae > Streptophyta > Magnoliopsida > Apiales > Araliaceae > Panax > Panax notoginseng. Next base: position 227,809,590 of record CM029013.1, on the reverse strand, counting down.
TATTTTATACATCATTTAGTAGTTATATTTGGTGAATCCAATAGGGTAAGGAGAACCCAACGTTGGAAGGGTATTTTGCCACTATCATACAAGATGTCTAATGACATACAACCTTGTGTTATCATAAGACAGGGTTGTGCACATCCACTTACTGAGCATATCTACGAGCACTACCTATATAATCTTAGTATTTGTTTGAAGTATAATTCTCAATTACAGACAGTGGAGATAATGATATGTCAAGAGAAGACTCACCATTGGAAAGAATATGATAGTAATCTTCTCATTTTTCTTTGGGGTTTATTGGGTCAACCAAGGATAATTCTGTGGACATATGATATCTATCATAACCTAGACGCATGGCCTCCCATGTACGAAAGTTTTCTTGAGCGCTTCCCAAAGATTTTAATTTCTAAAACAATTATTGGATGTACCTTTATATAATGTATTATTGTGAGGTGATGTCCATAGTTGGGACATGAGTCACAGTTGGTATTAAAACTCACAGTATGTGTTGTCGTATTTTGCACGACAATTGTAATAATAAAGTTGTAGTTATTTTCTGTACCATGTATTTGGCGACTCAGAATGGGTTGGGTGATGTATACCTCTTTTGGGGTTGTCACAGTTGGTATCAGAGCTATAAGTAAAGAGCCCCGAGCCTCGAGCCTCTCGCTGGTGACTTCTTGTTGATGGGGGATGCACCGAAGCCAGACTCTTCGTAGGGGACGCCGTTCTGCGGTGGCAAACTGATAGGTATCAATGTAAGGTGCTGACACAAGTTGGTGTTCAGAGTTACAGTTGGTATCAGACCTTAGGGATATGGTCTCTGGCGGAGATCGGGGAATAGAACTATGAGGGGAGAGATGAGTGAATTCTTCACTAGTGTGTCTTACCTAAGCTTATTTGTTGGTCGGTCATAATATACGGATATTATGTGATACGTTAATTTTTTTAATTAACCCTTGTTTTATGGCAGTATTTGAGAATGACAGCTGAGAATGTTAACAATGGAGTGAATGAGACCGTGGAGATATCTATAATCACCAACCATGATAATGTGATGTCAAGCGAAGAAGGAATTAGAGATATTCTTGTGGTGAGGGAAGAATTAATAGTTACACTCGAGCTAGTCGCAGAGGTAGCAGCTGAGAGTGAGGAAGAAGAAGAACCTGAGGAGATTTTATTAGAAGAATTTTATGATCGAAATGTAGAATTGCAAAATCGTATTCATGAGTTAGAAGAGCAGGCTGAAGAATGGCAGGCGGTCGTGGAACAAAAGGATGCAACAATTCAAGCTTGTGTTACCCGATATGCGATGCTTGAACAAAAACATTCTTTGACAGAGTATAAGATGATAAAGTTGGAATCTGAGCTGAAAGAAGAAACAACTGAACGAGTGAGAATGAGTGATGCATGGGTAAAAGTCGCACGACGCATTGATATTGTGGAAAGAGATGTCCGATCTAAGAAGGCTAAAATAGATGATATGTATTTCTCTTTTTGGACAGCAATTGGGAGAAACCAACATCAAGTTTTGAATTACCCTGTACAGAGCGGTCACCCACAATTCGATATGGATCAAAGATTGATGATTCAGATCATGAATCAGGAGTGCGACGAAGCAGTTGAGGGTGGAATATGTCCTATAGAAAAGTATATTCCAACGGTAGTGATGACACCAAATGTTACCCCATACAAGTTAAAGTCGGATAGTTCAAGGGAGAGCGGTTGTCATGACTTTCCAACAAATGAGGAACCCAAATGAAGTTATCACGGGAGATGAGCAATGGAGAAATCATGATGACCGGGGAGATAGAATCTAAAATAAAAGCAAGGTATTCTTAACTCTTCGAAATATCAGGTACATAAATTTCAGGGACGAAATTTCATAAGGAGGAGAGGTTGTAAGACCCCAGCTTTTTAATGAATAAAATTGAATTTCTTCTATTTATTATTGTGAATAATAAGGTGTTAATTTGATATAATACTTTGGTTATGGGTGAAATGTGCAAATTTTTCAAAATAAGCAAGTGGTTATAAAATATTCATTGTTGTCGGGGAATATTCGTTTGGTCGTAGAATATTCTTTCTATCGGGGAATATTCGTACGACGGCGTAACCATTTGTGGGCCCCATAATAGAATAACTGTCGGATGAAAAAACGATAAATTTGAATTTTTATAAATAGCGGCTTAATCATTACCGTTAACACTGTTGGAATACCCGGTGGGTAAAGTAAAGTAATACGCGTTGTTGTACAGTAGCACACGGTATTGTATAGTATTTTTGAATTATTGATTCTTACGTAAGAAGGCACTACTCAATAATTGTTATAGTAATTACTGTTCAATATTTTATTTTATTGATTCAATAATTGATGCGTTGATAGTTTATGTTATTGTTGTTTCAATAATTGTCATTGCACAGTATTTTCCATTATCAGATCAATAATTCATATTATTTGAATAATATTATTAGATAACATTATTGGCAATGTCTAGAAAGTTCTGTCTAAGGAGAGGTTTGGTCATCTAATTCAGCGTCAGTAAGGAGAAATTCTTATTAGAAAGCCTCCTCTTTCCTAGGAACTTTCTGGTTGTCATTATTGTGATTCTTTAATATTATTTGTGAATAATTAATTATTGATTTATATGATAAGGAAATATTTATTTGATGTGGATATAAATGATGGATTTATTTATGTGGTTATAAATGAAGGAATTAATGTTGAGATATTTTATCAGTATTTTGTCGGATTGGATGTTTTAAAATATCAACTCGGTGTTCTTAAAGCTCTATTGCGTGAGTTATAATTTTAATCCGACCGTTGGATCGTTGTGATTTTTGGATATATTATACATATATAAGTTGAGTATATGTTCACAAATTTTGAACCGTTAAAAATTAACGAATGATTTGTTATGAATTTTAAAAGGTGTTGAAAATCGTCCGTTTGTGGATTCGGATAATTTCTGTCAAGAATTTGGAAAATTTTAAAGCTACAAAGTTGTAGAGAATTCGATTTCATGTGGAATGGACATAAAATTCATATTTTTCTGATAAACGGGCTATTTTCTATGAATTATTGAAGTTTCGAAAAATAAAATAATGTTTACTAAAATTGGGCGGGACCCACTTTTGGTTGGTGTTGAATACATGTGCTAATTTTGGGTGGGCCCCACTGTGGTGGCTGTTGAATTTTCAGGAGTGGTTGCGTAGGAAAAAAAAAAATATATTATTATTTTATTAATTTAGTCTCATTTGGCGTTCTAGCGTTTTCCTATAAATAGGCGCTTAAGTTAGAATTGAAAATCACACCAGAAACAAGTTTTCTTTCTCTCTATATTACCGAGTATATTTTTATGAGTATTTAGATACTTTGAGAGTTGTTATTCAGTGCAAGGTTTCTTCGACTTTACATCCGATATTCCAATCAGAAATACTGCTCTTTTGAGATAAGGAATTTTAAGGGTTATTATGTTTTTTAGTTTCATAATTTTTTTGACCTTCAAAAACTCTGAAAAAATTTGAAATGATAATTTGATGAGTTTTCTAGATTGTGTCTAAAAATGACGATTTTTGGATGTATAGATTAAGAGTTATGAATTTTATGGGAAAAGACTATTTTAAAAGTAAACACTTATAACTCTTTGTGGTTAACTCCAAAATTAGTGAAATTGTTATTGGGAGTACATGTATATAACAGAAGTATACTCTGTAAATTTCAAAATTTTTGCACAAAAGTACAATTTATGATAAATATCTAAATATTCGACAGTTTTGGTCGTATGAAAAATAGTAAATGAATTTTAAAAATTCCGGAAAAAATATATGTTCAATATGGGACTATATTCTGCTAAATCTCAGAAAAGAAATATTTTTGGGACTTATTTGGTATTTTTCATGAAAATAGACTAGTTATGAGTAAATGAATTAAATATGTTATGTGAAGTAAAAAAAGTGGAAAATAGGATTTAATGGCTTGAGAATCCTATATGAGGTATATGCAGATTTTTGATGAGGGTTTTAGTTATTGGTGATAAAATCTTATGAGTTTGACATTTTAGGATGATTAAATGCATTATTTAGTAAAATGTAAACAATTAAAATAAATTATTTATAAGTTTAAGAAATGTTATTCTTTCAGTATTATTATACCGAAATATTGGTATGGATTTTACTGTAGAATTTCTACCTTTTTCATGTCGGAGTTACTATTCATGAATTACTATTCATGAGTTACTATTCACGAGTTACTATTTACGGGTACTATTCACGACAAAATTGGTTTCTTTTACTGACCAAATTATCGTTGATTTATGAATCTTACTCTTGAGATTAAATCTATATGTTGTTTATATTATTTTTATTGTCATATATAACATTTTTATAACCCTAATGATGATGTTTATCTTTGACTTGAGTATAAAGATGGGTAGATTATTGGTATGATCGTGACTATGGGTTCTCTTTGGCCAGTAGTGCAAAGATGAATTATTGACTGGTATGATCATGACCATTGAAGTTATAATTGAATATCTTTAGCTTAAGTGCAAATGTTAATTGATCAAAATGGTTATAATTATGGTTTATATAAATTCTGAAATGATTATGTATTTCTTTGAGATATGAATATCTTTGGCCCGTAGTGCAAAGATGACATGCTGTTGAATATCTTTGGTCGTAGTACAAAGTTGATTTGTTGTTGAATATCTTTGGCCTGCAGTGCAAAGATGATCTGTTGTTGAATATCTTTGGCCAGTAGTGCAAAGATAAACGGTTGACAAATATCTTTTACCCGTAGTGCAAAGATGAATTTATTTGTATGATTATGATCATGAACGGTGATTTGGTATAACCATGATCTTTGATGCTTTAGGTAAAGACAAGTGATGAAAATTATCTTTGTCCTGGATGAGAAGAGGAATTTAGAATCACAAATATGATTATAAGTTATTCACATGAATGTGGACAAGAACTATTGACTTATATTACCGGAATAAAACATTGTTGGTGGACTTTTAACATGGAGAAGATAATAGACTTTATGGTCTATTTGACTCTTTTAATGGATTGCTCGTTCCGCTGTAACTATGGTTGAAAAATTTTATCATCTACCATATGTTCTAAATCTCTGATTTATTACTGTTAAAGGCTATTGATAATTTATTTATCATTAGTCATGATATTCTTTACTGGGCTAGTTGAGCTCACCCTTTTGCTTCACAATTCCTTTCAGGTACTAAGAGTGTAGCTGAGTCGAGCGAGGGTAACAGGAAAATAGAACGGTGGTCTCTAGCTGTGGAGGTCTAAGCAGTATAAAAAAATGTGTTGTAGTTTATACATCATTTAGTAGTTATATTTGGTAAATCCAATAGGGTAAGGCGAACCCAATGTTGGAAGAGTATTTTGCCACTATCATACAAGATGTCTAATGACATACAACCTCGTGTTATCATAAGACAGGGTTGTGTACATCCACTTGCTGAGTATATCTACGAGCACTACCTATATAATCTTGGTGTTTGTTTGAAGTATAATTCTCAATTAGAGAATTATTGGGTCAACCAAGGATAATTCTGTGGACATATGATATCTATCATAACCTAGACGCATGGCCTCCCATGTACGAAAGTTTCCTTGAGCACTTTTCAAAGATTTTAATTTCTAAAATAGTTATTTGACTGTACCTTTATGTAATGTATCATTGTGAGGTGCTGTCCATAGTTGGGACATGAGTCACAGTTGGTATTAAAACTCACAGTATGTGTTGTCATATTTTGCACGACAATTGTAGTAATAAAGTTGTAGTTGTTTTCTGTACCATGTATTTGGTGACTCAGAATGGGTTGGGTGATGTATACCTATTTTGGGATTGTCACAGCCCAGCTCACAAGGTGCAGCCACTACACACCTTAACTTACCTATTGGAGATCTTGCATTCATGAATAGACACGATCAAGGGCAACCGCTAAGTCAAAGTGAGCTGGAAGATATATCATGGAGAAACAAAGCCAGCAGGAGAAGAAGAGCCCAAGAATATGCCAATCCTCCAAGGAACAAAAGGCAAAAGAATAGAGATAAGTTGAAATCAATTCCTATTGATATAACTAAACTTAATTGTAATATCTATCTTTACAAACATCAATAAATTCATGCTTATTCTCTAAAAATTTCAGTTGCTCACTGAAACACTACGTCATATTTACTTTCTAGCAACTGCATCTAGAAATTGATAATCATGACATAAATCTCCTTGGTTATGTCAACATCAAATAGGGGGAGATTGTTGGGAGATTACATATTTGAATTTGATGTTGAAAGTAAATATTCATGATTATATGTAAAGTCCTTCAAGGAATATATGTATAAGGACTTAGTGGTAGATCAAATCTGTTAGGTTGATCTGAGCTTTTAAATGTTCATCATCCTGTAAATGAATGTATAGATGAAAAGATCAAAGCTGTTAGGTTGATCTATATCTTGAGATGTAATAGATAGGCTTCAACAGAATCATAGTCTATCGACCTGATCAAGAGATTGCAGAAGCCAAGGCAGAATCGTAGAGCATCGAGAATCGTAGTGTGTCTACTTTGGAGGGCCTCTCTCAAGATCGTAGAGTGGTCTAAACATTTGCCGAGCCAACTCAGAGATCGTAATGTGCTCTTGGAAGCATAGTGTCTGCAAGTCAAGCAAGTGAAGATCGTAGTGTGCCAGTCCTTAAGAGAAATCATAGTGTTCTCGTTTGCTAATATCAAATCAAGTATCAAGATGGCAAGACACCACGATCAGAATTGTAGAGCTTCATCTGTCTATAGCATCGAGCCTTGTCCATTTGTTCAAAGAATAAATCACAACAAATTTGGAATGGGTTATAAACGTTGAAGTCCTCGGGAGCCTCAATGACACAACAGTCATCTTTAGTATATAACAAAGAAATGTATTGAAGAAGCTAAGGAAAGGACTATGGGTCAGCAGAAAACACTTTTTCTGGTGTTAGGTGAGACAACAGTCTGTTGTGTTAGTGGGCCAGACTGCATATTAGAAGTTGTGCAAAAAGTCTCCATCAAAGCTCAAAAATGTCAAACACACTTAATGCTTCAACGGATACATTTTAAAGGCATCATATATACAAAACATCAACAGATGAAAAGATTAAGCAAGCATTGAACAAAAATGTTGAAGAACACTCAACGCTCAACTCCACGATCTAAAAAAGAAAGCTTGCTCAGCTACTCAGTTCTTTCGAACACAAGCTAAAACGGCAACTGAGTAGCATCATTCAAGAAATCAACTATTATCAAGTGAAGTAAGAAGTTCTAAGTCAGAAGGACTTGAAGAGTTCTAAGTGAACTGAGAAGTGTCAAGTTTGCTGGACTTGAAGAGTTCAAAAGTGAACTAAGAAGTTCCAAGACTGTTGGTCTTGAAGGAATCTGTGAGATTCAGAAAGTGTAAAGATATCCTTACTGAATTTCCTACTCGAGGAGTAAAAGAGTGGACTAGGAGCTTTAAGTGCTCTGAACCACTTAAAAATACTGTGTCTCTTACATTCTTGCTACAACTGCTTAACACCCATTGACTCGTTATATCTTAAAGGGAAAACAAACAACTCACAATTCCGCTGTGTTTAAATTATTATTAAAACTAACAAGTATTTTGAAAAGAATCGAAAAATATCTATTCAACCCCCCTTCTAGATAACTATTGTGCCTCTGGGAACTAATATAATGTATGTATATTTTTAATGTAGTAAGTATATTATTATATTTATTACAGTTAAATTGTTGAAAACAATTTATAGAAGGGAAAAGAAAGTAATTAGTATACAAGAATTATTGTATACTTTATATAAATGATATTAAAATAAATTCTAGAATTGAATTATTTTAATAAAGAAAAGATATTATTTTAATTATAATATCTTATTTACTGAATAAATTTCCATTTATAAGGTAAATATATTAAGTTATACTTACTAAATGAAAATAAATTGATATAAACAATTTATAAGGTGAGAGAATAAATTTATTATTTATTTTATATATGTGATGTGAGTACATGTGCATTATAAAGAATATTTGCAAGGTGATAAATATAAATATATATTTATTATATGAGGAAATAAAATTGTTAAAGGACAATTTGCGTAATGAAGCAAAAAAGGTAGTTTAAGTATATAATATTTTTATATACCTTACCCAAGAGCATTAAAATAAATTCTTTCAAGGAATTTTTTTTACTGAGGTGAGGATATTATATTTTACTAAGGATAATTTATTCTACATTATCTTAGTTATAATATTCTTTACTAGGCTAGTTGAACTCACCCTTTTCTTTTTGGTTCCATTGTTCTTCTCAGGAGGCGAGAATGTAGCTGAGACTAGTCGGGGAGTGGAGTAATGGTCCAAGATAGTTACTATAGAAGTCTTCACTGTGTTATGAAATAGTGTGATAATAATTATAATGAAGACTTAATTTGAGTTTGAATATTGTCTACGAGACAATATTAGTATTAAAACTCACAGCTTATGTGTTGTCGTATTTTGCACGACAGTTCAATACTTGTATAAATAAAGTTTGTATTTGAATTCTGTACTATGTATTTGGAGGCTCAGAATAGGTTGTGTGGACCTATTTTTGGGGCGTCACAGTTGGTATCAGAGAGCTTAGGGATATGGTCTCTGGTAGAGATATGGGATTAGAACTGGGAGGAGAGAGACGAGTAAAACATTCGCTAGTGTGTCCTATCTAAGCTTATTTGTTATTTAATTGGTCGGTCGGAATATAGGATTAATATGTGGCATGTCAATTTTTTTAATTAACCCTTGTTTTGTGGCAATATTTAAGAATGACATCTGAAAATCAAGGGATGAACTCATATAAAGTTTTAAATAATGAATTGAGGAGATTTATTTAAAGAACAAATATTGGAGTATAATATCTTGTTATAAAAAAGATGTTTATTGGGGAGTGCTAATTAAGTTATTGAACTTGATTGTAGGATGTTAACCAAAGAAAAAATTAGAGATATCCATGTGGTGAGTGAGGAATTAATAGTTGCACTCGAGCTAGTCGCAGAGATAGCAGCTGAGAGTGAGGAAGAAGAGGACCATGAGGAGGATTTATTAGGAGAATTGTATGATCAAAATATAGAACTAAAGGATCGTATTTTTGAGTTAGAAGAGCAGGGTAAAGAATGGCAGGTGGTCGTAGAACAAAGGGATGCAGAAATTCAAGATTTTGCTACCCGATATACGAAGCTTGAACAGAAGCTCTCTTTGGCAGAGTATATGATAATAGAGCTGGAATCTGAGAATGCAAATGTCAAATATTAGCTGAAAGAAGAAATAATTAAACGAGTGAGAATGAAGGATGCATGGGTAAAAGTCGCACGATGCGTTGATATTGTAGAAAGAGACGTATGATCCAAGAAGGCTAAAATAGATGATATGTATTTCTCTTTTTGGACAGCAATTGGGAGAACCCAACATCGAGTTTTAAATTACTCTGTACAGAGCGGTCAACCCCAATTCGATATGGATTGAAGATTAATAATTTAGATCATGGATCAGGAATATGATGAAGTAGTTGAGGGTGGAATGTGCCCTATAGCGAAGTCAAGTCTAGCGGTAATGACGACACCAAAGGTTTTCCCGGACAAGTCAAAGTCGGCGGTTCAAGGAAAAGTATTTTTTGTGACTTCTCAAAAAGCGAGGAACCCAGACGAAGTTATCATGGGTAAGCTAATTATAAACTCTTGCGAAGTCTATACCTTATTAGTTATCGGTTCAATCCATTTCTTTATTTCACCTGTTTGTGCTCAACGTTTGAACTTGACTCCTAAGAAATTAGACTTTAACTTATCGGTTGAAACTCCGTTGGGAGAAAACTTCGTTACATCCACCATTTATAAATCTTGTTTGATTCCAATCGACACCCTCATATTACTTGTTGATCTCATCTCTTTGAAAATACTTGCATTTGATGTGACTTTAGGAATCAACTGGTTAACTACTTATCATGCTAAAAATGATTATTTTTGTAAGGTCGTTAGTTTTCATATTCCTAACCAACTTATTCTGCGAATTCAAGCAACCAAACCATTGAAATCAATCGTTGTCATCTCAGGCTATAAAGTCATTCATTTATTGAAAAACGGATGTCAAGCTTTCTTAGTCCATGTCACCGATTTAAATAAAAATACGTCAGATTTGAATGATATTTCTGTTGTTAATAAATTCCCTGACGTATTCCCCAAAGAACTTCCTGGCATACCCCCAGAGCATAAAATTAAATTTTGTATTGACCTTGAACTCGGTACAAAACCTATTTCCAAAACCTCATATCGAATGGCTCCTATTAAACTTTAGGAGTTAAAAACCTAACTACAGGAGCTGGTACCCGAGCCTTTATCTGGTGATTTTCTTTGTGGAATGCACCAAAGCCAGACTTTCTGTAAGGGACGCCGTCTTTGTGCGATGGCAAACTGATAGGTGTCATTGTGAGGTGCTATCCAAGGTTGGGATATGAGTCACAGTTGGGAGCAACCTAAGTCAGTGACCAAAATATGTAGCTTTCTAGACTTAGCTGATTATTATCAGAGATTCGTGAAAGGATTTTCTCAATTCGCCACTCCATTAACTCAGCTGACTCAAAAAGATACAAAATTCGGTTGGAGCGAGGAATGTGAGAAGAGTTTCCAAGAACTCAAGAGGAGACACATTTTAGCACCTGTTCTGACAATACCATCAAGTTCGGAGGGATTTTTCATCTTCAGGGATGCTTCAAGAAGAGGTTTAGGATGTGTTCTCATGTAACATGGGAAAGGTGTAGCCTATACCTCTCGACAACTCAAAGAATAGGAAAGAAATTATCCTACTCATGATCTAGAGTTGGCAGCAGTCCTTTTCGCGCTAAAGATTTGGAGACACTACTTGTATGGGGAGAAAATGGAGATCTATACAGATCATAAAAGCCTCAAATATTTCTTCACCCAAAAGGAACTCAACATGCGGCAATGAAGTTGGCTCAAGCTGTTGAAAGATTATGATCATACCATTCAATACCATCTTGGAAAAGCGAACGCGGTAGCTGACGCGTTAAGTAGAAGATCGTATGCAGGTACAAGTGCGATATTGTCAACACAAAGGGTCATTTTGTGTGACTTACAAAGGATGAAGATATAGTTAAAGACTCTAGGGACCCACGTGAAGATGACGAATATACGAGTAGAACCGACTTTAATCGATAAAGTTAAAGCTGCTCAAGATACAGACCCGGGGCTGATAAATATGAAGAAAAAAGTACAAGAAGGAGTTATTCTAGAAGAAAGAATCGACGAAGAGAGGAAAGTTCAACCCTTGATTTATTAGTCCATTTGAAATCCTCGATCGAGTAAGAATTGTGGCTTATAGACTTGCCTTACCACCAAGCATATCTCGTGTTCATAATATTTTTCACATATCCATGCTACATAAAAATGTGGAAAACCCAAACCACATTATAGAATTAGATCCATGAGATAGCGGAAGATTTAACGTATGAGGAGGTACCTGTTAAAATCTTATATAAGAAGGAACATATTCTACGTTCAAAGGCTATACCTAGAGTCAAAGTTTTATGGAGAAACCATGATATTAAGGAAATGACATGGGAGTTAGAATCTAAAATGAAAACAAGGTATCCTAACCACTTTGACATACCAGGTACGTATATCAATTTTGAGGACGAAATTTCATAAGGAGGGGAGATTGTAAGACCCTAATTTTTATGAATAAAGATTTAATTTTCTCTAAATATTATTTTGAATAGTAAGGTGTTGATTTGATATAATGCTATAGTTATGGGTGATATATGCAAATTTTGAAAAGTAAGTAAGTGGTCATAAAATATTCATTTGGTCGGGGAATATTCGTACGACGGTGAAATCCTTGGTGGACCACATAGCAGAATAACCGTCAGATATAGAAAGCGATAGAAATAACCTTTTCATAAAATAACGGCAAGACTTTTATCGTTAAACTGTTGAAATACCTGGTGATAAAAGTACAGTAATACGCGTTATTGCATGGTAGCATACAGTATTACACAGTATCTCTAATTATTGATACTTACGTAAGAAGTCACTCAGTTTTATTTAATAATTACCATAATAGTTGCTGCATAGTATCTCATATTATTGATTCAATTATAGTCACAGTATCATCTACACAATATTTTTTATTATTAAATCAATAATTGAGACGACACAGTTATTCATAATATTATTTGCATTATTGAAAATGTTTAAAAAGTACTATCGAGGAAAGGGGTTGGGTTATTTAATTGAGCGCCAATAAGGAGAAATCCTTATCAGAAAGCCCCATCTTTCCTAAGAATGATCTGATTGTTAATACTGTGAGTTATAATATTAAATGATGAATAATTTTTGAAAGATTAAAAATGTGTTGATTGAAGATAAGTGATTTATGATAAATATTTATTCATTTTTTAATATAAATAGAGAGATTTGTCATGAGAAGTTTGTTGTAAGTTTGACTTATTATTTCATGGGGAGATGTGCTAATTTTTCAGACCATCGGTTGAAGTTATAATAGTAAATCAATATGGACCGTTGGTTGAAGTTATAATAATAAATCAATATGGACCACTAGTTGAAGTTATAATAGTAAATCAATATGGACCGTCGGTTGAAGTTTTAACAGTAAATCAATATGGGCCGTCCGTTTAATAGTAAATCAATATGGACCGTTCGTAAATCAATTACTATTTGTATGGACCGTCAGTTGAAGTTTTAATAGTAAATCAATATGAACTGTCTATTTAATAGTAAATCAATCAGGACCGTTCGTGAATTATTTACTATTTAGTCCATTCCCCTATAAATAGAAGCTCATTCCTTCTTTCTTTCTCACCAATTCACTAAAACTATAAAGAGCGAAACCATAGAGAGATAATAAGAGAGAAGGAAGAAGAGTATTCTGCTACTACACTATTGCAGTATCTAATCTTCTACTAAGGTAAGGGGTATTATTTATTTCATATTCGTAAATGATGTTATTTTCTTTCAATACTCGTAAGGGTTGTCATTCTATTCCTTGATAATCTGTGGGAATAACCTGTCTACGCAGACTACCGCATGCATAGTGAATAACCATTCGTATTCATCCTTTATTAATTTGTTGGTATAACTTGTCTACGCAGATTATCACATACATGGTGAATAACCCTTCATATTCATCCTTTATTAATCTGTGGATATAACCTGTCTACGCAGATTACCACATGCCTGGTAAATAATCTTTCGTATTCATTCTTTATTAAATTATGAAAATGATCTGTCTACGCGGATTACCGCATAACATGTTAAAATTCATTTACAGTTTCATATATTCTTTCATACTTATATGAGAAATCATTTCTTTTGTACTCATCAAGGGATATCGCCTTCTTTCATATTTCTCCATTTTATTGTTTGTTTCCATAACCTTATTAATAAATGGTGAAAACCCTTGAAATTAGTGGAATATTCTTAATAGTTTGTGCTTCATCTATTATCATTTCACTATTGATATGAACTTTCTTATTGAAATTTTAATATTTTCATGGCGGGATACTATTTATGTTGAGGTACTATTCATTTAGAATACTATTTATTTGGGATACTATTCATTCGGGGTACTTTTCATTTGGATACTATTCACGATAAAATTGATTTCTTTTCTGTCCAAATTATTTTTGATACATGAATATCATTCTTGAATTTTACTCCACAATTAGTTATCATGTTGACAATTTGGACATTCTTGAACTCTGGATAAATTGAATTATAAATCTTTAATATTTATCATTGATCTCACTTGCTTGATTCTTTATATCATTGTCATCATCCTCATGCTTATATTGTGTTGAAAGTCATCTTTCACCCGTAGTGTAAAGATGGACTATTGAATGGTATGATTATGACCAGGAATTGTATATTGGTATAATCATGACCTTTAATATTACAAATAAAGGTTTATGGTGAAAGTCCTCTTTGGCCCGTAGAGATGGACAGGTGTTTGGCATGATCATGACCACTGGTGATACAAACGATTATCTTTAGCCCGTAGTGCATAGATAATTCATTGATTAGAAATAATTATTGATTGGTGTTACAGGGATAAAATATTGATGATGGAATTTTAAATCATAGAAGATAGTAGACATCATGCTCTACTTGACTCTGCTAATGGATTGTTATTTCCGCTGCAGTTGTTGATCTAAAACTTGTTGTCTATTGTATTCTATCAGATTTTTCCCTGTTGAGGACTAAGGATAATTTATTCAACATTATCTTAGTCATAATATTCTTTATTAGGCTAGTTGAGCTCACCATCCTTTTGGTTCCATTGTTCTTCTCAGGAGGCAATACTGTAGCTGGGACTAGTCGGGGAGTGGAGTAATGGTCCAAGATAGTTACTATAGAAGTCTTCACTATGTTGTGAAATACTGTGATAATAATTGTAATGAAGACATAATATGAGTTTGGATATTGTCTACAAGATAATATTTGTATTAAAACTCACAGCTTATGTGTTGTCGTATTTTGCACGATAGTTCAATAGTTGTACAAATGAAGTTTGTATTTGGATTCTGTACTATGTATTTGGTGGCTCAGAATGGGTTGTATGGACCTATTTTGAGGGCGTCACATGAGTGATTTATAAATTTGGGTTGTTCTAGTTTCGAGTGTGTGTGTGTGTGTGTGTATATATATATATATATATATATATATATATATAGATGTAATGTATGGTATGTCTTAGTCAAATAGTTAAGAATATTTAATAAAACAAACGCAGCTTTGTATAATTGTTATTATTAGTTTGTTATGTATAAAATCCTAAAATAGAGAACTTTAATCCTAAAGGGTAAAACAACGTCTAAAATGAAAATGTTATATAAGGCTAAGGCATGCTTTGTATAACATTTCTCAATTCCCCATATGCATATAGTGAAACTTGAAATAAATTGGCTGAAACAATTTCTCTTGCTCTTTATTTTCTAAGATTCCAACTACTTTAATATGCCTTATTGACGTCTTTTAGATTTGTAACATAGTGTATGACTATGAGTTTTAATAAAAGATAAGAAAAAATTTGATATTTTCACAGGACTTTTAGAGCATGTTGAAATTTGTGTTAACATATAGTTAACTTATTCTTTGTTGTATAAAATAAGAGGAAGAGAGTAATCTTTGCAAGGGTTACTATTTTTCTTAGGCTACAGAAAGGTTGATAATATAATTTTGATCAAGTAACATGTCATTGGTAGGCATGTTAAAAATGAATAAATAAATAAATGCCAATGACATAACGAAATAACTCTTTATTGATCTCTTGTATAATAATACAATTATTACATATAGACGATTACATAAAACTCAAACAATAAAATCTGGATTATTAACAAACTCTTCACCAATACAATCGAAGCGAGGAATATTACCATTTGCATATAAATAGCATTTGTAAAACAAACTAGCCCTACGATCTTTGAACAGTGTATTGTCAAAATTAATAATAACAACTTGATCATCTCGAACAATAAGTCCCATATCAATGATAAGATCATCCACAGTTAACTAAGCCATATTATCCCTCCCAAGAGAAACGTCAGTAATTTTCAATGAGTAATCTTTCTTGAATATTTCAAACACTCGCATACGACTCTTTCCTGACTTATCTTTAATGAAGAATTGAAATGTAAAAGGGTGATCTTTATCATTAATCTGATCATCTGTATTTTTCACTGAATTGCTAACCAAATACTCCCAATTAGGATTTGTCTGATCAATAGACCTAACTAGTCCCCTAAGAAAGATCTCCAGAGCAGAAGAAGATTGGTTGACGATGAGCTTCACATTAAATGAAGTATTCATTTTCTTTTTTGCCTCGAACAATGAAAATATTAAACAAAATAAGAGTGCAGACCGGATGATCATTTATATTTTTTATATAGGCACGGACTTGAAATCTTATGAATTAAAACTTAATGATTACTTTTGAAATTTTGAATTAGTCATACTATATCATACTATATTAATTATTAGTTTAACAATTTACTCCTTACATTCAGAACCGGTCCTGGGTTTTCTAGGGCCCAGGGCAAATTTTCTCAAGTGTGCCCGTTTATACAAATTAAACAAAAATAAATAAATAAATTATCAACTAATTAATTTTATTAAAATTATAAGAATTTATAAAATATAAGGAAGAACACTTTGGGGCCTCAATAAAACCTTGTTTGGGGAAAACCCAATGGGATAAAATCCTAAACGAAGGAAAAAGAGTACCCCGAATTGTAAACATTGCATTAAAAAACAAAAACTACATACTTGAGTTTACATGCTTCCTCCCGAATCTCCATAAGCATTTCTTCATTTGATCAATCTTCTTTTCATGCTCCACAATTAATCGAAGCAAAGAATCATCACATGTACCTGCAAAAAAAATAGCAATGAATTCTGAACCACAAAACATCATTTAAAAAGTTTTCTTGTTGCACTTTCAGATGCAAAATCATCAATTATACTATCATATTTAATGTTTTCTAACATATCCTTTTCAATGCATAATATCGCTAATCCATTTAGCCTATCTTGAGTCATGGTGGTCCGCAAGTAAGATTTCAATAATTTTAAATTAGAAAAACTTCTTTCAGCAGATGCCACTGTCACAGGTACAGTCAATAATACCTTATAAGCAACCATTACATTAGGAAACATATCCATACTCTTTACAAACTCAAGAATTTTAATGGATGTCCATGGTTTATCTGTTGTATATGCTTCTTTTGGTAACATCACTTGCAACACCTGTAATTCTGAAAATAATTCTCTTGCATCAACATCAAAAACATCACCATGTTTTAAAGTATTTTCAAGATTCACACAAGAACTTTTCAATTCATTATCATCAAATGAAGTCAACTTTGCAGCATCAAATAAGAACCCAAAAATTAATTCAAAACAATGCAATTGTTCAAACCTACTGTGACGCCCCCAAAATAGGTATACATTACCCTTTCTGAGTCGTCAAATACATGGTACAGAAACAAATACAACTTCATTAAAACATTTGCCGTACAAAATACGACAACATAATACTGTGAGTTTAAATACAAATATTGTCTTCTAGACAATATCCACACTCAAATAAGTCTTCATTACAATTATTGAAACATTATTTTATAAAATAGTGAGGACTGCTAACACCACTGACTAGAAACATCACTCTACACCCCGACTAGTTCCCGCTATATTCTCGCCTCCTGAGAAAAATGGAAAAAAAAGGAAAAGAGTGAGCTCAACTAGCCCAGTAAAGAATATTATGACTAAGATAATATACAACAACTTATCATTAGTCTTCAACAGGGAAAAATCTGATAAAATATAATAGACAACAAGTTTTAGATCAACAACTGCAGCGAAAACAGCAAACCATTAGAAGAGTCAAGTAGAAAATGAGTTCTACTATCTTCAAAGATTTAAAAGTCCATCATCAATATTTTATCCCTGTAACAACAATCAATAACCATCTTTAATCAAATATTCATCTTTGCACTACAGGCCAAAGATATTCATTTGTATCACCAGTCGGTCATGTTCATCTCAACACTTGTTCATCTTTGTACTACGGGCCAAAGATATTCATCAGTTAATCATTCATCTTTGCACTGCAGGCCAAAGATATTCAGTAATATCATTATTTAGGACTGAGGATGATGAAAAATATTTTAAAGAAAACGAATCCAGAGAGACAGAAGGACAAATATTAGGGATTCGTATTACAGTTTATCCAAGTTCAATAATACTCCATAACAACCAATTATGAAGTAGAATTCAAAAATAAAGATCATAACATGGATACAATCGAAGATAGTAACCATAATAGACATCTTGGACAAAAAAGAAAAATTTTATTTTTCGGTGAATAGTGTTGTATTCGTGAATAGTGCCGTATACGAGAATAGTACCGTATACGTGAATAGTAACTCTGACACAAAAAGTTTGAAATTTGATAAAAAGTTCAAACCAATATTTCGGCATAATGATATTGAAGAAAATAATTCCATTTAAGAAGAAAATAACATCCCTTACCTCAAGATAATAGTACTTCTGTTCGGAATATCGGTATAAGGCTGAAGAAAACTTGCACTGATAAATAAAAACTCACAAAGTATCTAAATACTCATAAAATACGCTCGATAATATAGAGAGAGAAAGAGAGAAAACTTATGAATTCTGGTGTGATTTTCAATTCTAACTTAGTCCTCTATTTATAGAAAAATGTTAGCACGCCGAAGCAGACTTGACCTGCTACTATTCCCACCCACCACATTTGAATAAAAATTCCAGCACATTTCTCACCAACCAAAAGTGGGGCCCACTCAATTCTTGAATTTTCTACCAAAATCATTTATAAACCTAATTTCTGAATCATTTACCTCTTAAAATTCATAACAAATTATACGTTCATTTTTAACGGTTCAAAATTTGTGGACATATACTCAACTTATATATGTATAACATATCCAAAAATCACAACGATCCAACGGTCAAATTAAAAATTATAACTCACGTAATATATCTCAAGAACAGTGATTTAATTATTAATACCTCTATTCCGACAAAAACACCTCAACATTAATTCCTTCACATAAAATAAATATATCCATCAATTATATCCGCATAAAATAAATATTTTCTTATCATATAAAATAATAATTAATTATTCACAAATAATATTACAGAATCACAATTATGACAACCAGGCCGTTCCCAGGAAAGAGGGGGCTTTTCAATAAGGATTTCTCCTTACTGGCGCGCAATTAGATGACCAAACCTCTTCATAGACAGAACTTTCAAGACATTACCAATAATACTATCTAATAATATTATTCAAATAATATGAATTATTGATCTGATAATAGAAAATACCGTGCAGCAACAATTATTGAAACAATAATAATATAAAATATCAACGCAGCAATTATTGAATCAATAAAATAACATATTAAACAGTAACTACTGTAACAATTATTGAGTAGTGCCTTATTACGTAAGAATCAATAATTGGCGAAATACCGTGTGCTACTGTGTTTTAACCATCGGGTATTCAACAGTATTAACGGTAACAACTACGCCGTTATTTATAAATAACTTATACTTGTCATTTTTTTCATCCAATCGCTTTCCGTTATGGGGCCCACACAAGGCTGTGCCGTCGTACGAATATTCTCCGACAGCAAGAATATTCCACGACCAAATGAATATTCATCGACAAAAATGAATATTTTATAACCACTTGCTTATTTTGCAAATTTTGCACATTTCACCCATAACCAAAGCATTATATTAAATTAACACCTTATTATTCACAATAATATTTAGAGAAAATTTGATTTTATTCATTAATAAGTTGGGGTCTTACAACCTCTTCTCCTTATGAAATTTCGTCCTCGAAATTGACGTACGTACCTGGTATTTCGAAAAGGTGAGGATATCTCGCTTTCATTTCTGATTCCAACTCCCAAATCATTTCTTCAATAGCATGGTTTCTCTATAAAATCTTAACTTGTGGTATAACCTTCGTGCATAGAACATGCTCTTTCCTATCGAAGATCTTAACAGGTACATCCTCGTACGTTAAATCTTCGGCTATCTCGTCTGGTTCTAACTCAATTATGTGGTTCGGGTCTTTCACATATTTACGAAGCACAGATACGTGAAAAATATTATGAACACGAGATATGCTTAGAGATAATGTGAGTCTATAGGCCACATTTGTAAGACCCCGAATTTTATAAAATAAAAGTATTTAATTTTTCTATTTAGTAAATGGTTAAATTGATAAAGTTTAAAGTTATGGGTGAAATATGCAAAATTTTCAAAATAAGCAAGTGGTTATAAAATATTCATTGTTGTCGGGAAATATTCGTTTGGTCGTGGAATATTCTTACTGTCGGGGAATATTCATACGACGGCGCAGCCTTTTGTGGGCCCCATAATAAAAAGCGATTGGATGAAGAAAACGACAAGAGTAAGTTGTTTATAAATAACGGCGTAGTTGTTACCGTTAACACTGTTGAAATACCCGGTGGTTAAAACACAATAATACGCGTTGTTGCACAGTAGCACACAGTATTGCACCAATTATTGATTTTTACGTAAGAAGGCATTACTTAATAATTGTTACAGTAATTACTGTTCAGTATTTTATTTTATTGATTCAATAATTGCTGCGTTGATATTTTATATTACTGTTATTTTAATAATTGTCACTACACAATATTTTCTATTATCGGAGCAATAATTCATATTATCTGAATAATATTATTAGATAACATTATTGGCAATGTCTAGAAAGTTTTGTCTAAGGAGAGGTTTGGTCATCTAATTGCGTGCCAGTAAGGAAGAGATCCTTATTGGAAAGCCCCCTCTTTCCTGAGAACTGCCTGGTTGTCAGTAATGTGATTCTGTAATATTATTTGTGAATAATTAATTATTAATTTATATGATGAGGAAAATATTGATTTTATATTGATGTAGATGGAGAAAATTTTTAATGTGACAATTGTTGAAAATTAATATTTTATCTTTTTCTGATAAAATAATTTGTTTAAATATATTGTTTTAATAATATATTAATGGTGATATTTTTATAATTAATGTGGGATATATGAGTATATGAGGAGAAAGAGTATTTTTGTTGCATTAAATGATTAACACATGTTTTGTGTGTCGGTGGACCCATTTCTTAACTGAAATTTGATTATAGCTTGTAAAATCGTCCGTTTGTGGATTTCGGTCAATTTTTGTTTGAAATTTGGAAAAACTTTCTTCTGCAAAGTTGTAGAGAATTGAATTTCCTATAAAAAGTTGTGAGATTCGAATTTTTTGACAAAAGGGCTATTTATTATGAATTATTGAAGTTCTGAAGTTCCGAAATAATTAATTTTTGGAAGTTTTAATTATTATTTTAAAGAAAAACGTTTTTTTGCAAATTAGTGGGCTCAACATGTGATAAGAATGGGCTGAATTCAGATCTTCTAAGGTGGGCTTGACAATTTTGTAAATATAATATTATTATATTCAATTTTCTACTTTGGTGTTCTAAGCAATTTCCTATAAATAGGGTGCTTAGGTTAGAATTGAAAATCACACCAGAAACTGAAGTTTTCTCTCTATTTCTCTCTCTATATTATCGAGTGTATTCTTGCGAGTATTTTGATATCTTGAGTGTTGCTATACGGTGCAAGTTCGTTCAGCGTTATTCCAGTCAGAAGTACTGCTCTTTTGAGGTAAGGGATATTGTCGTACGGGATTGTAAGGGATAGTAAGGGATGTTATTTTATTCGAAAATGATATTATTCTTTCAATATCATTATGCCGAAATATTGGTTGGAAATTTTTATCAAATTTAGAACTTTTTATGTCGGAGTTACTATTCATGAGCTACTATTCATAAGTTACTATTCACAATTTACTATTCACGAGTTACTATTCACAATTTACTATTCATGAGTTACTATTCACGAGTTACTATTCACGGGTACTATTCACTACAAAATTGGTTTCTTTTTCTAACTAAATTATAGTTGATTTATGAATATTACTCTGGAGATTAAAACTATGTATTGATTATATTGATTTTATTATCAAATATAACATTTTTATAACCCTGATGTTGAAATTCTTTTTCACTAGAGTGTAAAGATGGGTAGATTATTGGTATGATCATGACTAGGGTTCTCTTTGGCCAGTAGTGAAAAGTTGAATTGTGACTGGTATGATCATGACTATTGAATTTATAATTGAATATCTTTAGCTTAAGTGCAAAGGTGAATTGATCAACATGGTTATAATTATGGTTTATATAAATTCTGAAATGATTATGTATTTCTTTGAGATATGAATATCTTTAGCCTGTAGTGCAAAGATGACCTGTTGTTGAATATCTTTGGCCTGTAGTGCAAAGATGACATGTTGTTAAATATCTTTGGCCTGTAGTGCAAAGATGAACTGTTGATGAATATCTTTGGCCCGTAGTGCAAAGATGAATTTATTAGTATGATTATGAACAGGAACTGTGATTTGGTATAACCATGATCTTTGATGTTTCAGGTAAAGACAGGTGATGAAAATTTTCTTCGTCCTGGATGCGAAGAGGAATTTAGAACCACAATTATGATTATGAGTGATTCATATGATTGTGGACCAGAATTATTGATTGATGTTACAGGGATAAAACATTGTTGGTAGATTTTTAATATGGAGAAGGTAATAGACTTTATGGTCTATTTGACTCTTCTAATAGATTGCTCGTTCCGCTGCAACTATGATTAAAAAGTTTTATCATCTATCATATGTTCTAAATCTCTGATTTATTAATGATGAAGGCTATTGATAACTTATTTATCTTTAGTCATGATATTCTTTACTGGGCTAGTTGTGCTCACCCTTCTGTTTCACAATTCCTTTCACGTAATAAGAGTGTAGCTGGGTCGAGTGAGGGTAACAGGGAAATAGAACGGTGGTCATCATTTAGTAGTTATATTTGGTGAATCATCTAGGGTGAAGCGAACCCAACGTTGGAAGGGTGTTTTACCACTATCATACAAGATGTCTAACGACACACAACCTCGTGTTATCATAAGACATGATTTTGCACATCCACTTATTGAGTATATCTACAAGCACTACCTATATGATCTTGGAGTTTGGTTGAAGTATAATTCTTAATTAGAGACGGTAGAGATAATGATATGTCAAGAGAAGACTCACCATTAGAAAGAATATGATAGTAATCTTCTCATTTTTCTCTGGGGTCTATTGGGTCAACCAAGGATAATTTTGTGGCCATGTGATATCTATCATAACCTAGAAGCATGGCCTCCCATGTACGAGGGCTTCTTTGAGCACTTCCCAAAGATTCTAATTTCTAAAACAGTTTTTGACTATACCTTTATGTAAGGTGTCATTGTGACGTGCTATCCAAGGTTGGGACATGGGTCACAGTTGGTATATATTTGTACCCAAACTCATAGCATATGTGTTGTTGTATTTTGCACGACAATTGTTGTAATAAAGTTGTAGTTGTTTTCTGTACCATGTATTTGGCGACTCAGAATAGGTTGGATGGAATGGACCTATTTTGGGGGCGTTACATTTGGTATCAGAGCTTAGGGATATGATCTCTGGCGGAGATCGGGGAATAGGACTAGGAGGGGAGAGACGAGTAAATCCTTCGCTAGTGTGTCCTACCTAAGCTTATCTGTTGGTCGGTTATATTGTTGGGGTATTATGTGATATGTTAATTTGTTCAATTAACCCTTGTTTTTAAGTTGTATTCTAGAATGATATCTGAAATACAGGAGATGAGCAATGGAGAAATCATGATGACGGGGTGATAGAATATTAAATTTAAGCAAGGTATTTTCAACTTTTCGAAATACCAGGTACGTAAATTTCGAGGACGAAATTTCATAAGAAGGGGAGATTGTAAGACCCCGAATTTTATGAAATAAAAGCATTCAATTTTTCTATTTAGTAAATGGTTAAATTGATAAAAGTTTAAGTTATGGGTGAAAAGTGCAAAATTTTCAAAATAAGCAAGTGGTTATAAAATATTCATTGTTGTCGGGAAATATTCGTTTGGTCGTGGAATATTCTTACTGTCGGGGAATATTCATACGACGACGCAGCCTTTTGTGGGCCCCATAACGAAAAGCGATTGGATGAAGAAAACGACAAGAGTAAATTGTTTATAAATAACGGCGTACTTGTTACCGTTAACACTGTTGGAATACCCGGTGGTTAAAATAAAGTAATACGCGTTGTTGCACAGTAGCACACGGTATTGCACAAATTATTGATTTTTACGTAAGAAGGCATTACACAATAATTGTTACAGTAATTATTGTTCAGTATTTTATTTTATTGATTCAATAATTGCTGCGTTGATATTTTATATTACTGTTATTTTAATAATTGTCACTACACAATATTTTCTATTATCGGAGCAATAATTCATATTATCTGAATAATATTATTAGATAATATTATTGGCAATGTCTATAAAGTTCTGTCTAAGGAGAGGTTTGGTCATCTAATTGCGCGCCAGTAAGGAAGAGATCCTTATTAGAAAGCCCTTTCTTTCCTGGGAACTGTCTGGTTGTCAGTAATGTGATTCTGTAATATTATTTGTGAATAATTAATTATTAATTTATATGATGATGAAAATATTAATTTTATATGGATATAGATGGAGAAAAATTTTAATGTGACAATTGTTGAAAATTAATATTTTATCTTTTTCTGATAAAATAATTTATTTAAATATATTATTTTAATAATATATTAATGGTGATATTTTTATAATTAATGTGGGATATATGAGTATATGAGGAGAAAGAGTATTTTTGTTGTATTAAATGATTAACACATGTTTTGTGTGTCGGTGGACCCATTTCTTGACTGAAATTTGATTATAGCTTGTAAAATCGTCCTTTTGTGGATTTCGGTCAATTTTTGTTTAGAATTTGAAAAAATATTCTTCTGTAAAATTGTAGAAAATTGAATTTCCTATATAAAGTTACGAGATTCTAATTTTCTGACAAAAGGGCTATTTATTATGAATTATTGAAGTTCTGAAGTTCCGAAATAATTGATTTTTGGAAGTTTTAATTATTATTTTAAAGAAAAACGTTTTTTGCAAATTAGTGGGCTCAACATGTGATAAGAATGGGTTGAATTCAGATCTTCTAAGGTGGGCTTGACAATTTTGTAAATATAATATTATTATATTCAATTTTCTGCATTGGTGTTCTAAGCAATTTCCTATAAATAGGGTGCTTAGGTTAGAATTGAAAATCACACCAGAAACTAAAATTTTCTCTCTATTTCTCTCTCTCTCTCTATATATATTATCGAGTGTATTCTTGCGAGTATTTTGATATCTTGAGTGTTGCTATACGGTGCAAGTTCGTTCAGCGTTATTCCAGTCAGAAGTACTGCTCTTTTGAGGTAAGGGATAGTAAGAGATGTTATTTTATTCGAAAATGATATTATTCTTTCAATATCATTATGCCGAAATATTGGTTGGAAATTTTTATCAAATTTAGAACTTTTTATGTCGGAGTTACTATTCATGAGTTACTATTCACGAGTTACTATTCATGAGTTACTATTCATAAGCTACTATTCATAAGTTACTATTCACAATTTACTATTCACGAGTTACTATTCACGACGGGTTACTATTCATGAGTTACTATTCACGAGTTACTATTCACGGGTACTATTCACTACAAAATTGGTTTCTTTTTCTAACTAAATTATAGTTGATTTATGAATATTACTCTGGAGATTAAAACTATGTATTGATTATATTGATTTTATTATCAAATATAACATTTTTATAACCCTGATGTTGAAATTCTTTTTCACTAGAGTGTAAAGATGGGTAGATTATTGGTATGATCATGACTAGGGTTCTCTTTGGCCAGTAGTGAAAAGTTGAATTGTGACTGGTATGATCATGACTATTGAATTTATAATTGAATATCTTTAGCTTAAGTACAAAGGTGAATTGATCAACATGGTTATAATTATGGTTTATATAAATTCTGAAATGATTATGTATTTCTTTGAGATATGAATATCTTTAGCCTGTAGTGCAAAGATGACCTGTTGTTGAATATCTTTGGCCTGTAGTGCAAAGATGACATGTTGTTAAATATCTTTGGCCTGTAGTGCAAAGATGAACTGTTGATGAATATCTTTGGCCCGTAGTGCAAAGATGAATTTATTAGTATGATTATGAACAGGAACTGTGATTTGGTATAACCATGATCTTTGATGTTTCAGGTAAAGACAGGTGATGAAAATTTTCTTCGTCCTGGATGCGAAGAGGAATTTAGAACCACAATTATGATTATGAGTGATTCATATGATTGTGGACCAGAATTATTGATTGATGTTACAGGGATAAAACATTGTTGGTAGATTTTTAATATGGAGAAGGTAATAGACTTTATGGTCTATTTGACTCTTCTAATAGATTGCTCGTTCCGCTGCAACTATGGTTAAAAAGTTTTATCATCTATCATATGTTCTAAATCTCTGATTTATTAATGATGAAGGCTATTGATAACTTATTTATCTTTAGTCATGATATTCTTTACTGGGCTAGTTGTGCTCACCCTTCTGTTTCACAATTCCTTTCACGTAATAAGAGTGTAGCTGGGTCGAGTGAGGGTAACAGGGAAATAGAACGATGGTCATCATTTAGTAGTTATATTTGGTGAATCATCTAGGGTGAAGCGAACCCAACGTTGGAAGGGTGTTTTACCACTATCATACAAGATGTCTAACGACACACAACCTCGTGTTATCATAAGACATGATTTTGCACATCCACTTATTGAGTATATCTACAAGCACTACCTATATGATCTTGGAGTTTGGTTGAAGTATAATTCTTAATTAGAGACGGTGGAGATAATGATATGTCAAGAGAAGACTCACCATTAGAAAGAATATGATAGTAATCTTCTCATTTTTCTCTGGGGTCTATTGGGTCAACCAAGGATAATTTTGTGGCCATGTGATATCTATCATAACCTAGAAGCATGGCCTCCCATGTACGAGGGTTTCTTTGAGCACTTCCCAAAGATTCTAATTTCTAAAACAGTTTTTGACTATACCTTTATGTAAGGTGTCATTGTGACGTGCTATCCAAGGTTGGGACATGGGTCACAGTTGGTATATATTTGTACCCAAACTCATAGCATATGTGTTGTTGTATTTTGCACGACAATTGTTGTAATAAAGTTGTAGTTGTTTTCTGTACCATGTATTTGGCGACTCAGAATAGGTTGGATGGAATGGACCTATTTTGGGGGCGTTACATTTGGTATCAGAGCTTAGGGATATGATCTCTGGCGGAGATCGGGGAATAGGACTAGGAGGGGAGAGACGAGTAAATCCTTCGCTAGTGTATCCTACCTAAGCTTATCTGTTGGTCGGTTATATTGTTGGGGTATTATGTGATATGTTAATTTGTTCAATTAACCCTTGTTTTTAAGTTGTATTCTAGAATGATATCTGAAATACAGGAGATGAGCAATGGAGAAATCATGATGACGGGGTGATAGAATATTAAATTTAAGCAAGGTATTTTCAACTTTTCGAAATACTAGGTACGTAAATTTCGAGGACGAAATTTCATAAGAAGGGGAGATTGTAAGACCCCGAATTTTATGAAATAAAAGCATTCAATTTTTCTATTTAGTAAATGGTTAAATTGATAAAAGTTTAAAGTTATGGGTGAAAAGTGCAAAATTTTCAAAATAAGCAAGTGGTTATAAAATATTCATTGTTGTCGGGAAATATTCGTTTGGTCGTGGAATATTCTTACTGTCGGGGAATATTCATACGACGACGCAGCCTTTTGTGGGCCCCATAACGAAAAGCGATTGGATGAAGAAAACGACAAGAGTAAATTGTTTATAAATAACGGCGTACTTGTTACCGTTAACACTGTTGGAATACCCGGTGGTTAAAATAAAGTAATACGCGTTGTTGCACAGTAGCACACGGTATTGCACAAATTATTGATTTTTACGTAAGAAGGCATTACACAATAATTGTTACAGTAATTATTGTTCAGTATTTTATTTTATTGATTCAATAATTGCTGCGTTGATATTTTATATTACTGTTATTTTAATAATTGTCACTACACAATATTTTCTATTATCGGAGCAATAATTCATATTATCTGAATAATATTATTAGATAATATTATTGGCAATGTCTATAAAGTTCTGTCTAAGGAGAGGTTTGGTCATCTAATTGCGCGCCAGTAAGGAAGAGATCCTTATTAGAAAGCCCTTTCTTTCCTGGGAACTGTCTGGTTGTCAGTAATGTGATTCTGTAATATTATTTGTGAATAATTAATTATTAATTTATATGATGATGAAAATATTGATTTTATATGGATATAGATGGAGAAAAATTTTAATGTGACAATTGTTGAAAATTAATATTTTATCTTTTTCTGATAAAATAATTTATTTAAATATATTATTTTAATAATATATTAATGGTGATATTTTTATAATTAATGTGGGATATATGAGTATATGAGGAGAAAGAGTATTTTTGTTGTATTAAATGATTAACACATGTTTTGTGTGTCGGTGGACCCATTTCTTGACTGAAATTTGATTATAGCTTGTAAAATCGTCCTTTTGTGGATTTCGGTCAATTTTTGTTTAGAATTTGAAAAAATATTCTTCTGTAAAATTGTAGAAAATTGAATTTCCTATATAAAGTTACGAGATTCTAATTTTCTGACAAAAGGGCTATTTATTATGAATTATTGAAGTTCTGAAGTTCCGAAATAATTGATTTTTGGAAGTTTTAATTATTATTTTAAAGAAAAACGTTTTTTTGCAAATTAGTGGGCTCAACATGTGATAAGAATGGGTTGAATTCAGATCTTCTAAGGTGGGCTTGACAATTTTATAAATATAATATTATTATATTCAATTTTCTGCTTTGGTGTTCTAAGCAATTTCCTATAAATAGGGTGCTTAGGTTAGAATTGAAAATCACACCAGAAACTAAAATTTTCTCTCTATTTCTCTCTCTCTCTATATATATATTATCGAGTGTATTCTTGCGAGTATTTTGATATCTTGAGTGTTGCTATACGGTGCAAGTTCGTTCAGCGTTATTCCAGTCAGAAGTACTGCTCTTTTGAGGTAAGGGATAGTAAGAGATGTTATTTTATTCGAAAATGATATTATTCTTTCAATATCATTATGCCGAAATATTGGTTGGAAATTTTTATCAAATTTAGAACTTTTTATGTCGGAGTTACTATTCATGAGTTACTATTCACGAGTTACTATTCATGAGTTACTATTCATAAGCTACTATTCATAAGTTACTATTCACAATTTACTATTCACGAGTTACTATTCACGACGGGTTACTATTCATGAGTTACTATTCACGAGTTACTATTCACGGGTACTATTCACTACAAAATTGGTTTCTTTTTCTAACTAAATTATAGTTGATTTATGAATATTACTCTGGAGATTAAAACTATGTATTGATTATATTGATTTTATTATCAAATATAACATTTTTATAACCCTGATGTTGAAATTCTTTTTCACTAGAGTGTAAAGATGGGTAGATTATTGGTATGATCATGACTAGGGTTCTCTTTGGCCAGTAGTGAAAAGTTGAATTGTGACTGGTATGATCATGACTATTGAATTTATAATTGAATATCTTTAGCTTAAGTGCAAAGGTGAATTGATCAACATGGTTATAATTATGGTTTATATAAATTCTGAAATGATTATGTATTTCTTTGAGATATGAATATCTTTAGCCTGTAGTGCAAAGATGACCTGTTGTTGAATATCTTTGGCCTGTAGTGCAAAGATGACATGTTGTTAAATATCTTTGGCCTGTAGTGCAAAGATGAACTGTTGATGAATATCTTTGGCCCGTAGTGCAAAGATGAATTTATTAGTATGATTATGAACAGGAACTGTGATTTGGTATAACCATGATCTTTGATGTTTCAGGTAAAGACAGGTGATGAAAATTTTCTTCGTCCTGGATGCGAAGAGGAATTTAGAACCACAATTATGATTATGAGTGATTCATATGATTGTGGACCAGAATTATTGATTGATGTTACAGGGATAAAACATTGTTGGTGGATTTTTAATATGGAGAAGGTAATAGACTTTATGGTCTATTTGACTCTTCTAATAGATTGCTCGTTCCGCTGCAACTATGGTTAAAAAGTTTTATCATCTATCATATGTTCTAAATCTCTGATTTATTAATGATGAAGGCTATTGATAACTTATTTATCTTTAGTCATGATATTCTTTACTGGGCTAGTTGTGCTCACCCTTCTGTTTCACAATTCCTTTCACGTAATAAGAGTGTAGCTGGGTCGAGTGAGGGTAACAGGGAAATAGAACGGTGGTCATCATTTAGTAGTTATATTTGGTGAATCATCTAGGGTGAAGCGAACCCAACGTTGGAAGGGTGTTTTACCACTATCATACAAGATGTCTAACGACACATAACCTCGTGTTATCATAAGACATGATTTTGCACATCCACTTATTGAGTATATCTACAAGCACTACCTATATGATCTTGGAGTTTGGTTGAAGTATAATTCTTAATTAGAGACGGTGGAGATAATGATATGTCAAGAGAAGACTCACCATTAGAAAGAATATGATAGTAATCTTCTCATTTTTCTCTGGGGTCTATTGGGTCAACCAAGGATAATTTTGTGGCCATGTGATATCTATCATAACCTAGAAGCATGGCCTCCCATGTACGAGGGTTTCCTTGAGCACTTCCCAAAGATTCTAATTTCTAAAACAGTTTTTGACTATACCTTTATGTAAGGTGTCATTGTGACGTGCTATCCAAGGTTGGGACATGGGTCACAGTTGGTATATATTTGTACCCAAACTCATAGCATATGTGTTGTTGTATTTTGCACGACAATTGTTGTAATAAAGTTGTAGTTGTTTTCTGTACCATGTATTTGGCGACTCAGAATAGGTTGGATGGAATGGACCTATTTTAGGGGCGTTACAACATTTCCTATTCGGTCAAGAATTTCAAATAGACTAACAAATCGTGGATTGAGCTTTCCTCTCTTCCCAAATCTTGTAACTCCTTTTCATGGTGCAATACGTAACAATACATGATCCCCAATACTAAATTCTACATCCTTTCAATGAAGATCTGCGTAACTCTTTTGTCAATCATGTGCCATTTGTATACATTATCGAATCGTTTGGATCTTCTCTATAGTTATGCGTACCAATTCTGGTCCCAACAACGTTGCTTCACCCACCTCGTCCCAGCATACTGGAGAACGACACTTTCGTCCATACAAGGCTTCAAATGGAGCCATATCTATACTTGTCTGATAACTGTTGTTGTAGGAGAATTCCACCAGTGGCAAGTACTTATCCCAACTTCTTTTGAAATCTAGAACACAGAGTCTTAATAGATCTTCAAGGGTTTGAATAGTCCTCTCTGATTGCCCGTCCGTTTGAGGATGGTATGCTGAACTGAATCGTAAATTCGTTCCCATAGCTTTCTGCTAACCCAAAATCGTGAAGTGAATCTTGGGTCACGATCCAAAACTATGGATACTGGCATGCCATGCAATCTCACAATCTCATTCACGTACATACTAGCTAGACGTTCAAGGGAATAAGTCTCACGTATAGGTAAGAAATGAGAAGACTTGGTTAATCTATCAACAATGACCCAAATCGCATCTATGCCTTGAGAAACCTTGGGAAGACCCGTAACAAAATCCATAGTAATGTGTTCCCACTTCTCATTCGGAATCTCAAGTGGTTGCAATGGACCCTTTGGTACTTGATGCTCCGCTTTTACACGTTGACAAGTTAAACACCTCGAGATAAACTCCGCGATCTCTCTTTTCATATTGCTCCACCAAAATATATGTCGAAGATCGTGATACATTTTGGTACTCCCAGGATGGATTGCAAATGGTGTGTTGTGTGCCTCCATCATGATTCTATGCTTCAAGTCAAAATCGTTAGGAACACAAAGTCTGGTGTTGACTCGAAGTATTCCTTCTTCATCGATTCTTACTTTTGGAATATCACCTTCTTGCATTTTCTTCTTTATACGCATCAGCTCCATGTTTGTAGCTTGAGCAGCTTTAACTTTATTGATTAAAGTCGGTTCTACTCGTATATTTGATATCATCATGTGGGTACTTGGAGCCTTCATCTCTATCTCTATCCTTTGCAAATCATACAAAATGGGCCTTTGTGTTAACAACATTGCACTCGTACCCGCATATGATCTTCTACTCAATGCGTCTGCTACTACGTTCGCTTTTCTAGGATGATATTGGATGGTATGATCGTAATCTTTCAACAGCTCAAGCCAACGTCGTTGTCGCATGTTGAGTTCCTTTTTGGGTGAAGAAATATTTAAGGCTTTTATGATCCGTATAGATCTCCACTTTCTCCCCATACAGGTAGTGTCTCCAAATCTTCAACGCGAAAACGACTGCTGCCAACTCCAAATCATGAGTAAGATAATTCCTCTCATATTCTTTAAGTTGTCGCGAGGCATAGGCTATGACTTTCTCGTGTTGCATGAGAACACATCCTAACCCTTTTTCTGAAGCATCTCTGTAGATAACAAATGCATCCGAACCAGATGGTATTGTCAGAACAGGTGTCGAAATGAGTCTCCTCTTGAGTTCTTGAAAACTCTTCTCATAATCCTCGCTCCAACCAAATTTTATATCCTTCCGAGTTAGCTAATTTAACGGAGTAGCGATTCTAGAAAATCCTTCCACGAATCTCCGATAATAACCAGCTAAGCCCAGAAAGCTACGTACTTCGGTCACCGACTTCGGTTGCTCCCAACTTTGTATGGCTTTAATCTTCGCCGGGTTGACAGATACTCCATGTTTTGACACCACGTGCCCCAGGAATGCTACTTCCTCAAGCCAGAACTCGTATTTCTTCAGTTTGGCATAAAGCTTGTTTTCACGAAGCCTTTGCAGTACTAGCTTCAAATGGCGCTCATGATCTTCACGGATTTTGGAAAAGATGAGGATGTCATCAATAAAGACAACAACGAACTGATCTAAATATTCTTTGAATACACGATTCATCATATCCATGAAGGCAGCAGGAGCATTAGTCAATCCAAAAGACATGACTAAGAATTCATAATGCCCGTACCGAGTTTTGAAAGCAATCTTTGGAATATCCACAGTTTTAATCTTCAGCTGATAATATCAAGAACGAAGATCGATCTTTGAAAAGAATTGTGCTCCTTGCAACTGATCGAACAGGTCATCAATACGAGGTAGCAGATACCTATTCTTGATGGTGACATGGTTCAATTCTCGATAGTCAATACAAAGTCGCATACTCCCGTCTTTCTTCTTTACGAATAAAATAGGAGCACCCCAAGGAGACGTACTAGGACGAATGAAATCGATGTCTAACAATTCCTATAATTGGACTTTTAACTCCTGAAGTTTAATAGGAGCCATTCGATATGGAGTTTTAGAAATGGGCTTTGTACCATGTTTAAGGTCAATAAAGAATTTAACTTCACGTTCTGGAGGTAGACCGGAAAGTTCTTCAGAAAATACGTCAGGAAATTCACTAACAACAGAAATATTATTCAAATCTGACGTGTTTTTGTTCAAGTCCATAACATGGGCTAAGAAAGCTTGACTTCCGTTTTTCAATAAACGAATGGCTTTATTGCTTGATATGACAGCGATTGATTTTAATGGTTTGGTTTCTTGAATTTGCATAATAGGTTAGTTAGGAATATAAAAACTAACAACCTTACGAAAATAATCAATTTTGGCATGATAAGTAGTTAACGAATCAATTCTTAAAATCACATCAAAAGCAAGTATCTTTAAACAGATAAGGTCAACAGGTAATGTGATTGTGTCAACTTGGATTAAGCAAGATTTATAAACTGTAGATGTAATGAAAGTTTCTCCTAACAGAGTCTCCACAGATAGGTCAAAGTCTAATATCTCTGGAGTCAAGTTTAAACGTTGAGCACAAGCTGGAGAGATAAAAGAATGGGTAGAATCGGTATCTAGTAAAGTATAAACTTCGCAAGAATTCAAGATTAGCTTGCCTGTGATCACCTCGTTCGGGTTTCTAGCGTTTTGGCCGGTCACGACAAATGCTCTTCTAGGAACCGCTGATTTCGACTTATCCGAGACAGCTTTTGGAGTCACCATCCCCGCTGAACTTGGTTTTTCTATAGAACACTCTCGAGCTATATGACCCTCCTTTCCATAGTTATAACATACTTTGAATTGTTGTGGGCAGTTTCGGCTGATATGTCCCTCTTTCCCGCATTTGTAACAAACGACCGGTGCTCGTTCTCCTCCCCTAGAAATAGTTGATATTTGTGCTGACGTTTTCACGTTATCATTGTTGTACCTTCTCTTTTAGAAATCTCCTCCCGATTCGCTCCTTCTATTATCACGGCCACGATTTCCACCAGAGTGGTTACCGCTTTTATCCGAATATTTTCCTCCCTGCTGGTTTTCATTGGTCCGATGATCGCTGGCACCGGTATTACCTTGGTTGTGTTCCCTCGGTTGAATATACTCATTATCTTGCTCTAATAATTGAGCCATGTTTACAACATCTGAATATAAAGAAAATTTATGAGAGATAAGATATTTCCGAATCTCAAGTTTTAAACCTCTTAGAAACATCCTTGTCATTCGTTCCTCATTCTCGACCAAATGAGGTGCAAACCTGGATAACTCTGTAAACTTCGCCTCGTACTAGGACACTGTCATGTTATTTTGTTCCAGTCTAATAAACTCTACCTCCTTTATATGACAAATACTTTCAGGAAAGTACTTGTCATTAAACAGTTTCTGAAACGTTTCCCAGGACATGTTGAGTGCGTCAGGCTGGGTACGCTTCACAGACTCCCACCAGTAGTCTGCCTCACCGCGGAACATAAAGGTGGCGAATGGTAATTTTGGTAATTTGCTTGACCCACGTTTCCGCAATGATCAGATCCGGCTTTCCCTGAAAGTCTGGTGGTCCCAACTCTTTGAACTGCTTGGCCGTGACAAACCACGCGTTGTTATCATTTCCACCCGTATTCTGCACACGAGTCTCCCTCGTCTGATTTTGCATGAATTGCAAAAAGCTCCTAAACATTCCATCATTCATCGTTTGCTCGTTGTTTACAGGAGGAATATTACCTTCCTGTTGCACGTTCTCCTGGTTTGTGACAAAAGGTTGTTCCACAATCTCATATACTCCATTGTTAACGTTCTTGGCTGCCATTCTCAAATATTGCCATAAAACAAAAGTTAATTAAACAAATTAACATATCACATAATATCCCTATATTATGACCAACCAACAAATAAGCTTAGGTATGACACACTAGCAAAGGATTTACTCGTCTTTCCCCTCCTAGTTCTATTCCCCGATCTTCTCCAGAGACCATATCCCTAAGCTCTGATACCAACTGTGACGCCCCCAAAATAGGTATACATTACCCATTCTGAGTTGCTAAATACATGATACAGAAACAAATACAACTTCATTAAAACATTTGTCGCGCAAAATACGACAACACAATACTGTAAGTTTAAATATAAATATTGTCTTCTAGACAATATCCACACTCAAATAAGTCCTCATTACAATTATTGAAACACTATTTTATAAAATAGTAAGGACTGCTAACACCACTGACTAGAAATATCACTCCACACCCCGACTAGTTCCCGCTATATTCTCGCCTCTTGAGAAAAATGGAACAAAAAGGAAAAGGGTGAGCTCAACTAGCCCAGTAAAGAATATTATGACTAAGATAATATACAACAACTTATCATTAGTCTTCAACAGGGAAAAATCTGATAAAATATAATAGACAACAAGTTTTAGATCAATAACTGTAGCGGAAACAACAAACCATTATAAGAGTCAAGTAGAGAATGAGTTCTACTATCTTCTAAGATTTAAAAGTTCATCATCATTATTTTATCCATGTAACAACAATTAATAACCATCTTTAATCAAATATTCATCTTTGCCAAAGATATTCATTTGTATCACCAGTCGGCCATTTTCATCTCAACACCTGTTCATCTTTGCACTACGTGCCAAAGATATTCATCAGTTAATCATTCATCTTTGCACTACAGGCCAAATATATTCAGTAATATCATCATTTAGGACTGAGGATGATAAAAAATATTTTAAAGAAAACGAACCCAGAGAGACAGAAGGACAAATATTAGGGATTCGTATTACAGTTTATCCAAGTGCAATAATACTCCATAACAACCAATTGTGAAGTAAAATTCAAAAATATAGATCAAAACATGGATACAATATTTCGACATAATGATATTGAAGAAAATAATATCATTTAAGAAGAAAATAACATCCCTTACCTCAAGATAACAGTACTTCTGTTCAGAATATCGGTATAAGGCTAAAGGAAACTTGCACTGATAAATAAAAATTCACAAAGTATCTAAATACTCACAAAATATGCTCGATAATATAGAGAAAGAAAGAGAGAAAACTTATGAATTCTGGTGTGATTTTCAATTCTAACTTAGCCCTCTATTTATAGGAAAATGTTAGCACGACGAAGCAGACTTGACCTGCAACCTGATGGCTTTACCTGCTACTATTCCCACCCACCACATTTGAATAAAAATTTTAGCACATTTCTCACCAACTAAAAGTGGGGCCCACTCAATTCTAGAATTTGCTACCAAAATCATTTATAAACCTAATTTCTGAATCAGTTACCTTTTAAAATTCATAACAAATTATACGTTCATTTTTAACGGTTCAAAATTTTTGGACATATACTCAACTTATATATGTATAACATATCCAAAAATCACAACGATCCAACGGTCAAATTAAAAATTATAACTCACGCAATATATCTCAAGAATAGTGATTTAATTATTAATACCTCCATTCCGACAAAAAACACCTCAACATTAATTCCTTCACATAAAATAAATATATCCATCAATTATATCCACATATAAAAAATGTTTTC
The DNA here is from genome assembly GCA_016801055.1 of Panax notoginseng. Classification (NCBI taxonomy): domain Eukaryota; kingdom Viridiplantae; phylum Streptophyta; class Magnoliopsida; order Apiales; family Araliaceae; genus Panax; species Panax notoginseng. The sequence goes on along the minus strand of CM029013.1, from coordinate 227,772,875 downwards.
TTATCATATAAATCAATAATTAATTATTCACAAATAATATTACAGAATCACAATTATGACAACCAGGCCGTTCCCAGGAAAGAGGGGGCTTTCAAATAAGGATTTCTCCTTACTGGCTCGCAATTAGATGACCAAACCTCTCTTTAGAAAGAACTTTCTAGACATTACCAATAATGCTATCTAATAATATTATTCGTATAATATGAATTATTGATCTGATAATGGAAAATACTGTGCACCAACAATTATTGAAACAATAATAATATAAAATATCAACGCAGTAATTATTGAATCAATAAAATAACATATTGAATAGTAACTATTGTAACAATTATTGAGTAGTGCCTTCTTACGTAAGAATCAATAATTGGTGAAATACCGTGTGCTACTGTGTTTTAACCACCGGGTATTCAACAGTTTTAACGGTAACAACTACGCCGTTATTTATAAATAACTTATACTTGTCGTTTTCTTCATCCAATCACTTTCCGTTATGGGGCCCACACAAGGCTGCGCCGTCGTACGAATATTCTCCGACAGCAAGAATATTCCACGACCAAACGAATATTCACCGACAAAAATGAATATTTTATAACCACTTGCTTATTTTGCAAAATTTGCACATTTCACCCATAACCAAAGCATTATATCAAATTAACACCTTATTATTCACAATAATATTTAGAGAAAATTTGATTTTATTCATTAATAAGTTGGGGTCTTACACCTACTCTTCAATTCACCAAAAGCAATATCCACTATAACAAGAAAATAATCAGTTCTAAATGATTCTTCAGTTGATTGTTGTTCCCTATCATTATTGGAAAACTCATCAAAATGCCTTTTTCTAGAAATTTAACGCTTTTTTGGAAATACAGGCTCAATTCCCATATCAAGGGAAATTTCTTTAGCATCAATCATGGTAGAAACAAACCCATTTATTCTATAGTTTTCAAAAAATAAAACAAGTCATTCTAATTGTCGTACAGTAGCATCAAGACGCATGCCTTCAGAATGTAACTTTTTACTAACTAAGTTAATCTTATGCTAAATGTCATGCCAAATAACCAAACTTGATATAAATTCAAAACTTGAAAGCTCTCCTAATGCTAAACTTTGAGCATCCCTACTCAATTTGGCATCGTCACTAATTTCTGTTAATTTAAATAAAGCTTCTCTGATTTGGGAAGCTTGAGATTTTATTGCTTTGACACTTTCAATATGACTTTCCCAACGTGTAGTTGACAATGATTTCAAAGTCAAACCATCTATGTAATCAAGTAACACATTCCATCGCTTTGTTGAATTAGAGAATATCGTATATATGCATTGACATGCTCCAAAAAAAGATTTTGCTTTAACACATGACTTGGCCATATTACAAACTATTAAGCTAAGACAATGAGAACCACATGGCATGTAAAATGCTCTAGGATTTATAACAAGTAATCTTTTTTGTACACCTAGATTTTTCCCTTTCAAATTAGAGCCATTATCATAACCTTGTCCCCTCACATCATCAATATTAAGTGTAAGGGACTCCATTACATTTTGTAATTAGTTTAAAATTCCTAATCCAGATGTATCTTCCACATTCAGAAACTCTAAAAAGTACTCTTCTATATTTATTGGAGTACTTGAAACATCTACACACTCAATATTAAAGTCATTTGTTCTTTATGACTTGCATCAGGAGTACAATCAAGAGTGACTGAAAAATATTTAGCTGTTTTTATTTTTTCAATGATTGCATGTTTAACATTTGATGCTAAAATAGCTATCAACTCATTTTGAATTTTATGGCTAAGATAATGATAATGAATGTTCTTATCTTTAATGAGTCGAAAATGGTGTTGCATTATTGGATCAAACTCTGCAATCATTTCAAGTAGGACTAAAAAGTTACCATTTCCATCTTCATAAATTTTTTCATTTGTTCCACGAAAAGCCAAATTATGTATAGCAAGACATTTCATAACAGCGATGATTCTGATAATAACATTTTTCCAGTGAAGTGTATCTTTCTTGATTAGCTCTTGTAATTCTGTATCAATTATTTAATTTGTTTTCAATCTGATTTGCAATTCAACACAAGACCTCAAGTTAGTGAGGTGTTCAATACTGCTTTCATGTTGTATAAGCTTCTCACCAAGATGTTTCCAATCTCTAATTCTTTCACTAGTTAACTGACTTCTAGAATTCATTATTTTAAACAACTTACAACAGAAACAAAACACTTTATCCAACTCCTTTGAGTACACTAGCCATTTTTGATCCTTAGTTTCCCCATTTGGTAACGTACGAAGATAATAATTTAAAGAAAAATGTCTATTGTGTTCGTCCATAGGGAATTTGAGATTATTTTCCCTTAGGGGACCTTTTTCTACAAGTAAATCTCTCATTTTTGCATCAAGATTATCCCAAACTCGTGGATCATAAATGTTCAAATCAAATCTTGTTTCGGGACATTCATTTTCATGGCAAGGTTCATCAATATTTTCATTTTCATCAAGGAAAGGTTCATCACTATTTTCATTTTCATCTAGATTACCAATTTCTTCATTCACATCATTCTCATTTTCTACTAATTCTTCCAATTGAATTGGTTGTTCATATTCATTTGGTAAATCTTCATCTAAATTTTCAAGTGAAGCATTGGTTTGTTTAACAAAATATTTATTCAAAGATCCTCTTAAACTTTGAGCAATTTCTTCTTCTTTTTTCTTTCTTTGTCTCTTGAGATTTCCGGAAAGTTGTTTCTTACGATGTATTTTTTAATTTTTATAATAAACACAACACAATAAAAAAAATAAAACTAATTAACAAAGAACAATAAAAACTGGATTTTAAGTATATTTTCTTCCACTTGAAACTTCCAATTATAAAGAACAAGAATCCCAGTCAAGTTTTCTGTTGAATCAAATAATAAATAAGAAAAAGTTAACATAGATATGTTATATGTATTACAATTTACAAAATAGGAGAAAATAAATAAAAATAAAAACCAATTGAAACCCTCACTTTTTCAATTCTTTCATTACCACTAACATTTCCTAATTCCAATTTACTTACATTCAACCAAAAATGAATCATGAATAACCTATGGGCTGTGGGTATGGCTCACTATCTTCAGACTAACACCATGAAGCATAAAAATAATGCAGTTAATTTACTAAAAGAAGACCTCGTTTCAAATTAATCACCCTAATTTATAAATGATACATTCCCCAAATTCTAATTTGACGATCATAAATATATACACCATATTTTATTCTCAATTCTACAATAAAAAAATCCAAAACCCACATAATATTAACACACAAATACACAATCTACAAGTCACTATCTTCAGACTAACACCATGAAACATAAAAATAATGCAGATAATTTACTAAAAGAAGACCTTTGTTTCAAATTAATCACCCTAAATTATAAATGATACATTCCCCAAATTCTAATTTGACAATCATAAATATATACACCATATTTCATTCTCAATTCTACAATAAAAAAAACCCAAAACCCACTCGTATAGAACACTCTCTTTCTCTCTTCAAAGTTCAAACACTCTGCTTTTTCAATCTCACTCATGGAAAAGGAGCCCATGAATTCTTATCCCCCCTCCCTAACAAACAAACTCAAACAAACCCTTTGCCTATCATGCTATTTCCGTTCCAACCGCTGCCAAAACCTAGGTCCTAGAACCACCGGTCTCATCCACGTGGTGGTTAAAAACTAATATTAACACACAAATAGTCAAATACATAATCTACAAAACATACCTCATAGAGCACAACAAGAAGCAGAATCAGATTTGAAAGCCACTTAGAACCTGTTAACTTGACGGTACCAGAGATCTATTTGATGGGTATTGGGTTGCAAGATAATTTTTGGTGTTGTCGACGACTTCTAGGCGGTGGAAATTGAAGCTGAAACCTTTAGTGTTCCGTGTTTGACTGTTCGGTTTTGAGGAGAAGCCGAGAAGATTAATTGCTATGTGGGCTATGGGTATAAGCTTATAAATTAAAAAATTTTGGGCCCCCTTCAGCTTTGGGCCCAGGGCAGTAGCCCTAGTAGCCCTGGGCCAAGGCCGACTTTGCTTACATTCCTCAAACCATTAGTCAAGCCAACACAGTCTGTTTACAATTTTTAAATGAAAGAATATGAGTAGAACTGAATTCTAAATAATTTCCAACAAGAACAAAATAATCACAAGGACGAATATATTCGCTAGAAACTTTTCTTTGAGTATATCAGTTGTAAAGGATGAGAGAGTTGTTGTTTAGCAACTTAGCAGTCGTGAATATATAAAGTGAAAAACGACGACTAATAAAATAAATGTTGGAATAGTTTCTATAAATCAAATCCTAATTAATATTTGAGATTTGAAGTTCGACAACCTGAAGAATTCTTTGACTGGAAATTAACATTAATCCTTAATTTTTAAGTCATTAAGTATTGATTCATTCATAGTTATCTCTGGCTAAACAAATTAGTCGTTTACCTTTACAAAACTTCATTTTACAGCTAAAACAGAGGGACCCGAGAGGTCAGACATGAAGGACAAAAGAAAAGGCAAAGCAAGTGAGGAAGATAAATAATAATGTATTAATTAGTAAATAATTAATAGTATAATATTTTGGAACTAATGTAATAGTTCATATAATGTAATTAAGACCTGAGATTGTAAGACTAAATTATGTAATTAATAAGATGTACATGTGTAACTTAGCTTATACTAGTAGCTAGTTATTATGAATGTGGAAAAATAATGAGCAAAAAGTCTATTGTAGCGAGTGCACATATTTGGGAGCGTCACAAATAATATTTTTATCACAATAATACTAGGCTTTTCTACTATTATAGCATAATTGACCAATCATGATCAATATACACATACAGTACATATTTATAGCACTGAATTATAATTAATATTATATTAATATTCTTTTTCCTTATTTAAAATCCAGAATTAGGGTTTTGAATCCATATCCGACATAACTTTCATATATGCAATTATTAATTAAGTTAAAATAATTAACTTAATTAATCTGAAATAAATTTATATAATAAAATAGTTATTATAATAATTCTAATAATCATTCATATATTATTTAAATAATATATAATCATATTTTCATAGAAAATAAATAATAAAAATATTTTTATTACCAAATTAATTTATTATAAGAGTATAATTTATAATGATCAATAATTCTAAAAAATATATTTGAAATTAATCATGTAATAAATAAGTTTTTATTTATCACATACATGCATACACTTTATGTAAGACCCCGAATTTTATGAAATAAAAGTATTCAATTTTTCTATTTAGTAAATTGTTAAATTGATAAAAGTTTAAAGTTAAGGGTGATATATATAAATTTATCATAATAAGCAAGTGGTTATAAAATACTCATTGTTGTCGGGAAATATTTATTTGGTCGTGAAATATTCTTGATGTCGGAGAATATTCGTACGACAGCGCAACCATTTGTGGGCCCCGTAACGAAAAATTATCGGATGAAGAAAATGACAAGAATGAGTTTTCTAAAAATAACGGCGTAGCTTTTACAGTTAACACTGTTGGAATACCCGGTGGTTAAAACACAGTAATACGCGATGTTGCACAGTAGTACACGGTATTGCACCAATTATTGATTCTTACGTAAGAAGTCACTACTCAATAATTATTACAGTAATTACTGTTTAATATTTTATTTTATTGATTCAATAATTGTTGCATTGATATTTTATATTGTTGATTCAATAATTGTCACTGCATAGTATTTCCCATTATCAAATCAATAATTAATAATATTTGAATAATATTATTAGACAGTATTATTGGCAATGTCTAAGGAAGTTCTGTCTAGAAAAGTGGTTAGGTCATCTAATTGTGCGCCAATAAGGAGAAATCCTTATCGGAAAGCCTCCTCTTTCCTGGGAACAACCTGGTTGTCATTATTGTGATTCTGTAATATTATTTGTGAATAAATAATTATTGATAAAAATGATAAGGAAACACTTATTTTATATGGATATAAATGAATGAATTAATGCTGAAGTTTTTTATTAGTACTGAATGGAGGAATTTTTAGAAAGGCGACAATTATTGAAAATTGATATTTTATCTATATTATTATATTACATTATAAATGTATAATGTGATAATATAATAATATAATAACGACGATATTTTTACAATGAATGTGCGATATATGAGTAAATGAAGAGGAAGAGTATTTTTGTTACAATAAATGCTAAACACATGTTAAACATGTTGATGGGCCCTATTTTTGACTAAAATTTGATTATAGCCTGAAAAATCATCCGTATGTGAATTTCGGTCATTTTCTGTTTAGAATTTGGAAAAACTTTCTTCTGCAAAGTTGTAGAGAATTAAATTTCCTATGAGATAGACATGAGATTTGAATTTTTCTGTTAAAAGGGCTATTTATTATGAATTATTAAATTTCTGAAATATTGAGCCTGAATTGATTTTGTTACAAAAAATGTTTAACACATGTTTTTCTTGTTGGTGGGCCCCACTTGCATGTGTAAAATTCTTAATTCAGATTTCAAAGTGTGCGTATGATTTTTTTATAAATAATATTTTTTTTATTAAATTTTCTGTTTTGGTGTTCTAAGCATTTTCCTATAAATAGGGTGCTTAGGTTAAATTTAAAAATACAACAGAAATTGAAGTTTTCTCTCTCTATATTATCGAGCGTATTTTTGTGAGTATTTAGATATCTTGAGTGTTGCTATACGGTGCAAGTTTTTTTCAGTATTATATTCGATATTCCAGTCAGAAGTGTTATTCTTTTGAGATTAGGGATGTTATTTTTTTCGTAAATGATATTATTTCTTTCAATATCATTATACCAAAATATTGGTAAGAATTTTATTATAAAAATTTTATCTTTTCATGTCGAGATTACTATTCACGTATACGGCACTATTCACGTATACAGCATTATTCACGAATACGGTACTATTCACGAAGTATGATTTTTCTTGTGAAATTTTTGCCTTTTCGTGTCGGGGTTACTATTCACGTATACGGCACTATTCACGTATACAACACTATTCACAAATACGGCACTATTAATAGAAAAAATGAAATTTTCTCTTCTTTGTCCAAGATGTCTATTATGGTTATTATCTTTGATTGTATCCATGTTTTGATCTTCATTCTTGAATTTTGCTCCACAATTGATTATTATAGAGTATTTTTGAACTTGAATAAACTAAAGTATGAATCCCTAATCTTTGTCCTTTTATCTCACTAGATTCGTTTTCTTTAAAATATTTTCATTATTCTCAGTCCTAAATGGTGATATAACTGAATATCTTTGGTCTGTAGTGCAAAGATGAACGATTACATGATGAATATCTTTGGCCCGTAGTGCAAAGATGAACAGATGTTGAGATGAACATGACCAACTGGTGATATAAATGAATATCTTTGGCTTGTAGTGCAAAGATGAATATTCGATTCAAGATTTATATTGATTGATGTTACAAGGATAAACTATTGATGATGGACTTTTAAATCTTAGAAGATAGTAGAATTCATTCTCTACTTGACTCTTCTAATGGATTGTTATTTTCGCTGCAGTTGTTGATCTAAAACTTGTTGTCTATTATATTCTATCAGATTTTTCCCTGTTGAAGATTAATGATAATTTGTTATATATTAACTTTTAGCCATAATATTCTTTACTTGGCTAGTTGAGCTCACCCTTTTCCTTTTTGTTCCATTTTTCTTCTCAGGAGTCGAGAATATAGCAGGAACTAGTCGGGGTGTGGAGTGATGTGTCCAGATAGTTGTTTTAGCAATCCTCACTATTTTATAAAATAGTGTGATAATAATTATAATGAGGACTCCTTTTGAGTTTGAATACTGTCTATTAGACAATATTTATATTTAAACTCACTATATATGTGTTGTCGTATTGGGCACGATAATTGTATTAATAAAGTTGTATTTGTGAGACCCCGAATTTTATGAAATGAAAGTATTCAATTTTCTTATAATTATTCTATTTAGTAAATGGTTAAATTAAAAAAAGGTTAAAGTTAAGGGTGATATATGAATTTTTTTTAAAAGTAAGCAAGTTATCATAAAATAATCGGTGATAAAAGTACAGTAATACGCATTGTTTCATAGTAGCACGCAGTATTGATTATTGATGCTTACGTGAGAAATCACTCAGTTATACTCAATTATTGCTACAGTAATTGCTGCATCATATCTCTCATATTATTGATTCAATTATTGTCATAGTATCATCTGCATAATATGTTATATTATTAAATCAATAATTGAGATGACAAAGTTATTTATATTATTATTTGCAATATTGACAATGTCTAGAAGTTCAGTCAAGGAGAGGTTAGATAATCTAATTGCGCGCCAATAGGGAGAAATTCATATCGGAAAGCCCCCTCTTTCTTAGGAACGACCTGGTTGTTAAATATTGTGAGTTATAATATTAATGATGAATGAGTTCGTGTTGATTAAAGATAAAATTGATAGTTCCATTGTGTTGGAATTATTAGTGTTAGTGGAAATCAACATTTATTTCGATAATAATTGATGTCTGGAAGTTATTGAGTAATTAACCGGATAAATGGGCAATTAATTGTTATTAATTCACATGTTTATAACTATGTGTTCACATGTGTGTACTATTGATTCACATGATTTACTATTAGGGGAGTTGGTGCAAGATTGATAATACTTTGCATGACTAAATTAGAAATAGAGGTATAGTTGAAGGTACTATACTATAATTAATTTTTTCATATGTTTAGAACTATTGAGTCACATGATTTACTATTAATTCACATGATTTACTATTAGGGGAGGTGGTGCAAGTTTGATAATACTTGCAGGACTAAATTAAAAATGAAGAAAAAAGAGGAAGGTATTATACTGTAATATTTTGAGCCCCAAAATGTGCAATTATTGAAACTATATTTTCTTATAAATAGAAGCTCATTCCTTCATTATTTTTCACCAATTCACTAAAGCTATAGAGAATTTATTATAGAGAGAAATTATAGACAGAAAGAAGAAGAGAAGTCTACTACTTCTCTATTTCAGTATCGAGTTTCTTCTAAGGTAAGGGGTATTATTCCTTCGTATTCATGAAGAGAGTTATTCTCTTTCAATACTCGTAAGGGTTGTTATTCCATTCTTTATTATTTTATTGAAATAACCTGTCTATGCGAAGTACCGCATACATGGTGAAATTCTTCTGTTATTCCATTCTTTATTATTCTGTTGGAATAACTTGTCTGTGCGGTCAATCGCATGCCTGGTGAATTCTGTTGTTATTCTATTATTTATTATTCTGTTAGAATATCCTGTCTGTGCGGATTACGCATGACCTGGTTCCATTCTTTATTATTCTGTTGGAATAACCTGTCTGTGCGGTCTATCGCATGCCTGGTGAATTCTTTTGTTGTTCCATTCTTTATTATTTTGTTGGAATAACCTGTCTATGTGGATTACCGCATGCATGGTGAATGATCCTTCGTATTCATTCTTTATTAAATTGTGGAAATGATCTGTCTATGTGGATTACCGCATGGTGGATGAAAATCCATTTGCAGTTTCGTATATTCTATTATACTCGTATGAGATATCATTTCTTTTATACTCGTCATGGAATATCATTTTCTTTGGTATTTTTCTTTTACGAGTTACTATTCATGGGTTACTATTCACCTGATTACTATTCACTCTAGTATTATTCAATCGGGTATTCGGGACACTTTTCGTGCCGAAGTACTATTCACAAGTTACTATTCACAGATTACTATTCACCCGATTACTATTCACTCTAGTATCATTCACTCGGGTATTCGGAACACTTTTCGTGTTGGGATACTATTCACGGGGTACTATTTTCAAAGTACTATTCATGGGGTACTATTCACCCAAAAAATATATTCTTTTCTGTCCAAATTATTTTTGGTACATGAATATTATTCTTAAATTTTACTCCACAAAGCAGTATCATGTTGACAATTTGGACGTTATTAATTTCTGGATAAATTAAATTATATATCTTTAAAATTTATCATTGAACTTGTTTTATTGAATTATTATGCCATTGTCATCATCCTCATACTTATATTGTGATGAAATTCATCTTTGGCTTACGTGCAGAGATGGACTTGGTATGATTATGACTAGGGATTATTCGGTATAATCATGACCTTAATGTAACGAATGATGTGGTAAAAGTCCTCATTGGCCTGTAGTTCATTGATGGACAGTTGTTGGTATGATTATGACCAGGAATTATTCGGTATAATCATGACCATTGATGATTACATGAATATCCTTGGTCGTGATGCAGGGATGATTCGATTTTATTTGTTAAGTTGAGTCTCAGCGATAAAGTTGGTGAAAAACTTTCTAAATCATAGAAGATAGTAGATTTTATGCTCTACTTGACCTTCTAATGGATTGCTTATTCCGCTGCAATTATTGATCTAAAACATGTTGTCTATTGTATTCTATCAGTTGTTATACTGTTAAAGGCTAAGGATACTTTATTCTGCATTATTTTAGTCATAATATTTTTTACTGGGCTAGTTGAACTCACCCTTTCTTTCATTGTTCTCTTCAGGAAATGAGAATATAGCTGGGACGAGTCGGGAAATGGAGTGATGGTCCAGGATAAATGGCTTTAGTAGTCCTCACTATTCTACGGAATAATGTGATAATAATTGTAATGAGGACACCATTGAGTGTGGATATTGTCTAGATGACAATATTCTTGTTTAAACTCTCAGCTATGTTTTGTCGTATTTTACACGGCTGTTGTATAAGTAAGTTGTATTTAAATTTATATACCATGTATCTGGCGACTCAAGATGGGTGATGTATACCTGTTTTGGGGGCGTCACAATTGGTATCAAAGCTTAGGGATATGATCCCTGGCTGAGATGTGAGACTAGAACTAGGAGGGGAGAGACGGGTAATTCCTTCGCTAGTTTGACCTACCTAAGTTATTTGTTATTTAATTGGTCAGTCATAGTATAGGGATAATATGTGACATGTCAATTAACCCTTATTTTGAAACTATATTGTAGAATGATATCTGAAATATAGGAGATGAGAAATGGGGAAATCATGATAGAGAGGAAATAATCGAGAAGGTACAATTCGAAAAGAAAGCAAGGTATTTTCATCTCTTTGAACTACCAGGTACGTAAATTTCGAGGGCAAAATTTTATAAGGAGGGGAGATTGTGAGACCCCGAATTTTATGAAATAAAAGTATTCAATTTTCTTATAATTATTCTATATAGTAAATGGTTAAATTGATAAAAGGTTAAAGTTAAGGGTGATATGTGAATTTTTTTTTTAAAGTAAGCAAGTTATCATAAAATAATCGGTGATAAAAGTACAGTAATATGTGTGGTTGCATAGTAGCACACGGTATTGATTATTGATGCTTACGTGAGAAATCACTCATTTATACTCAATTATTGCTACAGTAATTGCTGCATCATATCTCTCATATTATTGATTCAATTATTGTCACAGTATCATCTGCATAATATGTTATATTATTAAATCAATAATTGAGACGACAAAGTTATTCATATTATTATTTACAATATTGACGATGTCTAGAAGTTTAGTCAAGGAGAGGTTAGATAATCTAATTGCGCGCCAATAGGGAGAAATCCTTATCGGAAAGCCCCCTCTTTCTTGGGAACGATCTGGTTGTTAAATATTGTGAGTTATAATATTAATGATGAATGAGTTCGTGTTGATTAAAGATGAAATTGATAGTTCTATTGTGTTAGAATTATTAGTGTTAGTGAAAATCGACATTTATTTCGATAATAATTGATGTCTGGAAGTTATCGGGTAATTAACCGGATAAATGAGCAATTAATTTCTATTAATTCACATGCTTATAACTATGTGTTCACATGTGTGTACTATTGATTCACATGATTTACTATTAGGGGAGTTGGTGCAAGATTGATAATACTTGCATGACTAAATTAGAAATGGAGGTATAGTTGAAGTTATTATACTAAAATTAATTTTTTCACATGTTTAGAGCTATTGAGTCACATGATTTACTATTGATTCACATGATTTACTATTAGGGGAGGTGGTGCAAGTTTGATAATACTTGCAGGACTAAATTAAATATGAAGAAAAAAGAGGAAGATATTATACTGTAATATTTCGAGCCCCAAAACATGCAATTATTGAAACTATATTTTCCTATAAATAGAAGCTCATTCCTTCGTTATTTTTCACCAATTCACTAAAGCTATAGAGCATTTATTATAGAGAGAAATTATAGAGAGGAAGAAGAAGAGAAGTCTGCTAACTCTCTATTCCAGTATCGAGTTTCTTCTAAGGTAAGGGGTATTATTCCTTTCTATTCATGAAGAGAGTTATTTTCTTTCAATACTCGTAAGGGTTGTTATTCCATTCTTTATTATTTTGTTGGAATAACCTGTCTATGCGAAGTATCGCATACATGGTGAAATTCTTCTGTTATTTCATTCTTTATTATTCTGTTGGAATAACCTGTCTGTGCGGTCAATCGCATGCCTGGTGAATTCTGTTGTTATTCTATTATTTATTATTCTGTTGGAATATCCTGTCTGTGCGGATTACGCATGACCTGGTTCCATTCTTTATTATTCTGTTGGAATAACCTGTCTATACGGTCTATTGCATGCCTGATGAATTCTTCTATTATTCCATTCTTTATTATTCTGTTGGAATAACTTGTCTATGTGGATTACCACATGCATGGTGAATGATCCTTCGTATTCATTTTTTCTTAAATTGTGAAAATAATCTGTCTATGTGGATTACCGCATGGCGGATGAAAATCCATTTGCAGTTTCATATATTCTATTATACTCGTATGAGATATCATTTCTTTTGTACTCGTCATGGAATATCATTTTCTTTGGTATTTTTCTTTTATGAGTTACTATTTATGGGTTTCTATTCACCCGATTACTATTCACTCTAGTGTTATTTACTCGGGTATTCGGGGCACTTTTCGTGCCGAAGTACTATTCACGAGTTACTATTCACGGGTTACTATTCACCCGATTACTTTTCACCCTAGTATCATTCACTCAGGTATTCGGAACACTTTTCGTGTCGGGGTACTATTCACGGGGTACTATTCCCGAAGTACTATTCACGGGGTACTATTCACCCGAAAAATATATTCTTTTCTGCCCAAATTATTTTTGGTACATGAATATTATTCTTAAATTTTACTCCACAAAGCAGTATCATGTTGACAATTTGTACGTTATTGATTTCTGGATAAATTAAATTATAAATCTTTAAAATTTATCTTTGAACATGTTTTATTGAATTATTATATAATTGTCATCATCCTCATGCTTATATTATGATGAAAGTCATCTTTGGCTTACGTGCAGAGATGGACTTGGTATGATTATGACCAGGGATTATTCGGTATAATAATGACCGTAATGTGACGAATGATGTGGTAAAAGTCCTCATTGGCCTGTAGTTCATTGATGGACAGTTGTTGGTATGATTATGACCAGGGATTATTCAGTATAATCATGACCATTGATGATTACATGAATATCCTTGGCCGTGATGCAGGGATTGTGACGCCCCCAAAATAGGTATACATCACCCATTCTGAGTCGCCAAATACATGGTACAGAAACAAATACAACTTCAATAATATAATTGTCGTACAGAATACGACAACACATATACTGTGAGTTTGAATACAAATATTGTCTACTAAAGAGTATACAAACTCAAAAGGAGTCCTCATTATAATTATCACACTATTTCACAGAATAGTGAGGACTACTAATGCAACCATCTGGACCGTCAATCCATTCCCCGATTAGTCCCAGCTATATTCTCATTTCCTGAAGAGAACAGTGAAAGAAAGGGTGAGCTCAACTAGCCCAGTAAGAAATATTATGACTAAGATAATGTACAATAAATTATCATTAGTCTTCAACAGGGAAAAATCTGATAAAATATAATAGACAACAAGTTTTAGATCAACAACTGCAGCGGAGAAAGCAATCCATTTGAAGAGTCAAGTAGAGCATAAAACCTACTATCTTCTATGATTTAAAAGATTTATCATCAATTTTATTGCTGAGATTCAGCTTAATAAATAATCCACATCATTGAATCATCCCTGCACTACGGGCCAAAGATGATCGTGTTTTCATCGACGGTCATGATCATGCCATAAAATAATTCATCTTTGCACCCTTGGCCGAAGAAAATTCATGGCCATAATCATACCAAAAATTATCCATCAATGCACTACGGGCCAATGAGGACTTTTACCACATCATTACAGTCATAATCATACCAAGTTCATCTATGCACAACAGGCCACAGATGACTTTCAACAGAATATAAACACGAGGATGATGACAATGATATAATAATTCAATTAAACAAGTTCAAGGATAAATTTTAAATATTAATAATTTAATTTATCCAGAAATCAATAACGTTCAAATTGTCAACATGATACTACTTTGTGGAGTAAAATTCAAGAATAATACTCAGTTGGTCATGCTCATCTCAACACCCACTACGGGCCAAAGATATTCATCAGGTAATCATTAAGATATTCATCAAGTATCACCATTAATCACTGAGGATGATGAAAAATATTTTTAGAGAACAAATCCTGTACGATAAAAGGACAAAGTTTAGAGATTCGTACTTTAGATAATTCAAGTTTAAAAATACTCCATAATAAAACATAATGGAGAAAAATTCAAGAATGACGATCAAAACATGGATACAATCAAAAATAGTAACCATAATAGACATCTGGGACAAAGAAGAGAAAATTTCATTTTTCGGTGAACAGTGTCGTATTCGTGAATAGTGCCGTATACGTGAATAGTGCCGTATATGTGAATAGTAATCCCGACATAAAAAGTTCCAAATTTTATAAAAAGTTCAGACCAATATTTTGGCATAATGATATTGAAAGAAATAATATCATTTACAAAAAATAACATCCCTTACCTCAGAATAACCGTACTTCTAACTGAATTTCGGATATGGTGCTGACAAAAATTTGCACTGAATAGCAACCCTCAAAGTATCAAAATACTCACAAAATACGCTCGAGAATATAGAGAGAGAAAGAGAGAAAACTTATGAATTCTGGTGTGATTTTCAATTCTAACTTAGCCCTCTATTTATAGGAAAATGTTAGCACGTCGAAGCAGACTTGACCTGCAACCTGATGGCTTTACCTGCTACTATTCCCACCCACCACATTTGAATAAAAATTTCAGCACATTTCTCACCAACCAAAAGTGGGGCCCACTCAATTCTAAAATTTGCTACCAAAATCTTTTATAAACCTAATTTCCGAATCAGTTACCTTTTAAAATTCATAACAAATTATACGTTCATTTTTAACGGTTCAAAATTTGTGGACATATACTCAACTTATATATGTATAACATATCCAAAAATCACAACGATCCAACGGTCGGATTAAAAATTATAACTCACGCAATATATCTAAAAAATACTGATTTGATTTTTAATACCTCCATTCCGACAGAAATACTGATAAAACACCTCAACATTAATTCCTTCAATAATAACCACATAAATAAATCCATCATTTATATCCACATCAAATAAATATTTTCTTATCATATAAATCAATAATTAATTATTCACAAATAATATTACAGAATCACAATTATGACAACCAGGTCGTTCCCATGAAAGAGGGAGCTTTCCAATAAGGATTTTTCCTTACTGGCGCGCAATTAAGTGACCAAACCTCTCCTTAGACAGAACTTTCTAGACATTGTCAATAATGCAATCTAATAACATTATTCAAATAATATGAATTATTGATCTGATAATGGGAAATACTGTGCAGTAATAATTATTGAACAACAATAATATAAAATTTCAACGTAGCAATTATTGAATCAATAAAATAAAATATTGAATAGTAATTACTGTAATAATTATTGAGTAGTGCCTTCTTACGTAAGGATCAATAATTCAAAAATACTGTGCAAAACTATGTGCTACTGTGCAACCACGCGTATTACTGTATTTTAACCACAGGGTATTCCAACAGTGTTAACGGTAACAACTACGCCATTATTTATAAAAACTCAATTTTGCCGCTTTCTTCATCCGACCATTTTCCGTTATGGGGCCTACAAATAGCTGCGCCGTCATATGAATATTTCCCGACAGAAAGAATATTCCACGACCAAACGAATATTCCCCGACAACAATGAGTATTTTATAACCACTTGTTTATTTTGTAAAATTTGCACATTTCACCCATAACCAAAATATTATATCAAATTGACACCTTATTATTCACAATAATAATTAGAGGAAATTTAATTTTATTCATTAATAAGTTGGGGTCTTACAACCTCCCCTCCTTATGAAATTTCGTCCCCGAAATTTATGTACGTACCTAATATGCTGAACAGATGGGGATACCTCGTCAGATTCTAACTCTTGAGGTATAACCTTTGAGCGTAGAATATATTCCTTCTTATCCAAGATTTTAACATGTATCTCCTTATACGTTAAATCTTCCGCTATCTCGTCCGGTTCTTAATCAATAATGTGGTTCGGATCATCCATATATTTACGTAACATCGATACGAAATAAACGTTATGAACACGTGACATACTTGGAGTTTAAAACGAGTCTATAGGTCACAGTTCCTACTCGATCGAGGATTTCAAATAGACCAATAAAATCGAGGGTTGAGATTTCCTTTCTTCATTGACTCTTGCTCCTAGAATAACGCCCTCTTGAACCTTCTTCTTCACATTCATCAGCTCTGAGTCTGTAGCTTGAGCGGCTTTAACTTTATCGATTTAAAGTCAGTTCTAATCGTATATTTGTTATCTTCACGTAGGTTCGTATATTCGCACTCGTAAATGCATACGATCTTCTGCTCAACGCGTCAGCTACCACGTTCGCTTTTCCCACGATGGTATTAAAAGGTATAATCGTAACCTTCAACAGCTCGAGCCAACATCTTCAGCACATAATACGTTCATTTTAGGTGAAGAAATATTTTAAGGGTTTTAGAAATGAGTTTTATACTGGGGTCAAGTTTAAATGTTGAGTGCAAGTTGGAGAAATAAAAGAATATGTAGAACCGGTGTTGAATAAGGTATAAACTTCGCAAGAGTTTGTGATTAACTTACCCATGATAACTTCGTTCGGGTTCCTCGATAAACGTTCTTACTTAAACTACCGACTTTGACTTGTCAGGGATATCCTTTGGCCTCACTATCCCTGCTGGACTTGACTTCACTACAAGACAAAATCTAGCTAGGTGACCTTCTCTTTCGCAATTGAAACACACTATGGGTTGCTGCGTACAGTTTGGACGGATGTGTCCCTCCTGTCTGCATTTGAAACATACGACCGGTGGTCGTTCTTCTTCTTTTGAAACGGGTGCTGGTGTTGCTGTCTTTCCATCATTATTGAGCATCCTCTTCTTGAAATTTTCACTTCTAATATCTTGGCCATGATTACCACCGAAGTAGTTACCATTCTTGGCATGATAATTTCCTCCACGATTGTTGGCACCGCTTCGATTACTGCTACCACTGGTATTATCATTTTTCCGGCTGCTTTCTCTTGGTTGGGTTAACTCGTTATCGCGCTCCAATAAATGAGCCTTATTTACAACATCTGAATACAAACACAGTTTATGTGAAATTAGGTATTGACGTATCTCGGGTTTCAAACCTCTTAGAAACATCCACGTCATTCTCTCCTCGTTATCAACTAAGTGGGACGCAAACCGGGACAACTCGGCAAACTTAGCTTTGTACTGCGACACGATCATATTGTTTTGCTCCAACTTGATGAATTCCACTTCCTTCATGTGACGAATACTTTCGGAAAAGTACTTGTCGTTGAATAATTCTTGAACTTCTCCCAAGACATCTTGAGTGCGTCAGGCTGGGTATGTTTTACAGATTCCCACCAATGATCTGCTTCTTCACGCAACATAAAGGTGGCGAATGGAACCTTTTGCTCTTCTGAGCATTCCAAGACATCAAATATCTTGGTGATATGCTTTATCCATGTCTCTGCCTTAAGTGGTTCTGGCTTTTCCAAAAACTCCGGTGGTCCTAGCTCCTTGAACTGCTTAGCGGTGACCAATCGTGGGTTGCCATTGTTTCCGCCTGCATTATGAACAGGAGTCTCTCTCGTTTGGTGTTGCATGAATTCTAAAAAGCTCCTAAACGTACCGTCGTTCGTCATTTGGTCGGTGTCGTTGTTCACCTGAGGATTGTTGCCTTCCTGATGCACATTATCCTGAGTATTGATCTGTAGTGACTCAATGGTCTCCTATGCTCCATTGTTATTCTCAACATTCTCGGATGTCATTTTCAAATACTGTCACGAAACAAGGGTTAATTGACATGCAACATATTATCCCTATATTCTGACCGACCAAACAAATACCAAATAAACTTAGTCAGGTCATACTAGCGAAGGAATTCTCCGTCTCTCCCCTCCTAGTTCTTGTCTCACATCTCAGCCAGGGATTATATCCCTAAGCTTTGATACCAACTGTGACGCCCCCAAAATAGGTATACATCACCCATTCTGAGTCGCCAAATACATGGTACAGAAACAAATACAACTTCAGTAATACAATTGTCGTGCAGAATACGACAACACATATACTGTGAGTTTGAATACAAATATTGTCTACTAGAGAGTATACAAACTCAAAAGGAGTCTTCATTATAATTATCACACTATTTCACAGAATAGTGAGGACTACTAATGCAACCATCTGGACCGTCAATCCATTCTCTGACTAGTCCCAGCTATATTCTCATTTCCTGAAGAGAACAGTGAAAGAAAGGGTGAGCTCAACTAGCCCAGTAAGAAATATTATGACTAAGATAATGTACAACAAATTATCATTAGTCTTCAACAGGAAAAAATATGATAAAATATAATAGACAACAAGTTTTAGATCAACAACTGCAGCGAAAAAAGCAATCCATTAGAAGAGTCAAGTAGAGCATAAAACCTACTATCTTCTATGATTTAAAAGATTTATCATCAATTTTATTGCTGAGATTCAGCTTAATAAATAATCCACATCATCGAATCATCCCTGCACTAAGGGCCAAAGATGATCGTGTTTTCATCAACGGTCATGATCATGTCATAAAATAATTCATCTTTGCACCCTTGGCCGAAGAGAATCCATGGCCATAATCATACCAAAAATTGTCCATCAATGCACTATGGGCCAATGAGGACTTTTATCACATCATTACGGTCATGATTATACCGAATAATCCCTGGTCATAATCATACCAAGTCCATCTATGCACTACAGGCCACAGATGACTTTCAACAAAATATAAACAAGAGGATGATGACAATGATATAATAATTCAATTAAACAAGTTCAAGGATAAATTTTAAAGATTTATAATTTAATTTATCCAGAAATCAATAACGTCCAAATTGTCAACATGATACTACTTTGTGGAGTAAAATTCAAGAATAATACTCAGTTTGTCATGTTCATCTCAACACCTGTTCATCTTTGCACTACGGGCCAAAGATATTCATCAGGTAATCATTCATCTTTTTACTACAGGTCAAAGATATTCATCAAGTATCACCATTAATCACTGAGGATGATGAAAAATATTTTAGAGAACGAATCCCGTACGATAAAAGGACAAAGTTTAGATATTTGTACTTTAGATAATTCAAGTTTAAAAATACTCCATAATAAAATATAATGGAGAAAAATTCAAGAATGACGATCAAAATATGGATACAATCAAAGATAGTAACCATAATAGACATCTGGGACAAAGAAGAGAAAATTTTATTTTTCGGTGAATAGTGCCATATTCGTGAATAGTGCCGTATACGCAAATAGTGCCGTATACGTGAATAGTAATCCCGACATAAAAAGTTCCAAATTTGATAAAAAAGTTCAGACCAATATTTCGACATAATGATATTGAAAGAAATAATATCATTTATAAAAAATAACATCCTTTATCTCAGAATAACCGTACTTCTGACTGAATTTCGGATATAGTGCTGACAAAAATTTGTACTGAATAGCAACTCACAAAGTATCAAAATACTCACAAAATACGCTCGAGAATATAGAGAGAGAAAGAGAGAAAACTTATGAATTCTGGTGTGATTTTTAATTCTAACTTAGCCTTCTATTTATAAAAAAATATTAGCACGCCGAAGCAGACTTGACCTGCAACCTGATGGCTTTACCTGCTACTATTGCCACCCACCACATTTGAAATAAAATTCAGCACATTTCTTCACCAACCACAAGTGGGGCCCACTCAATTCTAAAATTTTTCACCAAAATCATTTATAAACCTAATTTTCGAATCAGTCACCTCTTAAAATTCATAACAAATCATACGTTCATTTTTAACAGTTTAAAATTTGTTGACATATACTCAACTTATATATGTATAACATATCCAAAAATCACAACGATCCAACGGTCGGATTAAAAATTATAACTCGCGCAATATATCTGAAAAATACTGATTTAATTTTTAATACCTCCATTCCGACAGAAATACTGATAAAACACCTCAACATTAATTCCTTCAATAATAACCACATAAATAAATTCATCATTTATATCCACATCAAATAAATATTTTCTTATCATATAAATCAATAATTAATTATTCACAAATAATATTACAGAATCACAATTATGACAACCAGGCCGTTCTCAAGAAAGAGGGAGCTTTCTAATAAGGATTTCTTCTTACTGGCGCGCAATTAAGTGACCAAACCTCTCCTTAGACAGAACTTTCTAGACATTGCCAATAATGCTATCTAATAATATTATTAAAATAATATGAATTATTGATCTGATAATGGAAAATACTGTGTAGTAACAATTATTGAACAACAATAATATAAAATTTTAACGTAGCAATTATTGAATCAATAAAATAAAATATTGAACAGTAATTACTATAACAATTATTGAGTAGTGCCTTCTTACGTAAGGATCAATAATTCAAAAATAATGTGCAAAACCGTCTGCTACTGTGCAACCACGCGTATTACTGTATTTTAACCACCGGGTATTCCAACAGTGTTAACGGTAACAACTGCGCCGTTATTTATAAAAATTCAATTTTGTCATTTTCTTCATCCGACCATTTTCCGTTATGGGGCCCACAAATAGCTGTGCCGTCGTATGAATATTCCCCGACAGAAAGAATATTCCATGACCAAACGAATATTCCCCGACAACAATGAGTATTTTATAACCACTTGTTTATTTTGTAAAATTTGCACATTTCACCCATAACCAAAATATTATATCAAATTGACACCTTATTATTCACAATAATAATTAGAGGAAATTTGATTTTATTCATTAATAAGTTAGGGTCTTACAGGGATGATTCGATTTTATTTGTTAAGCTGAGTTTCAGCGATAAAGTTGATGAAAAACTTTCTAAATCATAGAAGATAGTAGATTTTATGCTCTACTTGAATCTTCTAATGGATTGCTTATTCCGCTGCAGTTGTTGATCTAAAACTTGTTGTCTATTGTATTCTATCAGTTGTTATACTGTTAAAGGTTAAGGATAATTTATTCTGCATTATCTTAGTCATAATATTTTGTACTGAGCTAGTTGAACTCACCCTTTCTTTCATTGTTATCTTCAGAAAATGAGAATATAGCTAGGACGAGTCGGGGAATAGAGTGATGGTCCAGGATAAATGGCTTTAGTAGTTCTCACTATTCTACGGAATAATGTGATAATAATTGTAATGAGGACATCATTGAGTGTGGATATTATCTAGGTGACAATATTCTTGTTTAAACTCTCAGCTATGTTTTATCGTATTTTACACGACTGCTGTATAATTAAGTTGTATTTGAATTTATGTACCATGAATCTGGCGACTCAAGATGGGTGATGTATACCTATTTTGGGGGCGTCACGGTATTTGTTTCTGTACCATGTATTTGGCGACTCAGAATGGGTGATGTATACCTATTTTGGGGGCGTCACAGTTGGTGTCAGAGCTTAGGGACATGATCTCTGGCGGAGATCCGGGATTAGAACTAGAAGGGGAGAGACGAGTAATATCCTTCGCTAGTGTGTGTCCTACCTAAGCTGAATTTTCTTACTTAAGTTAACAAATTATGATATGTCAATTAACCTTTGTTTTGAAGTTGTATTCTTGAATGATATAGAAGAGATGACCGGGAAGATAGAATCTGAAATGAAAGCAAGGTATTCTCAACTCTTTAAAATACTAAGTACGTAAATTTTGGGGATAAAATTTCATAAAGAGGGGGGATTGTAAGACCCCGAATTTTATGAAATAAAAGTATTCAATTTTTCTATTTAGTAAATAGTTAAATTGATAAAAGTTTAAAGTTAAGTGTGATATATGTAAATTTTTCAAAATAAGCAAGTGGTTATAAAATACTCATTGTTGTCGGGGAATATTTGTTTGGTCGTGGAGTATTCTTGTTGTCGAGGAATATTCGTATGACGGCGCAACTATTTGTGGGCATCGTAACAAAAAATTATCGGATGAAAAAAATGACAAGAATGAGTTTTCTAAAAATAGCAACGTAGTTGTTACAGTTAACACTGTTAGAATACCCGATTGTTAAAACACAGTAATACGCGGTGTTGCGCAGTAGCACACGGTATTGCACCAATTATTGATTCTTAGGTAAGAAGTTACTACTCAATAATTGTTACAGTAATAATTGTTCAATATTTTAATTTATTAATTCAATAATTTTTGCGTTGATATTTTATATTGTTGATTCAATAATTGTCACTACATAGTATTTTCCATTATCAAATCAATAATTTATATTATTTTAATAATATTATTAGACAGTATTATTGGCAATGTCTAAGGAAGTTCTGTCTAGAAAGGGGTTAGGTCATCTAATTGGGCGCCGATAAGAAGAAATCCTTATCGAAAAGTCTCATCTTTCCTGGGAACGACCTGGTTGTCATTATTGTGATTCTGTAATATTATTTGTCAATAATTAATTATTGATAAAAATGATAAGAAAATATTTATTTTATGTGGATATAAATGAATAAATTAATGCTGAGGTGTTTTATTAGTATTGAATAGAGGAATTTTTTAAAAAGTGACAACTGTTGAAAATTGACATTTTATCTATATTATTATATTACATTATAAATGTATAATGTGATAATATAATAATATAATAACGGTGATATTTTTATAATGAATGTACGATATATAAGTAAATGAGGAAGAAGAGTATTTTTGTTATAATAAATGCTAAACACATGTTAAACATGTTGATGGGCCCCATTTTTGACTGAAAATTGATTATAGCCTGAAAAATCATTCGTATATGGATTTCGTTCATTTTCTGCTTGGAATTTGGAAAAACTTTCTTTTGCAAAGTTGTAGAGAATTAAATTTCTTACGAAATAGACATATGATTTGAATTTTTCTGATAAAAGGGCTATTTATTATGAATTATTGTATTTTTAGAATATTGGGTCTAAATTGATTTTGTTTCAAAAAAAATGTTTAAAACATGTTTTTCATGTTGGTGGGCCCCACTTGCAAGTGTAAAATTTTGAATTCAGATTTCAAAGTGTGCGTATGATTTTTTTATAAATAATATTATTTTATTAAATCTTCTGCTTTGGTGTTCTAAACATTTTTTTATAAATAGGGTGCTTAGGTTAGAATTAAAAAATACACGTGAAACTGAAGTTTTTTCTCTATATATTATCGAGCGTATTTTTGTGAGTATTTACATATCTTGAGTGTTGCTATACGGTATTTTCTTTAGTATTATATCCGATATTTCAGTCAGAAGTGTTATTCTTTTAAGGTAAGGGATGGTAAGGGATGCTATTTTTTTCGTAAATGATATTATTTCTTTCGATATCATTATACCGAAATATTGGTAAGAATTTTATTATGAAAATTTTACCTTTTTATGTCGAGGTTACTATTCACATATACGACACTATTCACGTATACGGCACTATTCACGAATACGGTAATATTCACGAGTACTATTCACGAAGTATGATTTTTCTTGTAAAATTTTTACCTTTTTGTGTCGGGGTTACTATTCACGTATACGACACTATTCACATATACGACACTATTCACAAATACGGGCACTATTCACAGAAAAATAAAATTTTCTCTTCTTTGTCCAAGATGTCTATTATGGTTTTTATCTTTGATTGTATCCAAGTTTTGATCTTCATTCTTGAATTTTGCTCCACAATTAATTATTATGGAGTATTTTTGAACTTGGATAAACTAAGGTACGAATCCCTAATCTTTGTCCTTTTATCTCATTGGATTCGTTTTCTTTAAAATATTTTCATCATTCTCAGTCCTAAATGGTGATATAACTGAATATCTTTGGCCTGTAGTGCAAAGATGAACGATTACATGATGAATATCTTTGGCTCGTAGTGCAAAGATGAACAAGTGTTGAGATGAACATGACCAATTGGTGATACAAATGAATATATTTGGCCTGTAGTGCAAAGATGAATATTCGATTCAAGATGTATATTGATTGATGTTACAAGGTTAAAATATTGATGATGGACTTTTAAATCTTAGAAGATAGTAGAATTCATTCTCTACTTGACTCTTCTAATGGATTGTTATTTCCGCTGCAGTTGTTGATCTAAAACTTGTTGTCTATTATATTCTATCAGATTTTTCTCTGTTGAAGACTAATGATAATTTGTTGTATATTATCTTAGTCATAATATTTTTTACTGGGCTAGTTGAGCTCACCATTTTTCTTTTTGTTCTATTTTTCTTCTCAGGAGGCGAGAATATAGCAGAAACTAGTCGGGGTGTGGAGTGATGTGTTCAAACAGTTATTTTAGCAGTCCTCACTATTTTATAAAATATTGTGATAATAATTATAATGAGGACTCCTTTTGAGTTTGAATACTGTCTATTAGACAATATTTGTATTTAAACTCACTGTATATGTGTTGTCGTATTTTGCACGACAATTGTATTAATGAAGTTATATTTGTTTCTGTACCATATATTTGACGACTCAGAATGGGTGATGTATACCTATTTTAGGGGCGTCACACTTTACCTTGTACATAATCCCACCTTTAAAATAAAAAAAAGTATACGCAAAATTTCTTATTTAATTATATTGAAAATATTGGGTTATTACAAATGAATTGTAACGTAAAATCTATTTTGATAAATCGAATGAATGAAGATTAATAAATAAAATTTTGAGGACAAAATTCTTAGAAGAAGGGGTGAATGTGATATCCCGAGTGTTTATAAGTTGAATAAAAGATAATTGATGGGTTAAAGAATGTATAATACTCAGAATATAGTTAAGTCTAAGTAAATGTTATAAAATAAAAACTTTCAAGAATTATTAAGGAACAAAAAATATAGAACCTATGTTAAGGTAATGCATTGAAGTTGTTCTACAATAGACTTCTAAGAGAAATGAGATGAAAACTGGGTAAGGGAGATTTCGGTGATTCCGAGGACGAAATCCTAATGAGGAAAAATGTAACGAATGTGATTTTTATAATTAATTAAAATATTTATTTGAGTTAGATAAATATTTTAGTTGATTTATTTATTGAATAATAAATATTTGATGTTAGTTGTTATGGCTTAATTTAATTAAGCGTTATAATTTGATAGATAATTTTATAATTGATGTGCATTTTATTATTAAAGTTTAATTGATTTTACTAATAAAATAACTTTAAATTATTTAAGTGTGATTTTATTAATTAAGTGTATGTTAAATAATTATTAAATTGATGTGTATTTTATTACTTTAATGTTATGGAAATACTCTAATTTAATTAAATAATTAAATTAGAAGGTTTGTAATCGGTTAAATAAAATTGTAATTATTTTGCTTAAATAGGAATTATAATTAGTAAGGTTTAATTGAGTTTATTACTAACATAAGTAATTATTTAAGTGTGACATTAGAAATATGTTATATGTCATAGTAAAGTAATAATAGTATATAATGAATTGCCTAACCATTGGGTTGCTTAACTAATGATGGAAAAGTGACGTAATGCTACTAAGATGGCTTAATATGATATTGGTCATGCATGCAGGAGTTTTGTAACACAAGTCTTATGTTATTAGTGGGGGTTACTATTATATTAATTAATTACATAACTATTACCCAAATGAGGAGTTACACAAGAAGAAATCCTAGAGTTTCTTTAGAGCAAGAGTCTTGGTGGAAGAGAGAAATAGAGAAATTAAGAGAGATAGAGAGAAATAGAGGAATTGAGAGAAGCTAAACGAAGAAGAAGAAGAAGCCATGGAAGAAGAAGAAAAAGCTAGAACAATGTAACTTCTAAACCCTTGTTTAATCTTTGATTTTTTTGGGTAGATATATGTTTTTATAAGATCTAGGTAATAGATCATGCTTAATCTTGTTTGTATTGGTTTAATCTTGGATTATCAAGAATCAAACAAGAGGATTTAAGAAAGAAAATGAAATGGAGAGAAAATTTGAAGAACAAAATTCGTAGGTTTTGAGTAATTGTGGACAGATCTTGTGAAATTCATACCTCTTTGGGTATAATGAGTTAGAAAGTGAGCCTTCTATCAAATCGAAGCTATGGAAGTAAGCTATATTCTGAAAGTGGAATCACATGAAAACTCCTTGTAGATTTCTTGCAGTGTCTATTTTAGTAAGGCTGGTACGAAGGGAAAAAAATCTGCCCAAAAAATCAAAACTGTTACGGTTTCTGACTTTGACAAATTCATATAAATTCGTGTGTTTTGAATATGAAGAAACGTTAAACTGAAAAGTTATAGATATGGAAGTTTACTAGCCAAACACACGCGATTGAGCCATTTTATAGACCGGATCATGTCCGAAATAAATTGTTTAGTAAGGCTGTCCAGAAAATAAAATTTTTTGGACTAGTTAATGAAATTGCAGAATCTGTTTTAGAATGATAAGGGTCTAACTTTAAGGCCTAAATGAGGTTGTAGTACACTGAGTAAGGGTTAATTCTATATAAGAAGGAAAAAAATGGACATGTAACGAAGGAGTTACATTAAAAACGAAAACAACGTTTTGTTAAAGAAATTGTGAAGATGAGTTTTATAATTCTGTTTGAATTAAGATTTTGGGTGATAGTATATTTTGATGATTAACAATATGTTTTGACATATGTAATGAGTATAGATATGTGTTATCACATTCTATGCATAATTAACCATTTAAGATCAAGAGATGAGATAAGTTAATGTGTGCACATATATAACGTGCTCAATAAAATGTCTAAGAGTAATAATGTTTCTAAACTTTGGTATACAAAGTGTCTAACTAATGGCTAATATTGGATGTTATGTGCATCTAAGTATGAAAAGATGATAATACAAGAATAATAATGGAAAGAAATTGAAAAGGGCAATTTTTGATTTTTGAAGGAAAATTAAACATGTAAACAATGTGTTGAATATGCATTTTTGAAACCAAAGTAGTATAATAAAATGGTGAGGTATACGCACATTAAACTACAAGTGCGATAGTCTAGCATGTGTGGTGATGAAAATGAAAATAAAACCGAGTTGCATATAAAACACAGTTAGATGTTTATAAAGACATTATACAGGATAATAAGATAAAGTAATGTCTTAGAATAAATTTGACCAAAAGATCGACTATTGATTTTGTTTATTATCAATCTCACATACAGTGTAGGTTGTGCAAGGACGCGAAATTAGCGTGTTGGTAAAACGCCGGTAAAGGCAAGTCTTTCAGTTCCTTTTTGCTATGTGAACTTGATGATGAACTACTTTAAAATTTTATTGTATGATGTATTATATATGTCAAAAGTATGAAATGTAAAAGTCAATCTATGACTATGATGATTTAGCTATGAATGTTGATTGAGTAAGGAACTCAATCTTTATAGTTGTTATGTGAGCTACAACATGTATGCTATGTTAGTTTTATGATTATTCTTGTATGTTGAGCATGTTATTATGTGTTACGTGATGCATGAAAACTGTTAGATTTTGCTAAGCTGTCGAGCTCATTCTTGCAAATACCCATTTTTGCAGATTGAAGATTTGAAGGTAACGATATGTGCTACTTGATTGATATAGATCAAAAGTTATACATGAAGATTTAATATCATAGCAAAGTTGTTATTCTTATAAACCATGTCTAATGTTTCGGTAAATGTATTAATATTGTATTGTAATATCGTTTTGTGACGTAAACTCTTGTAGTATTAAAATGATTCTGAGATATTTAAATGTAAAGGTTAAAAGTTTTGGGAACAAGAATAGTTTGTAATAGAAAATTTTAATTATTCCGTAAATTTCAATGGTTGTATTATCGTTTAATGATGTAAAATTAAAGGTTGAATGTATTGTTAACGATCGAAGTTGAGAATTAAATTATTTAAATTTTTTGGGGACGTTATAAGATACATGAAGCGCGAATATCTATATAGTATTAGCAGTGCGCAAGGCAAGTCTTCTAGTTTTTATTTACTATATGAATTTGATATGGATTGTCTATAAACTATGTTATAATGGGCATTTTAAATTTCATATAATGTGTATATGAATCTTGAAAGTCAAATTATGACTATATGTGGTTGAGTTATGGAACTCAATTTGTGATATGTGATATAACAGACATGTGGAACTTACATGTATCTTAAACTGATATTTATGTTGAGCATGAAATCGTGTAACTGTTTTAAATTGAGATATATATTGAGCATGAAACTTATGTGCTATGTGCGGCATGAAAGCTATTAGATTTGCTGAGCTGTTGAGCTCAAACTTGGAAAAATAAACTTTTTGCAGGTTAACGATAGAACGCGGCATTACTTGCTATTTGGATGATAAAGATTGGACGATATGCAAAAGAATAATACTTTCTTTGATTTAGAAGTTGATAGTTTTGGAAGGTAAAGGTTGACAATTATGTACAACTGAAGATATTCAATAAAAAGGGAATGTTTATTTTGAAATGAGATCGTATTGTGGTGAATGTTTGTATGTGGATTGTACAGGTAAAACAACAATATATATATATATATATATATATATATATATATATATATATATATATATATATATGATGATAAGCATTGATAATTGAACTCTTATAGTTCATTTACTCTGATTATATTGGGAATCGTCAAGGTTGCGATTCAAGGAATGCAGGAAAAGAAAGATATATAAAAGTTTTTAATTTCTGCATTTTCAGCTGATATTACATTTAATTATGATGTAAGGCTGAACTTAAATAGTATTTAACGCACAAGGTCGAGACTAAGCTAGTCCTAATATTGGATTAAGATGGTCCCGATTTTGGGGGCATCACATTCACAATATGTAAATACATAACCTATTTTTGATCTTCCATTGTGTGGATTTGATAAATATTCTGCATCAGCATATCTAACTAGTTGCGACGTTGAATCTCTTGGATAAAATAATCCAAGATCAATACTTCCACGGAGGTATCTCAAAATGTGTTTGATCCCATCCCAATGCCTCTTAGTCAAAGAAGAACTGTACATTGCCAACAAGTTGACAGCAAAAGTAATATTGGGTCGTGTACAGTTTGTAACTTCTGGGGCTATTCCAACTTTTGGAATAATTGCAACTTCTGGAGCGAGTATTACTTCTGGAACTCCCTTATTTGCCTTTTCTTTTCGTGATACAATGTCTTTTACACCAACTGGTCTTCCACATTTCTGGCGTGGTTTAGATTCTTCTGTTACCTTATTTGTCAATTCTTTAGGAATTAACTTTTCAATATGTATTTCTATCTTTATTGGAGTATTCACTGTATGTGTATGTGATTTTATCACTTTTCTAGCATCATTAAATGCATCTGGCATTTGATTTACAATATTTTGTAAATAAATAATTCTTTGAACTTTAATTTCACATTGTCTTGTGCGAGGATCAAGTAAATTTAATTATAATGAATTCCATAATATTTCATAAGGATTTTTATTTAAAAGTTTCCCTCCCCCTAACGGTGGAAATACAGATTCATCAAAGTTACAATCTACATAACGTGCAGTAAAAGCATCTCTAATTAAAGGCTCACGATATCTAATAATAAGAAAAATCAAAACCAACATAGATTCCAATTCTTTGTTGGGCTCCTATTTTAGTCCTTTGTGGAGGTGCAATTGGAACATATACCGCACTTCCAAAAACTCGAAGGTGTGAAATGTTGGGTATCTAATCAAAAACTAACTGTAAAGGAGAATATTTATGAAGAGTTATTGGCTTCACTCGAATTATGGCTGCAGCGTGAAGAATTGCATGACCCCAAACTGAGGTTGGTAAGTTATACCTTAATATTAATGGACGTGCAATTAGTTTAAGTCTTTTAATTAAAGATTCAGCTAAACCATTTTGTGTATGTACATGAGGAACAAAATGTTCAATGGAGATTTCAATAGTCATGCAAAAGTCATTAAATGTCATTGATGAAAATTCAGCTGCATTATCAAGTCGAATTGACTTGATTGGATGATCTGGGAACTGAGCTCGTAACTTGATTATTTGAGCAAGCAATTTAGAGAAGGTAAAATTTCGAGAGGAGAGGAGACAAACATGAGACTGTCTAGTTGTAGCATCTATTAAAACCATGAAATATCAAAATTGGCCAGACAATGGATGAATGGGTTCACAAATGTCTCCTTTGATTCTCTCTAGGAATTTTGGGGTTTCATTATAAACTTTTGTTGGTGATGGTCGAACAATTAATTTTCCTTGAGAACATGCAGCACAAGGAAAATCACTACTAAGAAAAACCTTCTGATTCTTAAGATAATGACAAGTAGAATTTTCAATAATGCGACGCATCATAGATGTGTCTGGATGATCGAGTCTTTCATGCCAAAGCATAAATTATTTTAAATCTATGAATTTTGGAATCACAACAGTATGAGACTCAATTACTCTAATCATCATAATATATAACCTAGAAGAAATTGAATGAAATTTTTCTAGGATTCTTTTTCTTTCCAGAAATAGTAGAAGTGATGAGAAGATATTCATTATCATTTTCATTTATTGTTTCAATGTGAAAACCATTTAGTCGAATATCTTTGAAACTAATCAAATTTCTTCTTGATTTAGTAGAATATAGAGCATTTTTGATGAAAAATTATGTCTCATTTGGTAACATGAAACTAGTTTTTCCAAATCTCTTGATTAAATTTGATGTGCCAAAGATAGTTCTCACGCTTCCCTTAGCTTTGGTTAGTTGTGAAAAATATTTCTCACTTTGAAGACTGTCTGCTAGACATATATCTTCTGTATCCATTAAAGTTGGTCTGACACATAAAAATATATTAAAAACATATATTTGATTTATAATATTGTCCATGAGGAACACATAATATTATACATGTAGCGTACAAAATGAAAACTAATAATATTAAACATGCAAGGGTGCTTAGTTAAAATAAGAAATTATTCGATATCCCAAAAGATGATTTCAAAAGGTCCAACAATGTCGCCAAACTTTTCCTCAATGTTGGTTACTGCTGGAGCAGCAACAATATTCAATTGGTCGTGAACAAAGTTTGTTTCTGCCACCTATTCTTTGCTCTTTTGAGACTCCTACTATAAATTAACTAGATTTCTCGACATACGTCAAGTACGCGACCAATGCCCTTTCATCCCACACTTGAAACAAACATCTAGTTTGTTCTTTGTCTATACTGCATTTTCTTTATTTTTACCCGATCCAAACTCTTTCCATTTTTTGTTCCTTGAATTGTTGCGATTGTGGAATTTGTTGTTATGATGGCCTTGTTTAATTTTTCGTCCCTGAAACTTCTTATTATTTTGCCATCCATTATCATGTTTATTCTGCTGAAATGACGTGATGTTAATGTCTGGCAATGGGGTAAAACCCGTTGGCCGTACTTGATGGTTTTTCAACAATAATTCATTATTCTTTTCCGCAACAAGGATGATAGACAATAATTCACTGAATTTTGTGAACTTACTTTGTCTATACTGTTGTGGCAGAATCATATTGGTGGGATGAAAAGTTGAAAGCGTTTTTTCTATCACTTGGGTTTCAAAAACTGGATCCCCACACAAAGCCAAGTAGAGGTTATTCTATAGACATTAAAGCTATACTCCGTAATTGATTTATAATCTTGTAGTCTTAAATTAAGTCACTCAAATTTGGCACTAGGAAGAACAACTAATTTTTGGTAGTCAAATCTTTCCTTTAATTGTATCCATAAGGTTAAATAATCTTTGACTGTTAAATACTCAGTTTTTAATCTTTCATAAATGTGATAACTAAGAAAGATTATGGCTTGTACATTTTGTGTCGTAGTTGCTTTGTTTCCTGATTCAGTGCTCTTTTCTAACCCATTTGCACTAAGGTGTAATTCTGCATCAAGTGTCCA
The DNA here is from genome assembly GCA_016801055.1 of Panax notoginseng. Lineage (NCBI taxonomy): Eukaryota > Viridiplantae > Streptophyta > Magnoliopsida > Apiales > Araliaceae > Panax > Panax notoginseng. Next base: position 227,740,301 of record CM029013.1, on the reverse strand, counting down.
AGTTAAATAGTTGTCTCTAGAGATTTTCAAAATTGAAAAATCTATTTTTGTCAGGTTTGCCATCTATTCTGATTTAAAACATAATAATTTATTTATTAACGTATGTAATAAATAATTGCATACATAATGAGAAGATAAATGTAGCGTCCCCAAATCTGGATACTAATCACCACGAATCTAGTACATCATTTCTATAACTATTGCGGAAGATATAAACATAAATTGTTTATACAATAACCTTTACACATAATTCCCAAGCTCGATAACCTTAACTTAATACACATATTCATATACTACAGGACTTACAATGATATTTACCTTCAATACTATTTACAATTTTAACTATACAATAATCCATTCATGTAACTTGTCTTTGTCTTTGCCTGTGTTCGAAGTATTCGTCTTAATCTGAAATGTTTATCATGATATAGCAAGGGTGAGCAACAAGTTTGCCCAGCAAGTTAATGTTCAAAGAAAGATATATCATGATTGAAAGAATAAATAATAAGCTGACGAACTTTCAACAATATAATAATTGTGAAAGAATATGAATCAATTTTCATAACTGAATGACCGAGTTAATAATGATGAATGGCCAACAATGAACTTGAACAACTATAATTGAACCAAATGGTAATGAAGGTGATCAGTCTTTCATACCTGATGAACATATGCAACATGCACAACGTGTGAATCAATAAATAATAGATGTGGTATAATCAACAATGATTGGCCACGAACATGCATTACAATAACAACTCGAGTTCGAGTTAAAAAACTTGCACAATAAAAGTATAGGAACTTGCTCAATAAAATAGTATAGTTCGAGAACTTGCTTGTACTGTCGATTACTGTTACACAATCTAATTTTAGCTTCAGTTGAAAGACCTATTATTGATAATATCGATCTCTCAATTAGAATAATATCATCATATACACTACTGTTAATTACAGTCATTATACAACTTAAACACTTGTCACATAATCAAATATTAGATTACTCCTTAAAACATTATTATTATTATCATCATTTGATAATTCTTTAATCACTATATCATATACATTATGATTTAATACTCTAATCTTATATATTATAAGTTCTTCTTTAAAATCTAATAATTCAAATACTAATCCAGCAACCTGGATTATCCAAACATACCAATCCAGCAAACCAGATTGCAACCCAGCAAACTGGATTCCAAATCCCACAAACTGGATTCCAAATTCAGCGACCAGATGGCCAATCCAACAAGCCAAATTGTAATCCAGCAAACTGAATTTCAATTCCAGTAACCAGATTGCAATCCAGCAAGATGGATTCAACATATTTTCAATTCAGTAAACTGCTTTTCAATCCAGTAAATTGGATTCATTAATTTTTCAAACCAGCAAGCTGGATTCATTATCTCTTTTCACGAAAATACCAAATCAAATTATTATTTTTCTATCCTTTTTCCAAGCATATATACATATATTTCATACACAAAAAGTATTTTTTCATAATTTTTCAACTTCCTTTAGTATTTTTCAAAAATCATTTTTAGTTCGTAGCTTAAGAAATTAGCCTTATCATGCTCAACTCCAGAAATTCCCATCTCTTGGCATAATCTTATGCGTGTTAACATGAGTCTCCAGTTTAAATTTTGTGGCCATCGGAGTTATAGAACTCCGGTTATAGCCGTTTTCGTCGAAAAATCCTAAAAATTGAAATGACCATAACTTGGTCATTTTAAGTCGGAATGAGCTCATTTTTAGATAAGAGCTACTTTATATCATATATTTTCTTGTCTCAAAAGGCCGGAAATTATTTCACAAATTAAGTGTCTGAAACTGCCCTTACAAATTCTGGAACAATAGCTTTTTTAAAAAAATGACTTTTTTGTACTTTGCTAAAAACAGTCCATACGGAAATCTACAACTCCTTTTTCAGTGATTCCACTTAGAGATATTAAAAAAATTATCATATTATTATCCCAAATCTTTCCAGAATTTTTGAATTTTAGAAAAATGATAAAACTACCCCTGCCACTAACTAGACAAAAACAGTCTGTTTTCCTTTTTAACAACGAAACTGTTTTTGCTAAAACAGTCACTACGGCTTGTGTAATCAACATTTTTGAGCGCTACCACTTGGGTTTAGTAGTAAACTTATATATATATAGCACCTCTCTTTGACAGATCGCAAAAAGAAGGTGTAGAATAAAAACGGTGAAAATCTAATGTACAAACAAATTATGGTTATCTAAACTAGAAAATTTACTTTTCTTTCCTTTTGATTTCCAAATAAATCAACACTCAATATGAGTATATCTAAAGATAAAACACTCATCAACAAGTAGATACAAAGTTTTTGAGTTTAGAAACATAGATTCAAGTTTTGATTTAGTATACTCAAAAATACATAAGCAAAAGGTATTTATTCCCATGCTCTCCTTCTCCTTCTTCTTCCCAAGATGGCTATGAAGTTTTGATAGTTTACAAAACTCTCTCTTTTCCTCTAAGGGCTGCCGAATTTGCTTCTCTCTCTCTCCCTCTTGGTTTTCTTTTTGGTAAGAATAAGAGATGAAAGAGAAAATAAAATAGATTTTTTTATTAGATATAGATATACTATAAATGTCTAACTTCCTCATCCTTTTCTCTTCCACAAAAATCCCACCATGAGGCCCTTTCTTCTTCCTCTAATTAGCCAACCATGTGGCCTCCTTTTTCTCCCACATAAACATCTAGCCATGTGGCCTATTTCTCCACCAATTCTTGTTTTCATTTAATTGCTTTTATTAATTGCTCACCATTGTTCCTCCTTTTCCTTGTGGCCAATTCTTGCCCACTCCTTTTCTCTTCTCCACTAACCTTCCACTTGTCCCTTCCATTCAGCACATTATTATTTTGTTTAATTACTTTTATTTCACTTAACAAATGACCATTATGTCCTTCCGTACTTGGACCATCACTTGGGCTTTTTAATTAATTATTTGGGGCCAACACTTGGGCTTTTGATTTAATTCTTTGGGCTATAGAAAATTATCATAGTCCAACACTTTTATTTTTATCCTACCCTAATCATTTAATTAGGGTTTTCATTTTCTCATTTATAATTTAATTCCTTACTTACATGTACTTAATTTCTTAATCCAATTAGACTTGCTATAATTAGGTTATAAAATTAAGTAATTGAGATGTATAAAATTAAATATCTTAAAATTAGTATATATTTTAAATACTTTTATTCTCCAATGTAATAACCCTTAAGTTATTCAATATATCATTCCTAATATATAATTAGGTTACCTTAGTTTCTTTAATTTGTTTATAATAAACAAATAAAAATAAACACATAATATTCATATTCACTTACTCACATATTCACACAGATTAATTTAGTAGGTGGAGACATGATCCACGAATCTCTTAGATTAGGTCACTAGTATAAAATTAAATACTAGGACCACTAAATAATGATAACCATTTAGGTTATTTAATTCTAATACCTAATTTATAATTAGGTTATGTAACTTTCTATTTAATTTTTTCTTTAATAAATAAATATATATACTTAATATATTTATTTATTTAATCACATACATACTTCACATAAGTCAAAAAGCATTTATCCTTATCATATCTCTTTATTGAAATTTATTTCCTTAATAAATTTTCCACATTCATAATCTATTTCTTTCTTTTAAAAATTTCAATCATTCTCATAATTTATTTCATTAATTCACATAAAATTTAAAGGTAACATAATACCTTATTCTTAACATACTTTCAAATATAATTTCATTCTAGATTTTGAATTTTGTAACCCTTATTTTGTCAATTCTATTCAAATAGTAAACCATATAGGTTTTTCTTTAAAAAATTTAAATTGTTCCTCTATTTTCACTTTAGGCTTTATTCTTTAACCTTTAATTTAATCATTCAAGATCTTATGAATTTTTGCGATGTCACATTCTTCCCCCTTATAAGGATTCCGTCCCTGGAATCACTATTGCACCAAAAGTACATATATTTAACCTCTTCTTCTGAGACTTTCATCCCTGAAATTTCAGCCTACTACACCCTACTCCTTTCATTCACCAAAACTAGATTTTCATAATAACCTTTATCCAATCATATCAGATTCTACTCGTACACAATGAGTTCATATTATTTCATACCCATCATCACATATTTCCCAAAACATCACTCTAAAGAGTTAAAAAATTTCATATCATGTTGAGGGGTCATATAGACCATGAACACATAGTTTTAACAGTATTTATATCGCAAAACAGTAAATTAATAGGTATGTTTACAATCACAAAAAAAGTAAATTACCGCTGCTAGTACTTTAGGTTATTAGCCTATCGTACGCTTACGTCATGTATGACGTATCAATCATGTCTCACGAATATTTTTGCTACAAATAGATTGGATTATTTTATCCAATCAACATAGTTCACCTCAGTCTTATCATAGAATTCTACACCAAATAATTTGGTTCGGGATAATTCTCGAAGAATACTTTGAATTTTCATAAACGGTGGTCTAGCTGAATCAAATAGCTTAGACTCATACCAATAATTCAATTTTAATCGAAACATGTATGACCAAACTCCGTTGGCAATAGTTTATCTTTGAAATTCTAAAAATAATTTTTATGACGTCATGATACCGCACTGTATTTATAGCCTATTTGAGGATTCCGTCATTGTGTGACTTTGTCATATTACATCATTCCATAGCGGGCTGACGATCTTTAGATCACATCCAACACTAAGTAATTCTGCATTGATAACTCCGTTAAATTTTATCATCTCTGCACCAGGTTACATGATGCATTAATGATATAAAATACATTTTAATATTTTCAAATCATTTTCGTCTAGCCGAAATAATTAGCATAGACTATTCTTTAGACAGTTCAAAAATCATTGCAAATCAGTTTTAGTGCTATCATACCTCAACAGGTAACGATGTGTCAGTGTCCCGAAGTCCACACATACACACTTATCACCATGTGTTGAGAATAATAAAAATTCATTTTTAAAAGGCACATAGTGCGTATTTAGCTTGATGTCAAAAATTTTGAAGTCTAGCATAGCTAGAAGATTTGGAATACCTATGCTTTCACCATTAACTTCACTTTCTATAATGATCCATTGCTTAATAAGTCTATCTATCCTATCATCCTCAATTCTCCATTCATAACTTTTCATATACCCAGTATAGTTCATCAAACTTACCACACATTATGAGTTCTGGAACTTTCGATAATAATATGAGTTTAGGAACTTATCCTAGCAATACGTAATTCAAGAACCAAATAGAAATTGTCCATACGCTTAGGGGTTCAAAAACGTACCATACGATTATGAGTCACAAACTTATCATATGTATGAATTTTAAGAACTCGCACCTAACTTTATATTCTCTACCTATCCTCTACCTATTTGTTATACACATGAGTAAAGAATCAACTTCTCAACATGTATATAGCAAATAGCGCGACACATATATTTCAATGATTATCAATACCAGAAACTAAGTGATTATCAAACCAAACACAATCCCTTTCCCATACAAGGAATTGGTCAACTCGACCACTACTCAATATAGGAAGCTAAGCGGTTGTTAAACCAAGGACAAGTCCCCGCCCATACAAAGAATTGTTCAACTTAACCACTATATCAATATAGGATGCTAAGTGGTTCTAAAACCAAGTATAAATTCCCTGCCCATATAAGGAATCATACAACTTAGCTACTGACACGAGTCCTCAATTGAAATCCCACATAATCCTAACTTTCCCTTACTCCATACGAATTTTGTTTAATCCGTATTTCATCATCCACAACTCTTTTCAGAGTTTGCATAGTACCATTTCATAGTACAACTTACGTATCACAACTCTTTTTTGAGTTTAAATAGTCCTAATTCATAGTACAACTTACACACATCAATTTTGCTATAAAATTTTCAGTAATTTTGATTGATCCTCATCCATGCTACGACCATAACAGATCACGTAGTGATCTCATAATATAATCGTATTATATTACGATTCGTTTCTATGTTATAATCATTTTGTTTTACGATCTCTTTTTCCTTTATGATTTTAGTCTTTTAGTTACTCTATCTATTCATTACTACTGTTCATCTATATTATCAGAGTTAGGTAACTCTGGATGTTTATTACTTGTCAAGATTCTTCTTTGAATCTTATTAACTTATTAATACTTTGCTCATACTTATCCCTTAGAACTTAAACTCTATTTAAGTTAGTCCTTATCCTCATCCCTGTGGTTATAACCTAAGGTAAACCTACCTATGATTTATAACCTACAGCTCTGATACCAACTGTAGCATCCCCAAATCCGGGTACTAATCACCACGAATCTAGTACATCATTTCTATAACTATTGCGGAAGATATAAACATAAATTGTTTATACAATAACCTTTACACATAATCCCCAAGCTCGATAACCTTAACTTAATACACATATTCATATACTACAGGACTTAAAATGATATTTGTCTTCAATACTAGTTACAATTTTATTTGTACAATAATCCATTCATGTAACTTGTCTTTGCCTTTGTCTGTGTCCAAACTATTCGTCTTAATCTAAAATGTTTATCATGATATAGCAAGGGTGAGCAACAAGTTTGCCCAGCAAGTTTAAGTTCAAAGAAAGATATATTATGATTGAAAGAATAAATAATAAGCTAACAAACTTTCAACAATATAATAATTGTGAAAGAATATGAATCAATTTCTATAATTGAATGATCGAGTCAATAATGATGAATGGCCAACAATGAAGATGAACAACTATAATTGAACCAAATGGTAATGAAGGTGATCAGTCTTTCATACCTGATGAACATATGCAACATGCACAACGTGCGAATCAATAAATAATAGATGTGGTATAATCAACAATGATTGACCACGAACATGCTTTACAATAATAACTCGAGTTCGAGTTAGAGAACTTGCACAATAAAAGTATAGGAACTTGCTCAATAAAAGAGTATAGTTCGAGAACTTGACGATACTGTCGATTACTGTTACGCAATCTAATTTTAGCTTCAGTTGAAGACATATTATTGATAATATCGATCTCTCAATTAGAATAATATCATCACATACACTACTGTTAATTATAGTTATTATACAACATAAACACGTATCACGTAATCAAATATTAGATTACCCCTTAAAACATCATTATTATTATCGTCCTTTGATAATTGTTTAATCACTATATCATATACATTATGATTTAATACTTTAATCTTATATATTATAAGTTCGTCTTTAAAATCTAATAAGTCAAATACTAATTCAGCAACCTGGATTATCCAAACATACCAATCCAGCAACCCAGATTGTAATCCAGCAACCCAACAAACTGAATTCCAAATCCAGCAACCAGATGGCCAATCCAGCAAACCAAATTACAATCCAGCAAACTGGATTCTAATTTCAACAACCAGATTGCAATCCAGCAAGCTGGATTCAATATATTTTCAATTCAATAAACTGCTTTTCAATCCAGCAAACTGGATTCATTAATTTTTCAATCCAGCAAGCTGGATTCATTATCTCTTTTCACGAAAATATCAAATCAACTTATTATTTTTCTATCCTTTGTCCAAACATATATACATATATTTCATACACAATAAGTATTTTTCCGTAATTTTTCAACTTCCTTTAGTATTTTTCAAAAATCATTTTTAGTTTGTAGCTTAAGAAATTAGCCCTATCATGCTCAACTCCAGAAATTCCCATCTCTTGACATAATCTTATACGTGTTAATATGAGTCTCCAGTTTAAATTATGTGGCCATCGGAGTTGTACAACTCCGGTTATAGCCGTTTTCGTCGAAAAATCCTAAAAATTGAAATGGCCATAACTTGGTCATTTTAAGTCGGAATGAGCTCATTTTGGACAGGAGCTACTTTATATCATATATTTTCATGTCCCAAAAGGCCAAAATTTATTTCACAAATTAAGTGGCCGAAACTTCCCTTACAAATTCTAGAACAGTAGCTTTTTCTAAAAAATGACTTTTTTATACTTTGCTAAAAACAGTCCATACGAAAATCTACAACTCCTTTTTCAGTGATTCCACTTGGAGATGTTAGAAAACTTATCATATTATCACCTCAAATCTTTCTAAAATTTTTGAATGTCAGAAAAATGACGAAACTACCTCTGGCACTGACTAGACAAAAATAGTATGTTTCCCTCTTTAACAACGAAACTATTGTTTGCTAAAACAATCACTACGGCTTGTGTACTCAACATTTTTGAGTGCTACCACTTGGGTTTAGTAGTTAACTTACATAGCTAGCACCTCTCTTTAACGGATCGCAAAAAGAAGGTATAGATCAAAAACGGTAGAAATCCAAAGTACAAACAAATTATGGTTTTCTAAACTAGAAAAATTACTTTTCTTTCCATTTTATTTCCAAACATATCAACACCCAATATGAGTATATCTTAACATAAAACACTCATCAGCAAGTAGATACAAAGTTTTTGAGTTTAGAAACATAGATTCAAGTTTTGATTTAGTATACTCAAAAATACATAAGCATAAGGTATTTATACATTTTATTCCCATGCTCTCCTTCTTCTTCTTTCCAAGATGGCTAGTTTTGATAGTTTACAAAACTCTCTCTCTTTTCCTCCAAGGGCTGCCGAATTTGTTTTTCTCTCACTCCCTCTTTATTTTCTTTTTGGTAAGAATCAGAGATGAAAGAGAAAATAAAATATATCTTTTTATTAGATATAAATATACTATAAATGTCTAACTTCCTCATCCTTTTCTCTTCCACAAAAATCCCACCATGTGACTTTTTCTTCTTTTTCTAATTATTCAACCATGTGGCCTCCTTCTTCTCCCACATAAACATCCGGCCATGTGGCCTATTTCTCCACCAATTCTTGTTTTCATTTAATTGCTTTTATTAATTGCCCACCATTGTTCCTCCTTTTCCTTGTGGCCAATTCTTGCCCACTCCTTTTCTCTTCTCCACTAACCTTCCACTTGTCCCTTCCATTCACCACATTATTATTTTGTTTAATTACTTTTATTTCACTTAACAAATAATCATTATGTCATTCCATACTTGAACCAACACTTGGGCCTTTTAATTAATTATTTGGGCCAACACTTGGGCTTTTAATTTAATTCTTTGGGCTATAGAAAATTATCATAGTCCAACACTTTTATTTTTATCCTACCCTAATCATTTAATTAGGATTTTCATTTCCTCAATTATAATTTAATTCCTTACTTACATGAACTTAATTTCTTAATCCAATTAGACTTGCTATAATTAGGTTATAAAATTAATTAATTGAGATATATAAAAATAAATCTCTTAAAATTAGTATATATTTTAAATAATTTTATTCTCCTATACCATAAACCTTAAGTTATTCAATATATCATTCCTAATATATAATTAAGTTACCTTAGTTTCTTTTATTTGTTTATAAACAAATAAAAACAAACACATAATATTCATATTCACTTGCTCACATATTCACACAGATTAATTTAGTAGGTGGAGACATGATCCACGAATCTCTTAGATTAGGTCACTTGTATAAAATTAAATATTAGGACCACTAAATAAAGATAATCATTTAGGTTATTTAATTCCAATACCTAATTTTTAATTAGGTTATGTAACTTTCTATTTAATTTTTTTTAATAAATAAATATATATACTTAATATATTTATTTATTTAATCACATACATACTTCACATAAGTCAAAAAACATTTATCCTTATCATATCTCTTTATGGAAATTTATTTCCTTAATAAATTTCACACATTCATAATCTATTTCATTCTTTTAAAAATTTCAATGATTCTCATAATTTATTTCATTAATTTACATAAAATTTAAAGGTAACATAATACCTTATTCTTAACATACTTCCAAATATAATTTCATTCTAAGTTTTGAAATTTCAACTCTTATTTTCTCAATTCTATTCAAATAATAAACCATATATGTTTTTCTTTAAAAAATTTAAATCGTTCCTCTATTTTCACTCTAGGTTTTATTCTTTAACATTTAATTTAATTATTCAAGATTTTATGAATTTTCAGGATGTCACAATAAATGCATGGGAAAAAAAATTTGAAGGCCTCAGTGGTGTCTTCATCGGCACAACTCAGCTTTTTCTCCAAATAAATCCAGGGCGTGAGACCACTTCAGCATAGTCAAATTTACCAGGACTCGAACCCACGATTGTGGGGATTTTTGTTCGACTTCCCACCACTAAGCCACCACCTCAAGCGAGGATAAATATATAAACAATATAAATATATAAACGTTTATTTTATTAGCATATCCTTTTAATTAGAAGGTATACAATCACTAACATATACAAGTATTATTGTACACATCATAAAAAAATACACGTACAAAACTACAAATGGATCTTCACCCGGCATGCGATAGTCTGTGGCGCCCCCAAATTCGGGTTATCTTTAACTCAAATTTGGTGCTCACGATACTAATATACCCATTCATACCAAAAGAAAATTTTCTTATATTACATAGACATTGAACTTAAATCCTAGGTTCTATAGACCTTTACATACTTTTCAAGCCAAATATTATTACACAACATAGTGTTAACAGTATTTATTACATTTACTACTTAATTTCACTTAAGCGCATGCGCTTAATAAATTACTACTCAACAACTTTGCCTTTTCCTTTGTCTTTTCAAGATGGACCAGCAACCTCAGTTTTAACTGAAAGCATTATATTTAATGCAAGGGTGAGCAACAGTTTGCTCAGCAAAGAAATAAGCAGTTAAATATAATGGAACAGAAATATTTATATCAATGAGGTTACAATGTAATAGATACTGAACAATATAATTTTTTTTAAGAGTGTTGAGTATAAAAATCAGACTTTAGCATGCTGTAAGGTCAAATGACCATTGAACTCTGTACTAGAATAAACAGTAATAATACTGTAATCCATGAATACAAATAGTTATAAAAACTATTTTATATCCTAGACTCGTACTTTAGGGGATCAGCCTAAGTACCCTACATTGTGCACAACATAACAGTCTAATAACACTTTACATGTCCTTCGGAATCATATATTACATGTCCTTCGGAATCATATGTCCGGTACAATATGCCCCTATAAAAGGGTTGTTCGTTCACAACATTATATAAGAATTCATACCATAACAACAAAATGGTTTGGAAAGCATTAACTGATAACTTCATGAATAATATCAATATATCTCAACAATTGTCTAACTGAAGTAATGGTATTGACATACTTTCAATGTAAACTCGTTCAAGATAGAAAAGTTGATATTCTATTCTTTTGAAGCTGATTGGAATAAAAAGGTTATTTAACCTTATATTAACCATAATAGGGAGAGACAGTTTAGAAATTAAAGAACCTGTCTACAGCAGAATACTTGCTCAATAAAGAGTAATAGTTAGAACTTGCCTTGTTTGTAGTCTATTGTTAGGATTTCAGCTTAAATTGAAGTGTTCTCACAAAATCCTACACAGTTATTTATTTAACAGGCATGTTAATCACATAGTTAAGTTATATAGTTTGTAAGCTCACATATCACATAGTTCAGTGATCATGGTTATAGTTAAATTCCTATTTTTGATACATTTTTCAAATATCTCATCCATGCTTTCACAAGAGACATTTTTCACTTTGATGGGGTTCGACATGCTTATAACAAGTTATAGGAATCACATTACAGTTATTACTTGCATTAATCAAGCATGTTAGCCACACAGTCAAGTCATATATCACGTAGTTTCAGTGATCATGGATAGATTTTCTATATTTGATATATTTTTAAATATCTCATCCATGTTCTTATCATCACCATATTTCTCTTTAATGGGGCTAGTATGATTAATAACATGCCTACACAACATATATAGTTTATATCTCATTTAGGATTTTATCACATGAATGCTTTATGCCTCGTTTATAGAACTTCTAGCATAAAAGGTGTCTTTGTAGCTTATTTCATGTTTTTAAAGGTATTTTCAATTTACAAGGTCAACTTTTGTTTATCCCATGGTTTATAGCTTTTATTTCCATACAAAGGCATTAATTATCTTTATTTTTCTATATTATGCAAAAACAGCCCCTTTTTGAGGTTAAAATAATCTCTTTCTATATCTTTTCATTAGGTGTACCAACTGGTTCCTTGTTGTTCTATTATGCCAGCAACCAAGCCTGGCTTAGCCTCATAAGGCTTAGCTAAGCTTGGTGTGGCCACACTTGGCCTCGCGGCCCCAACCACAACATAGCAGCCACACTTTGATAGCTTCTTATTCCCTTTAGCTTGCTTTCCTTAACAACTTCAACCCATTCCTATAGTTAAGCTTGTAATATGAACTTAAAAACTGAAGAGGGCTTCTTAGTGCTGTTGCAGCAAGTTATGTGCTGCTATTTGTAGTCAATTACTGCTGCCAATAGCAGCAGCCCTTGCCACTCTCCTTTCATTGTTATACTTGCAAACTTTCAAGGATAGTTTATATGCCTTTTTGTAAATTAACTTAGACTATACTTGTTTATTTGGGAATTTATAAACTTTTTAGTTATTGTCAACTACTAGCTAAAATTTGAATTTCAAAAGGACCTTTAATCATAGTCATAATAGCTCTTTGCCATTGCCTAAAGCCAACTGCTGTTGCCAATGGCCAGCAGCCCTTACTTCTTGGTCCCCTTGCTTTGCTATACTTTAATATATTATTGTTATCTTAAATTACTAACTGCAGCCAAAAAAAATAAGTAAACCAAGTTGCCAAATTGGCCCTGCAGTGCAGCACAGCACAGCGCTGAGCGCTGGCTGCTGCTGCCTGTAGCAGGCCTGGCTTAGAGCAGCCACTCCCATCCTCCTTCTATGATCCCAAATTTCTTATTACATAAGTTCCTTAATTCCAATTTCTCTTGTATGTTGCAGATATTATAGAAGGCTAAAAAAAAGAACATTAGCTATCTCCTTTTTTTTCTCTCTCTTTGTACTGCACTAAACAGTACCTAAAACCAGATGGACCCGCTACTCATATAACTGATTCTTATTACTGTTGTTCTACCATAACAGACCTTTTAACAATGTTTTAGCAAAACTAAAAATGAGCTGTTAAACAACCATAAGGGTATTATCTGAGAGCTCCTTAAGCGTTATTTATATGTCTACTATTACTGCCGAGGTAGTAACCCTACACCAAGTTCACTTTTACATAACAACTTCTGATTTTCTACTTCGCTTAGGCAAAATTCTTTTAGAGATAAGATACTATATTAATCTCTTTTAGAAACCTATGAGGCTTAATCTTCAAGTTTATTTACTGCCCAAAAACAGTTGTCAAGGTGTCTTAATTTTCTGAATTTTATTTCTTTCTAATAGGCTTAACTTGTTAATTATTTCATACATGTAATACGGAAATCATTTTCCAGCCTTGTTTGTGTCTAATTCCTGACTTTTAACTTAAGCAGTCTACTTGGGACTTTCGTCGAGCATGTGGTGTACACAGTCTAGAATCACCGGTGCCATAGCTATTTGCTTGCTCTACGATCCCATTAAGTCACCTTATAACACCACAGCCAACCTATCTCCTTTTGCCTAAGCCAAGCATTAACAAAACTTAACAAGAGTTGGGCATGACAGTCATTATAGTAATAACGATCGCATAGCAGTCATTTGAGCTTATGGCACAAAAATAGAAAATAGTCCTTCAACTCTTAACACAAGTGTTATTATATAATGTACTTGCTATATATTATACGTTCATGATTTAAAAACTGAAATACAAAGTATAATTATCCAGAGATAGGCTTCCAAAAAAGTTAACAAAGAGCTCACCATTTCAGTCCATAGTGGTATAGCATAGCATCTCAATCCAATTTTATTGCACTAACAGTCATCATAGCAATGTAGCATAGCATACCAGTCCAGTCTATTATAAAAACAGTCAATACAACACAAGGATGATGCTAACAGCAATTCATGTCTCCTTTAGGCCCTTTTAGCAAGGTTTATTAATATACTGTATCATCCTAAGCACATATAATCTCTCTTTACAATTATAGGCATACATCTTAGTAGGCCATGGATGGATTACCTTATATAAACATGGTTCAGAACTAAATCATCAAAATAGCCTTTAAGTTTTCAATCACAAGGATTATCACATTATGTACATGTTCTATGTTCATGGTTCAAGGAGCCTATATAGAAGGCTTCTAGTCTTGGTTTAAAACAGCTCCCTTTAGGATTAAATTTCAAGAATAACCTGGTTTACCCTCATGTTTCCAAGGATAGAATGAATGTGCAATATAAAAGCTTATACCATCTTTCTATATGGTATTTAACATGTATAGCGTATATTTGGATGTCATAAAATAGATTACACCATAACAGTCCTCTAATCTAGCATACAACATTCTTAAAACAGTGACTTACTCATAGATAAATGCTCAGCTCATGTGTGGACTGATATACAACCATTTATAGTTATCTTATGTTCATGTAAAATTGACCTATTAGCACCTTTGCATCTTTAGGACTACAATATAATATTGGCATATAACTAGTTTTGTCTGTAATCCTATTGAACACAGTTGATAGCAACAGTCCTCTCCTGAGCATTTCATTAAACAGATGGTGGGCAGTCTACAAATCTCTTTACTTTACTTATATTATTAGCTTAATGCTACCAGCCTTATGGCTTACTTAATAACAAACATAAGATGATACATTACAGTCCCAAATCACAACAGCACACATATCAAAAGAAATAGCACAACTGCCCCTTATATCTATTCCAGGCCATTCGGCCAAAAGAGAGCATAAGTGGTATGAAAATGGACTGGAAAGAGGATAGGAAAGAGTACCTTAGTAGCTTAGAGGTGGCAATAGTTTACTGCCCAATTTCCTTCTCTTAGCCGAAGCTCTCCCACTTTCTCTCTATATGACTGAATTGCTATAGCTTTTGGCCTCTGTTAAGTGATGAAGCTAAACTAGTCAATAAGCTTGGCCCTTTTTATGGCTGAGCTTGGTTCATTCTACTGTTAACTGCATCACTTCTTAGTTGGCCCCTACACAGTCATCATTCCTAACCTAGCTTGCACTGTCCCTTCACAACCACCCTACAGACCTTAGTTTTCTTGCTACACCTTATCCTCTGCAATTGTAGCAGCCTGTTATTTGTCTGCTATCTAAATTAACTTATCTGCTAACTATAACCAACATCTTCTAATTGCTTGTTTACGGTTGAACTGAGGCAGTTTCTTTTTCCTACTTTTAATATGCTGCTGAAGTGGACACTCAATTAGATGGAGTCTGGATGTGGAAGTTGGGCCTCATATAGAATTTTGATAATAGTAAAGTACATACCTTCAAGAATTATGTAGGAGGCTTGCAAGCATATATTTGGGATGGCCCAATTTAGGAATATTGGTATTTTAAAGTATGAGTCCAAATTCTAAAAAAAACTATGCCACATATTTGCAAGCATACCTAGCACAATATAATAGGGCCCAATATTTTAATATGGACTCTTGTGAAATTAAAACATGGACTTTTATCTATTATTTTCTCTAGCAACAATAGTTAGCACATATATCATTAAAATGACGATTTCATGTAGTTTTAAATAATTCATGATGGTACATTATTTCGTTACCCTTCATAATTCAAGATGCTTAATAAACTATTAAATAAATAATAGTTTTGTCACAAGGAGAAACAACATAATAAAAAAAAATATACTCAAAATTTGACATTATAATAATTGAATATTACCTATGATTTTCTGAGTCATTAGATAGTCTGCGTAGACAGATTATTTCCTCAAATTGCTAATAAGGAATGAATACGAAGGGGTATTCACCAAGCATGCGGTAGTCCGCATAGTCATGTTATTCCCACAAGTTAATAAATTGTAAAAAAGTTTCCACCAAGTCTTGTAAGATCAACAAGGATAGATGGTACCACTATAAATAACAAAATTTAAAAATGGACAATAAAACATGAATATAATTTTACAGTTTAAAAAAATATAATTGGTGTCAAAGCCAAGTCAGTAGTATAATGCTTAATTGCAAGAATTTAAAGTTTTATAGTCTCAATTGGTTGGAGTTTCGTGCTGATAACGTGTTATAAAACTAGAGAAATAACAAAGTTGCAAGATAGAAGTATTAAAGAATTTTGCTACTCTCGTCTCTGATCTTTCATTTCCTTTTATAGGTAAAAACAATAGAACAAGATCTACAAAATAAGTACTAGACCAATGGTCTAGTAGGTAGCATCTGACTTTGGTAATCATAATATTACAACAAGTCTCATTTCCTTTGATGATAGTATTAGGTGATATAATATACTCTCATCTCTCAAAGTGTATCAAAATAAATACTCCCTTCATTTTAAGATTAATATTGTCATTTTAAAAGTCAATTTCAAACATTTTTAAATCTAAAATATATAGGTGAATTCATTTAGTTTACGTTAATACAATTATGAATATCATATATAAACTACCTAAATAATACTACTAGTTATAAGATTTACAATTATGAGTGCCCTGAATTGTTGCGATTGTAGAATTTGTTGTTATGATAGCCTCGTTTAATTTTTCGTCCCCGAAACTTCTTTATCATTTTGCCATCCATTATCATGTTTATTCTGCTGGAATGAGTGATGTTAATGTCTGACAATGGGGTAGAACATGTTTGCCGTACTTGATGGTTTTTCAACAACAATTCATTATTCTTTTCCGCAATAAGGAGGATAGACAATAATTCACTGAATTTTGTGAACTTACTTTGTTTATATTGTTATCACATAATTATATTGGTGGGATGAAAAGTTGAAAGCATTTTTTCTAACATTTGGGTTTCAGAAACTAGATCCCCACACATAGCCAAAGTAGAGGTTATTCTATAGACATTAGAACTATACTCCGTAATTGATTTATAATCTTGTAGTCTTAAATTAAGCCACTCAAATTTGGCACTAGGGAGAACAACCATTTTTTGGTGGTCAAAATTTTCCTTTAATTGTATCGATAAGGTCAAAGGATCTCTGACTGTTAAATACTCAGTTTTTAATCCTTCATAAACGTGATGACGAGGAAAGATTATGGCTTGCGCATTTTGTGTCGTAGTTGCTTTGTTTTCTGATTCAATAGTCTTTTTTAACCCATTTGCACTAAGGTGTAATTCTGCATCAAGTACCCATTTGCACTCCATAATTTATTTATTAATGTATGTAAAAAATAATTGCATACATGATAGGGAGAAGATAAATGCATGAGAACAAAAAAAAATTTGGAGGCCTCAATGGTGTGTTCATCGGCACAACTCACCTTTTTCCCCCGAATAAATCTAGGGCGTGAGACCATTTGAGCATAGTGGGGTTTACCAAAACTCAAACCCATAATTGTGGGGATTTATGTCCGGCTTCCCACCACTAAGCCACCACCTTAAGCTATAATAAATATATAAACAATATAAATATATAAACGTTTATTTTATTAACATTTCCTTTTAGTCAGAAGGTATGCAATCACTAATGTATATACAAGTATTATTGTACACATCATAAAAAATACATGTACAAAGCTACAAATGGATCTTCACCCCGCATGTGGTAGTCCGTATAGGCAGATTATTTCCACAAATTGCGGTATTCACCAAGCATGCGGTAATCCGCATAGTCAGGTTATTCCCACAAGTTAATAAATGATAAAAAGGTTCCCACCAAGTCTTGTAAGATCAAAAAGGATAGATGATACCACTGTAAATAACAAAATTTAAAAATGGACAATAAAACATGAATATAATTTGACTGTTTAAAAAAATATAATTGGTGTCAAAGCCAAGTCAGTAGTATAATGCTTAATTGCAAGAATTTAAAGTTTTATCGTCTCAGTTGGTTGGAACTTCGTGTTGATAACGTGTTATAAAACTAGAGAAATAACAAAATTGCAAGATAGAAGTATTAGAGACTTTTGCTACTCTCGTCTCTGATCTTTCATTTCTTTTTATAGGCAAAAACAATGGAAAAAGATCCACAAAATTATAAGTACTAGACCAATGGTCTAGTAGATAGCTTCTGACTTTGATAATCATAATATTACAACAAGTCTCATTTCCTTTTATGATAGTATTAGGTGATATAATATACTCTCAACTCTCAAGTGTATCAAAATAAATACTCCCTTCATTTTAAGATTAATATTGACATTTAAAAAGTCAATTTCAAACATTTTTAAATCTAAAATATATAGGTGAATTCATTTAGTTTATGTTAATATAATTATGAATATCATATATAAACTATCTAAATAATACTAGTAGTTATAAGATTTATTGTTTTAAAAACTTAAATGAATCAGGTCAATTTTAAATTTGAAAAATTTTCAAATTAGCTCTTAGAAAATCATGACGGATGGAGTATTTAATTAGTATTTGACACTATTAAACTCCCGATGAACGCTAAACTATCATTTGAGAAAGCACGTTAGAAAATGTGTGTAGTGTGTAGAAAATGATGCTACCGTTAGTTGCACGTTACATAACTTCATTCAACGTGAAGCTGAAAATGAACAATTATTTACTAGTTTGGAGGAGAAGGTGGATGATAAACATTAATTCTACTTCTATGACATAATAAGGTTTTGGCTAATCTTCTAGTTTTGGTCTACTTCTCTGACATAATTCTACATCAATACATCACCGCTTACATAATTCTACCACCAACCTTTCATTTGGCGCATTCACCACCTTCCTTCTCTGGACCAACGGAACGGAATGGAGTGTATTTTTTATTTACTAAATTATGTATTGTCATGGTTGAACAACAATCTAAAAAGCATATCCACCGACCCAAAAATAATGTACTCATTAACTTGAACTCTATGAAATTTCTAGTCCGTGCATATACATCACTGCTTGCACAATTCTAGCACCAACCTTTCTTTTGGCGCATTCACAATCTCCCTTTTCTGGACAAACGGAACGGAATGGAATGTATCAATGAGTCGGTGAGAAAAATTTTCTAATCCCCGGTAACGGCGACAAAAACTAATTGTAGATATTTTATATACTCGTAAGTGCACGAATCGAATACCCATCACTCACTAATTCTAATTAATTCTTAATCTAGTTTAGAAATTTCGAGAATTTTTTTAATTATCTACTAAAAATAAGCGAATAAAACAATTAATAATAAAATACTTGGATGTCGGAATCATATAATTGATATCATCTTACTAATATACATGCCCAATAAACTCTACTTTTTATTTCGCACTAGTTTGGTCTCTCGACTCCACTAAATGTAGAAAATAAAATCAATTAAGTCCATTTAATTTATAAAATCAAATCGTTAATTCTTTCATAGCCAAACATATGTATAAAATCAAAACAATCATTATTTCCATCAAAACACAGTTTATATCCACTTTTATCAAATCATAAACTGAATCCAATAAATAATAACGAGAATCCAACCTTATTGTTTTATCAGTTATAATAGGCATCCAATAGAAAGAATTATTTTTTTACGTTAAAACACTAAATTGGTAGAGTTAATTGGCATGAATACGTGCAATGGAATTAATAAATTATATTCATCCTCAACCCTAGAAAATAATCTAGCCTAGCATGCTTGAAATTGTAACACAAAGCATTGTTGAAAACTTGTGACTCATAATATAGAAGCCACAGGAAAAGGCTAGTGCGGAGCCCGAGCGTAGCTCGGGCAGTAGGTCTCAAGCGGAGCGGAGCGGAGCGACGCACTAGCCCATTAGGGTGAACCCGAAGGTCGCGGGGGTGGTGCGGGGGCGAAGCCGCCCGCGATATGGTACATGAGTTTTTTCTGGTTGTTTATTAGAGGGACATTATGGGTAATTGAGACATAATGTGAAGTATGGTTGAAATAGAATTAGTAGTTATACCGCCTGTGGAGTATCCAAATTGGGGAACTACGTAAATCTCGTGTGTTATTCTTAATTTCTTATCGTTTGTGTGCGTGTGTGATCCTATATTCTAACATAATAAAATAATATATAATTAAATAAATAGAATACCCACTCGAACCAATTAATTGAAGAAAGATATAAAATAAACCCTTCAATGTACTGTTGTTGCTCCCATTTTAATAAATTTTTTATCCCTCTATCCTTGACGCCGAGAGTGAAAAAATAAAAAAAATCAAAACCCAACAGTGCTCCTTTCTTTTGAGAACGAGAAGAAGAAATAAAAATTAAATAAATAAAAAAACCAAAAATTCAAGTCAGCTGCTGCTCCCTTTCTCCTTTTTCCAAGTAGCATCTGCCATACTTTTAATAATCTGATATCCTCTTTTTAAAACCCTTCAGCTTCAATTACTTTTTTTTTTTTATTTGGGCTGATTTCAAAAGATGTGAAGACAATTAGGTTTTATTTGCTGATTTTGGAACGCTATTTTAAAGAAGCAGCTGATCTTTCTGTAATCAAATTAATGGGCTTCGCCCATAGCTTGAAATTGACAACTTTTAAGCTCTAAATTATTCCGTTCAAAAATTCAATTTTTTCATTAAATTCCACACCTGAAAACACTAAAAACACAACAACTGTAAAAATATATGATCTCCAAAATTTAAATTAACAGGCTAGGATATACCAATTTCTTGACACATCACATAACATAGGAAACGATAGGCTGATCCCCTAAAGTGGCCGTGGAGAGTTTTTCAATCTATTGATTCCAAGTATTGTTTGTTTTCAAATTAAGACTTGGGATAATCTAGGGATTATAAAATGGCTTAATAGTCTTGGGATTATAATCCTAAGATTAATAGTTTTGGGATTATAATTCTTACAAATAAACATAACGTATGAGTTTTAATAAATGATAAAAAATATATAACGGATAAATATATTTTTAATATTTTTAGAACATCTTGAAATTCGTGTTCATAAACCATACAGTTAACTTATTCTTTTGTTTGTATAAAATAAGAGGGAGAGAGGAATCTCTATAAGGATTACTATATTTATCTTAAGCTAAGTAACATGTTAATGGTAGGCATGTTAAAAATGAATAAATAAATAAATGCCAATCACATAACGAAATAACTCTTTATTGATCTCTTGTATAATAATACAATTATTATATGTAGACGATTACGTAAAACTCAAACAGGCAGACTCCTTGATCTTCTTTTCCTACAGAAGCTTAATCAAATAATAAAACCTGGAGTATTAACAAACTCTTCACCAATACAATTGAAACGAGGAATATCACCATCTGCATATAAATAGCATTTGTAAAACAAACTAGCCCTACGATCCTTGAACAATTTATTGTCATAATTAATAATAACAACTTGATCATCCCGAACAATAAGTCCCATATCAATGATAAGATGATCCACAGTTAACTCAGCCATATTATCCTCCCCAAGAGAAACATCAATAATCTTCAATGAGTAATCGTTCTTGAATATTTCAAACACTCGCAGACGACTCTTTCCTGACTTATCTTTACTGAAGAATCGAAACGTAAAAGGGTGATCTTTATCATTAATCTGATCATCTGTATTTTTCACTGAATTGCTAACCAAATACTCCCAATTAGGATTTGTCCGATCAATAGTCCGAACTGGTCCCCAAGGAAAGATCTCCAGACCAGAAGAAGATTGGTTGACGATGTGCTTCACATTAAATGAAGTATTCATTTTCTTTTTCGCCTCGAACAATGAATATTAAACAAAATGAGAGTGCAGACGGGATGATCATTTCTATTTCTTATATAGGCACGGACTTGAAATCTTATGAATTACAACTTAATGATTACTTTTAAAATTCTGAAGGAGTCATTGGATAAACTAAGCTACACCAATATGCATATTTTATTTTTACTCGTAGGGTTCAAAATATGTAAAGAAAGAAGCATTTCAACTACTCTATCACCCAGTCAATTTTGTTCCATTGACAAAATATACTCAAATTTTTAGTATAATTTTATTATCATACTATATTAATTATTAGTTTAACAATTTACTCCTTACATTCCACAAACCATTTGTCAAGCCAACACAGTCTGTTTACAATTTTTAAATGAAAGAATATGACTATATGAGTAGAACTGAATTCTAAATAATTTCCAACAAGAACAAAACAATCACAAGGACGAATATATTTGCTAGAAACTTTTCTACGAGTATATCAGTTGTAAAGGATGAGAGAGTTGTTGTTTATCAACTTAGCAGTCATGAATATATGAATTGAAAAACTACGACTAATAAAATAAATGTTGGAATAATTTTTGTAAATCAAATCCTAATTAATATTTGAGATTTGAAGTTCGACAACCTGAAGAATTCTTTGATTGGCAATTAACATTAATCCTTAATTTTTAAGTCAATAAGTATTGATTCATTCATAGTTATCTCAGGCTAAACAAATTAGTCGCTTACCTTTACAAAACTTCATTTTACAGCTAAAACATAGGGACCCGAGAGGTCAGACATGAATGACAAAAGAAAAGGCAAAGCAAGTGAGGAAGATAAATAATAATGTAATAATTAGTAAATAATTAATAGTATAATATTTTTGAACTAATGTAATAGTTCATATAATGTAATTAAGACCTGAGATTGTAAGATTAAATTATGTAATTAATAAGATGTACATGTGTAACTTAGCTTATACTAGTAGCTAGTTATTATGAATGTGGATAAATAATGAGCAAAAAGTCTGTTGTAGCGAGTACACACATTTGGGAGCGTCACAAATAATATTTTTTTTATGAAACTAATTATTAGATAGAGTAATTAATTAAATTTTAATTTTATAATTAATTATATGGTGGGTTCTTATAATATATTATACAAATATATTAATTATAATAATAGTAATATAATAGTAAATGTTCAATAATGTCAAAAATTTGTTGTTTTCCTTGAGTAATATGTATAACAAGTTGTACTACCCGTGCCTCCGGCACTACGTACGAAGGGAGGAGATTGCCAGAGCTAGAGAATAAAGGAGGCAGAGGGCGAGCTCAGGAGGAGGAAGAAATGAGGAGGATCTGAGAGAGAAATTTTTTATCATTTGAAAGATATAATGGACGGTGAGATTTATGTCAAACTTTAAACGGTTCTGATCATTTATTAGGGTGAACGAGAAATTTAAAATCAGTTGTGTTTTATTAATTAGATTAAGATCATTTATAAGAATAGTAATTCCGTCTAAAATGCATCATTAATAATACAGTTACCTGTATCATTAGTCATTAAAGAAAATCAAAAAAATTAAAAATACAAAATATTCATCTATCAAATTTATGATTCATAAATATATATATATATATATATATATATATATATATATATATATATATATATATATATATGGGATATGATCCATAGCAAGTATTTGCTATGGATGTAAATTGGGCAAATAGTATCATATCCGTTCATTCTATAAATCAATGGCCCGGATTAAAAATTAACAACTCCCTTACGCCAATTCGTCTAGCGTATCTCCAAAAATATTAAGTCTAGTACGCTACTTGGCGTAGCGTACTATATGTAAAAAAAAAATTCCAAGGCGAGGGAACAGTGGGTCCAGACGAATCCGGCCGCTTCGGTGACAAGGACGGAGAATCCATTAGGGCGGCGCGGGATGGCGGAGCGGCGGACTTGTTTCTCCCAGGCGGCGCCGCTGCCGTAGAAGGTGGACGAGAGGAAATGAGTGGTGGCTTGAAGGTGGCGGTGCGGCTGGGAATTATTGATATTAGTATGATCGGAAAGTGGAGTGTAATTTACAGTGAAGAAAAACAGTAGCACAATTGCCACTAATAGAGTGAGACGGAAGAGTAGTTTGGAGGATACTGCTAAGAGTGTGGTGGTGTTGACACGTCGAATATAGCTGTTGTAGCGTTCTAGCTTGGTGGTCTTGCTCGTGTCCGGCGGAGAATAAGCCATTTTTGTGTGTTTTTAGGAGGAGAATAGTTGTGGTAGTGATATTGAGCTCGAAGGGAGAGGATTATCAGTTGAGCTCTGAGGTTGGATATGATGATTGGAGATAGGATATGATAGGATGGATATATATAAAGGGAAGGAGACCGCCAGACCGGAAAGAGAAAGAGAGAGAAAGAGAGGGGTTGGTGTTGGTTGGAGACCACTTTCTTTTTCTTAGAAACTCTTGAGATTTCACTCGCTTACAGGTGGAAAGAGGAGGAAGTGAGACTTTTTTGTGGGACATGAAGTGTGATAAGACTTTAGTTATTCATACAGTCTATACATATACAGTCTATCCAGTTGGGTTGATGTTTTGGAATTTTGTGTAAATCTTCTTATAGTACGCTACTCCAAGTAGCGTACGAGACTTAATATTTTTGGAGATACGCTAGACGAATTGGCGTAAGGGAGTTGTTAATTTTTAATCCGGGCCATTGATTTATAGAATGAACGGATATGATACTATTTGCCCAATTTACATCCATAGCAAATACTGGCTATGGATCATATCCCTATATATATATATATATATATATATATATATATATATATATATATATGTGTGTGTGTGTGTGTGCGCGCGCGCTACTACAAAGTAGTAGTTGTAGTCACAAGCACAAATATATATATACTCTATCCATTCCAAATTACACTACAAGAAAATAACTTATCAGCGACCGCTTATCCGCAACCGCAGACATGAAGGACAAATTAAGGAAAAAGCAAAGCAAGTGAGGAAGATAAATAAATAATAATGTATTAATTAGTAAATAATTAATAGTATAATATTTTGAAAGTAATGTAATAGTTCATATAATGTAATTAAGACCTGAAATTGTAAGATTAAATTATATAATTAATAAGATGTACATGTGTAACTTAACTTATATTAGTAGTTAATTATTATGAATGTGGATAAATAGTGAACAAAAAGTTTATGTAGCGACTAGACCTGGCAAACGGGCCCAAAGCCCGCGGGCCGGGCCGGCCCGCCCGCCAAAACCCGGGCTTTGGGCCACTGTTTTTAAGCCCATGAAAACCCGGGCCTTTTTGGCCCGGCCCGCCCGCCAATAAATTTTTTTTTTTTTAAAAATAAAGTGTTAGGTTGTGAGGCTTGAACACAAGACTTGTAAGTAAATAAATAAGAGTTCAAACCAACTGAGCTACAACAACTATTTGTTTTTAATGTAATCTTCAATATATTTTAACTATAATTAAAAATTAATTAATAATACTAATTTATAATACTATTACAATTTTAATTAATTGAGATATGTAGTTAATGTATGTAATTAATTAATCGTGTTTGTTTGTATTATTGTTTATTATTAATTATTTTATTATTTTTAATATTTATTATTATTATTTTTGGTGTAACAAAGAGTTTGCAAAAAAAAAAAAATTTAATGGCCGAAGCCCGCGGGCCGGCCCGGCCCGCCCGCCACGGGCTGACCATTTCTAGCCCACCAAAAACCGGGCCTTTTTGGCCCGGCCCGCCGTTGGCCCGATCCGGCCTCGGCCCGGCCCGGCTCGCCCGTTTGCCAGGTATAGTAGCGAGTACACGGATTTGAGCTCTATTTGTTTAGGTAAATTGTTTTATTGATCAAAACGTACGGGAGGTGGTGAATGAGCCAAAACAAAGGTAGGTGGTACCTAATGTTCACCCGTCACCCCCTTCACCCATGTCAGAGAAGTAGAATTAATGGTACCGAAAAAACAATATTGGTCAAAACCTTATAATTTATTTACTAGATATGCAAAGAGTAATATGTAAGCAGTGATGTATTTAAAAGATACTCTCAATTTTACAACGAACAAAAATTAGTTCTATTTGCATTTTTTTTCTCTAAAAAATTAGTCTTGTTATAAAATTAGAGAAATAACAAGGTTGTAAGATAGAAGTATTAGATTATTTTGCTACTCTCGTCTTTGATCTTTCATTTCCTTTTATAGGCAAAAACAATGGAACAATAAGTACTCTTGGATATGCTGAATAATTGACCTCAACCAAACACTCTCTACTTGCTACATGTATTGCGAGAATCTTTGAGTGATTTGTAGATGTAGCTGCTATGATTTGCTTTGTGGATTTTCAGGATATAGCTGTGTCACTGTAGCGATCCGAAATTTTCAGAATTTTCGGATAAACAATATATTAAATTTCTTTTTTACTATATAATTTATTATATTGTGTATGTGAATAGGTGCAATATAATAGGTATGTAGGTATAAAATGTGATAAATATAATATTATATATTTATCGGAAATAAATTATGAAAAAATAATTTAAAATGCAGGATTATGATTTTATTTTATTATACTGCTATTTCGAATAATTGCGGTATAATATATATGTGGAAGATGATGTGATAAATATAAATTTATTATTTATTATATATTTATTTCTGGAAGGTAAAATTATTAATGATTTAGAAGAGAAAAGAGAAAAATAATTAAGATATACAAAATATTTGTATGGAATAAATAAAGTGTATGGAATAAATAAAGTTTATTAAAATAATTTATTGAATTAAATTATTTTAATATATTAAAGATTGTACATTAAATAAATTATTTTTCTTTAATGTATAACTTCCATTTATTTGGAAAAGATTTTTTTTTTGATATTACGTTTTAATATTTGGTGTGTAAATAATACTTTGCGAGAAGTACGGAAGACATTAGATGGGTCATTAAGATAGGAAGCATGAGCTATTAAAAGTTGAGCTGAGTCATAAGGAACAAAAGTAGGAGCTGTTTGAATTTTTTAGACCCAAAGACTTGATAGCTCAGCAACTCTCAACCGTAGGGATCAAGAAAATGGAGTGGAGAGCAAGCGTAAGAGTTATATAAATAATACTCCAAATTCCTTCTGTCAGTTTTTCTTTGATCATCTCATATTTCCTCTTAGCTAAAAGCTCAAAAGCTTCATCTAATCCCCAGAGTATGCTAGCAAGCTAGTAGAGAAGGGAAAGCTAATTGAGATTCTAATAAAAAGGATTGAAGAAGAGAATACGTAGAAGATTTTAAAAGAAATGGTGAACTTAGCAAATAAGCAAGGAAAAATTCAACTTAAAAATGAAACCATATTCTCCTTTTATGATTCTTTTAATAGTGGCATAATTGGATTGTTGGTGTTGGTTGAAATGATTTCCTTGAGAAATCTGGACTCAGTCATGTATAAAATACCATGGCAAATGAATTTGAAATACATGTGATAGACGCATAATTCATACATTTTATTATCCTTAATTTTGTCCTTTTAATTATATTAGTTTATTAAATTAATATATTTTATTTTATTTTGTAGGATTTAATATTTGTTGCAATAAAGTTAAAATCTTGGTGATCAAGCGATATTAATGATTTTTTTCATATAAGGAATATCCAAGAAGAATCCTACAAGGAGTAGGAAAGATGTTGAACAATCTTGGTGTGCAAGTCAAATTCAACAAGAGAAAGAAAAGAATATCTAGAAGATCTCTTTGAGAAGTTGATTGCTACTAGGAAGTTGAAACTTACATGAAAACGGAATAAAAGTGTCCAAGTTCGATGAATCTAAATTAGGGTTTAAAGTTATTTTTTCTATAAATAGGCCCCTTGTTTTAGAGAGAAAGAGACCACTTGTTATTTTCTTTTTATTAGTTTTTTACTAGTGTAGAAGGGAGTAAGGTGTTGTTCGTTTACATCTGATTGCCTCTTAATGAACGGTCTCTTATTCGCTAAGAGGCATGATGTTATTTTTTTTGTTACCTCTGAATGCCTCTTAATCGGTAAAACAGAAAATAAAATCTTAATAATTAAGAGGTACCTCTTAATGAAATATTTTTGATAATTTTTTTATAGAAATATATTCAACAATATTATGCATTCATTTTTATTAAATTGAATATTTAAAATTATTCAATAAAATTTTGCCCTTTAAAATGATAAAATAGTGTCATTAAGAGACAACTTATTATTTAGTTATCAAATAATTTTTTAGATTCAAATCTCATAACCATTCAGATGATCTAATTTATTAAGATATCATAATAATTCAGATCTTAATTCTCAGGTTTATCAAACACAACCTAAGATATTTAGAGTTTGTCTTTTCTCTTATTTCAATCACGTGTGGTACTACTGTCAGGGAGTATTTGTAATTTTCTTTTATTGATATAATAGAAATTCTCTTTTAATTATTGTTCTTATTTCATGAAAATAGTAGTACTAATATTATTTTTTTTTGTTTTTAATTTCATGGCTAGCTAAATTTCTACTACATCCATTCCTAAAAGATTGTCATTTAATGTTTTGGCACATGGATTAAGAAAGTGTCATTTACCAAGTAAAATTTGTCTGAAATTCCATCACTACCCCTTTATGGAAAATTAAAAACTATTAATACAAGAGAGAGAATTTCTTGGGACAATGAGAGAAGGTAGGGGTAATATAGGAAAGTAAATAATTTATTCTCCTCGAAAATTATAAACGACAAACTTTTTAGAACAAATTTTTTCTTCTAAAACGATAATCTTTTAGGAACGGAGGGAGTAATACCTAGGATGATGATGAAACTAAGTATTTCATAATAATATTCTCTTTCCGTTTCAAAATTAATGCCTAATTATTTTAGCCTTCATATTTTCTTTCGCATAAATTGCATATGATTTTTATATTGATTGCGAGGTTTTGATAAGTTATAGTTAATTTGTGAATTTTTCATAACTTATGCTTGTCCATATTAATTATATGAATCATTATTTTTAAAGAGAAGAGAAAATAATTTGGGAATTAATTTAGGAAATAAGAAATTATTTATTATGTAAACATTTGGTGGATTCTGATTCCTAGGTATCTTTTCTCATTAATAGTTTTCGTTATTAATTAATAGTTTGCATAATTTAGTTAATAAATCTTTTCACCATTTTTGTTTCTAATTTGCCTAAAATATTAATTAAGGATATATTAAAGAATTTATCTAGTCTCTGTGGTTCGACTTGCACTTGCCAAATCTAAAATAGACGATGTACACTTGCAGTATATAATTTTAACACATCAATTTTTTGGCGTCGTTGCCGGGGAGACTCCCACCTTTCTTACACTTACCTAGCTAGTGGTATGATTAATTTCGAATTTGGTGTACCTTGCGGTGTAACTTGGAACAGTTAGGAGCTGTCTAGATTTTATTTAGGTTGACCTTAGAAGTAAATTTATTTTATTTTTTTTCCTCTTTTTTGTTTTTGTTTTTTGTGCTTATCTGCTTGTTTGTTAAGTAGTGTTTGGAAAAAGTGTGGATTAGGGACGAAACATCCCGATTAGTGAGAAAAATTGATTTTTCGAATTTCACTTTAAAAGATCTCACTTTAAGAAAAATGGAGGGCACACAAAATGTTTCTTTAAGGGATCGATGTTATCCTTCCCGCTCTGCCCAGCCTTCATGTATCAGTCTACCACCGGTAACTGGTAACAATTTTGAACTTAAGCCACATTATATAAATATGTTACCTAGGTTTACGGGGATAGAAGATGCATATTTATTTATTCGGGAATTTAGGAAAATTTGTTCCTTATTGAAAATTTAACAATTGTCTGATGACTCAATTAGGCTAAGATTTATAACATTTGCTTTAAAAGATAATGCTAAAAAGTGGTTATATAGCCTACCAAATAATTTCATATCAACTTGGGAGGTATTTGTTGTTAAATTTCTAAAAAAATATTTTCCAAATCATAAAACTGCTAAAATTAGGACTGCAATTCATCAATTTTGCCAACTTAAAAAAGAGTCCCTTTGGAAATATTTTGATAAATTTAAAAATTTGTTATCCCATGTTATCCCAAGTGCCCACACCATGGAATTGAGAAATGGAGATTGTGTCAAATTGCCTATGAAGGTTTAGACTATCCCACTAAAACAAAGTTAGAGTTAATGTGTCAAGGGAATTTTCTGAATAATGACGAGGAAAAGGCTTGGGTGTTTTTAGAAGACTTAGCAGAAAAAACCATGCAATGGGAAACCACCCGAGAGACCGATAAACCTAGTTCGTCTAGGGGTGTTCATATAATTGACAATTCAATTGCTACCGAAGCTAAGTTGCCTGGTGTACTTAAAAGACTTGAAGCTTTAGAAACTAGGGGACAATCACACGTGAACCAAGTCTCAACACCAATAACTTTGTGTCTAAGTAATTCACCAAGCCATGTGATTGAGGAATGTCCTAGAGTCATGCCCCAACTTGAAGAATATGAACAAGTCAATGCAATATTTCAAATACCTAGAAATGACCCATTTGCACCCACTTATAATCCAGGTTGGAGAAATTATCCTAATTTTGCATGGAACCAAGTACCCTACCCAAATAATTCTTCAAATCAGGTCAATCAGTCTCTAAATCAATCTTTTCAACCATACCAAAAGCCAAATCCTGGTCCGTACAAAAATTCAAGTTTAACAACCCAATATCCACCAGGTTTTTCTAACGAAAGTGAGAAGAGATTTAACACTTTAGAGAAGAGCATAGAAACTTTAATGAAATCTTATAATAATTTCAATAATTTCATGCAAAACACTAACCAAGCCTTATCTCGCCTAGAGATCCAAATGAGTCAATTGGCCATTACAGTTAGTGAAAGGGAGAAGGGTAAGCTTCCTAGTCAACCCGAGACCAATCCAAAATTTTCAGTCCCTAATCAAAAACCTTATCATGCTAATTCACTTGAAAAAAGCCAAGTCAATCATGTGAATTCTATAATTTCTTTAAGGTCTGGAAATTATTTTAATAATCATCCTGATATTGATAATGAAGAAGAGAAAAATTTTAATGTTGAATCTAACAATCCATCTTCAAAGTCAGCCCAGCCTAAAAAGCCCACAAACTCTGAGTCAGTAAGTCCATCTACTACTTATGTCAAAAAATGATCAAACCACATCTTCTGAATCAAATGAAAAAGTCTTTAAACCAAAAGCCCGATTCCCTCAAAGACTTATTTCAAACAAGCAGTCATCACAGTTGGACAAAATTCTAGAAGTGTTCAAACAAGTGAAAATTAACATTCCTCTTCTAGATGCCATTCAACAAGTTACCTTATATGCTAAATGTCTAAAAGATTTGTGCACACACAAAAGAACCACTCAGGTTCCTAAGAAAGCTTTTCTAACAACCCATGTTAGTTCTATCTTGTCATGTCAAGTCCCTGTGAAGTATAAGGACCCCGGTTATCCTACAATTTCATGTATCATAGGTGACACATTAATTAAAAAGGCTTTGCTTGATTTAGGAGCTAGTATGAACCTGTTACCATTTTCTATGTACGAAACCTTAGGCTTAGGGGAGTTGAAAAAGATAATTGTCACACTCTAACTACCTAACCGTTTTGTTAAAGTGGCAAAAGGAATAGTTGAAGATGTACTCATTAAGGTTGGTGATTTTATCTTCCTGTTGACTTTGTTGTCCTTGAAACCCATCTTGTTGTCAATCCCAAGGGTCAAATTCCTGTCATTTTAGGTAGACCATTTCTAGCAACCTCTAATGAGTTAATTAATTGTAGAAATAGACTAATGAAATTGATATTTGGAAACATGACAATTGACTTAAATGTGTTTAATGTGGGAGAGCGACCTAGTGATTTGTTTGGCCAGTCCATTGAAGTGAACATGATTCAGAAAATGTCAGGAAATGAACTTACGGGGGAAGATGAAAGTATTAATTAATTTTGTCTAAATCATTTTGGTTAAAATTGGGATGAAACTAAATACTTGAATGAGGTCAATGAGATTTTGGACTCCACAGTCCAAAAATCTTACTCTAGATTGGAACCTATAGTTGAATAAAGTTTGACACATTTCGAGCATTTTCAAGAGAATCAAATTGATCTTAAATCCTCTTATGATCATTTTAAGTCTACTTTGGGTCCATCTGAAGCGCCTTCCAGACATACTAAATATGATTTAACAAATGAACCAAAGGTTGTGGACAATGATAATCTTCCATGTTTAGATAATGAGATCATATCTCCCATTTCAGATAATGCATGTGTTAATCCAGTAGTGCCTAAACATCTTGGTGTAACAGTTATTCAAAATAATGAAAACGTTTTAGTGCCCCTTGGTAACAAATATGGATGGCAAGTTTGGATAGATTTTATGAAGTTAGAATTTTTCAAAAGGAACTATCATTTTTCGTTATCATTCCCTGACTCAATTTTAAAAGAATCAGTCGGGTATGCTCATAATTGTTCTTCTGTTGCAAATTCTAACTATTTCCAATTACCCAGACCTCCTGAAAATCATACGAAATCCACTATGGGTTATCTGTTTGTATAATTGATCATTTACAGTTGCATAGTTTTTAGGATGCATAAAATTTGTAGATATGTACACTTGTTTTCTTCCTCACCACATTTTCTTGCAGAACAAATGCCCCGTATACAAGGTACAGTTCTTTCACATCTTTGTTCACTTTACTTCATTTGCACATTGAGGACAATACATGATTTAGGTATGGGGGAAGGAGTTTATTTGTATTATTGTATTTGATTTTTTTTAGGAAAATAGAGTTAAAAAAAGTAAAAAAAAATTGAAAAATTAAGAATTTTGTTTGACTTTTCATGGATTGAATTAATTCTAATAAGTGTTTGTGGAGAAAAACTCATGAGTAATATTAAAATATTTTGAACTCTCGAATCTTTGATAAGATACAAAATCTTTATTTGAAACACAATCTGGATTAAAATTGATTTCACAAGCATTTTTACACTTCACGTTTGCACTTATTCTTAGTTGTGGGGTATAAACTTTTATTTAAGTAATTTCAAAAAGAAAAAAAATTGAAAGAACAAAAAATTAAAAAAAGAAATAAATAACTGCTTCAATATCTATTAAACGAAATAACTGGGTATCCAAGCCTTGGGAAGCATCGATATTCACGCTGAAAAGTGTGATGGATAAAAGCAGCTTGACTAGCCTAATTTTATAGCCTTTGTTACTCGAGTTAGTAAGCCCTTAGGGGTGTCTCTACACCTAGTGCCATAAAGTAAATTGGTTTGGGAGTCATTGGTTCAATGCTCTACATGGGTAACTCTGAAAAGCCTAAGAAAATGAGACATTGCACAAGAATAAAAATTGAAAAAAAATGGAAAAAAGAAAGAAAAATGAAGAAATAGAAAAAATGAACTTACTTGATTTTCATGGTAAAAATTCCTACTAAGAGTTACATCATATACACAATGTATTCATCACATGAAATTGATTTAATGAAGGATGGTGTCTAAAATGAAGATTGAGTATTTTTTATAAGGTGAAAGTGTGATTTTGAATTTAATCTTGCTTATGTATAATGCCCATGGATATTTAGAAGTTTTCTTTCAATTTCATAATTTGTTGAACCCAAAAATATTTTTTTGAATTTTGTGGGTATATTCACTGCAAACCCTCACGAGACACAAATTGTCCACTTGGGATAACCTTGGGGTTTAAAGACTTGTTGCACATGCTAAGTGCAATCGTTGGGGTTTAAAGGCTTGTTGCACATGCTAAGTGCAATCGTGTTTCTTACGAAAATGGAGTAGTATAATTTTTATTTTATTTTATTTTTATTTTACTCGAGGACGAGCAAAAGCTAGGTATGAGGGTATTTGATAGACACATAATTCATACATTTTATTATCCATAATTTTGTCCTTTTAATTATATTAGTTTATTAAATTAATATGTTTTATTTTATTTTGTAGGATTTAATATTTGTTGCAATAAAGTTAAAATCTTGGTGATCAAACGATATTTAATGCTCTTATTCATGTAAGGAATATCCAAGAAGAATCCTACAAGGAGTAGGAAAGAGGTTGAACAATCTTGGTATGCAAGTCAAATCCAACAAGAGAAAAAACAAATATCTAGAAGATCTCTTTGAGAAGTTGATTGCCACTAGGAAGTTGAAACATACATGAAAAGAGAACAAAAGTGTCCAAGTTCAATGAATCTAAATTAGGATTTAAAGTTATTTTCCTATAAATAGGCCTCTTGTTTTAGAGAGAAAGAGACCACTTATTATTTTCTTTTTGTTAGTTTTTCACTAGTGTAGAAGGAAGTAAGATATTTAGAGTTTGTCTTTTCTCTTTTTCCAATCACGTGTGGTACTACTATCAGGGAGTATTTTTAACTTTCTTTTATTGATATAATAGAAATTCTCTTTTAATTATTGTTATTATTATTATTATTATTTATTTTTATTTTTAATTCCATGGCTAGCTAAATTTCTAATACCTAGGATGATGATGAAACTAAGTATTTCATAATAATATTCTCTTTTCGTTCCAAAATTAATGCCTAATTATTTTTGCCTTCATATTTTTCTTCCCATAAATTGCATATGATTTTTATATTGATTGTGAGATTTTGATAAGTTATAGTTAATCTGTGAATTTTTCATAACTTATGTTTGCCCATATTAATTATATGAATCATTATTTTTAAAGCGAAGGGAAAATAATTTGGGAATTGATTTAGGAAATAAGAAATTATTTATTATGTTAATATTTGGTGGATTCTGATTCCTAGGTATCTTTTCTCATTAATAGTTTCTGTTATTAATTAATAGTTTGCATAATTTAGTTAATAAATCTTCTCCACCATTTTTGTTTCTAATTTACCTAAAATATTAATTAAGGATATATTAAAGAATTGATCTAGTCTCTGTGGTTCGACTTGCACTTGCCAAATCTACAATAGACGTTGTGCACTTGCAGTATATAATTTTAACACATCACTATGCCTACATGTTGACTGTTAAAATGTTCAAGAGAGAAGTTTTCTAAAACTAATGGAAATTAAGAAAGTTGATAGTCGTAAATGATATTTTGAATCATGATATAGAATTGAGAAATTGTTTCTAGTAATCTGGATTTATAATATAACGATTATGAAGTAACATAGAAAGCTTGGTGTATTGAAATTCTGAAATCTGAATAAAAACATAGCATATCTTGGACTGAAGTCGAAGTGGCGAAACTGCGCCATTTCTCAAAACAAAACCAGCGCAGTTGCGCCAGTCTGCAGTCCTACCAAGATGTTTCCTTTATATTTTGGGATTTTGAGCAGATGTATGTAAGTCTTATGTACTCTAATAAGAGTATGATATGGTGTCCAAGCTAGGGATGTAAGTATTGACTAAGTTAAATATGTTATAATTTGAGTTTTTAAAAGAGAAACTAAAATTTTTTTGGAAAGAAGTTTAGGAACCTAATTGAATTTTATGGATGCAAGGTTCTTATATATATAAGGTCCTTAGGTATCACAGATGATGTCTAGTTTGGCCAAGAAAGTATTAAACATACTTATTTAACTAGAACATGATAATTTCAAACTAAAGTTTTGAAATCTAACTAGCAAGCAAAGAAAATGGAGATCAAACTAATATAAACTTCTCTAATATATGTTTCATATTATGTATATGAGTTGTTGCATATTAGGAATCAAGCAAGGATTTTAAAATTTCATTTCTGGGTTGGCCAGGGAGTAGTGCAACTGCGCCACTCCCAAGTATAAAATGCCACTACGCCATGCTGCAGTATTGCCCAAACATGTTTGATATTTAACTGAGGCTTGATGTATGTTTGTTTAAATACAATAAGAAAGAATACATGGTGTTTAGCATGACCAAGTGTGTAATGGCTTGTCCAAATAACAATTATTAAGAAAATGGCAAGTAAAAGGAAGATTAATTAGAGAATAGCAAACAAAAGCTAGTATTACAAAATCGGTATAGTTTATGTAAATCTAATGGGTTTTAGTGTGAATACATATGATTGATGTGGCATGTATATGAACTTGAATTATGTAGGATACATAAAGCGCCAATATCTATAAAGTATTTGTAGTGCGCAAGGCAAGTCTTCTAGTTTCTATTTGTTATATGAATTTGATATGGATTGTCTATAAACTATGTTACAATGAGCATTTTAAATTTCATATGATGTACTGTATATGAATCTCGAAAGTAAAATTATGACTATATGTGGTTCAGTTATGGAACTCAATTTGTGATATGTGATATATCAGACATGTGGAATTTACGTGTATCTTAAACTGATATTTATGCTGAGCATGAAATCGTATAATTGTTTTAAATTGAGATATATGTTGAGCATTAAACTTATGTGCTATGTGCAGCATGAAAGCTATTAGATTTTCTGATCTATCGAGCTCAAACTTGCAAAAATAAACTTTTTGCAGGTTAACAATAGAACACGACATTACTTGCTATTTGGATGATAAAGATTGGACGATATGCAAAAGAACAATACTTTCTTTGATTTAGAAGTTCATAGTTTTGAGAGGTATAGGTTGACAATTATGTACAACTGAAGATATTAAATAAAAAGAGAATGTTTATTTTGAAATGAGATCGTATTGTGGTGAATGTTTGTATGTAGATTGTACAGGTAAAACAGCGATATATATATATATATATATATATATATATATATATATATATATATATATATATATATATATAGTCCCCTTCAGTTGAGTGATCCCTCAAATAGTGTTATTTGAGGGATAGGGCGCTCAACTGTTGGATCTGTTTTAATGATTTTATGTGGCTGAGATTATTTTACATCTTTGAACCCGTTTTCTCCAAATAACCCAACACATCCATTAGAACTTATATCATGAATTCATCATTAGAACCCAAATCAAGAATTTAACACAAATCAAAAATAATCCATTAGAACTTATAGCAAAAATTTATCAATGGAACCCAAATTAAGAACTACCCATTAGAACCTATATCTAGAATTCATCATTATAACTGAAATAAAAAATTACTCATTAGATGTTTGATTCTCTTGCTTCGTGTCTCTTGACTTTTCTTTTCTTTCAACAATAATAAGTCACACGAATTTTTACAAATCCATATTAAATCTGGAGATGTAATCTCAACTCAGATTTAAAAAACCCAATTCAAAAAACCCTCGTACATCTCCAAATCAACGTCCACAACCTAGATTTTGTTAGGGAAAAAAACTACATGGATACCTTGTAAAAATAGAAATCTTGCAAGTTGAGTTGAAATTTGTGAAAATGGTGGGTCATCTTTTCATCTCGAAAGGGTTGGTCTTCTCTTAGGCTTGCACGGGACTCTTCCTCTTTTCCCTTTTGTGTGCTTTAGGTTTTCTCCAGCATTGGATGTGTTGGGTTATTTGGAGAAAATAGGTTAAAAAAGATGTAAAATCTCAGCCATATAAAGTCATTAAAACAGATCCAACGGTTGAGCGCACTATCCCTCAAATAACACTATTTGAGGGATCCCTCAACTGAAGAGGAATGTATATATATATATATATATATATATATATATATATATATTGATGATAAGCATTGATAATTGAACTCTTATAGTTCATTTACTTTGATTATATTGGGAATCGTGAAGGTTGCAATTTAGGGAACGCGGGAAAAGAAAGATAAATAAAAGAAGTTTTTAATTATCCGCATTTTCAGCCGATATTACATTTAATTATAGTGTAAGGTTGAACTTAAATATTATCGAACGCATAAGGTCGAGAATAAGTTAGTCCTAATATTGGATTAAGCTGGTCCCGATTTTGGGGACGTCACTGTCACAATATGTAAATACATAACCTATTTGTGATCTCCCATTGTGTGGATCTGATAAATATCCTGCATCAGAATATCCAACTAATCGCGACGTTGAACTCTTAGATAAAATAATCCAAGATCAATACTTACACAGAGGTATCTCAAAATGTGTTTGATCCCATCCCAATGCCTCTTAGTCGGAGAAGAACTGTACATTGCCAACAAGTTGACAACAAAAATAATATCGAGTCGTGTACAGTTTACAAGATACTCCCTCCGTCCCAGGATAAAAGTCTCGGTGGACTTTTCACGCATATTAAGAAGGGGAATAAAATGACAAAATTGCCCATGATTAATCATTTAATATGCTCAATAAATATTGTTGTGTTTCTATAAAAAGTTGCCATAATCAATTAAACTCCACATTCAATTCTATATTCACTACTTCTAGTAATCTGTGCATGAATATGCCAACTAAAATTAATCATATTTGGCGCAAACTACTTCGGATAATCTCCCCACTCAATGTAATCATATTTCCCAAAAAGTTTGCATGGATTATGCCAACTAAAATTATGCGCAAAAAATTTAAATTGAAGCATGAGAAAAATTTTGCAAAATTCAAATTTTATAGTGTTCGCCAAATGGAAATTTTAAATGGGGATTTCATGCTATATAAAACATACAATCATACTCATAATCATCTAACTGGAGTATATCATAACAACAATATCATGAAAAATCTTTCTAACGATCAAAGGCGAGTCATCTATGAAATATTATTGAAGCACAACCAAAATGGAAAATTAAAGAAGGGTTCAATTGCATCTACAACTTCCCAATTTTCAGTAACTACCAAGACAATTAGTCGCATATGGAAACGAGGACAAAACTCAAGCATCGGTACCATTGATGTTAGTTCAAGACGTATAGGAAGGGTTGGTGGAAAACGAGTTCAAATTGATTTTAATCAAGCTTTGAATACTCCACTTCGTCGAAGAACAAACATAAGATTACTTGCAAGTGCTATGAGTTTATCAAAGTCCACTCTTCACCGAAGAATTAAAAAAGGTAGTTTAAGAGCACATTCAAATGCTATAAAACCTACATTGACGCATGAAAACAAGAAAGCAAGACTCAAATTTTGTTTATCAATGGTTGAACAAGGTACTCCTTCGGAAAATCCAATTTTTAATGGTATGTATGATTGTGTTCACATCGATGAAAAATGGTTTTATATGACAAAAATTGTCGAACGATACTATCTTCTTCCAGATGAAAGTGAGCCTTTACGGACTTGCAAAAGCAAAAATTTTATAACCAAAGTAATGTTTTTAGCTGCAGTTGCTCGTCCACAATTTGATGAAAATGGTAATGAATTTTTTTTCGAAAAAATTGGTATTCTTCCATTCATTTGCAAGGAACTTGCTGAGAGGAAAAGTAAGAATCGAGATGTCGGTACCGTTGAGACAAAATCTATTTATCCAATAACACAAAAGGTTTTTAGATCTTTCTTGATCGAAAAGTGTTACCTTCAATTAGAGAAAAATGTCCTTCTTCAAGTGTCAGAACTCCTATTTAAATCCAACAAGATAATGCCAAACCACATTTGCGTATTGATGGTGCTGAATTTGTGGAACATGCGACAAGAGATGGATTTGATATTCGTTTACGGTGTCAACCCCCCAACCGTCCGAATATGAATGTTCTTGACCTTGGTTTTTTTAGAGCCATTCAAACTCTTCAACACCAAGAAGCTCCTACAACTATTGACGAATTGGTAGCTGCCGTAGAGAACTCATTTGATCAATTCTCATCAAAGCATCTCAATTATGTGTTCTTAACTTTACAGACATGCATGGTTGAAGTAATGAAGGTGTTTGGTGGGTTTGATTACAAAGTGCCACATATGAACAAGAGCGGGCTAGAAACAGATGGCAATCTCCCAACTAGGATCCCATTTGAACGGACTGTGATGGATGAAGTTATTTTGCATCTCCAAGAACCATGATTTGAATCTTATTCTAAAATTATTTTTTTCCTTTCTTTTTCCCATGGTATTTGGTTTGTCTTTTCGCTTTGTTTTGTTCTTCAACCTACTCACTGATTGTCAGGTGTAGTGTACGTAGTGCATTTGAAATGTATTGGTCACAACCTCTTCTGCTGTGCATTTGAGACGTTCATCTTATAATGTAATTTTTGACATAGTGAAATGTGATGAACTGGAGTAGTAAAGATTGCCTTGTAGACATAAAATCAAAGATTCAACAAAAAAAAAACTCATGTAATTACTCCAAAAATACAGAACACTTGCCCAAATTTCAATAATCATCTCATTTAAAGGATGGACACTTTCCAAAATTGCATAACCAACAATTATTTTGATTCTCATAGTGTGATTGGCGGATTTCCATCATCTCGATATTTTTTTTCATATTTTCAACTTGTTGTTCTAACAGTTCAATTTTTTCTTGCATATATGTCATTTTTTTGTATAGTTCAACCATTTCTTCTTGATCATCATTTGTTTTCTCATCTTCATCTTCATTTTCCAGAATACCAAGGAGAGCTAATGCTTGTTTCATCGACTTCTTGGATGGCATTTGAATACTTTTGTCCATCTCATTTTCAATTTTTTTTACAGTCTTTTTCATTCATTGCTGCAATAGCAAAAAACAAAGGCATTAGAAGAAAGAGGACATTAGAAGAAGTTTTATAAGAAAAATAAAAAAATAAAAATTAAACTATCTTACTTTGGCCAAAAATTCTCAACGAAACTTGTTCTTCAAATTGGTATTCCTGCATGTAAACAGGCAAATCCCATCCAAGCATGTAAAACGTACTTACTTTTGTTTTATTCCATATATGCATGTAGCTATAGTTTTATAGGAGAACAAAAGAGTTTCTAATGTGGTAGGAATAAAAAAAATCAATAAACAAATTAAGTGCATGTGAGATTTTCAAGGTAGATGAGATAGAGTCTTTTTAGTTTTTCAATTCACAATATTTTCAGCACATAATTAATTATACTTATTGAATATAGAGAGAGAATAAGAATAAGAAAAATATGAAATATTTAATGCTAAGGGTATAATAGGAAAAATTGTGTAAAAGTTTGGTTATTAAAAGAAAGTAGACATTTAATATGGGACAACCCAAAATAGTAATAAAGACTTTTATCCTGGGACGGAGGGAGTACATAAAAGCACCTATTGCATTTAAGTATGGGACTTTAGGTCCAAGAATTTCTTCCCCAATTTCTAAAGGTCGAAATATTAACTTCTAGAGATCGAACAACCATCGGAGTAGTCAAAGGGTGAGCTTTATTCATATGAAAACGATTGAGAATCTTTTTAGTATATGTGGATTGACGAACAAAAATGTTAGATGCTAAATGCTTCACTTGCATTCCTAAACAGAACTTTGCCTATCCAAGATCTTTTATTTCAAATTCATCCTTTAAATAAGTAACAGTTCTTGTGAGTTCTTCAGTAGTACCTACACGATTCAAATCATCCACATATACAGCAATGATGGAAAATTCACGTTATGTTTTCTTAATAAAAACGCATGGACATACTTTATTATTTGTATACCTTTCTTTTATTAAATAATCATTAAGTCGATTATACCACATACGACCAAACTGTTTCAACCCATATAATGAGCGTTGCAACTTGATTGAATATATGTGGCGGGGCTTTTGTGATTCAGCTATTTTTAATCCTTCAAGAATTTTCATGTAGATTTCACTATCAAGTGAGCCATATAGGTATGCTGTTATAACATCCATCAGACGTGTTTCCAAACCTTTCATGGTTGTCATACCTAGTAAAAAGTGAAAAGTGACTCCATCCATTACTGAAAAGTATGTATCATGATAATGAATATCAGGTCTTTGTGAAAAACCTTGAGCAACAAGTCAAGCTATTTATCTCATAATTTCATTTTTCTCATTTTATTTTCGTAAAAATACCCATTTGTTTCCAACTGGGATTACTCCCAGCGGTGTTTGGACTACTGGTCCAAATACTTCTCTTTTCAATAATGATTGTAACTCAGTTTGAAGAACATCTTTCCATTTTGGCCAATCCTTTCTTTTCTGACATTCTTCCATGTTTTGTGGTTCAGGATCCATGTCAAAAATCATAGGAATATCAGATGCTATAGAGAAAGCAAATATATCATTAATCATGACTTTGCTTCGATCCTATATTTTCTCATCATGTACATAATTTATTGAGATCTCTTAGTATTCATCTCTTATCATTTCAGTGAAATCTTGTACCCCATCTGGGGGTATTCCAAATTTTGGAATAATTGCTACTTCTGGAGTGGGTATTACTTCTAGAACTCCCTTATTTGCCTTTTGTTTTCGTGATGCAATATCTTTTGCACCAACTGGTCTTCCACGTTTCTGGCGTGGTTTAGATTCTTCTATTGCCTTATTTGTCAATTCTTTAGAAATTAACTTTTTGATAGGTATTTCTATCTTTGCTGGAGTATTCACTGCAGGTGTATGTGATTTTATCACTTTTCTAGCATCATTAAATGCATCTGGCATTTGATTTGTAATATTTTGTAAATAAATAATTCTTTAAACTTTAATTTCACATTGTCCTGTGCGAGGATCAAGTGAATTTAATTCTGATACATTCCATTATATTTCAGAAGGATTTTTATTTAAAAATTTCCCTCCCTCTAACGGTGGGAATACAGATTCATCAAAGTGACAATCTTCATAATGTGCATTAAAAACATTTCCAGTTGAAGGCTTAAGATATCTAATAATAGAAGAAAAATCAAAACCAACATAGTTTCCAATTCTTCGTTGGGCTCCCATTTTAGTTCTTTGTGGAGGCACAATTGGAACATATACCGCACTTCCAAAAACTCGAAGGTGTGAAATGTTGGGTATCTGACCAAGAACTAATTGTAGAGGAGAATATTTATGAAGAGCTGTTGGTCTCACTCGAATGATGGCTGCAGTGTGAAGAATTGCATGACCCCAAACTGAGGT
Organism: Panax notoginseng; assembly: GCA_016801055.1. Classification (NCBI taxonomy): domain Eukaryota; kingdom Viridiplantae; phylum Streptophyta; class Magnoliopsida; order Apiales; family Araliaceae; genus Panax; species Panax notoginseng. The sequence goes on along the minus strand of CM029013.1, from coordinate 227,697,647 downwards.
TGGTAAGTTATACCTTAATATTAATGGACATGGAATTATTTGAAGTCTTTTGATTAAAGATTCAGCTAAACCATTTTGTGTATGTACATGAGGAACAAAATGTTCAATGGAGATTCCAATAGTCATGCAAAAGTCATTAAATGTCATTGATGAAAATTCACCTGCATTATCAACTCGAATTGACTTGATTAGATGATTTGAAACTGAGCCCGTAACTTGATTATTTGACCAAGAAGTTTAGAGAAGGCAAAATTTCGAGACGAGGGAAGACAAACATGAGACATCTATTAAAACCATGAAATATCGAAATGGGCCAGACAATGGATGAATGGGTTCACAGATATCTCCTTGGATTCTCTCTAGGAATTTTGGGGTTTCATTATAAACTTGTGTTGGTGATGGTCGAACAATAAATTTTCCTTGAGAACATGCAATACAAGGAAAATCACTACTAGGAAAATCCTTTTGGTTCTTGAGAGGATGACCAATAGAATTTTCAATAATGTGACGCATCATAGACGAGCCTGGATGACCAAGTCTTTCATGCCAAAGCATAAATTATTTTTGATCTATGAATTTTGGAATCACAACAGTATGAGACGCAATTGCTCTAATCTTCATAATATATAACCCAAAAGAAATTGAATGAAATTTTTCTAGGATTTTTTTATTTCCAGAAATAGTAGAAAGTGATGAGAAGATATTCATTATCATTTTCATTTGTTATTTCAATGTGAAACCATTTAGTCGAATATCTTCAAAATTAATCAAATTTCTTCTTGCTTTACTAGAATATAGAGCAATTTTGATGAAAAATTGTGTCTCATTTAGTAACATAAAACTAGCTTTTTCAAATCTCTCGATTAAATTTGATATACCAGAGATAGTTCCCACGCTTCCCTTAGCTTTAGTTAGTTGTGAAAAATATTTTTCACTTTGAAGGATTGTATGAGTTGTTACACTGTCTGCTAAACATATATCTTCCATATCCAATAAAGTTGGTCTGACACATAAAAATATATTAAAAACATATATTTGATTTATAATATTGTCCATGAGGAACACATAATATTATACATGTAGCGTACAAAATGAAAACTAATAATATTATACATGCAAGGGTGCTTGGTTAAAATAAGAAATTATTTGGTATCCCAAAAGGTGCTTTCAGAAGGTCCAACAATGTCACCAAACTTTTCCTCATTGTTGGTCATTGCTGGAGTAGCAAAAATATTCAATTGGTGGTGAAAAAAGTTTGTTTCTGCCACATTTTCTTTGCTCCTTTGAGACTCTTAGTATAAATTAACCAGATGTCTCGGCGTACGACAAGTACGTGACCAATGCCCTTTCATCCCACACCTGAAATAAACATCTAGTTTGTTCTTTGTCTATGCTGCATTTTCTTTATTTTTACTCGATCCAGACTCTTTCCACTTCTGGTGCCCTGAATTGATGCGATTGTGGAATTTGTTGTTATAATAGCCACATTTAATTTTTCGTCACCGAAACTTCTTATTATTTTGCCATCCATTATCACGTTTATTCTGCTGGAATGAGTACTGTTGTTAATGTTTGGCAATGGGGTAGAACCCGTTGGCCTTACTTGATGGTTTTTCAACAACAATTCATTATTCTTTTCCGCAACAAGGAGGATAGACAATAATTCACTGAATTTTGTGAACTTACTTTGTCTATATTGTTGTGACAGAATCATATTAGTGGGATGAAAAGTTGAAAGCGTTTTTTCTAACATTTGAGTTTTAGAAACTGGATCCCACACAAAGCCAAAGTAGAGGTTATTCTGTAGACATTAGAACTATACTCCGTAATTGATTTATAATCTTATAGTCTTAAATTAAGCCACTCAAATTTGGCACTAGCGAGAACAACCATTTTTTGGTGATCAAATCTTTCCTTTAATTGTATCGATAAAGGGCAAAGGATCTTTGACTGTTAAATATTCAGTTTTTAATCCTTCATCAACGTGATGACGAAGAAAGATTATGGCTTACGCATTGTGCCATAGTTGCTTTGTTTTCTGATTCAATAGTCTTTTCTAACCCATTTGCACTAAGGTGTGATTCTGCATCAAGTGCCTAAGTCAAATAGTTGTCTCCAAAGATTTTCGAAATTGAAAAATCTATTTTTGCCAGGTTTGTGATCTATTCTGATTTAAAACATAATAATTTATTTATTAACGCATGTAAAAAAAATTGCATACATTATAGGGTGAATATAAATGCATGAAAACAAAAAAAATTGGAGGCCTCAGTGGTGTCTTCATCGGTACAACTTAGCTTTTTCCCCTAATAAATCTAGGGCGTGAGACCACTTGAGCATAATGAGGTTTACCAGGACTTCAACCCACAATTGTGGGGGTTTATGTCCGGCTTCCCACCACTAAGCCACCACCTTAAACTATGATAAATATATAAACAATATAAATATATAAACGTTTATTTTATTAGCATATCCTTTTAGTCAGAAGGTATGCAATCACTAATGTATATACAAGTATTATTGTACACATCATAAAAAATACATGTACAAAACTACAAATGGATCTTCACCTGGTATGTGGTAGTCCGTATAGACAGATTATTTCCACAAATTACTAATAAGGAATGAATACGAAGGGGTATTCACCAAGCATGCAGTAGTACGCATAGTCAGGTTATTCACCACGTCTTGTAAGATCAAAAAGGATAGATGGTACCAATGTAAATAACAAAATTTAAAAATGGACAATAAAACATGAATATAATTTGACAGTTTAAAAAAATATAATTGGTGTCAAAGCCAAGTCAGTAGTATAATGCTTAATTGCAAGAATTTAAAGTTTTACCGTCTCAGTTGGTTGAAACTTCGTGCTGATAACGTGTTATAAAACTAAAGAAATAACAAAGTTGCAAGATAGAAGTATTAGAGAATTTTGCTACTCTCATCTCTAATCTTTTATGTCCTTTTATAGGCAAAAGTAATGGAACAAGATCCAATGCCCTTTCATCCCACACCTGAAATAAACATCTGGTTTTGTTCTTTGTCTGTGCTGCATTTTCTTTATTTTTACCCGATCCAGAATCTTTCCACTTCTGGTGCCCTGAATTGTTCCGATTGTGGAATTTGTTGTTATGATAGCCTCGTTTAATTTTTCGTCCCCGAAACTACTTATCATTTTGCCATCCATTATCACGTTTATTCTGCTGGAATGAGTGATGTTAATGTCTGGCAATGGGGTAGAACCCGTTTGTCGTATTTGATGATTTTTCAACAACAATTCATTATTCTTTTCTGCAATAAGAAGGAAAGACAATAATTCACTGAATTTTGTGAACTTACTTTGTTTATTTTGTTGTCACAGAATCATATTGGTGGGATAAAAAGTTGAAAGCATTTTTTCTAACATTTGGGTTTCAGAAACTGGATCCCTACACATAGCCAAAGTTGTGGTTATTCTATAGACATTAGAACTATACTCTCTAACGCCCCCAAATCCGGGTCCCTTCGAACCTCGGATCCGGTTTGCCACGATACTACTATCGTCAAACTATTTATATAATTTATTCATAACTTAATGAATATAACTTTACTTATTACAATTTAGAATATAAATTCTTTCCATTTCCAGGATCTGCACAATGACCCCAAACTTTTATAAGTTTCACAACTTGGTCATTTACTATTCCTGTTTTACATCACATTCGATGTTATATAATTATACGGAATAATTTAAACTTTTTCAATCTCCTCTGAAAAATAATTTTTTTATTGAGTTCTTAACATGAATCAATTACAAATCCCTGAATCAAATTATTTTATGATTCACTCTATTCAAATTACTGTATAAACTTTTACATCTCGATTCAAAATCCTCTATGTATCACATAGTTTACCTTTACAACTTAACATGTATTACACATCGTAAACTACTATCAAGTATATCTATTAGAACCTAAACATGGTTCAAGAGCAAATATTTAATTAAACAATTCAATCTCCTTTGATGTGATTGAACTTTATCAATCAAGTAGCACGTAACCTTTACCGTGTGTCCTTAACCTGCAAAAGTGGTTATTTGCAAGGGTGAACTCGACAGCCCAACAATTCTAATAGTTTTCATGCAGCACATAGCATATAATAGCATATTCAGTTCATGCCTTTATCATCAATTAGCATTTAATACGCATGTTACTTCTCACATAACAGGCATATAGGTTTATTTCACAAGCATATCATCAAAGATCAACTTTCACATTTCATACATATCTCATATGCATTTCATATATATCAACATTTGCATAGCATAATATAGCTCAGCTAACAGTTTATCGAATTCATATAACAAATAGGAACTGAAAGATTTGCCTGATTCGCAGTTTATCAACTACGACTTAACTGCTTATAGTTATCTGCACTTAGTGTATTCCTACACAGTTATATAATCATGGATTCATATCCATTAGTCATATATTTCATACAGTCTCAATGTAATAAAAATTTACATTGTTTCATTTCACTTCTTCAATATACGCTTAGGATAGCTATGTCGTTAGCTCATTATACTCTCATGCTTATTCTTTCGAATCAATCTTACTTCATCTTTTATAGTCTTTAAAGTATATATATATAGACATGTTCTAAATTCGAGACAGTTAACAAACTGCTCTTGACCACTCAACAGCACGGCGCGGCCGCGCTGATAATGAGTTTGGGAGTGGCGCAGCCGCGCTACTCCTTGTCAAAACCAGAACTTGAAATTTTCAAATTTCCAGTATTCTTATTAGCATCTTAATCTCTTTGAACACAATATAAACATATAAAGACATAGTTTAGAACACATTTAGTTTTCCATACTTGTTAACGTTGAGGTTAACTTCTAAAACTTTTAGTTTTCTTTTGAACTCATTTGCTCAACTAGGATTAACATGTCCAATAGTCTATGAACCAAGTTGAACACCTTCTCAGGTCTCTAAAACAAACTTTGAGATAATACTCAATTCAAGCTTAAATCATCCTTTTTAAAACTATTTAATCGAGGATAAATAGGTTTATTCAACAAGGGACTCGATATGTTAACCATTAAGTCACATAACTATTCTAACGATTCTTTAATATGCATGCTCATGTGTATCAAACTTATTTACACAGTTAGTATAGTCTTTACTTTCAAAACATGCTTAATAACTTATGTCAAGCTTAACTAATCATGCAAGGCAACTTCAACTCACATGTCTTATTTGTTTGTACATGTTTCTACACCCGTTTACAAGGTCAAAATATAACCACTCCATGTATACAAAAACTTAGTTTGCAAAATATCCAAGTTTGCCTTCAAAATCGTTTCAAACCAAATCAAGACAATCCAATATATGTGAAACAATTTTGAATCTTATATCATGCATAATTAAACCTTGTATACATGCTATCAACTCAAAGTTCATCAATGTTTGTTTTTAAAAATCTTCAAGTCTCTTTTAGAATGCCATTAATACAAAGCTAACACACTCATTATATGCAAGGTAACCTTAGACCACATGTTAAACTCTTTTACATACATATTTAAGTTATCTACTCATGCTCACAAAATCAGAATACCAGTAAGTTTATCTTCAACAAAGTTTGTCTTTCCAAACTTATGGGTTTCCTTTAAAACTCAACTAAACCAAGTTATAATGACCAACTATAACTAAGGTAACTTCAATCCATGTGTTGGGGTTATTTTTATGCATTTCAAAATCAACCTAACATGCTCAGAAATCAGATTATAGCATAAGTTGGATTTTAAAACTGACATACGGCGCGGCCGCGCTGGGTTTGTACTGTGAAGTGGCGCGGCCGCGCCACTTCGGTGCAAGCCCCTGACATGGCCTCTATTTCTGCAAATTCCAGAACTCAGAACATATACTCCTCAATCCATCATGCTTAGACCAACCATCTAGGTTCCATAACATACATACCAACTCGTACAACATCATGATAGCAATTCACAACCCAATTATCAAGAATCTAGTAGAATTTTCATAATTTGCAAACTTTGAAATTAAGTTTCTAAAACAAGAGTTTACCTTCTGAGAAGCTTAGTTTACTTAATCTCTCTCTCTCTCTCTCTCTCTCTCTCTCTGTGCATAATCTATACTCCTCCTCAGCAACCCAACTCTCAAGCTTAGACTTATCAGACAATTCAACAGAAAACTGAGGAAGGTGGAGCTTCTATTTATGGAGAATTGATTTTCCAGTTTATAGCTTTGCACCCATGTTTGATTCTATGGGAAATGAGAGTAACCAACATATATTCAAGAGTTGGCCAACTGCTCCCTTGTAGCCATCATCACAGCTAACTTAGCTCTTAACTGCCGACTAACTTTTACTCAATGTAATATTAGGCCACTGTTCATGTACTGATAAATGACACTTATTTTGGGACAAGGCTAACTCTCAGCACTAAAGCTTAGTCTAGTTACTTTAACTCCCACAAATATAATCTTAATGTACCATTGTTACCATATTAGGAATTAGAGATTATTTATGTACTCACATCGTATACCCCATGTACATTAAATACATGTAATAAAATATCGCAGTTAGGCATCATTGCCCGGGTATCCCCCATAATTATTTTTACTATTCGTATGACCACATTATCACATTATTTAATATTAATGTTTATTTAAACATTTAATTATTTCCTTCCAGTTTTTAGAATACACAGATATTAAATCATTTCTATATTAAAATCACTTATGATTTTATTGTACCACTTGATGCCTTATATCGTTAGTCCCCATTAAATGTCACACTTCATGTATTTTTAAGCCATAGGTATTATATATCACTACCATCCGCATTTCCCATATAACGCATAGTAATACTATTAATATTTTAATTGAGCTAAATATCATTTAGTTGGGTACTTTTAACCCATTAATTCATATCACCCAAAAATATTATAATGATAATTACTAATCATTAATTCTCTTTTAATAATTTCAGTTAAATCTCCAGTCTGGCTTAACTTTAATATTTAGGCCATACAAGGCTCATCTATCTCATTTACTGGAGTTATATTTAACTCAAGCTCATTATTTTTATAATAAAATATTAGGGATCTAGGCCACGTTTGGCTTTTCCCCAATTCCACATTATTTTATTATTTATTTAATATAAATTTTATGTCACACTTTATCATAATGCTAAATTATTTAGCTTACTTAAATAATTACATACATATAATATGTACAACCTTTACACTTAGAATAATTAATATTTACTCTATTAATTATTTAAATTATACACTATGCGTATAATTATTCGATCGTCCTAAGACAACTTTCTCAATCTTTACATTAACATCTTTCAAATATTAAACCCTTTCATATATTACTATATTATGTAATATATAAAAATACCAAAATTAATTAACATAATCATTTCATTTTCTTTATGTAAAGCACATATATTAATTCACCATTTTACTTAAGTGAATTACTCCTTTCATTTATACATTTAACCATATCCCAATAGTAGTTAATAATTCTCTAACCAATATTTATCTAAAGATATATCGATTTTCTTCTGTCGCTAACAACGTACATATACACAAGTTCAAACCTAGCATACATCGAGTCTTTAATGGTATATAGTACACTGAGTGGTTTCCCACAAACAACCAACAAATTAGTTTTCGTCTCGTCTACACTGCTTTCACAGTGAATTAGATCGGTTACTAATTCGTATATACCTCCGCTCTCTGAAGGAATCGTTTAGCCCAGCTTCTATACATCCACCATTAAAGAATATGATTGCACTGCCTTAGACTTGATACTTACTCGTACATACACTCAAGAAATTGGTAATTATCAAAGATATTTTAATGTCACCAACGTACTATAATAAAATAATTTCACATAAATTATTTAATCATCAATAGATAAATTTTATCCATCTTCTTACTAATTCCTCTCTACAATATATAATAAATATATAATAACGGTATATATTTATTAAACACAACATCACTTATCACATAGCTCACAATACCACGTATGTCGTAACACACTTAAATAATCTTGTTCGAACCCATCTCATGTTTTAAGAATTTTATTTACTAAATTCTTATTTTAATATTTTCTAAAAATTCGGGTTTTTACATACTCCGTAATAGATTTATAATCTTGTAATCTTAAATTAAGCCACTCAAATTTGGCACTAGGGAGAACAACCATTTTTTGTGGTCAAATTTTTTCTTTAATTGTATCGAGAAGGTCAAAGGATCTTTGACTGTTAAATACTCAGTTTTTAATCCTTCATAAACGTGATGACGAGGAAAGATTATGGCTTGCACATTTTGTGTCGTAGTTGCTTTGTTTTCTGATTCAATGGTCTTTTCTAACCCATTTGCACTAAGGTGTAATTCTGCATCAAGTACCCATTTGCACTCAATAATTTATTTATTAATGTATGTAAAAAATAATTGCATACATGACAGGGAGAAGATAAATGCATGAGAACAAAAAAAAATTTGGAGGCCTCAATGGTGTGTTCATCGGCTCAACTCACCTTTTCCCTCGAATAAATCTAGGACGTGAGACCACTTGAGCATAGTGGGGTTTACCAGGACTCGAACCCACAATTGTGGGGATTTATGTCCGGCTTCCCACCACTAAGCCACCACCTCAAGCTATGATAAATATATAAACAATATAAATATATAAAGGTTTATTTTATTAGCATATCCTTTTAGTCAGAAGGAATGCAATCACTAATGTATATACAAGTATTATTGTACACATCATAAAAAATGTATGTACAAAACTACAAATGGATCTTCACCCGGCATGCGGTAGTACGTATAGATAGATTATTTTCACAAATTGCTAATAAGAAATGAATACGAAGGGGTATTCACCAAGCATGCGGTAGTCCGCATAGTTAGGTTATTCCCACAAGTTAATAAATGATAAAAAGGTTCCCACCAAGTCTTGTAAGATCAAAAAGGATAGATGGTACCACTATAAATAACAAAATTTAAAAATAGACAATAAAACATGAATATAATTTGACAGTTTAAAAAAAATATAATTGGTGTCAAAGCCCAGTCAGTAGTATAATGCTTAATTGTAAGAATTTAAAGTTTTATCGTCTCAGTTGGTTGGAACTTTGTGCTGATAACGTGTTATAAAACTAGAGAAATAACAAAATTGCAAGATAGAAGTATTAGAGACTTTTGCTACTCTCGTATCTGATCTTTCATTTCTTTTTATAGGCAAAAACAATGGAACAAGATCCACAAAATTATAAGTACTAGAGCAATGGTCTAGTAGGTAGCTTCTGACTTTGATAATCATAATATTACAACAAGTCTCATTTCCTTTGATGATAGTATTAGGGGATATGATATACTTCAACTCTCAAGTGTATCAAAATAAATACTCCCTTCATTTTAAGATTAATATTGACATTTAAAAAGTTAATTTCAAACATTTTTAAATCTAAAATATATAGGTGAATTCATTTAGTTTACGTTAATATAATTATGAATATCATATATAAACTACCTAAATAATACTACTAGTTATAAGATTTACTGTTTTAAAAACTTAAATGAATCAGGTCAATTTTAAATTTGAAAATTTTGAAAATTAACTCTTAGAAAATCAAGATGGATGGAATATTTAATTAGCATTTGACACTGTTGAACTCCCAATCGTTTTAGAATGAATGGAATTATAATATCTCGTTTTTTATTTTAAACTATTTGTTCAATGGCATCTGGAACAAACATATTCTTTAAGCCCAATACTTACTAAGATTCATTGAACTATATTTTTATTATATACATAATCTAATAAATACGAAGTACAATAATATCCATTTGTAAAGGATGCGCCAGAAGCGAGTTAGGTGGTGGCCTAGTGTGCAAATAATGCAAGACACTGTTGACATTAAAGTTATTTTAAGTTAAAAAATATAGTATTAATTATTTTTCTTCAATATGTGTATTCATTTTTTAAAAGACAAATAATAAAAGACGGAGGGAGTATTATTGATTATTAATTTGTTCCTTTTCTTATGTGTGTGTACTGTGTAGAAAATTAGAAACAATGCTTTATTTTATTCACTTGTAACATTCATCACTGCGTAATGTGATTGAAGGGCAGATTTCTAATTCTAAAAATGATACTAAACTATCATCTGAGAAAGCAAAAAATAAAAATAAAAAAATTTCCTACCATTTGTTGCACTTTACATTACTTCATTCAACTTGAAGCTGAAAATGAACAATTATTTACTAGATTGGAGGAGAAGGTGGATGATAAACATTAATTCTACTTCTATTGACATAATAAGGTTTTGGCTAATCTTCTATTTTTGGTCTACTTCTCTGACATAATTCTACATCAATACATCACCGCTTACTTAATTCTACCACCAACCTTTCATTTGGCGCATTCACCACCTTCCTTCTCTGGACCAACGGAACGGAGTGGAGTGTATTTTTTATTTACTAAATTATGTATTGTCACGGTTGAACTACAATCTAAAAAGCATATCCACCGACCCAAAAATAATGTACTCACTAACTTGAACTCTATGAAATTTCTAGTCCGTGCATGTACATCACTGCTTGCACAATTCTAGCACCAACCTTTCTTTTGGCGCATTCACAATCTCCCTTTTCTGGAAAAACGGAACGGAATGTATTAATGAGTCGGTGAGAAAAATTTTCTAATCCCCGATAACGACGTCAAAAATTTATTATGGATATTTTATATACTCGCAAGTGCACGAATCGAATACCTATCACTCACTAATTCTAATTAATTCTTAATCTAACTTAGAAATTTCGAGAAAATTTTTAATTATCTACTAAAAATACGCGAATAAAACAATTAATAATAAAATACTTGGATGTCGGAATCATATAATTGATATCATCTTACTAATATACATGCCCAATAAACTCTACTTTTTATTTCGCACTAGTTTGGTCTCTCGACTCCACTAAATGTAGAAAATAAAATCAATTAAGTCCATTTAATTTATAAAATCAAATTGTTAATTCTTTCATAGCCAAACATATGTATAAAATCAAAACAATCATTATTTCCATCAAAACACAGTTTATATCCGCTTTTATCAAATCATAAACTGAATCCAATAAATAATAACGAGAATCCAACCTTATTGTTTTATCAGTTATAATAGGCATCCAATAGAAAGAATTATTTTTTTACGTTAAAACACTAAATTGGTAGAGTCAATTGGCATGAATACGTGCAATGGAATCAATAAATTATATTCATCCTCAACCCTAGAAAATAATCTAGCCTAGCATGCTTGAAATTGTAACACAAAGCATTGTTGGAAACTTGTGACTCATAATATGGAAGTCACTGGAAAAAGCTAGTGCGGAGCCCGAGCGTAGCTCGGGCAGTAGGTCTCGAGCGGAGCGGAGCGAAGCGACGCGCTAGCCCATCAGGGTGAACCCGAAGGTCGCGGGGGTGGTGCGGGGGACGAAGCCCCCCGCGATATGGTATATGAGTTTTTTCTGGGTTGTTTATTAGAGGGACATTATGGGTAATTGAGACATAATGTGAAGTAGGGTTGAAATAGAATTAGTAGTTATACCGCCTGTGGAGTACCTAAATTGCGGAACTACGTAAATCTCGTGTGTTATTCTTAATTTCTTATCGTTTGTGTGCGTGTGTGATCCTATATTCTAACATAATAAAATAATATATAATTAAATAAATAGAATACCCAGTCGAACCAATTAATTGAAGAAAGATATAAAATAAACCCGTCAATGTACTGTTGTTGCTCCCATTTTAATAAATTTTTTATCCCTCTATCCTTGACGCCGAGAGTGAAAAAATAAAAAAAAATAAAAACCCAACGGTGCTCCTTTCTTTTGAGAACGAGAAGCAGAAATAAAAATTAAATAAATAAATAAACCAAAAATTCAAGTCAGCTGCTGCTCCCTTTCTCCTTTTTCCAAGTGGCGTCTGCCGTACGTTTAATAATCTGATATCCTCTTTTTAAAACCCTTCAGCTTCAATTACTTTTTTTTTTTTTTATTTGGGCTGATTTCAAAAGAAGTGAAGACAATTAGGTTTTATTTGCTGATTTTGGAACGCTATTTTAAAGAAGCAGCTGATCTTTCTGTAATCAAATTAATGGGCTTGGCCCATAGCTTGAAATAGACAACTTTTAGGGTTATTTACATAAGTATACAATAAATAGAAAGTAATTATAAGAAAAGTACATCAATCAAATAATTACAAAAAGAGAACTCATATTACAAAAATAGTAAAATTCACATTAATAAAGAAACCTAAAATCAAGGACAAATAACTGCCATAATTAATAATTCAAATTCAAATATTTGGATCTAACAACAAAAACAAATTCAAATTCAAAATAATAATTCAAATTTAAATATTCAAATTCAAATCTTCATCTCTCTTACATACACTTTGAAATAATAGTCCACCGCTACACCGCCACTACACCTCACATACTCCGTCGCTACACCGCCGTGAATCTCCGTTGTCTAAAATGCCAATAAAAATATATAAGAAGAAGATTCGCCCTACAAAAAGTTTAAAAATAAATAGATGTAACTATTAATGTTCTGAAAATTTTTTTATAACTATTTTGTTACTCATAAATAATAAAATGGTTACCTTTGAATGCATGGTTGGCTACCAATTTCATCACATTCAAACGAAATTGGTAACTTAATAAAATTGAATTGGTTACTATGGTCTGAAGGTTTGGTTACCAATTGTACTATAAAAAAACTACGGGTGTGGATGTGAATTAATTACTTTGGTATAATTGTTTTGTTACCTTGGTATGAATGTTTGCTTACCTTGATCTGAAAGTTTGGTAACCAACTGTACTAAGAAAAAAATTTAAAGTATGAGTTACATTGGTCTGAAAGTTTGGCAACTAACTGCATGAAGGTTTGGCTACCAACTGTATCAGATTCAAAAATAAATTGGTAACCTAATAATACTGAATTGGTTATCTTGGTATAAATGTTTGGCTACCAACTGCTCTCTGAAAAAATATATCAAACAAAGTGTGCCTTTTAGCCGACTGAGAAATATCAAATTCTTTTCAAAGCCTGCTTGCTTTTTGCAAATAAGCCTCAGAACTCAGAAGTTGTTGTGTTTCCATAATTAATATCGCTTTTTTAAAAAAAATATATTTAAAAAAAATTATTATAAATATGGTGTAGTTGGTAGCCGAACTTTCGCACAAAGGTAACAATTCTACTTTTTGTGGGTAACCGAATATTCATAAAAAATAAATCGCGCCTCTGCCACAAAATCATTTCTCTCACTAAAGCGAATCATTATCAATTGGGTGAGAAAGGCGGTGAGAGAAGCCTTCAAACAAAAGAGAAAGATAGAATCACGAAAAAAATCAACCAGAAAGAAAAGAAAATAAATAATACAAAAAACTATATGTATTTTTGTATATGTTTAATCGCAACAAAAAATTATATGTATTTATTACATATAAATAATACACATGCAATTCACTCTACCATGCCAATCTTTAGAATCCATTCAATTCGTGATGATCGGAGATCCCAAAAACAGTTAAAAAAACGCCGGAGATCCCAAAAAATGCAGATATAATATGAAAAATACATACATACACACACACACACACACACACACACACACACATATATATATATATATATATATATATATATATATACACACACACACACACACACACACATCTAATGTAATATGAGGAGAGAGAGAAAAAGTCATGAGTATAACTAATCCCTATATTAAGGAATTCTAATTGAATACTAATTCCCTAAATTAACAAATCCTAATTGCACTAGTATTATAAATAAATATGGAAATGTATTAGTTGTGTAAAAAATTTATGAGTGCATTATTATTGTAATTATTTTTAAAAATGTAATAGAATACGTAAATCATCCCAACTTTTAAGCTCTAAATTATTCCGTTCAAAATTCCAATTTTTTCATTAAATTTCACACCTGAAAACACTTAAAACACAACAATTGTAAAAATATATGATCTCCAAAATTTAAATTAACAAGCTAGGATATACCAATTTCTTGACACATCACATAACATAGGAAACGATAGGCTGATCCCCTAAAGTGGCCATGGAGAGTTTTTCAATCTATTGATTCCAAGTATTGTTTGTTTTCAAATTAAGACTTGGGATAATCTAGGGATTATAAAATGACTTAATAGTCTTGGGATTATAATCCTAAGATTAATAGTCCTGGGATTATAATTCTTGCAAATAAACATAACGTATGAGTTTTAATAAATGATAAAAAATATATAACGGATAAATATATTTTTAATATTTTTAGAACATCTTGAAATTCGTGTTCATAAACTATACAGTTAACTTATTCTTTTGTTTGTATAAAATAAGAGGGAGAGAGGAATCTCTATAAGGATTACTATATTTATCTTAAGCTAAGTAACATGTTAATGGTAGGCATGTTAAAAATGAATAAATAAATAAATGCCAATCACATAACGAAATAACTCTTTATTGATCTCTTGTATAATAATACAATTATTATATGTAGACGATTACGTAAAACTCAAACAGGCAGACTCCTTGATCTTCTTTTCCTACAGAAGCTTAATCAAATAATAAAACCTGGAGTATTAACAAACTCTTCACCAATACAATTGAAACGAGGAATATCACCATCTGCATATAAATAGCATTTGTAAAACAAACTAGCCCTACGATCCTTGAACAATTTATTGTCATAATTAATAATAACAACTTGATCATCCCGGACAATAAGTCCCATATCAATGATAAGATGATCCACAGTTAACTCAGCCATATTATCCTCCCCAAGAGAAACATCAATAATCTTCAATGAGTAATCGTTCTTGAATATTTCAAACACTCGCAGACGACTCTTTCCTGACTTATCTTTACTGAAGAATCGAAACGTAAAAGGGTGATCTTTATCATTAATCTGATCATCTGTATTTTTCACTGAATTGCTAACCAAATACTCCCAATTAGGATTTGTCCGATCAATAGTCCGAACTGGTCCCCAAGGAAAGATCTCCAGACCAGAAGAAGATTGGTTGACGATGTGCTTCACATTAAATGAAGTATTCATTTTCTTTTTCGCCTCGAACAATGAATATTAAACAAAATGAGAGTGCAGACGGGATGATCATTTCTATTTCTTATATAGGCACGGACTTGAAATCTTATGAATTACAACTTAATGATTACTTTTAAAATTCTGAAGGAGTCATTGGATAAACTAAGCTACACCAATATGCATATTTTATTTTTACTCGTAGGGTTCAAAATATGTAAAGAAAGAAGCATTTCAACTACTCTATCACCCAGTCAATTTTGTTCCATTGACAAAATATACTCAAATTTTTAGTATAATTTTATTATCATACTATATTAATTATTAGTTTAACAATTTACTCCTTACATTCCACAAACCATTTGTCAAGCCAACACAGTCTGTTTACAATTTTTAAATGAAAGAATATGACTATATGAGTATAACTGAATTCTAAATAATTTCCAACAAGAACAAAATAATCACAAGGACGAATATATTTGCTAGAAACTTTTCTACAAGTATATCAGTTGTAAAGGATGAGAGAGTTGTTGTTTATCAACTTAGCAGTCATGAATATATGAATTGAAAAACTACGACTAATAAAATAAATGTTGGAATAATTTTTGTAAATCAAATCCTAATTAATATTTAAGATTTGAAGTTCGACAACCTGAAGAATTCTTTGATTGTCAATTAACATTAATCCTTAATTTTTAAGTCAATAAGTATTGATTCATTCATAGTTATCTCAGGCTAAACAAATTAGTCGCTTACCTTTACAAAACTTCATTTTACAGCTAAAACATAGGGACCCGAGAGGTCAGACATGAATGACAAAAGAAAAGGCAAAGCAAGTGAGGAAGATAAATAATAATGTAATAATTAGTAAATAATTAATAGTATAATATTTTTGAACTAATGTAATAGTTCATATAATGTAATTAAGACATGAGATTGTAAGACTAAATTATGTAATTAATAAGATGTACATGTGTAACTTAGCTTATACTAGTAGCTAGTTATTATGAATGTGGATAAATAATGAGCAAAAAGTCTGTTGTAGCGAGTACACACATTTGAGCTCTATTTGTTTAGGTAAATTGTTTTATTGATCAAAACGTATGGGATGTGGTGAATGCGCCAAAACAAAGGTAGGTGGTAGCCTAATGTTCACAAGTTACCCCCTTCACCCATGTCAGAGAAGTAGAATTAATGGTACCAAAAAAATAATATTGGTCAAAACCTTATAATTTATTTACTAGATATGCAAAGAGTAATATGCAAGCAGTGATGTATTTAAAAGATACTCTCAATTTTACAACGAACAAAAAATAGTTCTATTTGCATTTTTTTTCTCTAAAAAATTAGTCTTGTTATAAAATTAGAGAAAAAACAAGGTTGTAAGATAGAAGTATTAGATTATTTTGCTACTCTCGTCTTTGATCTTTCATTTCCTTTTATAGGAAAAAATAATGGAACAAGATCCATAAAATAAGTACTAGACCAATCGTCTAGTAGGTAGCTTCCGACTTTGGTAATCATAATATTATAATACTCTCCCTTGATTTTCTAAGAGAGAAGATTATGTCTCATTAAAAACTTTGCTAAGAAAACTCAGTGGGGAAAAACTTGGAGAAGGAAAAAAGAGTACATATCTCTCCCTCAAAAAGATATCATTATTCTTTGATGAAATGTTGTGATAATTCTTTCAGTCGATGCATTCTGATCTTATTTGGAAGTTTTGTAAACGTTGCATTTGGCAGTGACTTTGTGAATAAGTCGGCTAGATTATCACATGATCGAATTTAACGCACATCTATATCACCTTTCTTTTGCAGCTCATGTGTGTAGAAGAATTTAGGTGAAATGTGTTTTGTTCTATCTCCCTTGATGTACCACCCTCTAAGTTGAGCAATACATGCAGCGTTATCCACATACATAATTGTTGGAATATTTTTTATTGATAGTAATCTACATGACTCTTGGATATGCTGAATAATTGACATCAACCAAACACACTCTCTACTTGCTACATGTATTGCGAGAATCTCTGAGTGATTTATAGATGTAGTTGCTATGGTTTGCTTTGTGGATTTCCAGGATATAGCTGCGTCACTGTAGCGATCCGGAATTTTCAGAATTTTCGGATAAATAATATATTAAATTTCTTATTTACTATATAATTTATTATGTTGCGTATGTGAATAGGTGCAATATAATAGGTATGTAGGTATAAAATGAGATAAATATAATATTATATATTTATCGTAAATAAATTATGAAAAAATAATTTATAATGCAGGATTATGATTTTATTTTATTATACTGCTATTTCGAATAATTGCGGTATAATATATATGTGGAAGATGATGTGATAAATATAAATATATTATTTATTATATATTTATTTCTGGAAGGTAAAATTATTAATGATTTAGAAGAGAAAAGAGAAAAATAATTAAGATATACAAAATATTTGTATGGAATAAATAAAGTGTATGGAATAAATAAAGTTTATTAAAATAATTTATTGAATTAAATTATTTTAATATATTAAAGATTGTACATTAAATAAATTATTTTTCTTTAATGTATAACTTCCATTTATTTGGAAAAGATTTTTTTTTTGATATTACGTTTTAATATTTGGTGTGTAAATAATACTTTGCGAGAAGTACGGAAGACATTAGATGGGTCATTAAGATAGGAAGCATGAGCTATTAAAAGTTGAGCTGAGTCATAAGGAACAAAAGTAGGAGCTGTTTGATTTTTTTAGACCCAAAGACTTGATAGCTCAGCAACTCTCAACCGTAGGGATCAAGAAAATGGAGTGGAGAGCAAGCGTAAGAGTTATATAAATAATACTCCAAATTCCTTCCGTCAGTTTTTCTTTGATCATCTCATATTTCCTCTTAGCTAAAAGCTCAAAAGCTTCATCTAATCCCCAGAGTATGCTAGAAAGCTAGTAGAGAAGGGAAAGCTAATTGAGATTCTAATAAAAAGGATTGAAGAAGAGAATACGTAGAAGATTTTAAAAGAAATGGTGAACTTAGCAAATAAGCAAGGAAAAATTCAACTTAAAAATGTAACCATATTCTCCTTTTATGATTCTTTTAATAGTGGCATAATTGGATTGTTGGTGTTGGTTGAAATGATTTCCTTGAGAAATCTGGACTCAGTCATGTATAAAATACTATGGCAAATGAATTTGAAACCTATGTGATAGACACATAATTCATACATTTTATTATCCTTAATTTTGTCCTTTTAAATATATTAGTTTATTAAATTAATATATTTTATTTTATTTTGTAGGATTTAATATTTGTTGCAATAAAGTTAAAATCTTGGTGATCAAGCGATATTAATGATCTTTTTCATATGAGGAATATCCAAGAATAATCCTACAAAGAGTAGGAAAGACGTTGAACAATGTTGGTGTGCAAGTCAAATCCAACAAGAGAAAAAAAAGAATATCTAAAAGATCTCTTTGAGAAGTTGATTGCTACTAGGAAGTTGAAACTTACATGGAAAGAAAATAAAAGTGTCCTAGTTCAATGAATCTAAATTAAGGTTTAAAGTTATTTTTCCTATAAATAGGCCCCTTGTTTTAGAGAGAAAGAGACCACTTGTTATTTTCTTTTTGTTAGTTTTTCACTAGTGTAGAAGGGAGTAAGGTGTTGTTTGTTTACATCTAATTGTTTTTTAATGGACAGTCTCTTATTCGCTAAGAGGCATGATACATATATATTTTTTATTACCTCTGAATGTCTTTTAATCGGTAAAACAGAAAATGAAATCTTAATAATTAAGAGGTATCTCTTAATGAATTTTTTTTATATAAATATATTCAACAATATTATGCACTCATTTTTATTAAATTGAATATTTAAAATTATTCAATAAAATTTTACCCTTTAAAATGGTAAAATAGTGTCATTAAGAGACAACTTATTATTTAGTTATCAAATAATTTTTTAGATTCAAACCTCATAACCATTCAGATGATCTAATTTATTAAAACATCATAATAATTCAGATCTTAATTTCCAAGTTTATCAAACACAACCTAAGATATTTAGAGTTTGTCTTTTCTCTTATTCTAATCACGTGTGGTACTACTGTCAGGGAGTATTTGTAACTTTCTTTTATTGATATAATAGAAATTCTCTTTTAATTATTGTTCTTATTTCATGCAAATAGTAGTACTAATGTTATTTGTTTTTGTTTTTAATTCCATGGGTAGCTAAATTTTTAATACCTAGGATGATGATGAAACTAAGTATTTCATAATAATATTCTATTTCCGTTCCAAAATTAATGCCTAATTATTTCCGCCTTCATATTTTCCTTCGCATAAATTGCATATGATTTTTATATTGATTGCGAGGTTTTGATAAGTTATAGTTAATTTGTGAATTTTTCATAACTTATGTTTGCCCATATTAATTATATGAATCATTATTTTTAAAGGAAAGAGAAAATAATTTGAGAATTGATTTAGGAAATATGAAATTATTTATTATGTTAATATTTGGTGGATTTTGATTTATAGGTATCTTTTCTCATTAATAGTTTCCGTTATTAATTAATAGTTTGCATAATTTAGTTAATAAATCTTCTCCACCATTTTTGTTTCTAATTTACCTAAAATATTAATTAAGGATATATTAAAAAATTTATCTAGCCTCTGTGGTTCGACTTGCACTTGCCAAATCTAAAATAGACGATGTGCACTTGCAGTATATAATTTTAAAGCATCAAATTTTTGGCGTCGTTACCGGGGAGACTCCCACATTTCTTACACTTATCTGGCTAGTGGTATGATTAATTTCGAATTTGGTGGACCTTGCAGTGTAACTTGGAACAGTTAGGAGATGTCTAGATTTTATTTTGGTTGACCTTAGAAGTAAATTTATTTTATTTTTTTTCCTCTTTTTTGTTTTTGTTTTTTGTGCTATCTGCTTGTTTGTTAAGTAATGTATGGAAAAAGTATGGATTAGGGACGAAACATCCCGATTAGTGAGAAAAATTGATTTTTCGAATTTCACTTTAAAAGATCCCACTTTAAGAAAAATGGAGGGCGCATAAACTGTTTTTTTAAGGGATCGATATTATCCTTTCAGCTCTGCCCAACCTTCATGTATCAGTCTACCACCGGTAACTGGTAATAATTTTGAACTTAAGCCACATTATATAAATATGTTACCTAGGTTTACGGGAATAGAAGATGCATATTTATTTATTCAGGAATTTGAGGAAGTTTGTTCCTTAATGAAAATTCAACAATTGTCTAATGACTCAATTAGGCTAAGATTTTTAACAATTGCTTTAAAAGATAATGCTAAAAAGTTGTTATATAGCCTACCAAATAATTCCATATCAACTTGGGAGGGATTTGTTGTTACATTTCTAAAAAAATATTTTCTAAATCATAAAACTGCTAAAATTAGGACTGCAATTCATCAATTTTGCCAACTTAAAAAAGAGTCCCTTTGGAAATATTTTGATAAATTTAAAATTTTGTTATCCCAAGTGCCCACACCATGGAATTGAGAAATGGAGATTGTGTCAAATTGCCTACGAAGGTTTAGACTATCCCACAAAAACAAAGTTAGAGTTAATGTGTCAAGGGAATTTTCTGAATAATGATGAGGAAAAGGCTTGGGTATTTTTAGAAGACTTAGCAGAAAAAATCATGCAATGGGAAACCACCCGAGAGACCGATAAACCTAGTTCGTCTAGGGTTGTTCATATAATTGACAATTCAATTGCTACCGAAGCTAAGTTGGCTGGTGTACTTAAAAGACTAGAACCTTTAGAAACTAGGGGACAATCACACGTGAACCAAGTCTCAACACCAATACCTTTGTGTCTAAGTAATTCACCAAGCCATCTGATTGAGGAATGTCCTAGAGTCATGCCCCAATTTGAAGAATATGAACAAGTCAATGAAATGTTTCAAAGACCTAGGAATGACCCATTTGCACCAACTTATAATCCAGGTTGGAGAAATTATCTTAATTTTGCATGGAACTAAGGACCCTACCCAAATAATTCTTCAAATCAGGTCAACCAGTCTCTAAATCAATCTTTTCAACCTTACCAAAAGCCAAATCCTGGTCCGTATCAAAATTCAAGTTTAATAACCCAATATCCACCAGGTTTTTCTAATAAAAGTGAGAAAAGATTTAACACTTTAGAGAAGAGCATAGAAACTTTAATAAAATCTCATAATAATTTCAATAATTTCATGCAAAACACTAACCAAGCCTTATCTCGCCTAGATATCCAAATGAGTCAATTGACCGTTACAGTTAGTGAAAGGGAGAAGGGTAAGCTTCCTAGTCAACCCGAGACTAATCCAAAATTTTCAGTCCCTAATCAAAAATCTTATCATGCTAATTCACTTGAAAAAAGTCAAGTCAATCATGTGAATTCTATAATTTCTTTAAGGTCTGGAAATTATTTTAATAATCATGCTGACATTGATAATGAAGAAGAGAAAAATTTAATTGTTGAATCTAACAATCCATCTTCAAAGTCAGCCCAGCCTAAAAATCCCACAAACTCTGAGTCAGTAAGTCCATCTACTAAGCTTATGTCAAAAAATGATCAAACCACATCTTCTGAATCAAATGAAAAAGTCTTTAAACCAAAAGCCCTATTCCCTCAAAGGCTTATTTCAAACAAGCAGTCATCCCAGTTGGACAAAATTCTAGAAGTGTTCAAACAAGTGAAAATTAACATTCCTCTTCTAGATGTCATTCAACAAGTTCCCTTATATGCTAAATGTATAAAAGATTTGTGCACACACAAAAGAACCACTCAGGTTCCTAAGAAAGCTTTTCTAACAACCCATGTTAGTTCTATCTTGTCATGTCAAGTCCCTGTGAAGTATAAGGACCCCGGTTGTCCTACAATTTCATGCATCATAGGTGACACGTTAATTTAAAAAGCTTTGCTTGATTTAGGAGCTAGTGTGAACATGTTATCATTTTCTATGTACGAAACCTTAGGCTTAGGGGAGTTGAAAAAGTTAATTGTCACACTCTAACTAGCTGACCGTTTTGTTAAAGTGCCAAAAGGAATAGTTGAAGATGTACTCATTAAGGTTGGTAATTTTATCTTCCCTGTTGATTTTGTTGTCCTTGAAACCCATCTTGTTGTCAATCCCAAGGGTCAAATTCCTGTTATTTTAGGTAGACCATTTCTAGCAACCTCTAATAAGTTAATTAATTGTAGAAATAGACTAATGAAATTGACATTTGGAAACATGACAATTGACTTAAATGTGTTTAATGTGGGAGAGCAACCTAGTGACTTGTTGGCCAGTCCGTTGAAGTGAACATGATTCAGAAAATGTCAGGAAATGAACTTACGGGGGAAGATGAAATTATTAACTAATTTTGTCTAAATCATTTTGGTCAAAATTGGGATGAAACAGAATACTTGAATGAAGTCAATGAGATGTTGGACTCCACAGCCCAAAAATCTTATTCTAGATTGGAACCTATAGTTGAATCAAGTTTGACACATTTTAAGCATTTTCAAGAGAATTAAATTGACCTTAAATCCTCTTATGATCATTTTAAGTCTATTTTGGGTCCATCTGAACCGCCTTCCAGACACACTAAATGTGATTTAACAAATGAACCAAAGGTTGTGGACAATGATAATCTTCCATGTTTAGATAATGAGATAATATCTCCCATTTAAGATGATGCACGTGTTAATCCAGTGGTGCCTAAACATCTTGGTGTAACAGTTATTCAAAATAATGAAAACGTTTTAGTGCCCCTTGGTAACGAATATGGATGGCAAGTTTGGATAGATTTTATGAAGTTAGAATTTTTCAAAAGGAACTATCATTTTTCGTTATCATTCCCTGACTCAATTTTAAAAGAATCAGTCGAGTATGCTCACAATTGTTCTTCTGTTGCAAATTCTAACTATTTCCAACTACCCAGACCTCCTGAAAATCATAAGAAATCCACTTTGGGTTGTCTGTTTGTATAACTAATCATTTACAGTCGCATAGTTTTTAGGATGCATAAAATTTGTAGATATGTACACTTGTTTTCTTCCTCACCACATTTTCTTGCAGAACAAATGCCCCACATACAAGGTACAATTCTTTCACATCTTTGTTCACTTTTCTTCATTTGCACATTGAGGACAATGCATGATTTAGGTATGGGGGGAAGGAGTTTGTTTGTATTATTGTATTTGATTTTTTTTTAGGAAAATAGAGTTAAAAAATTTAAAAAAAAATTTAAAAAATTAAGAATTTTGTTTGACTTTTTATGGATTGAATTAATTTTAATAAGTGTTTGTGGAGCAAAACTCATGAGTAATATTAAAATATTTTAAACTCTTGAATATTTGATAAGATACAAAATCTTAATTCGAAACACCATCTGGATTAAAATTGATTTCACAAGCATTTTTGCACTTATTCTTAGTTGTGGGGTATAAACTTTTATTCGAGTAATTTTAAAAAGAAAAAAAAGTTAAAAAAAGAAATAAATAACTGCTTCAATGTCCATTAAACGAAATAACTGGGTATCCAAGCCTCGGAAAGCATCGATATTCACGCTGAAAAGTGTGATGGATAAAAGCAGCTTGACTAGTCTAATTTTATGACCTTTGTTACTCGAGTTAGTAAGCCCTTAGGAGTATCTCTACACCTAGTGCCCTAAAGTCTATTGGTTTGGGAGTCATTGGTTCAATGCTCTACATGGGTAACTCTGAAAAGTCTAAGAAAATGAGACATTGCACAAGAATCAAAATTAAAAAAAAAATGGAAAAAAAAAGAAAAAGAAAAAATGAGCTTACTTGATTTTCATGGTAAAAATCCCTACTAAGAGTTACATCATATACACAATGCATGCATCACATGAAATTGATTTAATGAAGGATGGTGTCTAAAATGAAGATTGAGTATTTTTGATAAGGTGAAAGTGTGATTTTGAATTTAATCTTGTTTATGTATAATTTCCATGGATATTTAGAAGTTTTCTTTCAATTTCATAATTTGTTGAACCCAAAAATATTTTTTTAAATTTTGTGAGTATATTCACTGCAAACCCTCACGAGACACAACTCGTCCACTTGGGATAACCTTGGGGTTTAAAGTCTTGTTGCACATGCTAAGTGCAATCGTTGGGGTTTAAAGGCTTGTCGCACATGCTAAGTGCAATCGCGTTTCCTACGAAAATGGGGTAGTATAATTTTTGTTTTATTTTATTTTTATTTTACTCGAGGACGAGCAAAAGCTAGGTATGGGGGTATTTGATAGACACATAATTCATACATTTTATTATCCATAATTTTGTCCTTTTAATTATATTAGTTTATTAAATTAATGTTTTATTTTATTTTGTAGGATTTAATATTTATTGCAATAAAGTTAAAATCTTGGTGATCAAGTGATATTTAATGCTCTTATTCATGTAAGGAATACTCAAGAAGAATCCTACTTTCCCGAAAGTGTTCGTCACATGAAAGTACTCAACCTGCTGCACTGAAGATGTCTTGGGAGAAGTTCCAAGAGCTGTTCAATGACAAATACTTTTCCGAAAGTGTTCGTCATATGAAGGAGGTAGAGTTCATCAAACTGGAGCAGAATAATATGACCGTGTCGCAGTATGAGGCTAAATTTACTGAGTTGTCCCGGTTTGTGTCCCACTTGGTGGATAATGAAGAGCGAATGACGCGAATGTTTTTGTGAGGTTTGAAACCTGAGATACGTCAACATCTTATTTCTCATAAACTGTGTTTGTATTCGGATGTTGTGAATAGGGCTCAATTAGTGGAGCGCGATAACGAGTCAACGCAACTAAAAGAGAGCAGTCGGCAAAATGATAATACCAGTGAGAGCAGTCATCGAAGCGGTGACAACAAGCGTGGAGGGAATCAACAGGCCAGAAATGGTAACCACTTCGGTGGTAATCAGGGCCAAAACAATAAGAATGGTCATTTCAAGAAGAGAATATTCAACAATGATGGAAAGACGTCAGCACCAGCACCCGTTGTTAAGGAAGGAGAACGACCACCTATCATATGTTTCAAATGCGGAGGGGAGGGGCACATCAGTCCAAACTGCGCGATGCCGTCTAAAGCATGTTATAATTGTGGAAGAGAAGGTCATTTAGCTCGATTTTGTCGTTTACCAAAAACAAGTTCAGCCAGGATGGAGACACCAAAGGTCGTCCCAGAAAAGTCAAAACCGGTAGTGCAAGGGAGAGCATTTGTTGTGACCTCCCAGAAAGTAAGGAACCCGGATGAGGTCATCACGGGTAAGCTTATCATAAACTCTAACGAAGTTTATACTTTATTTGATACCGGTTCTACCTATTCTTTTATTTTTCCTACTTGCGCTCATCGATTAAATTTGACTCCGGAGAAATTAGACTTTGACTTATCTGTTGAAACTCCATTGGGAGAAACCTTCATTACATCCATGGTTTATAAGTCTTGTTTGGTTCAAGTTGGTACCCACACATTACCTGTCGATCTTATTTCATTAAAAATACTTGCATTTAACGTGATTCTAGGGATTGATTGGTTAACTACTCATCATGCAAAAATTGATTATTTTCGTAAGGTTATTAGCTTTCATATTCTTAATCGACCTATTATGCGAATTCAAGCAACCAAACCATTAAAATCAATCGCTGTCATCTCAAGCCATAAAGCTATTCGTTTATTGAAAAACGGATGTCAAGCTTTCTTAGCTCATGTCACGGATCTAAACAAAAATACGTCAGTTTTGAATGATATTTCTATTGTTAATAAATTCCCTGACGTATTCCCTGAAGAACTTCCTGGCATACCCCCAGAGCGTGAAATTGAATTTTGTATCGACCTTGAACCCGGTACAAAACCCATTTCCAAAGCCCCATATCGAATGGCTCCTATTGAACTTCAGGAGTTAAAGATCCAACTGCAGGAATTGTTAGACATTGGCTTTATTCGTCCTAGTACTTCTCCTTGGGGTGCTCCTGTGCTATTCGTGAAGAAGAAAGATGGAAGTATGCGACTTTGTATTGATTATCGGGAGTTGAATCATGTCACTATCAAAAACAGGTACCTATTGCCACGTATTGATGACCTGTTTGACCAGTTGCAAGGAGCACAATTCTTTTCAAAGATCGATCTTCGCTCTGGATATCATCAGCTGAAGGTTAGAACTGAGAATATTCCAAAGACGGCTTTCAGAACTCGGTACGGGCATTATGAATTCCTAGTCATGTCCTTTGGATTGACTAATGCTCCTGCTGCCTTCATGGATATGATGAACCGGGTATTCAAGAAATATTTGGATCACTTTGTGGTCGTCTTTATTGATGACATCCTTATTTATTCCAAAAGCTGTGAAGATCATAAGCAACACTTGAGGCTGGTACTCCAAAAGCTTCGTGAATACAAGCTTTATGCCAAGTTGAAGAAGTGCAAGTTCTGGCTGGAGGAGGTAGCATTCCTTGGGCATGTAGTATCAAGTCGTGGAATATCTGTTGACCCGGCAAAGATTGAAGCTTTTCAAAGCTGGGAGCAACCTAAATCAGTGACCGAAGTACGTAGCTTTCTTGGTTTAGCTGGTTATTATCGGAGATTCGTGGAAGGATTTTCTCGAATCGCTACTCCATTAACTCAGCTGACTTGGAAAGATACAAAGTTCGGTTGGAGCGAAGAATGTGAGAAGAGTTTTCAAGAACTCAAGAGGAGACTCATTTCAACACCTTTTCTAACAATACCATCTGGCTCGGAGGGACTTGTCATCTACAGTGATGCTTCGAGCAAAGGGTTGGGATGCGTTCTCATGCAACATGGAAAAGTCATAGCCTATGCATCAAGACAACTCAAGGAATATGATAGAAATTATCCTACTCATGATCTAGAGTTGGCAGCTGTTGTCTTTGCACTTAAAATTTGGAGGCATTACTTGTATGGGGAGAAGGTGGAGATCTTTACGGATCATAAAAGCCTCAAATATTTCTTCACTCAAAAGGAACTCAACATGCGACAACGACGTTGGCTTGAACTGTTGAAAGATTATGATCATACCATTCAATACCATCCTGGAAAAGCGAACGTGGTAGCTGACGCATTGAGTAGAAGATCATATGCAAGTACGAGTGCGATATTGTCAATACAAAGGCCCATTTTGTGTGACTTGCAAAGGATGGAGATAGAGTTAAAGACTCCAGGGACCCATGTGATGATGGCGAATATACGAGTAGAACCAACTTTAATCGATAAAGTTAAAGCTGCTCAAGCTACAGACCTGGAGCTAATGCGTATGAGGAAGAAAGTGCAAGAAGGTGCTATGCCGGAAGCAAGAATTGATGAAGAAGGAATACTTCGAGTCAACTCCAGACTTTGTGTTCCTAACGACTCTGATTTAAAGTATGAAATCATGATGGAGGCGCACAACACACCGTTTGCAATCCATCGTGGGAGTACTAAAATGTATCATGATTTTCGTCATATATTTTGGTGGAGCAATATGAAGAGAGAGATAGCGCTGTTTATCTCAAGGTGTCTAACTTGTCAACGAGTCAAAGCGGAGCATCAAGTACCAAAAGGTCCATTGCAACCACTTGAAATTCTAAAATGGAAGTGGGAGCACATTACCATGGATTTCGTTACCGGTCTTCCTAAGGTTTCTCAAGGTATTGATGCAATTTGGGCCATTGTTGATAGATTGACCAAGTCTGCTCATTTTTTACCGATACGAGAAACTTATACACTTGAACGTCTTGCTCGTATGTACATAAACGAGATTGTAAGACTGCATGGTATGCCAGTATCCATAGTTTCTGACCGAGACCCAAGATTCACTTCACGATTTTGGGTTAGCTTACAAAAAGCTATGGGCACAGATTTACGATTTAGTTCGGCATATCATCCTCAGACGAACGGACAATCAGAGAAGACTATTCAAATTCTGGAAGATTTATTAAGAGTCTGTGTCCTTGACTTCAAGAGAAGTTGGGACAAGTTCTTATTATTGATGGAGTTTTCCTACAACAACAGTTATCAAGCAAGTATTGGCATGGCTCTATTCGAAGCGTTGTATGGAAGAAAGTGTCGTTCTCCAGTATGCTGGGATGAGGTGGGTGAAGCAACGTTGTTGGGACCGGAGTTGGTACGTATGACTACAGAAAAGATTCAAACGATCCGACAACGTATAAAAACCTCACAAGATCGACAAAAGAGTTATGCTGATCTTCATCGAAAGGACGTGGAATTTGATATAAGAGATCATGTGTTCTTACGTGTTGCTCCATGGAAAGGAGTTACGAGATTTGAAAAGAGAGAAAAGCTCAATCCTCGATTCATCGGTCCATTTTTAATCCTCGATCGAGTAGGAACTGTGGCTTATAGACTCGCTTTACCGCCAAGTATGTCTCGTGTTCATAACGTTTTTCACATATCCATGTTACGTAAATATGTGAAAGACCCGAACCACATTATTGAGTTAGAACCGGACGAAATAGCGGAGGATTTGACGTATGAAGAAGTTCCTGTTCAAATCTTGGACAAGAAGGAACATATTCTACGCTCCAAGGTTATACCTCAAGTCAAAGTTTTGTGGAGAAATCACGATGTTGAGAAAATGACTTGGGAGTTAGAATTTGAAATGAAGTCAAGGTATCCTTACCTCTTCGACATACCAGGTATGTACCCTAATTTTGAGGGCGAAATTTCATAAGAAGGGGAGGTTGTAAGACCCCAACTTTTATAAATAAAGATGAATTTTTTATAAATATTATTTTTGAATATTATGGAGTTAATTTGATATAATATTATAGTTGTGGGTAATATTTATAAATTTTGTAAAGTACGCAAGTTGTTATATAATATTCGATTGGTCGGGGAATATTCGTTTTAACAAGGAATATTCGTACAACGACACAATCATTGGTGGACCCCACAACGGAATTATTGTCGAATTGAGAAAACGACAAAAATATTTTATTAAAAATAACGGCGGAAGTTTTACCACTGATACTGTTGAACTACTCGGTAGTAAAAGTACAGTAATACGTGTGGTTGCATAGTAGCACACGGTATTGATTATTAATGCTTATGTGAGAAGTCACTCAGTTTGATTCAATTATTGTTAGTTAATAATATGAATTATTTAGTGATAATGAAGTTTTGTTTTATTCGTATTATTAACGTAATAAAACAGAAACATCTTTTTATATAAAACAGAATACTTTATTAAAGTTATTCTATAAATAGAATATATTATATTTTATTTAAAAGATTTTTCTTTAAATATGGACTGTCAGATTAAAGTAATCAATCTGGACCATTCATGGATTAGTTACTATGCATTCTATTTTTTTATAAATAGCAGCTCATTCCTTCATTATTTTTTACGAATTCACTGAACTCTAGAGAGAGAAACTATAGAGAGAGAGAAGAAAAGTATTCTGCTACTTAACTACTTCCTTATTTCAGTTCTTCTTTAAAACGGTAAGGGGTGTTATTCTTTCTTATTCATGAAGAGAACTGTTGTTATTCCATTTCTTATTATTATTCTGTTGGAATAACCTGTATACGCGGTCTACCCTATACTTGGTGACATTCTTCTATTATTCTCTTGGAACATCATGTCTGTGTGTTTTACACCGGACCTGGTTCCGTTTTTATTATTATTCTGTTGGAACATCCTGTCTGTGTGTTTTACACCGGACCTGGTTCCGTCTTGTTATTATTCTGTTGGAACATCCTGTCTGTGTGTTTTACACCGGACCTGGTTCCATTATTTATTATTCTGTCTGAATATCTTGTCTGTGCGTTTACGCCGGACCTGGTTCCATTATTTATTATTCTGTCAGAATATCCTGTCTATGCGTTTACGCCGGACCTGGTTCTATTATTTATTATTCTGTTAGAATAACCTGTTTGTGCGGTCTATCGCATGCATGGTGATTTCTTTTGTTATTCCATTCTTTATTATACTCAATTGGTTAAGTTTTAACTTCTATACTCCATGAAATTAGTGGAATATCCTTGATAATTACGGTTCATCCAGTATCTTTTCATGAAGATATTCTTCTAAGCATTCTTGAATTTTACTCCACAAAGCAGTATCATGTTGACAATTTGGACATTGTTAATTCTTGGATAAATTAATTCTTGAACTTGTTTTATTGAATTCTTATATCATTGTCATCATCCTCATGTTTATAAAATGTTGAAAGTCATCTGTGGCATGTAGTGCATAGATGGACTTGGTATGATTATGACCAGGGATTATTCGGTATAATCATGACCGTAATGTTACAAATGATGTGATAAAAGTCCTCATTGGCCCGTAGTGCATTGATGGACAATTGTTGGCATGATCATGACCATTAATGAATACACGAATATCCTTGGCCGTAGTGCAGGGGTGATTCGATGATGTTGATTATTTTATTAAGCTGAGTCCCAGCGATAACAGTGTTGAAAAACCTTTTAAATCATAGAAGATAGTAGATTTTATTCTCTACTTAACTCTTTTAATGGATTGCTTGTTTCGCTGCAGTTAAACTTGATGTTCGTTATATTTTATCAGTTTAACACTGTTGAAGGCTAATGATAATTTATTCTGCATTATCTTAGTCATAATATTTCTTACTGGGCTAGTTAAGCTCACCCTTTCTTTCACTGTTCTCTTTAGGAAATGAGAATATAACTGGGACGAGTCAGGGAACGGAGTGATGGACCAAATGATAGTATTAGTAGTCCTCACTATTCTATTAAATAGTGTGACAATAATTGTAATGAGGACTCCTTTTGAGTTTGTATAGTCTCTAGTAGATAATAATTGTATTCAAACTCACAGTTATGTTTTGTCGTATTGTACACGACAGTTGTATTAGTAAGTTGTATTTATATTTTGTACCATATATCTGACGACCCAAGATGGGTGATGTATACCTAATTTTGGGGGTGTCACGTGCATTTTCTTTATTTTTACCCGATCCAGACTCTTTCCACTTCTGGTGCCCTGAATTGTTCTGATTGTGGAATTTGTTGTTATGATAGCCTCATTTAATTTTTCTTCCCCGAAACTTCTTATCATTTTGCCATCCATTATCACTTTTATTCTGCTGGAATGAGTGATGTTAATGTCTGGCAATGGGGTAGAACCCGTTTGTCGTACTTCATGGTTTTTCAACAACAATTCATTATTCTTTTCCGCAATAAGGAGGATAGACAATAATTCACTGAATTTTGTGAACTTACTTTGTTCATATTGTTGTCACTAAATCATATTGGTGGGATGAAAAGTTGAAAGCATTTTTTTCTAACATTTGGGTTTAAGAAACTGGATCTCCACACATGGCCAAAGTAGAGGTTATTCTATAGACATTAGAACTATACTTCGTAATTGATTTATAATCTTGTAGTCTTAAATTAAGTCACTCAAATTTGGCACTAGGGAGAATAACCATTTTTTGGTGGTCAAAAATTTTCCTTTAATTGTATCGATAAGGTCAAAGGATCTTTGACTGTTAAATTCTCAGTTTTTAATCCTTCATAAACGTGATGACGAGGAAAGATTATGGCTTGCACATTTTGTGTCGTAGTTGCTTTGTTTTCTGATTCAATGGTCTTTTCTAACCCATTTGCACTAAGGTGTAATTTTGCATCAAGTACCCATTTACACTCCATAATTTATTTATTAATGTATGTAAAAAATAATTGCATACATGATAGGGAGAAGATAAATGCATGACAAAAAAAAAATTTTGGGGGCCTCAATGGTGTGTTCATCGGCACAACTCACCTTTCCCCCCAGATAAATCTAGGGCGTGAGACCACTTGAGCATAGTGGGGTTTACCAGGACTCGAACCCACAATTGTGGGGATTTATGTCCGGCTTTCCACCACTAAGCTACCACCTCAAGCTATGATAAATATATAAACAATATAAATATATAAACGTTTATTTTATTAGCATATCCTTTTAGTCAGAAGGAATGCAATCACTAATGTATATACAAGTATTATTGTACACATCATAAAAAATACATGTACAAAACTACAAATAGATCTTCGTCTGACATGAGGTAGTCCGTATAGACAGATTATTTCCATAAATTCCTAATAAGGAATGAATACGAAGGGGTATTCACCAAGCATGCGGTAGTCCGCATAGTTAGGTTATTCCCACAAGTTAATAAATGATAAAAAGGTTCCCACCAAGTCTTGTAAGATCAAAAAGGATAGATGGTACCATTGTAAATAACAAAATTTAAAAATGGATAATAAAACATGAATATAATTTGACAGTTTAAAAAAATATAATTGGTGTCAAAGCCAAGTCGGTAGTGTAATGCTTAATTGCAAGAATTTAAAGTTTTACCGTCTCAGTTGGTTGAAACTTCGTGCTGATAACGTGTTATAAAACTAGAGAAATAACAAAGTTGCAAGATAGAAGTATTAGAGAGTTTTGCTACTCTCATCTCTGATCTTTCATTTCTTTTTATAGGCAAAAACAATGGAACAAGATCCACAAAATTATAAGTACTAGACCAATGGTCTAGTAGGTAGCTTCTGACTTTGATCATCATAATATTACAACAAGTCTCATTTCTTTTGATGATAGTATTAGGTGATATAATATACTCTCAACTCTCAAGTGTATCAAAATAATTACTCCCTTCATTTTAAGATTAATATTGACATTTAAAAAGTCAATTTCAAATATTTTTAAATCTAAAATATATAGGTGAATTCATTTAGTTTACGTTAATACAATTATAAACATCATATATAAACTACATAAATAATACTACTAGTTATAAGATTTACTGTTTTAAAAACTTAAATGAATCAGCTCAATTTTAAATTTGAAATTTTTTCAAATTAACTCTTAGAAAATCAAGACAGATGGAGTATTTAATTAGCATTTGACACTATTGAACTCCCAATGAATGCTAAACTATCATTTGAGAAAGCACGTTAGAAAATGTGTGTAGTGTGTAGAAAATGATGCTACCGTTAGTTGCACGTTATATAACTTCATTCAACGTGAAGCTGAAAATGAACAATTATTTACTAGATTGGAGGAGAAGGTGGATGATAAACATTAATTCTACTTCTATGACATAATAAGGTTTTGGCTAATCTTCTATTTTTGGTCTACTTCTCTTACATAATTCTACCACCAACCTTTCATTTGGCGCATTCTCCTTACATTCCACAAACCATTTGTCAAGCCAACACAGTCTATTTACAATTTTTAAATGAAAGAATATGACTATATGAGTAGAACTGAATTCTAAATAATTTCCAACAAGAACAAAATAATCACAAGGACGAATATATTTGCTAGAAACTTTTCTACGAGTATATCAGTTGTAAATGATGAGAGAGTTGTTGTTTAGCAACTTAGCAGTCATGAATATATGAATTGAAATAATAAAATAAATGTTGGAATAATTTTTGTAAATCAAATCCTAATTAATATTTGAGATTTGAAGCTCGACAACCTGAAGAATTCTTTGATTGGCAATTAACAGTAATCCTTAATTTTTAAGTCATTAAGTATTTTATTCATTCATAGTTATCTCTGGCTAAACAAATTAGTCGCTTACCTTTACAAAACTTCATTTTACAGCTAAAACATAGGGACCCGAGAGGTCAGACATGAAGGACAAAAGAAAAGGCAAAGCAAGTGAGAAAGATAAATAATAATGTATTAATTAGTAAATAATTAATAGTATAATATTTGGAACTAATGTAATAGTTTATATAATGTAATTAAGACCTGAGATTGTAAGACTAAATTATGTAATTAAAAAGATGTACATGTGTAACTTAGCTTATACTAGTAGCTAGTTATTATGAATGTGGATAAATAATGAGCAAAAAGTCTGTTGTAGCGATTACACATATTTGGGAGCGTCACAAATAATATTTTTTTATGAAACTAAATATTAGATAGAGTAATTAATTAAATTTTAATTTTATAATTAATTATATGGTTGGTTCTTATAATGTATTAATTATAATAATAGTAATATAATAGTAAATGTTCAATAATGTCAAAAATTTGTTGTTTTCCTCGAGTAATATGTATAACTAGTCGTACTACCCGTGCCTCCGGCACTACGTACGAAAGGGAGGAGATTGCCGACGCTAGAGAATAAAGGAGGCAGAGGGCAAGCTCAGGAAGAGGAAGAAATGAGGAGGATCTGAGAGAGAATTTTTTTATCATTTGAAAGATATAATGGACGGTGAGATTTATGCCAAACTTTAGACGGTTCTGATCATTTATTAGGGTGAACGAGAAATTCAAAATCAGTTGTGTTTTATTAATTAGATTAAGATCATTTATAAGAATAGTAATTCCTTCTAAAATGCATCATTAATAATACAGTTACCTATATCATTAGTCATTAAAGAAAATCAAAAAAATTAAAAATACAAAATATTCATCTATCAAATTTATGATTCATATATATATATATATATATATATATGTGTGTGTGTGTGTGTGTGTGTGTGCGTGTGTGCGCGTGCGCGTGCGTGCGCGCGCGCGCGCGCGCTACTACAAAGTAGTAGTTGTAGTCACAAGCACATATATATATATATATATATATATATATATATATATATATATATATATATATATATATATATATATATACTCTATCCAATCCAAATTACACTACAAGAAAATAACTTATCAGCGACCGCTTATCCGCAACCACAGGCATGAAAGATAAATTAAGGAAAAGGCAAAGCAAGTGAGGAAGATAAATAAATAATAATGTATTAGCTAGCAAATAATTAATAGTGTAATATTTTGAAAGTAATGTAATAGTTCATATAATGTAATTAAGACCTGAAATTGTAAGATTAAATTATATAATTAATAAGATGTACATGTGTAACTTAACTTATATTAGTAGTTAATTATTATGAATGTGGATAAATAGTGAACAAAAAGTCTATGTAGCGAGTACACGGATTTGAGAGCTCTATTTGTTTAGGTAAATTGTTTTATTGATCAAAACGTATGGGAAGTGGTGAATGCGCCAAAACAAAGGTAGGTGGTAGCCTAATGTTCACAAGTCACCCCCTTCACCCATGTCAGAGAAGTAGAATTAATGGTACCAAAAAAACAATATTGGTCAAAACCTTATAATTTATTTACTAGATATGCAAAGAGTAATATGTAAGCAGTGATGTATTTAAAAGATACTCTCAATTTTACAACGAACAAAGAATAGTTCTATTTGCATTTTTTTTCTCTAAAAAATTAGTCTTGTTATAAAATTAGAGAAATAACAAGGTTGTAAGATAGAAGTATTAGATTATTTTGCTACTCTCGTCTTTGATCTTTCATTTCCTTTTATAGGCAAAAACAATGGAACAAGATCCATAAAATAAGTATTAGACCAATCGTCTAGTAGGTAGCTTCCGACTTTGGTAATCATAATATTACAATACTCTCCCTTGATTTTCTAAGGGAGAAGATTATGTCTCATTAAAAACTTTGCTAAGAAAACTCAGTGGGGAAAAACTTGGAGAAGGAAAAAAGAGTACATATCTCCCCCTCAAAAAGATATCATTATTCTTTGATAAAATGTTGTGACAAGTCTTTCAGTCGATGCATTCTGATCTTATTTGGAAGTTTTGTAAACGTTGCATTTGACAGTGACTTTGTGAATAAGTCGGCTAGATTATCACATGATCGAATTTAATGCACATCTATATCACCTTTCTTTTGCAGCTCATGTGTGTAAAAGAATTTAGGTGAAATGTGTTTAGTTCTATCTCCCTTGATGTACCCTCCTCTAAGTTGAGCAATGCATGCAGCGTTATCCTCATACATAATTGTTGGAATATTTTTTATTGATAGTAATCTGCATGACTCTTGGATATGCTGAATAATTGACCTCAACCAAACACACTCTCTACTTGTTACATGTATTGCGAGAATCTCTGAGTGATTTATAGATGTAGTTGCTATGGTTTGCTTTGTGGATTTCCAGGATATAGCTGTGTCACTATAGCGATCCGGAATTTTCAGAATTTTCGGATAAATAATATATTAAATTTCTTATTTACTATATAATTTATTATATTGCGTATGTGAATAGGTGCAATATAATAGGTATGTAGGTATAAAATGAGATAAATATAATATTATATATTTATCGTAAATAAATTATGAAAAAATAATTTATAATGCAGGATTATGATTTTATTTTATTATACTGCTATTTCGAATAATTGCGGTATAATATATATGTGGAAGATGATGTGATAAATATAAATTTATTATTTATTATATATTTATTTCTGGAAGGTAAAATTATTAATAATTTAGAAGAGAAAAGAGAAAAATAATTAAGATATACAAAATATTTGTATGGAATAAATAAAGTGTATGGAATAAATAAAGTTTATTAAAATAATTTATTGAATTAAATTATTTTAATATATTAAAGATTGTACATTAAATAAATTATTTTTCTTTAATGTATAACTTCCATTTATTTGGAAAAGATTTTTTTTTTTGATATTACGTTTTAATATTTGGTGTGTAAATAATACTTTGCGAGAAGTACGGAAGACATTAGATGGGTCATTAAGATAGGAAGCATGAGCTTTTAAAAGTTTAGCTGGGTCATAAGGAACAAAAGTAGGAGCTGTTTGATTTTTTTAGACCCAAAGACTTGATAGCTCAGCAACTCTCAACCGTAGGGATCAAGAAAATGGAGTGGAGAGCAAGCGTAAGAGTTATATAAATAATACTCCAAATTCCTTCTGTCAGTTTTTCTTTGATCATCTCATATTTGCTCTTAGCTAAAAGCTCAAAAGCTTCATCTAATCCCCAGAGTATGCTAGCAAGCTAGTAGAGAAGGGAAAGCTAATTGAGATTCTAATAAAAAGGATTGAAGAAGAGAATACGTAGAAGATTTTAAAAGAAATGGTGAACTTAGCAAATAAGCAAGGAAAAATTCAACTTAAAAATGTAACCATATTCTTTTAATAGTGGCATAATTGGATTGTTGGTGTTGGTTGAAATGATTTCCTTGAGAAATCTGGACTCAGTCATGTATAAAATACTATGTCAAATGAATTTGAAACCTATGTGATAGACACATAATTCATACATTTTATTATCCTTAATTTTGTCCTTTTAATTATATTAGTTTATTAAATTAATATATTTTATTTTATTTTATAGGATTTAATATTTGTTGCAATAAAGTTAAAATCTTGGTGATCAAGCGATATTAATGATCTTTTTCATATAAGGAATATCCAAGAAGAATCCTACAAGGAGTAGGAAAGAGGTTGAATAATCTTGGTGTGCAAGTCAAATCCAACAAGAGAAAGAAAAGAATATCTAGAAGATCTCTTTGAGAAGTTGATTGCTACTAAGAAGTTGAAACTTACATGAAAAGAAAATAAAAATGTCATAGTTCAATGAATCTAAATTAGGGTTTAAAGTTATTTTCCCTATAAATAGGCCCTTTATTTTAGAGAGAAAGAGACCACTTGTTATTTTCTTTTTGTTAGTTTTTCACTAGTGTAGAAGGGAGTAAGGTGTTGTTTGTTTACATCTAATTGCTTCTTAATGGACGGTCTCTTATTCGCTAAGAGGCATGATATATATAAATATTTTTTTGTTACCTCTGAATTTCTCTTAATCGGTAAAACAGAAAATGAAATCTTAATAATTAAGAGGTATCTCTTAATGAATTTTTTTTATATAAATATATTCAACAATATTATGCACTCATTTTTATTAAATTGAATATTTAAAATTATTCAATAAAATTTTACCCTTTAAAATGGTAAAATAGTGTCATTAAGAAACAACTTATTATTTAGTTATCAAACAATTTTTTAGATTCAAACCTCATAACCATTCAGATGATCTAATTTATTAAAACATCATAATAATTCAGATCTTAATTCTCAAGTTTATCAAACACAACATAAGATATTTAGAGTTTGTCTTTTCTCTTATTCCAATCACGTGTGGTACTGTCAGGGAGTATTTGTAACTTTCTTTTATTGATATAATAGAAATTCTCTTTTAATTATTGTTCTTATTTCATGCAAATAGTAGTACTAATGTTATTTGTTTTTGTTTTTAATTCCATGGGTAGCTAAATTTTTAATACCTAGGATGATGATGAAACTAAGTATTTCATAATAATATTCTATTTCCGTTCCAAAATTAATGCCTAATTATTTTCGCCTTCATATTTTCCTTCGCATAAATTGCATATGATTTTTATATTGATTGCGAGGTTTTGATAAGTTATAGTTAATTTGTGAATTTTTCATAACTTATGTTTGCCCATATTAATTATATGAATCATTATTTTTAAAGGAAAGAGAAAATAATTTGAGAATTGATTTAGGAAATATGAAATTATTTATTATGTTAATATTTGGTGGATTTTGATTTATAGGTATCTTTTCTCATTAATAGTTTCCGTTATTAATTAATAGTTTGCATAATTTAGTTAATAAATCTTCTCCACCATTTTTGTTTCTAATTTACCTAAAATATTAATTAAGGATATATTAAAAAATTTATCTAGCCTCTGTGGTTCGACTTGCACTTGCCAAATCTAAAATAGACGATGTGCACTTGCAGTATATAATTTTAAAGCATCAAATTTTTGGCGTCGTTACCGGGGAGACTCCCACATTTCTTACACTTATCTGGCTAGTGGTATGATTAATTTTGAATTTGGTGGACCTTGCAGTGTAACTTGGAACAGTTAGGAGATGTCTAGATTTTATTTTGGTTGACCTTAGAAGTAAATTTATTTTATTTTTTTTCCTCTTTTTTGTTTTTGTTTTTTGTGCTATCTGCTTGTTTGTTAAGTAATGTATGGAAAAAGTATGGATTAGGGACAAAACATCCCGATTAGTGAGAAAAATTGATTTTTCGAATTTCACTTTAAAAGATCCCACTTTAAGAAAAATGGAGGGCGCACAAACTGTTTTTTTAAGGGATCGATATTATCCTTTCAGCTCTGCCCAACCTTCATGTATCAGTCTACCACCGGTAACTGGTAATAATTTTGAACTTAAGCCACATTATATAAATATGTTACCTAGGTTTACGGGAATAGAAGATGCATATTTATTTATTCAGGAATTTGAGGAAGTTTGTTCCTTAATGAAAATTCAACAATTGTCTAATGACTCAATTAGGCTAAGATTTTTAACATTTGCTTTAAAAGATAATGCTAAAAAGTTGTTATATAGCCTACCAAATAATTCCATATCAACTTGGGAGGGATTTGTTGTTACATTTCTAAAAAAATATTTTCTAAATCATAAAACTGCTAAAATTAGGACTGCAATTCAT
The DNA here is from genome assembly GCA_016801055.1 of Panax notoginseng. Classification (NCBI taxonomy): domain Eukaryota; kingdom Viridiplantae; phylum Streptophyta; class Magnoliopsida; order Apiales; family Araliaceae; genus Panax; species Panax notoginseng. The sequence goes on along the minus strand of CM029013.1, from coordinate 227,658,144 downwards.
CAATTTTGCCAACTTAAAAAAGAGTCCCTTTGGAAATATTTTGATAAATTTAAAATTTTGTTATCCCAAGTGCCCACACCATGGAATTGAGAAATGGAGATTGTGTCAAATTGCCTACGAAGGTTTAGACTATCCCACAAAAACAAAGTTAGAGTTAATGTGTCAAGGGAATTTTCTGAATAATGATGAGGAAAAGGCTTGGGTATTTTTAGAAGACTTAGCAGAAAAAATCATGCAATGGGAAACCACCCGAGAGACCGATAAACCTAGTTCGTCTAGGGTTGTTCATATAATTGACAATTCAATTGCTACCGAAGCTAAGTTGGCTGGTGTACTTAAAAGACTAGAACCTTTAGAAACTAGGGGACAATCACACGTGAACCAAGTCTCAACACCAATACCTTTGTGTCTAAGTAATTCACCAAGCCATCTGATTGAGGAATGTCCTAGAGTCATGCCCCAATTTGAAGAATATGAACAAGTCAATGCAATGTTTCAAAGACCTAGGAATGACCCATTTGCACCAACTTATAATCCAGGTTGGAGAAATTATCTTAATTTTGCATGGAACCAAGGACCCTACCCAAATAATTCTTCAAATCAGGTCAATCAGTCTCTAAATCAATCTTTTCAACCTTACCCAAAGCCAAATCCTGGTCGGTACCAAAATTCAAGTTTAACAACCCAATATCCACCAGGTTTTTCTAATGAAAGTGAGAAGGGATTTAACACTTTAGAGAAGAGCATAGAAACTTTAATGAAATCTCATAATAATTTCAATAATTTCATGCAAAACACTAACCAAGCCTTATCTTGCCTAGATATCCAAATGAGTCAATTGACCATTACAGTTAGTGAAAGGGAGAAGGGTAAGCTTCCTAGTCAATCGGAGACCAATCCAAAATTTCCAGTCCCTAATCAAAAACCTTATCATGCTAATTCACTTGAAAAAAGCTAAGTCAATTATGTGAATTCTATAATTTCTTAAAGGTCTGAAAATTATTTTAATAATCATGCTGACATTGATAATGAAGAAAAGAAAAATTTAAATGTCCAATCTAACAATCCATCTTCAAAGTCAGCCCACCCTAAAAAGCCCACAAACTCTGAGTCAGTAAGTCCATCTACTAAGCTTATGTCAAAAAAATGATCAAACCACATCTTCTGAATCAAATGAAAAAGTTTTTAAACCAAAAGCCCCATTCCCTCAAAGACTTATTTCAAACAAGCAGTCATCCCAGTTGGACAAAATTCTAGAAGTGTTCAAACAAGTGAAAATTATCATTCCTCTTCTAGATGCCATTCAACAAGTTCCCTTATATGCTAAATGTCTAAAAGATTTGTGCACACACAAAAGAACCACTCAGGTTCCTAAGAAAGCTTTTCTAACAACACATGTTAGTTCTATCTTGTCATGTCAAGTCCCTGTGAAGTATAAGGACCCCGGTTGTCCTACAATTTCATGCATCATAGGTGACACGTTAATTGAAAAAGCTTTGCTTGATTTAGGAGCTAGTGTGAACCTGTTACCATTTTCTATGTACGAAACCTTAGGCTTATGGGAGTTGAAAAAGATAATTGTCACACTCTAACTAGCTGACCGTTTTGTTAAAGTGCCAAAAGGAATTAATAGTTAAAGATGTACTCATTAAGGTTGGTAATTTTATCTTCCCTGTTGACTTTGTTGTCCTTGAAACCCATCTTGTTGTCAATCCCAAGGGGTGTCATTTTAGGTAGACCATTTCTAGCAACCTCTAATGAGTTAGTTAATTATAGAAATAGACTAGTGAAATTGACATTTGAAAATATGACAATTGACTTAAATGTGTTTAATGTGGGAGAGCAACTTAGTGATTTGTTTGGCCAATCCGTTGAAGTGAACATGATTCAGAAAATGTTAGGAAATGAACTTACGGGGGAAGTTGAAATTATTAACTAATTTTGTCTAAATCATTTTGGTCAAAATTGGGATGAAACTGAATACTTGAATGAGGTCAATGAGATGTTGGACTCCACAGCCCAAAAATCTTACTCTAGATTGGAACCTATAGTTGAATCAAGTTTGACACATTTTGAGCATTTTCAAGAGAATGAAATTGACCTTAAATCCTCTTATGATCATTTTAAGTCTACTTTGGGTACATCTGAAGCGCCTTCCAGACACACTAAATGTGATTTAACAAATGAACCTAAGGTTGTGAACAATGATAATCTTCTATGTTTAGATAATGAGATCATATCTCCCATTTCAGATAATGCACGTGTTAATCCAGTGGTGCCTAAACATCTTGGTGTAGCAGTTATTCAAAATAATGAAAACATTTTAGTGCCCCTTGGTAACGAATATGGATGGCAAGTTTGGATAGATTTTATGAAGTTAGAATTTTTCAAAAGGAACTATCATTTTTCGTTATCATTCCCTGACTCAATTTTAAAAGAATCAGTCGAGTATGCTCACAATTGTTCTTCTGTTGCAAATTCTAACTATTTCCAACTACCCAGACCTCCTGAAAATCATAAGAAATCCACTTTGGGTTGTCTGTTTGTATAACTGATCATTTACAGTCGCATAGTTTTTAGGATGCATAAAATTTGTAGATATGTACACTTGTTTTCTTCCTCACCACATTTTCTTGTAGAACAAATTCCCCGCATACAAGGTACAATTCTTTCACATCTTTGTTCACTTTTCTTCATTTGCACATTGAGGACAATGCATGATTTAGGTATGGGGGGAAGGAGTTTGTTTGTATTATTGTATTTGATTTTTTTAAAGAAAATAGAGTTAAAAAAGTAAAAAAAATTAAAAATTTTGTTTGACTTTTTATGGATTGAATTAATTCTAATAAGTGTTTGTGGAGCAAAACTCATGAGTAATATTAAAATATTTTGAACTCTTGAATCTTTGATAAGATACAAAATCTTAATTCGAAACACCATCTGGATTAAAATTGATTTCACAAGCATTTTTGCACTTCACGTTTGCACTTATTCTTAGTTATGGGGTATAAACTTTTATTCGAGTAATTTCAAAAAGAAAAAAAATTGAAAGAAAAATAAAAGTTGAAAAAAGAAATAAATAACTGCTTCAATGTACATTAAACGAAATAACTAGGTATCCAAGCCTCCGGAAGCATCGATATTCTCGCAGAAAAGTGTGATGGATAAAAGAAGCTTGACTAGTCTAATTTTATGGCTTTTGTTACTCGAGTTAGTAAGCCCTTAGGGGTGTCTCTACACCTAGTGCCCTAAAGCCAATTGGTTTGGGAGTCATTGGTTCAATGCTCTACATGGGTAACTCTGAAAAGCCTAAGAAAATGAGACATTGCACAAGAATCAAAATTGAAAAAAAATGAAAAAAAGAAAGAAAAAGAAAAAAATGAGCTTACTTGAATTTCATGGTAAAAATCCCTACTAAGAGTTACATCATATACACAATGCATGGATCACATGAAATTGATTTAAAGAAGGATGGTGTCTAAAATAAAGATTGAGTATTTTTGATAAGGTGAAAGTGTGATTTTGAATTTAATCTTGCTTATGTATAATGCCCATGGATATTTAGAAGTTTTCTTTCAATTTCATAATTTGTTGAACCCAAAAATAATTTTTTGAATTTTGTGGGTATATTCACTGCAAACCCTAATGAGACACAACTCGTTCACTTGAGGTAACCTTGGGGTTTAAAGGCTTGTTGCACATGCTAAGAGCAATCGTTGGGGTTTAAATGCTTGTTGCACATACTAAGTGCAATCGTATTTCCTACGAAAATGGGGTAGTATAATTTTTGTTTTATTTTATTTTTATTTTACTCGAGGACGAGCAAAAGATAGATATGGGGGTATTTGATAGACACATAATTCATACATTTTATTATCCATAATTTTGTCCTTTTAATTATATTAGTTTATTAAATTAATATGTTTTATTTTATTTTGTAGGATTTAATATTTGTTGTAATAAAGTAAAAATCTTGGTGATCAAGCGATATTTAATGCTCTTATTCATGTAAGGAATATCCAAGAAGAATCCTATAAAGAGTAGAAAAGAGGTTGAACAATCTTGGTGTGAAAGTCAAATCCAACAAGAAAAAGAAAAGTATATCTAGAAGATCTCTTTGAGAAGTTGATTGCCACTAGGAAGTTGAAACTTACATGAAAAGGGAACAAAAGTGTCCAAGTTCAATGAATCTAAATTAAGGTTTAAAGTTATTTTTCCTATAAATAGGCCTCTTGTTTTAGAGAGAAAGAGACCACTTGTTATTTTCTTTTTGTTAGTTTTTCACTAGTGTAGAAGGAAGTAATGTGACGCCCCCAAAATAGTTATACATCATCTATTCTGAGTTGCCAAATACATGGTACATAATACAAATACAATCTTAAATATACATCAAGAGCTATGAGTTTTAATACAAATATTATCTTCTATACAGTATTCAAACTCAAAATAAGTCCTCAATACATTTATTATCAAACTATTTCATAGAATAGTGATGACTACTAATGCTATCATCTGGACCGTCACTCTGTTCCTCGACTAGTCCCTGTTACGTTCTCATTTCTTGAAGAGAACAATAAAAGTAAAAGGGTGAGCTCAATTAGCCCAGTAAGAAATATTATGATTAAGATAGTGCAGAATAAATTATCGTTAGCCTTCAACAGTGTCAAACTGATACAATATAACAAACATCAAGTTTAACTGCAGCGGAACAAGCAATCCATTAAAAGAGTCAAGTAGAGAATAAAATCTACTATCTTTTATGATTTAGAAGGTTTTTCATCACTTTTATCGTTGGGACTCAGCTTAATAAATAATCCACATCATCCCTGCACTACAACCAAGGATATTCATTAGTATCACAACCACAAATTATCCATGCACTACGGGCTAAAGATATTCGTGTATTCATCAATGGTCATGATCATGCCAACAACTGTCCATCAATGCACTATGGGCCAATGATGACTTTTACCACATCATTTGTAACATTACGGTCATGATTACACCGAATAATCCCTGGTCATAATCATACCAAGTCCATCTATGCACTACAGGCCACAGATGACTTTCAACAAAATATAAACATGAGGATGATGATAATGATATAAGAATTCAATAAAACAAGTTGAAGAATTAATTTATCCAGGAACCAATAACGTCCAAATTGTCAACATGATACTTCTTTGTGGAGTAAAGTTCAAAAATGCTCAGAAGAATATTTTCATGAAAAGATACTGGATGAAGCGCAAATATCAAGGATATTCCACTGATTTCATAGAGTATAGAAGTCAAAGCTTTAACCAACTGAGTATAAGAGAATATATAAAACTACAAATGGATTTTCGCCCGCCATGCGGTAATCCACGTAGACAGATCATTTCCATAATTTAATAAGGAATGAATATGAATGATCATTCATCATGCATGTGGTAATCCATATAGACAGGTTATTCCAACAGAATAATAAAGAATGGAATAACAGAAGAATTCACCATGCATGCGATAGATCGCACATACAGGTTATTCCCAACAGAATAGTAAAGAATGGAACCAGGTCATGCGTAAACGCACAGACAGGATATTCCGACAGAATAATAAAGAATGGAATAACAACAAAATTTCACCATGTATGCGGTACTTCGCATAGACAGGTTATTCCAACATAATAATAAAGAATGGAATAACAGAAGTTCTCTTCATGAAGACGAAATAAATAATACCCCTTACGAGTATTGAAAGAAAATCGTTCTCTTCGTGAATACAAAAGAAATAACACCCCTTACCTTAAAAGAAACTGGATATATGAGTAGTGAAGTAGCAGAATACTTTTTTTCTTTCTCTCTATAGTTTGTCTCTCTAGAGTTTCAGTGAATTCGTAAGAAATAATGAAGGAATGAGCTTCTATTTATAGGAGAATGGACTGAATAGTAACTAATTCATAAACGATCCGGATTGATTTACTTTTAAACGGACGGTCCATACACTACAAGAAAAAGGTTTATCAGCGACCTTCTATTGGCGACCGCATACGGTCACAGATATCTAATAGCGACCGACTGCAGTCGCTGATAGTCGTCGCACAAAATCTAGTCGCTGAGATGCTCATCAGCGACCACTATTAGCGACCACTATCAGCGACCGATATGAGCGACCGAAATGATAAATTTGGTCGCTAAGATGAGTCAGCATGGTCTAGGGGCAAAGCTGACGTGGTCCACGTGTCACCGACCACTATCAGCGACCGCATGCGGTCGCTGATACCCTTAAAATGTCAGCAGTCGCTAATAACTATCAGCAACCGCATGCGATCGCTGATATGAAAAAAATAAAAAACCAAATTTTTGCTGTTTTTCAGAATTCCCAAAAACCTGTACCTGTTTTGTACCTGCTTTATCCCAACACATATACACAACAAGATAAATAGCATACACAACAATATAAACATCCATCGTCCACCAACACATACACCAAACTAGTTTCAAAACTAGTTTAAGTAACATAACTGAATATACAAGTTATGAACATACACATGCAATAATAACATTTCAAAATTTGTTTAAGTAACATACATATATCCAAAGATAGAATAATAGTACAAGCTTATACTATAACTACAAAACTGATATAAAGCAGGTACGTCAAGCATCATCGCCTCCTTGATCACCCTGTAATTAACAAAATAATAAAACAAGTTACAAATAAATACTAACTATGTTAATATTGATATATTACAACAATGTATACAATAAATTGATTTTATACCTCGTCGCCATCCCCATGTTATGATGTTGCTGCTGCCGCTACTGCTTTAGCTAACTCCTCAGGATCCAGAGCCCCCAGATGCCCGCCCAGTATCGTCAGAAGATCTCGATCTCGACATATAGCTCTCACACAGTCAGCCGGAGTATGAACAGCTGGATGGCTCAATGACTATATAGACTAGGTAGAAGAGAAGCCTGAGCCACTGAAGGATGGGCGTCGTTGTTGTCCTTGACCTTATATATAGTTCTTCTTCACAACAGACGTCCTCTCCCATAACTCTTGATCAATAGGCGGACGTGGAGTGCCTTCAGGATAGCGCTCATTCAATAAACACTTATTCGTATCCTGTCATCATGTTAACAACTAAATAGTTAAAAATAAATTAATTTTGTAAGCATTGATAAACAAGATCAAGTTGTTAAAATTTATTACCGCTATCTGGATATCATCAGGCAGACCATCACGGGTGGCCACGTACACATCCAGCCAATGGATAGGCTGACCTTGAGACTGAGACTCCTATACAAAAAATAGCACAATATTACTAAGTAAAAATGTGATATATTTTCTATAATTCATGATTGTAAACAAATTAAAACTTGTAAATATGTACCCTGGCAGTGATATACTACAACTGTGAAATACTGTCGCCCTTGTATGTCCCTTTAGCCTTTCCGCCATCGGGTACATCCGAGGATCTGTTGGTGGCGGTAGTCTTTCGTCTTTTCACCCAGCTCTCAGCTCTCCATTGGGCACACATCTCGGCCCATATGGACTGGGTGCACCACCAGGGGCTATGTTCGTGCATTTAATCCTCTCCCTGGCCTGGATGGTCGATCTCAAAATTGTGAAGGGCTTTTTATCTTTCTTTGTTTAAATTGTCTTTGGTGCGGACCGCGCACTTCTGCTAGAATAATGTCTGTATCACTGAAGCCTGCGCGTCCTCCCATCTATATCGTTTCTGTAAATAAAACAACAATAATAACATTACTAAACAATTATCCTTTGAATATTATATTATCTGTCATAATTAAAAAAAACATACCTGAAATTCAGCCCAAACAGCATCCCTGTGGGCGATAGGTGTGCTCGCCCACGTAATCACAGATATAGGCCAATTCTGTAAACACAGCTGTGATATGCACTTGACGATCTTATTATCTGAAAAATCACTATAAACAACAATTTACATCAACGATAAGTAGATATATTAAAGCAATTTACATCTAAATTATAATACTTATGACCATTTTTCAAACTTATACTTATAATACTTAAAAAAAATTCGCCAGAGTCTCCCCTACAATATAAACTAGCCACATGCACGACGGCATGCATATATGGACATTTCTAGGCACCTAAGATACAAACCAAGAGAAATATACAAATTTTCAATACAATAAGAGCAAAACAATAACGATTGAATGCAAATTAAAACAGTAAAAAATTCTATAATTAACATCAATTAGCATATTAACATCAATTTACATCAACGATAAGTACATATATTAAAGCAATTTACATCTAAGTTCTATATATCTTGTATAAATGGAATCTTAAATGCTTATATATAAATGATATATGCGGGACGTACGTGCTATTCGGAGGAGGGCGAATCTGAATAAGAATCCGATCATCCGGATTAGTAGGGGCCTTGGGCACATGATTAGGCCCCCTACCCAAGCCACGCTTTTTCTGCGCTGCTTCAGAAGCCATCTGTATATTATAAATTTCAAGATGTTATTATGAGTCATATTTGATTACATGTATGTATGACAATAAATATGACAGTGATATAAACATGTATATATATGAATATAAAATGCCAATAAACAAAATTTGTATTTAAATAGTTTAGTACATAAATATGACAGTGATATAAACATGTATATATATGAATATAAAATTACAATAACCAAAAATTGCCTTTAAATAATTTAGTACATAAACATGACAATGATATAAAAAACATGTAATGCTAAACATACATTTCATTTGTTCAAGTGTCAATGTCTGATTCAGAATCATCTTGTATACGTGTTGCAAATTCATAACCATCATCTGCTTCAGATTTAGTGTCAGATTCAGTCAATAACTCTTCCTCCTCAGTATCAATGTCATCTGACACAAGTATTGACTCAGGATCTAATTCATATGGTTCATCTCCACCATCTAACTGGATTACTTCGTTATCGTCCTCCACATTTATTATAGTTTGACTATGAATCATCTGCTCTTGATAAATCTCCCCATCAACTACTTCTATACGACTACGCGCGGGAGTATGAATTACAACTTGCCAATCTGTAGGCGGTCTATCTCTTTTCCTAACAGGACTAGGAGTGTAGTATACTTGTACTGTTTGAGTTGGTAAAATAAACGGTTCGTTGGAGTACGCATACCTATGGAGGTCAATATCGACGATTCCATGTCTGTCAACATGTATCCCTTTTTCTGAATCAAACCAACGGCACTTGAACAAGTAAATATGACCCCCGTACGTGCCCTTGTACGACAACTCTACGATTTTCTCTAACTCCCCATAAAAGGCACGACCAAGCTCATTGTAACAATCTCCTTGGACACACACTCCAGAGTTTGTTGTTCTTTTACCGCGCCCATATGCCTTTGTGTGAAATTCACAACCATTTATTTTGTAACCATTGCGGCTGACTTGGTCCCTGTCTGGTTCCATAGCTAGGACTTGTACATTAGCCAGAATCATTGATCCCTCAGTCAAAGCCTACAAAAACTCCATCTTATTAAATGAAGTCATAGTTAACATGGAGTATATATATATACTACGTGCTTAAAAATTGAACTTACTTTGTCCTTTAGCAAAAGTGTGATTTTTTTATCACGATTGATTTGAATATCTTTATCAGTTATGCCGGGATGCTTCACTTTTAACTCTTCATCGTACAATCTATACCATGTTATAAATATTAACATATTGGAATAAATTTTTAACTTAAAAGATAAATTATCAAGCTTACTTGAGTATACTTGTAAGCATATGATTAATATTTAAGCATACTTGATGTTAACGAATGAATGCGGAATCCTTACAGAGAAAATATTCTCATTTTCATCTTTCGTATATTCATAATCATATCCTTATAGAGAAAATCTTCTTATCTTTCGTCTAAACTAGGCCATTATTCACATTTTGAGTTTACTAATTTTGTTCACTTCTTGACAATTTCACTTCTAGCCACTTTGATTCATTCCAACACTTGAATTAAATCTATTTAGAACTAGTTTTAGCATTCCTTTAGGTTTGTTAAACATAGATTGAGTTTTGACCCTCTAAACTAAGCTTTTTCAAGCTTTTACACACTAACTTCTCAAGTTCTTGTATATGTTAGCATTCCAACACTTGGAATAGCCTAGCATAACCCTAGTTGACTTGTCTAAGGTGTCCAAATTGAGTTCTAAGTAGAATAGAAAAATCTCAAATTTTCATACTTAGACAAATTTGCAAAACTACAGTTTTAGTGTTTTTTCATGCTAGTTTGGAGATTTGTTTAAACTCCTTGGTTAAGCCAAGGGTTTAACCACTTGTCCCTACTTCTAGACCATACGACAAGGTATTTTATTCAAGGTTTAGGTTTCTTGTTTATGCCCATTAAGCTCCCCAAAATAGAACTCAAACTTAGCCATTTTCTTACTTTTTTTTACAAAATTGATTTTGTACTTTTTCCAAATTTTTCCAGTTCTGGCCACTAGGATAGTCTAGGCATGTATATTTAAGTTACGTAAGATTACTTTTAGCATCACCACACTTTATTTAATCATCTAACTCATTTTGACTTATCAAAGCTCACTTTAGGCTTGAAAAGAGAGCTTAAATTGGTTTTCTTGTTGGCTTTCATAATGACCATGTTTGGGAATCATTACTAGCATGTATGAGCAACTTTGTATCCGCTCATAATAGTCCTTTAAGGTCAGGTACTATGAATTGTCCAAAACAGTCCATTTTTGGCTTTAAAATGTGATTTTTAACAAGTCTCATGCTCAAAATGGCTTAGGCTTGGTTCCTTTAGTTTGTGTAGATTTCTTATGTCCTATTATGACTATTGAAACTTGTGTATGGGGTCCAGGTATGGTGGTTCACTATTTTAGTGATTATTGTTCTATAAAGCTTATTTTCATTTGATTTTTAAGCAAGAATTTGCACAACACACCATGTAGACCTTAACTAACTTAGGGAATCATTAATTTTACATGTTATCTATAGGTAATGTATGTACTCCTCACTGTCTAACAACACCAGTCACACAAGTTGGCCATAACAGTCCCTTATAGGCACAATTTTGGCTACCAAATCCCCAACATTCTACAATAGAACACATATGGTCTTTAAGCATTCCTATAAACCTTAAATCACCATGAAAACTCATAAGCACATACTTTAGCATGTTTGAAAACTGAGTTCAATCTTTCCATACCCAAAACAACCTTAAGTGCACATCATAGTTATACGAATATGTTCCAAATATTAGACAAGTAAGAAAATGGAATTAGAAATCCAATAAGAGTATATGCAAAAATAAAGGAAAGACAACAAATAAAGTTTTAAATTATGAATTTAAAGAAAGGCTCAAAAAGAAGAATGCTGCTTTTGAAAATTTCAGTTACCAAAACACTTATACTAGTATACCATTAAGCACTAATCAGTGTCATTTTAGCAAATTGCTTGTTTAGCCCAAACACCATACACAGAATCACCTATTGTAGCAATATATTAAACAGTGTGCTTTTTACTTTAGGACAATTTGCAGATAACTCAACTATTAAAACATCAAACATTCACAAATACAGTATTCACTAATTGAGTAATTCCATATTAATTAATAAATTAACAAAAACCCAAATCTCCATTCACAAAACTAAATCAGAATAAATAAACAATTACAACATCAATAGTTGAACAAAACCCTAAAGGAGAAACCCTAAATTGAACAAGATATATATAGAGGGGACATTACAAAACTTAAGATTTGGAACTTTTTTACCTTTCGTTTGAGGTTGTAATGGTGCAACTCGGACTTGTAATGAAGAAGTAGAAAAAAACGGCACAATAGCCCGTGGTGAAGGCGACACCCCCTCTTCTCTTCTCCCCCTACACCCTCTTCTCCCTCTCGTCTGTTCTCCCTCTTTTTTTTTCTTCTGCAGATATCTAGCGAACGATTGAACCTGATTATGTTTATAAGAATCAGCGACCGCCATCAGCGACCGCAGACGGTCGCTACTTTTTAATGATGTGGACATATCAGCGATCGCAAGCGGCCGCTGATACAGATTGGTCGCCGCGCCAAAGTTTCGCACCAAATTTTAGGAGGGAAATTATTCTCAGCGACCGATTAGCGACCGCATGCGGTCGCTGATATATACTAGCGACGAAAATCCTTATCGGTCGTAGATATCGATCGCTATTACTATTATCAGCGACCAGATAGTGCGGTCGCTGATTTCATTGGTCGCAGATGGTCATTTTTCTTGTAGTGATATTGATTTACTATGCAGTATTAATAAAATATTCTAATAAAACAAAATCTTTTAAATAAAATATAATATATTCTATTTATAATCTAATAAAACGAATAACTTTATAAAAGTATTCTGTTTTATATAAAAAGATTTTACTATGCAAATACTATGTAGATACTATGCAAACACTATACATAATAGAATATTATATATTCTATTTATAGTCTAATAAAATAAATAACTTTATAAAAGTATTCTGTTTTATATAAAAAGATTTTACTATGCAAACACTATTCAGACACTATGCAAATACTATGCATAATAGAATATCATATATTCTATTTATAGTTTAATAAAACAAATAACTTTATAAAAGTATTATATTTTATATAAATAGTTTTTTGTTTTATTGCATTTATAATAATAGTAAAACAAAACTTATCACCTTTATTATAATTCACAATATTAATTGACCAGGTCATTCCAAGGAAAAAAGAGGCTTTCCAATAAGGATTTCTCCCTATTGGCGCGCAATTAGGTGACCAAACCTCTCATTGGTAGAACTTCTAGACATCGTTAATATTACAAATAATAATAAGAATAACTTTGCCGTCTCAATTATTAATTTAATAACATAACATATTATACAGATGCTACTGTGACAATAATTAAATCAATAATATGAGAGATATAATGCAGCAATTACTGTAGCAATAATTGAGTATAACTGAGTGACTTCTTACGTAAGCATCAATAATCAATACCGTGTGCTACTATGCAACCACGCGTATTACTGTACTTTTGTTACCAAGTAGTTCAACAGTTTTAACGGTAAGACTTCCGCCGTTATTTTTATAAAAAGATAATTATGTCGTTTTCTTACTACGACAATACTTTCGTTGTGGGGTCCACCAATGATTATGCCATCGTACAGATATTTCCCGACCAAACGAATATTATATAACAACTTGCATACTTTGCAAAATTTATAAATACTACCCACAACTATAACACTATCTCAAATCCACACCATAATATTAAAAAAATATTTCGAGAAAATTAAATCTTTATTCATAAAATTTGGGGTCTCACAATCTCCCCTCCTTATGAAATTTTGCCCTCGAAATTTACGTACGTACCTGGTATGCCGAATAGGTGAGGATACCTTGACTTCACTTCAAATTCTAACTCTTGAGGTATAACCTTTGAGTTTCGAATATAATCCTTCTTATCCAAGATTTTAACACGTATCTCCTCATACGTTAAATCTTCTGCTATCTCGTTCAATTCCAATTCAATAATGTGGTTCGGGTCGTCCACATATTTACGTAACATCGATACGTGAAAAAGAACGTCATGAACACACGACAAACTTGGCGGTAAAATGAGTCTATAGGCCATAGTTCCTACTCGATCGAGGATTTCAAATGGGCCAATTAAATCGAGGGTTGAGATTTACTCTCTTCGTCGATTCTTGCTTCTAGAATAACGCCCTCTTGAACCCTCTTCTTTACATTCATCAGATTTGGGTGTGTAGCTTGAGCGGCTTTAACTTTATCGATTAAAGTCGATTTTACTCGTATATTCGTTATCTCACTTGGGTCCCTAGAGCCTTTAACTCTATATTCATCATTTGTAAGTTATACGAAATGGGTCTTTGTGTTAACAATATCACACTCGTAAACGCATATGATCTTCTACTCAACACGTCAGCTACCACGTTCGCTTTCCTACGATGATATTGAATGGTACGATCATAATCTTTAACAGCTCGAGCCAACGTCTTTGGCACATACTACGTTCTTTCTAGGTGAAGAAATATTTAAGGATTTTAGAAATGGGTTTTGTACTAGGGTCAATACAAAATTCGATTTCACGCTCGAGGGGTAGGCTAAGAAGTCTTCAAGAATACGTTAGGAAATTTATTAACAATAGAAATATCATTCAAAACTGTGACTCTCATCCAAGACTTGGATAGTACGTCACATTGATACCTATCAACTTGCCATCGTCATTCACAATATCCCCTACGAAAAGTCTGGCTTCTGTGCATTCCACACAAAGAAGTCAACAACGAAAGGACCGGGGCTCTTTACTTATGGCTTGATATGACAATGATTGACTTTAGTGGTTTGGTTGCTTGAATTCGCATAACAGGTTGGTTAGGAATATGAAAGCTAACCACCTTACGAAAAGTTTGATGAGTAGTTAACCAATTGATTCCTAAAATCACATTAAAGGTAAGTATTTTCAAAGAGATAAGATCGACAGGTAATATGAAAGTGTTGATTTGAATCAACAAGATTTATAAACAGTGAAGGTAACGAAGGCTTCTGCTAACGAAGTCTCAACCAATAAGTCAAAGTCTAATTTCTCCGGAGTCAAATTTAAACGTTGAGCGCAAGCAAGAGAGATAAAAGAAATGGGTAGAACCGGTATCTAATAAGGTATAGACTTCGCAAGAATTTATAATTAACTAACCCGTGATAACTTCGTTCGTGTTCCTCGTCACAAAAAAAATGCTCTCTCTTAAACTATCGATTTTGACTTGTCTTGGACATCCTTTGGCGTCACCATCCTAGCTAGACTTGACTTTGCTATAGAGTACATTCCACCCTTACTTGCTTCGTCACATTCCTGATTCATGATTCGAATCATTACTCTCCGATCCATATCGAATTGGGGTTGACCGCTCTACACAGGGTAATTCCGAATTCGATGTTGGATTCTCCCAATTGTTGTCCAAAAAGCAAAATCAATTTCATCTATTTTGGCCTTATTGGATCGGACGTCTTTTTCTACAATATCTACGCGTTGTACGGCTTTTACCCATGCATCATCTATTCTCCTTCGTTCAGTTGTTTCTTCTTTCATCAGAACTTTGATCATAACATTCTCAGATTCCAGCTCTAATATCGTATACTCTGCCAAAGAGTGCATCTGTTCAAGCATCGCACATCGGGTAACACAATTTTGAATTGTTGCATCCCTTTGCCCCACGACCGCCTGCCGTTCTTCAACCTGTTCTTCTAACTCATGAATACGATTTTGCAATTCTACATTTTGATCATAAAGTTCTTCTAATAAATTCTCCTCAGGTTCCTCTTCTTCCTCACTCTCAGCTGCTACCTCTGCGACTAGCTCGGGTGCAACTATTAATTCTTCACTCATCACATGGATATCTCTAATTCCTTCTTCGCCTGACATCACATTATCCTGGTTGGTGATTTGAGGCGTCTCCACGGTCTCACTCACTCCATTGTTAACATTTTCAGCTGCCATTTTCAAACACTGCCACAAAACAATGGCTAATTAACATATCACATATTATCCCTATACTCTGACCGACCAATTAAATACCAAATAAACTTAGGTAGGTCATACTAGCGAAAGAATTCTCCGTCTCTCCCCTCCTAGTTCTTATCTCACATCTCAGCCAGGGATCATATCCCTAAGCTTTGATACCAACTATGACGCCCCCAAAATAGGTATACATCACCTATTCTGAGTGGCCAAATACATGGTACAGAATACAAATATAATCTTAAATATACAACATGAGCTGTGAGTTTTAATACAAATATTATCTTCTAGACAGTATTCAAACTCAAAATAAGTCCTCAATACATTTATTATCACACTATTTTATAGAATAGTGAGGACTACTAATGTTATCATCTGGACCGTCACTCCGTTCCCCGACTAGTCCCTACTACGTTCTCATTTCTTGAAGAGAACAATGAAATTAAAAGGGTGAGCTCAACTAGCCCAGTAAGAAATATTATGATTAAGATAATACATAATAAATTATCGTTAGCCTTCAACAGTGTTAAACTGATACAATATAACAAACATCAAGTTTAACTGCAGCGGAACAAGCAATCCATTAAAAGAGTTAAGTAGAGAATAAAATCTACTATCTTTTATGATTTAAAAGGTTTTTCATCACTTTTATCGCTGGGACTCAGCTTAATAAATAATTCACATCATCCCTGCACTACAACCAAGGATATTCATTAGTATCACAACCATAAATTATCCATGCACTACGGGCTAAGAATATTCGTGTATTCATCAATGGTCATAATCATGCCAACAACTGTCCATCAATGCACTATGGGCCAATGAGGACGTTTACCACATCATTTGTAACATTACGGTCATGATTACACCGAATAATCCCTGGTCATAATCATACCAAGTCCATCTATGCACTACAGGCCACAGATGACTTTCAACAAAATATAAACATGAGGATGATGACAATGATATAAGAATTTAATAAAACAAGTTCAAGAATTAATTTATCCAGGAACCAATAACGTCCAAATTGTCAACATGATACTTCTTTGTGGAGTAAAGTTTAAGAATGCTCAGAAGAATATTTCCATGAAAAGATACTGGATGAAGGGCAAATATCAAGGATATTCCACTAATTTCATAGAGTATAGAAGTCAAAGCTTTAACCAACTGAGTATAAGAGAATATATGAAACTGCAAATGAATTTTCTCCCGCCATGCGGTAATCCACGTAGACAGATCATTTCCACAATTTAATAAGGAATGAATATGAATGATCATTCACCATGCATGTGGTAATCCGCATAGACAGGTTATTCCAACAGAATAATAAAGAATGGAATAACAGAAGAATTCACCATACATGCGATAGATCACACAGAGAGGTTATTCCTAACAGAATAATAAAGAATGGAACCAAGTCATGCGTAAACGCACAGACAGGATATTCCGACAGAATAATAAAGAATGGAATAACAACAAAATTTCACCATGTATGTGGTACTTCGCATAGACATGTTATTCCAATATAATAATAAAGAATGGAATAACAGAAGTTCTCTTCATGAAGACGAAAGAAATAATACCCTTACGAGTATTGAAAGAAAATAGTTCTCTTCGTGAATACAAAAGAAATAACACCCCTTACCTTAGAAGAAAGTGGATATAGGAGTAGTGAAGTAGCAGAATACTTTTCTTCTTTCTCTCTATAGTTTCTCCCTCTAGAGTTTCAGTGAATTCTTAAGAAATAATGAAGGAATGAGCTTCTATTTATAGGAGAATAAACTGAATAGTAACTAATTCATGAACGATCCAGATTAATTTACTTTTAAACGGACGGTCCATATTGATTTACTATGCAGTATTAATAAAATATTCTAATAAAACAAAATCTTTTAAATAAAATATAATATATTCTATTTATAATCTAATAAAATGAATAACTTTATAAAAATATTATGTTTTATATAAAAAGATTTTACTATGCAAATACTATGCAGGCACTATGCAAACACTATACATAATAGAATATTATATATTCTATTTATAGTCTAATAAAATAAATAACTTTATAAAAGTATTTTATTTTATATAAAAAGATTTTACTATGCAAACACTATGCAAATACTATGCATAATAAAATATCATATATTCTATTTATAGTCTAATAAAACAAATAACTTTATAAAAGTATTCTGTTTTATATAAAAAGTTTTCTGTTTTATTACATTTATAATAATAATAAAACAAAACTTATCACCTTTATTATAATTTACAATATTAATCGACCAGGTCGTTCCCAGGAAAAAGAGGGCTTTCTAATAAGAATTTTTCCCTATTGGCGCGTAATTAGGTGACCAAACCTCTCATTGGCAAAACTTCTAGACATCATTAATATTACAAATAATAATATGAATAACTTTGTCGTCTCAATTATTGATTTAATAACATAACTTATTATACAGATGGTACTGTGACGATAATTGAATTAATAATCTGAGAGATATGATGCAGCAATTACTGTACTGTAGTAATAATTGAGTATAACTGAGTGACTTCTTATGTAAGCATCAATAATCAATACCATGTACTACTCTGCAACCACGCGTATTATTGTACTTTTACTACCGAGTAATTCAACAGTTTTAACGGTAAAACTTCCGCCTTTATTTTTATAAAAAGATAATTCTGTCGTTTTCTTACTACGACAATACTTTCGTTGTGGGGTCCACCAATGATTATGCCGTCGTACGAATATTCTCCGATAAAAATAATATTCCCCGACCAAACGAATATTATATAATAACTTGCATACTTTGCAAAATTTATAAATACTATCTACAACTATAACACTATCTCAAATCCACACTATAATATTAAAAAAAATATTTTGAAAAAATTAAATCTTTATTCATAAAATTTGGGGTCTCACAAGTAAGATATTTAGAGTTTGTCTTTTCTCTTTTTCTAATCACGTGTGGTACTACTATCAGGGCGTATTTTTAACTTTCTTTTATTGATATAATAGAAATTCTCTTTTAATTATTGATCTTATTATTATTATTATTTATTTTTATTTTTAATTTCATGGCTAGATAAATTTTTAATACTTAGGTTGATGATGAAACTAAGTATTTCATAATAATATTCTCTTTCCGTTCCAAAATTAATGCCTAATTATTTTTGCTTTCAAATTTTTTATTCGCATAAATTGCATATGATTTTTATATTGATAGTGAGATTTTGATAAGTTATAGTTAATCTGTGAATTTTTCATAACTTATGTTTGCCCATATTAATTATATAAATCACTATTTTTAAAGGAAAGGAAAAATAATTTGGAAATTAATTTAGGAAATAAGAAATTATTTATTATGTTAATATTTGTTGGATTCTGATTCCTAGGTATCTTTTCTCATTAATAGTTTCTGTTATTAATTAATAGTTTGCATAAGTTAGTTAATAAATCTTCGCCACCATTTTTGTTTCTAATTTACCTAAAATATTAATTAAGGATATATTAAAGAATTGATCTAGTCTTTGTGGTTCGACCTGTACTTGCCAAATCTACAATAGATGTTGTGCACTTGCAGTATATAATTTTAACACATCACTATGCCTACATGTTGACTGTTAAAATGTTTAAGAGAGAAGTTTTCTAAAACTAATGGAAATTAAGAAATTTGATAGTCGTAAATGATATTTTGAATCATGATATAGAATTGAGAAATTGTTTCCAGTAATCTGGATTTATAATATAACGATTATGAAGTAACATAGAAGGCTTGGTGTATTAAAGTTCTGAAATCTGCATAAAAACATAGCATATCCTGGACTGAAGTAGAAGTGGCGCACCTGCGCCATTTCTCAAAACAAAACCAGTGCAGTTGCGCCAGTCTGCAGTCCTACCAAGATGTTTCCTTTATATTTTGGGCTTTTGAGCATATGTACGTAAGTCTTATGTACTCTAATATGAGTATGATATGGTGTCCAAGCTAGGGATGTAAGTATTGACTAAGTAAAATATGTTATAATTTGAGTTTTTAAAAGAGAAACTAAAGAAATTTTGGAAAGAAGTTTAGGAACCTAATTGAATTTTATGGATCAAGGTTCTTATATATATAAGGTCCTTAGGTATCACAGATGATGGCTAGTTTGGCCAAGAAAGTATTAAACATACTTATTTAACTAGAACATGATAATTTGAAACTAAAGTTATAAAGTTTTGAAATCTAACTAGCAAGCAAAGAAAATGGAGATCAAACTAATATAAACTTCTCTAATATATGTTTCATATTATGTATATGAGTTGTTGCATATTAGGAATCAAACAAGGATTTTAAAATTTCGTTTCTGGGTTGGGCAAGGAGTAGTGCAACTGTGCCACTCCCAAGCATAAAAGGCCACTACGCCATGCTGCAGTATTGCCCAAACATGTTTGATATTTAACTGAGGCTTGATGTATGTTTGTTTAAATACAATAAGAAAGAATACATGGTGTTTAGCATGACCAAGTGTGTAATGTTTTGTCCAAATAACAATTATTAAGAAAATGGCAAGTAAAAGGAAGATTAATTAGAGAATAGAAAACAAAAGCTAGTATTACAAGACCGGTATAGTTTATGTAACTCTAATGGGTTTTAGTGTGAATACATATGACTGATGTGGCATGTATATGAACTTGAATTATGTAGGATACATGAAGCGCCAATATCTATAAAGTATTAGTAGTGTGCAAGGCAAGTCTTCTAGCTTCTATATATTTGCTATATGAATTTTATATGGATTGTCTATAAACTATGTTACAATGAGCATTTTAAATTTCATATGATGTACTATATATGAATCTCGAAAGTCAAATTATGACTATATGTGGTTCAGTTATGGAACTCAATTTGTGATATGTGATATATCAGACATGTGGAATTTACTTGTATCTTAAACTGATATTTATGTTGAGCATGAAATCGTATAATTATTTTAAATTGAGATATATGTTGAGCATTAAACTTATGTGCTATGTGCAGCATGAAAGCTATAAGATTTGCTAAGCTATCAAGCTCAAACTTGCAAAAATAAACTTTTTGCAGGTTAACAATAGAACACGACATTACTTGCTATTTGGATGATGAAGATTGGACGATATGCAAAAGAACAATACTTTCTTTGATTTAGAAGTTCATAGTTTTGAGAGGTATAGGTTGACAATTATGTACAACTAAAGATATTAAATAAAAAGAGAATGTTTATTTTGAAATGAGATTGTATTGTGGTGAATGTTTGTATGTAGATTGTATAGGTAAAACAACGATATATATATATATATATATATATATATATATATATATATATATATATATATATATATATATATATATATATATATTGATAATAAGCATTGATAATTGAACTCTTATAGTTCATTTACTTTGATTATATTGGGAATCGTGAATGTTGCAATTTAGGGAACGCGAGAAAAGAAAGATATATAAAAGAAGTTTTTAATTCTCCGCATTTTTAATTGATATTACATTTAATTATAGTGTAAGGTTGAACTTAAATATTATCGAACGCACAAGGTCGAGAATAAGTTAGTCCTAATATTGGATTAAGCTGGTCCCGATTTTGAGGGCGTCACAGTCACAATATGTAAATACATAACCTATTTATGATCTCCCATTGTGTGGATCTGATAAATATCCTGCATCAGAATATCCAACTAATCGCGACGTTGAACTCTTAGATAAAATAATCCAAGATCAATACTTCCACGGAGGTATCTCAAAATATGTTTCATCCCATCCCAATGCCTCTTAGTCGGAGAAGAACTGTACATTGCCAACAAGTTGACAACAAAAATAATATCGAGTCGTGTACATTTTTCAAGATACATAAAAGCACCTATTACATTTAGTTATGGGACTTCAGGTCCAAGAATTTCTTCCCCAATTTCTAGAGGTCAAAATATTAACTTCTAGAGATCGAACAACCATCGGGGTAGTCAAAGGGTGAGCTTTATTCATATGAAAACGATTAAGAATCTTTTCGGTATATGTGGATTGACGAACAAATATTTTAGATGCTAAATGCTTCACTTGTATTCCTAAACAGAACTTTGTCTTTTCAAGATCTTTTATTTCAAATTCATCCTTTAAATAAGTAACAGTTCTTGTGAGTTCTTCAGTAGTACCTACAAGATTCAAATCATCCACATATACAGCAATGATGGTAAATTCACATTATATTTTCTTAATAAAAACGCATGGACATACTTGATTATTTGTATAACTGTCTTTTATTAAATAATCACTAAGTCGATTATACCACATACAACCAAACTGTTTCAACCCATATAATGAGCGTTGCAACTTGATTGAATATATGTGGCGGGGCTTGTGATTCAGCTATTTTTAATCCTTCAAGAATTCTCATATGGATTTCACTATCAAGTGAGCCATATAGGTATGTTGTTACAACATCCATCAGATGTGTTTCCAAACCTTTCATGGTTGCCATACCTAGTAAAAAGAAAAAATTGACTCCATCCATTACTGGAGAGTATGTATCATGATAATGAATAGCAGGTCTTTGTGAAAAACCTTGAGCAACAAGTCAAGCTATTTATCTCACAATTTGATTTTTCTCATTTCGATTTCGTACAAATACCCATTTTTTTTCAACTGGGATTACTCCCAGCGGTGTTTGGACTACTGGTCCAAATACTTCTCTTTTCAATAATGATTGTAACTCAGTTTGAAGAACATCTTTCTATTTTGGCCAATCATTTCTTCTTCGACATTCTTCCATGTTTTATGGTTCAGGATCCATGTCAGAAATCATAGTAATATCTGATGCTATAGAGAAAGAAAATATATCATTAATCATGACTTTGCTCTGATCTCATATTTTCTCATCATGTACATAATTTATTGAGATCTCTTAGTATTCATCTCTTATCCTTTCGGTGAGATCCTGTACACCATCTGGGGGTATTCCAAATTTTGGAATAATTGCTACTTCTGGAGTGGGTATTACTTCTGGAACTCCCTTATTTGCCTTTTGTTTTCGTGGTGCAGTGTCTTTTGCACCAACTTGTCTTCCACATTTCTGGCGTGGTTTAGATTCTTCTATTGCCTTATTTGTCAATTCTTTAGGAATTAACTTTTCGATAGGTATTTCTATCTTTGCTGGAGTATTCACTGCAGGTGCATGTGATTTTATCACTTTTCTAGCATCATTAAATGCATCTGGCATTTGATTTGTAATATTTTATAAATAAATAATTCTTTGAACTTTAATTTCACATTGTCCTGTGCGAGGATCAAGTGAATTTAATTCTGATACATTCCATGATATTTCAGAAGGATTTTTATTTAAAAATTTCCCTCTCCCTAACGGTGGAAATACAGATTCATCAAAGTGACAATCTGCATAATGTGCATTAAAAACATTTTTAGTTGAAGGCTCAAGATATCTAATAATAGAAGAAAAATCAAAACCAACATAGATTCCAATTATTCGTTGGGCTCCCATTTTAGTCCTTTGTGGAGGAGCAATTGGAACATATACCGCACTTCTAAAAACTCAAAGGTGTGAAATGTTGGGTATCTGACCAAGAACTAATTGTAGAGGAGAATATTTATGAAGAGCTGTTGGTCTCACTCGAATGACGGCTGTAGTGTGAAGAATTGCATGACCCCAAACTGAGGTTGGTAAGTTATACCTTAATATTAATGGACGTGCAATTAGTTGAAATCTTTTGATTAAAGATTCAGCTAAACCATTTTGTGTATGTACATGAGGAACAAAATGTTCAATGGAGATTCCAATAGTCATGTAAAAGTCATTAAATGTCATTGATGAAAATTCACCTGCATTATCAACTCAAATTGACTTGATTAGATGATCTGAAACTGAGTCCGTAACTTGATTATTTGACCAAGAAGTTTAGAGAAGGCAAAAGTTCGAGAGGAGGGAAGACAAACATGAGACATCTATTAAAACCATGAAATATTGAAATGGGCCAGACAATGGATGAATTGGTTCACAGATATATCCTTGGATTCTCTTTAGGAATTTTGGGGTTTCATTATAAATTTTTGTTGGTGATGGTCGAACAATCAATTTTCCTTGAGAACATGCAATACAAGGAAAATCACTACTAGGAAAAACCTTTTGGTTCTTGAGAGGATAACCAATAGAATTTTCAATAATGTGACGCATCATAGACGTTCCTGAATGACCGAGTCTTTCATGCCAAACCATAAATTATTTTTGATCTATGAATTTTGGAATCACAACAGTATGAGACTCAATTGCTCTAATCTTCATAGTATATAACCCAAAAGAAATTGAATGAAATTTTTCTAGGATTTTTTTATTTCCAGAAATAGTAGAAGTGATGAGAAGATATTCATTATCATTTTTATTTGTTGTTTCAATGTGAAAACCATTTAGTCGAATATCTTTAAAATTAATCAAATTTCTTCTTGCTTTACTAGAATGTAGAGCATTTTTGATGAAAAATTGTGTCTCATTTGGTAACATGAAACTAGCTTTTCCAAATCTCTCGATTAAATTTGATATACCAGAGATAGTTCCCACGCTTCCCTTAGCTTTGGTTAGTTGTGAAAAATATTTTTAACTTTGAAAGATTGTATGAGTTGTTGCACTGTCTGCTAGACATATATCTTCCATATCCAGTAAAGTTGGTCTGACACATAAAAATATATTAAAAACATATATTTGATTGATAATATTGTCCATGAGGAGCACATAATATTATACATGTAGCGTACAAAATGAAAACTAATAATATTATACATGCAAGGGTGCTTCGTTAAAATAAGAAATTATTTGATATCCCAAAAGGTGCTTTCAGAAGGTTCAACAATGTCGCCAAACTTTTCCTTATTGTTGGTCATTGCTGGAGCAGCAAAAATATTCAATTGGTGGTGAAAAAAGTTCGTTTCTGCCACCTTTTCTTTACTCTTTTGAGACTCTTGGTATAAATTAACCAGATGTCTCGGCGTACGACAAGTACGTGACCAATGTCCTTTCATCCCACACCTGAAATAAACATCTAGTTTGTTCTTTGTCTGTGCTGTATTTTCTTTATTTTTACCCGATCCAGACTCTTTCCACTTATGGTGCCCTGAATTGATGCGATTGTGGAATTTGTTGTTATGATAGCCACGTTTAATTTTTTGTCACCGAAACTTCTTATTATTTTTCCATCCATTATCACGTTTATTCTGCTGGAATGAGTACTGTTGTTAATGTCTGGCAATGGGGTAGAACCCGTTGGCCGTACTTGATGGTTTTTCAACAACAATTCATTATTCTTTTCCGCAACAAGGAGGATAGACAATAATTCACTGAATTTTGTGAACTTACTTTGTCTATATTATTGTGACAGAATTATATTGGTGGGATGAAAAGTTGAAAGCGTTTTTTCTAACATTTGGGTTTTAGAAACTTGATCCCACACAAAGCCAAAGTAGAGGTTATTCTGTAGACATTAGAACTATACTCTGTAATTGATTTATAATCTTGTAGTCTTACATTAAACCACTCAAATTTGGCACTAGGGAGAACAACCATTTTTTGGTGATCAAATCTTTCCTTTAATTGTATCGATAAAGGGCAAAGGATCTTTGACTGTTAAATATTTAGTTTTTAATCCTTCATCAACGTGATGACGAAGAAAGATTATGGCTTACACATTGTGCCGTAGTTGCTTTGTTTTCTGATTCAATAGTCTTTTCTAACCCATTTGCACTAAGGTGTAATTCTGCATCAAGTGTCCAAGTCAAATAGTTATCTCCAAAGATTTTCAAAATTGAAAAATCTATTTTTGCCAGGTTTGTGATCTATTCTGATTTAAAACATAATAATTTATTTATTAACGTATGTAAAAAAAATTGCATACATTATAGGGTGAATATAAATGCATGAGAACAAAAAAAAATTGGAGTCCTCAGTGGTGTCTTCATCGGTACAACTTAGCTTTTTCCCCTAATAAATCTAGGGCGTGAGACCACTTGAGCATAATGAGGTTTACCAAGACTTGAACCCACAATTGTGGGAATTTATGTCCAGCTTCCCACCACTAAGCCACCACCTCAAGCTATGATAAATATATAAACAATATAAATATATAAACGTTTATTTTATTAGCATATCCTTTTAGTCAGAAGGTATGCAATCACTAATGTATATACAAGTATTATTGTACACATCATAAAAAATACATGTACAAAACTACAAATGGATCTTCACCCAACATGCGGTAGTTCGTATAGACAGATTATTTCCACAAATTGCTAATAAGGAATGAATACGAAGGGGCGCATAGTCAGGTTATTCCCACAAGTTAATAAATGATAAAAAGGTTTCCACCAAGTCTTGTAAGATCAAAAAGGATAGATGGTACCACTGTAAATAACAAAATTTAAAAATGGACAATAAAACATGAGTATAATTTGACAGTTTAAAAAAAATATAATTGGTGTCAAAGCCAAGTCAGTAGTATAATGCTTAATTGCAAGAATTTAAAGTTTTACCGTCTCAGTTGGTTGAAACTTCGTGCTGATAACGTGTTATAAAACTAGAGAAATAACAAAGTTGCAAGATACAAGTATTAGAGAGTTTTGCTACTCTCATCTCTGATCTTTCATGTCCTTTTATAGGCAAAAGCAATGGAACAAGATCCAATGCCCTTTCATCCCACACCTAAAATAAACGTCTGGTTTTGTTCTTTGTCTGTGCGGCATTTTCTTTATTTTTACCCGATCCTGACTCTTTCCACTTCTGGTGCCCTGAATTGTTCCGATTGTGGAATTTGTTGTTATAATAGCCTCGTTTAATTTTTCGTCCCCGAAACTTCTTATCATTTTGCCATCCATTATCACGTTTATTCTGCTGGAATGAGTGATGTTAATGTCTGGCAATGGGGTAGAACTCGTTTGTCGTACTTGATGGTTTTTCAACAACAATTCATTATTCTTTTCCGCAATAAGGAGGATAGACAATAATTCACTGAATTTTGTGAACTTACTTTGTTTATATTATTGTCACTGAATCATATTGGTGGGATGAAAAGTTGAAAGCGTTTTTTCTAACATTTGGGTTTCAGAAACTGGATCCCCACACATGGCCAAAGTAGAGGTTATTCTATAGACATTAGAACTATACTCCGTAATTGATTTATAATCTTGTAATCTTAAATTAAGCCACTCAAATTTGGCACTAGGGAGAACAACCATTTTTTGGTGGTCAAAATTTTCCATTAATTGTATCGATAAGGTCAAAGGATCTTTGACTGTGATGACGAGGAAAGATTATGGCTTGCACATTTTGTGTCGTAGTTGCTTTGTTTTTTGATTCAATGGTCTTTTCTAACCCATTTGCACTAAGGTGTAATTCTGCATCAAGTACCCATTTGCACTCCATAATTTATTTATTAATGTATGTAAAAAATAATTGCATACATGATAGGGAGAAGATAAATGCATGAGAACAAAAAAAAATTTGGAGGCCTCAATGGTGTGTTCATCGGCACAACTCACCTTTCCCCCCAGATAAATCTAGGGCGTGAGACCACTTGAGCATAGTGGGGTTTCCAGGACTCGAACCCACAATTGTGGGGATTTATGTTCGGCTTCCCACCACTAAGCCACCACCTCAAGCTATGATAAATATATAAACAATATAAATATATAAACGTTTATTTTATTAGCATATCCTTTTAGTCAGAAGGAATGCAATCACTAATGTATATACAAGTATTATTGTACACATCATAAAAAATACATGTACAAAACTACAAATGGATCTTCACCCGACATGAGGTAGTCCGTATAGACAGATTATTTCCACAAATTGCTAATAAGGAATGAATACGAAGGGGTATTTACCAAGCATGCGGTAGTCCGCATAGTTAGGTTATTCCCACAAGTTAATAAATGATAAAAAGGTTCCCACGAAGTCTTGTAAGATCAAAAAGGATAGATGGTACCACTGTAAATAACAAAATTTAAAAATAGACAATAAAACATGAATATAATTTGATAGTTTAAAAAAATATAATTGGTGTCAAAGCCAAGTCAGTAGTATAATGCTTAATTGCAAGAATTTAAAGTTTTATCGTCTCAGTTGGTTGGAATTTCGTGCTGATAACGTATTATAAAACTAAAAAAATAACAAAATTGCAAGATAGAAGTATTAGAGACTTTTGCTACTCTCGTCTATGATCTTTCATTTCTTTTTATAGGCAAAAACAATGGAACAAGATCCACAAAATTATAAGTACTAGACCAATGGTCTAGTAGGTAGCTTCTGACTTTGATAATCATAATATTACAACAAGTCTCATTTCCTTTGATGATGGTATTAGGTGATATAATATACTCTCAACTCTCAAGTGTATCAAAATAATTAGTCCCTTCATTTTAAAATTAATATTGACATTTAAAAAGTCAATTTCAATATTTTTAAATCTAAAATATATAGGTGAATTCATTTAGTTTACGTTAATACAATTATAAACATCATATATAAACTACATAAATAATACTACTAGTTATAAGATTTACTGTTTTAAAAACTTAAATGAATCAGGTCAATTTTAAATTTGAAAAATTTTCAAATTAACTCTTAGAAAATCAAGACGGACGGAGTATTTAATTAGTATTTGACACTATTGAACTCCCAATGAATGCTAAACTATCATTTGAGAAAGCACGTTAGAAAATGTGTGTAGTGTGTAGAAAATGATGCTACCGTTAGTTGCACGTTACATAACTTCAGTCAACGTGAAGCTGAAAATGAACAATTATTTACTAGATTGGAAGAGAAGGTGGATGATAAACATTAATTCAACTTCTCTGACATAATAAGGTTTTGGCTAATACATCACCGCTTACATAATTCTACCACCAACCTTCGTTTTGGCGCAGTCACCACCTCCCTTCTCTGGACCAACGGAACGGAATGGAGTGTATTTTTTATTTACTAAATTATGTATTGTCATGGTTGAACTACAATCTAAAAAGCATATCCACCGACCCAAAAATAATGTACTCGTTAACTTGAACTCTATGAAATTTCTATTCCGTTCCTATACATCATTGCTTGCATAATTCTAGCACCAACCTTTCTTTTGGCGCATTCACAATCTCCGTTTTCTAGACAAACGGAACGGAATGGAATGTATTAATGAGAAAAAATTTCTAGTCTCCGGTAACACTTGTTGTGATTATTTTATATACTCGCAAGTGCATGAATTGAATACCTATCACTCACTAATTCTAATTAATTCCTAATCTAGCTTAGAAATTTTGAAAAAAAATTTATCAATTAAAAATACGCGAATAAAACAATTAATAATAAAATACTAGGTTGTCGGAATCACATAATTCATATCATCTTTCTAATATTTATGCCCAATAAACTCTACTTTTTATCTCGCATTAATTTGGACTCTCGACTCCACTAAATGTAAAAAATAAAATCAATTAAGTCTATTTAATTTGTAAAATCAGATTGTTAATTCTTTCATAGCCAAAAATATGTATAAAATCAAAACACTCATTATTTCCATCAAAACACAGTTTATATTCGCTTTTAGCAAATCATAAACTTAATCCAATAAATAATAACGGGAATTCAACTTTATTCTTTTATCAGTAAAAATAGGCATCCAATAGAAAGAATTATTTTTTTACGTTAAAACACTAAATTGGTAGAGTCAATTGGCATGAATGCGTGCAATGGAATCAATAAATTATATTCATCCTCAACACTAGAAAATAATCTAGCATTGCATGTTTGAAATTGGAACACAAAGCATAATAAAATAATACATAATTAAATAATTAGAATACCCACTTGAACCAATTAATTTAATAAAGATATGAAATAAACCCTTCAATGTAATGTTGTTGCTCCCAGTTTAATAAATTGTTGATCCCTCCATCCTTGATGCCAAGAGAGAAAAAATAAAAATAAAATCAAAACCAAACAGTGCTCTTTTCTTTTCAAAACGAGAAGAAAAAAAATTAAATAAATAAAAAAACCAAAACAAAACTCTTATTCAAGTCAACTGTTGCTCCCTTTCACCTTTTTCCAAGTGGCGGTTGCCCTCCTTTTAATTAATCTGATATCCCCTTTTTAAAACCCTTCAGCTTCAATTTTTTATTTTTATTTTTGGCTGATTTCAAAAGATGTGAAGACAATTGGGTTTTAGTTGCTGACTTTGAGCCGCTACTTTAAAGCTAAGGCTGCTGATCTCTCTCCAATTAAGTTAATGGACTTGGCCCATAGCTTGAAATAGCCAGCTTTTAAGCTCTAAATTATTTTGTTCAAAATTCAAATTTCTCTATTAAATTCTACACCTGAAAAACACTAAAAACACAATAATTATAAAAATATATGATCTCCAAAATATAAATTAGCAGGTTAGGATATACCAATTTCTTGGCACATCAAATTTCCCTCAACTTATACTTTGCTAGTCCTCGAGCAAAGCAAAAATTAAGAAATTGAAACAAATAAACAAAATAAAATCTTAAATAAATTTAAGCCACTTTCGTAGGGAACATGATAGTATTTAGCGTATACTATAAGCCTTTAAACCTCTAGGTGTCCCTAGTAGGAAAAGTTCTGTCTCCTGATAGTTTATAGTGAATATACCAACAAAATTCGAATGCAATGGTTCTTTTTTAAAATATGTTTCCCCTTTATTCACCAATACAAATAACTCAATAAAGACATCAAAACACCCACATGCCAAGGCAATATGGCACACATGCAACATCAAAGTTCTCAAACTAGCAAGATCAATAGGAACATTTCATTCTTACCAATCTCATTGTGTGTGAATTGATAACAACATAACATCATTGATATCAAAGTAAACAAAACTTTCAAACTTCATCCAAACTATATTTTGACTCAACTCCTCACATGACATACACTCAACAAATAAAACATTCAAGAATAGGATGTAATCACTCTCATTACATGTGGGCTATTAAGAGTAATTGTATTCAAATTCAAATGCCTCTCACATGTATGTATGAAAAACACTATAAATGAAAGAACAAGAGTCTCATGAAAGTATAAATCCTACTAGAAAGGCAAAATGTATAAATGGACCCCCTTCACTACTCTCACCTCTAAATCATATTCCAAAGGATCATCAGAACTTTTTAGGGTTTTAATGCAAGGCTTAGGGCAAGGGTTATGAAACGAAGGGACATATAAGGAATTCAGCAATCTAAGAAACACGTTGAGATATAAAATTAACCCTTGGGCTTAATTCAACTTCATTTGAGATTTTTTTTTCAATTTTTTCATTTTTTTTCCACATTATTTTTCACATCTCCTTTCTATGATTTTTTTTTCCTTTTCTTTGATTTTTAAAGGAGTTTCATTACTTCTCTTTTATTGTCTTTTTTTTTTCATTCTTTAAGCTCACTTTTCAGTATTGGCCGTACGTAGAAACAATCTCAACACATCCTTAGATAAAAGGGTAGGCCTTAAATATGGCTTACACTCCAAATTAGAGTATGGTAAAGATATCAGGCTACCAAATAAAGGCTATATAAAAGGCTCAAAAGGGTGACTAGCGGTACATATGTAAAGGTGGGATTAGGCTCATATGTCAGCTATCAAAGATGACCTAAGTCACTTCCTAAGGTCTAGAGTTCTTCTGTTCAAGAAATATTAGGAATCCTTTAAAAGAGATTGCATTTCATGGACGTACATTTCTAGTGTTCAATCAAAGCAAAGAGTAATTGTGACACCCCAAATCCAGGTACTCAAACTTTCCTCAGATTTGATGTTCACTCAACAAAATAATTAACATCTAACTACCCATAATAATGATAACAATAAAAATTTAAATAGATTTTTCCCAATAAAGGGTTACAACATCTAAAACAAATCAATCTCATGTTATCTAACCTTAATACATCAAATGCGAAAACATCATAAACAAATAAGTATTAAACATCACATCATAAGTCTTAACATAATAGTTCTCAAATAATAACAACAAGTCTTCATCACTTGCTAGCTTTGTCTTTGCCTTTGCCCTTACTTGTGGATGGCTCATCAACTCTTTCAATCTTAGTTGCAATGTTATTATGCAAGAGTGAGCAATAATTGCCCACAAGTTTAACAATAGTAATAATAATAACATACGAATAATTAATGGATACTGAACAAAAGAAAGCTCGGCTTTTGAATCAATATTAGAACAGGAATCAAAAGTACATTTGAGGGTCACAAGACCATGGACTATTTCCTTGGTTATTAAGTATTTCTACTTAAAAACTTTAACAGTTGTAAGACTACATGGACCTTGCTTCTCGTACTTAGGGGGATCAGCACTTAATACCATGTATGTGCACAACATCTTAACGCTATCGCGTAATATAATCCCCTGTAGCAGGGTTATTCATCTCAGCTTTGACATTAGAGTCCACACCAAAGGAAGTTTAGTTTGGATTGATCTCAATGGTAATTTAGAGTTCAATAATCATCAACTAAGGATTAGTTGAATCAATGAGGATTTAATAATCATTCACGAGTTCGTTAACAATGTAATATTATAAAGGGATACAATAGCAATGATAGAATACCATTAAATCATAAGTGGATAAGCATCATATACCAATTCATGCTTTCATCAAGGAATAATAGGCTTAACCAAAAGATAGGCATTGAATAGTACAATAAACCTTACTTGAATAATAATAAGCTAAGGTTAAACTTGCTCAATAAAGTAGAGTTTGAAAAGCTTGTACAACTATAATAAAGTTAAAGATAAGGAACTTGCTCAATAATGATATAATATAAAATAATAATTTGATAAATGTAGAGTTAGGGTTTAGAAACTTGCTCAAACAAAGTTTAAGGATTAGAAAACTTGCTTAACATAAGAGTATGATTTAAAAACTTGCCTCGTGCGTAGGCTAAACGATTACCACTCTTGTTCACCACAAGTACTACACACATACCATATATATTCACAGTATTCATTAGTTACATTAATATTAACTTTATAAGTTCAGTTCCCACTTTCAGTATAACTTGTTAACTTAGTTTAAGTTTTGCTCACTACCATAAATCACATATTACAAGACTAAGGTCTCGAATCTGAAGTTTAAACAACATCATATTTTCTCATAGACATCACGTTAGTCCTTATATAACTTATCATATTATCATGCGATTTGCCACTTGTATGATAATAATATGATATAGCATCTTATTACCTATCCAATGCACTATCATGTTCATTAGACTAGGTTAGACTAGCATGTAATGGACTGTACAAAAAGAAAACAAAAATTTCCCAGTTCTGCTACTGACTTTCGAAGTCTCAGCTTCCGAAGTCATGACGTTTCTTCAAAAGAAGTTCACCATAACCGAAGTCATGATGCCATCTAGAGTCGAACTTTGACTAAAGCCGAACTCTAACCCCGAAGACACATGACGCCATCCGAAGTCAAATTCCGACCGAAGCCGAACTCTAACTCCGAAGACACATGACACCATCCGAAGTCGAATTTCAACCGAAGCCGAACTTTGACTCCGAAGACATATGACGCCATCCGAAGTTGAATTCCGACCGAAGCCAAACTTTGACTCCGAAGACACATGACGCCATTCGAAGTCGAATTCTGACCGAAGCCGAACTCTGACTTCAAAAATGTATGACACGACTACCCAGTGTCCAATTCTGCAGTTCGCGAATGAACACATCAGAAAACCAAAGTAGGCCAAAACTTCACATAAACAACGAATTCAATATTACCCATGTGTTCTGAACTTAACAGAAACAATTAATGACATTCTTATCATATTTTTAACAACTTAAATCACATAAACAACTGAATTTGAACTCATAATTTTCATGTTCTTGCCATTTTCAAAGTTTCGTCAAATTTCATGAAACTACAACTTACTGATTCGTTATAACACCAAATCAGTCCGTTTAAGTTTCGTTCTTTTCGTTTTTACATGTATAAACATAATTAATTATCAATTTATCGATTAATATGCAATTGAAGCATGAATTTTCGTACTTTAAGCCATATTCATATGTTCTTACTCTGTAAGCTATAAAATTCCAATTTAAACATAATTACATGGATTTGATTACTCTAAAACACATATAAATCATATATAATTGAATTATACATGTTAATAAACATATACAACATCATATATTCAATAATTGACCATAATATTCAATTACAAAGAGTTAAAAATTGATTTTCATGAAACACTTTTAAGAACGTAAATTAAAAGTTGAGATCAAGTGATTACCCTTGATTTCTCTATTCAGATACACAATGATGAAAGGAAACTTCTTCAATTCTTCAACTCCTTTTTCTTTAATCTCATTATTCTCTCAAATCTCTCTTTTTTCTCTATGTACTCTGCAACTGATATGATATAATGAAGTCTGATAATACTATATACTACGTATACAAATAACTGATGGGATCATGGGCAACAGTTAAGCGCAACAAGGCCTTAACTGCTCCCATGTTCCTTAGGTCATGTTTGGGTTTATTCATAAGGGCTCAATTTCCATTATTTTATTTAATTTATTTATTATATAGTTTATTTATCACACTTTAATTAATCACATAATGTTATTTAACTCAATTAAATAAAAGGCAATATTGCCCATTAAATCACATCATCACATAATTAAAATTCTCATTTATTAATTATAACAAATCAATGAATCTCTAATTAATTAGAACAACATTTACATTATTTAACAACTCATTTAATTTATTTATATCAATTAAATTCACACTTTGAAGTATAAAATTATTCCTCGTTAATTTAATTAATGTGACACACTTAATTAAATTAATCTGCCACAATTCCATCAAATAATTATTTAACTCAATTAACTAAATCAAAAAAATAATTATTTAATTCAATAAATATTTAAAAATTAATTACAAAATTATCGTTCATCACAATGATGAGACTACTCAGCAAAATACGCTTTTCAAAAATAATTTAGAGTTGATGTAAAAACCCTCAAATAGGACGATTGGCTCAAATCTCACAGGTTATTTATTCTCCACATTTATGTTTTTAGGAAATTCAGGTTGTACTCACTCATTCATCTAGTCATGCATTTGTTGTTTTATGTGCTCAAATAAAATGGGGATTGGAGATCACAAAAATTTCTCTTAATAATGATAGTATGAGAACTAAGCATGCACATGTAAAGCATTAAGACGAATGTGTCATCGTAATTGTATCAGCTAGACAAAGGGAAACTCAATATCAGCTCAAGAACCATTGGATAAATTATTTTATTTATTTTTATTTTTTCAAAAAGAAAATAAAATTATTTGGTCATATTCTAACAAAGTATGTGAAGTGCATGGAATAATAAGTAAAATAAATCCCACCCCCCAACTTAAAACTTACATTGTCCGCAATGTATAAAGGCAAGTAAATAAGTAACGGAATGATAACACCTAAATATGAATGTATGCCTCGTATGGACAGCTCAATAAATTCCAGATTTAAAGCTCAAATCAAAGAGATAATCCCGCATTTTTGTTAGAAATAGAACAAAGAAAAGCAAAAATAATAAATCAAAATATACAATAATATACATGAATCATGGCCTCAAAAAAATCAATCCCAATAAATGGGATCCTCTAAAAGCATAACTTCAACTTCTGGATTTTTCAACTCCAAAAATGGTTTTAAAAGATGGTCATTCACTTTAAATACAGTACCATCTTTGGGATTCTGAATCTCAATGCCCCCATGAGGATACACCTGCTGGACTATGAAAGGACCAAACCATTTAAACTTCAATTTAACTGGGAATAGATGGAGACGAGTATTATACAGAAGGAATTTTTGGCCAGAGTGAAAAGATTTCTTAAGAATCTTTTGATCATGCACCTTCGTCATCCTCTCCTTGTACAATTTTGCATTGTCATAAGCATAATTCCTTATCTCTTCTAGCTCGGTAATTTGCAGTTTCCTATGATTACCTGCCTGGTCGACATCAAAATTCAGTTGTCTAACATCCCAAAAAGCTCTATGTTCCAACCCAACAAGTAAATGACATGCCTTGTTATACATTAAACAGTAATGAGACATTCCAATGGGAGTCTTATACACAGTACGGTATGCCCACAAAGCATCTATCAGTCGGACTGACCAATCCTTCCTGTTGGGATTTACCGTCTTCTCTAAGATATGCTTAATCTCCCTATTTAAAATTTTAGCTTGCCCACTAGTTTGTGGATGGTACACAATTGGCACTTTATGAATTATTCCATGCTTCTTCATATGATCTTTAAATGGTCTATTGCAAAAGTGTAATCCCCCATCACTAATGATAGCGCGGGGTGTACCGAATCGTGCAAGAATATTCTCTTTCAAAAATTTAACCACCACTTTGTGGTCATTTGTAATGCATGCAACAGCCTCGACCCACTTTGACACGTAGTTAATGGCTACCAAAATATAGAGATTGCCAAATGAGTTAGGAAAGGGTCCCATAAAATCTATCCCCCATATGTCAAAGATATCCACTATCAAAATTGGATTAAGGGGCATCATACTTCGTCGCGTGAGACTACCTAACTTTTGACATCTCTCACAAGCAACACAATATGCATGTGCATCACGAAAAAAGGAAGGCCAATAAAATCCACACTGCAAGACTTTAACAGCTTTCTTCTTTCCACTAAAATGGCCTCCACATGACTGATCATAGCAAAAGGAGAAAATTTACATTTGATCCTCCTTAGGTACACACCTCCTAATTACCTAATCAAGACAATACTTGAAGAGATAGGGATCATCCTAATAAAAGTGTTTCACCTCAGACAAGAATTTATACTTATCTTGGTTAGACCAATGATTTGGCATTTCATGTGTGACATGATAGTTAGCAATGTCCACATACCAAGGTGGCTGGGAAACATGCATAAGTTGTTCATCAAGGAATGTCTCAGCTATAGGCAAATGATCACTTGAGAATTCAACTATAAGCCTAGATAGATGGTCTGCTACAACATTCTCAGCTGATCCTTTCTTATCTTTTATCTCCAAATTAAACTCTTGAAGCAATAAGACCCATCGAATCAGTCGCGACTTCACATCTTTCTTGGAAAGCAAGTATTTTAAAGCGGCGTGATCTGAATAGACAATAACTTCAGATCCCAAGAGATAGGACCTAAACTTGTCTAGAACAAAAATGACTGCTAACACCTCCTTCTCTGTGGTGGAGTAATATAGTTGAGCATCATTCAAAGTCCTGGTTGCATAGTAAATCACATGAGGGACTTTATCAACTCTCTGACCTAAAACTGCCCCAACTACATAATCAAAGGTATCACACATGATCTCAAATGGAAGGTTCTAGTCAGGGGATCGGATGATAGGTGCCAAGGTTAGAACTGATTTTAACATCTTAAATGCCTTTAGGCATGCTTCATTAAAGTCAAATGGGGCATCTTTAGCGAGGATATTGCACAGAGGTTTAGCAATCTTGCTAAAATCTTTGATAAAACGCCTTTAAAAACCAACATGGGCAAAAAATGAGCAAATCTCCTTAACCGTCTGCGGGGTGGGGGGGGATATGTTAGAGATTAACTCTACTTTAGCCTTGTCTACTACAATTCCCTCTTTAGAAATAATATACCCAATAACAATTCCCCTTTGTACCATAAAATGGCACTTCTCCTAATTAAACACTAGATTTTCTCTCTACACCTCTTTAAGTCTAGAGTTAGGTCTTTCAAACATTCATTAAAAGAAGACCCAAACACAGAAAAATCATCCATGAAAACCTCTAAGAATCGTTCCACTATGTCTGAGAATATGGAAATCATACACAGCGGAAAAGTGGCAGATGCA
Source organism: Panax notoginseng (assembly GCA_016801055.1). Classification (NCBI taxonomy): domain Eukaryota; kingdom Viridiplantae; phylum Streptophyta; class Magnoliopsida; order Apiales; family Araliaceae; genus Panax; species Panax notoginseng. The sequence continues at coordinate 227,620,656 of CM029013.1, read as the reverse complement.
TTGCATAGTCCGAAAGATATACGTCGGTAGGCGAATATACCAAAAGGGCACGTGAATGTTGTCTTCTCTTGATCAGATGGATCGACTGGAATTTGGTTATAGCTAGAATAATAATCCAAAAAGAAGTAATAAGCATGATCAACTAACCTTTCTGTGAAACCCCATATTTTATGAATAAAGATTTAATTTTTTCGAAATATTTTTTTAAATATTATGGTGTGAATTTGAGATAATGTTATAGTTGTGGGTAGTATTTATAAATTTTGCAAAGTATGCAAGTTGTTGTATTATATTCAATTGGTCGGGGAATATTATTTTTGTCGAGGAATATTCGTACGACGACACAATTATTGGTGGACCCCACAATAGAATTATTGTCGAATTGACAAAACGACAAAAATATTTTATGAAAATAATGACGGAAGTTTTATCGTTAATACAATTGAACTACTTGGTAGTAAAAGTACAGTAATACGTGTGGTTGCATAGTAGCATACGGTATTGATTAATGAGGCTTTCGTGATTAGTCACTCAGTTTTGTTTTATTGGTATTATTAATGTAATAAAACAGAAAAGCTTTTTATATAAAACAGAATACTTTTATAAAGTTATTCATTTTATTAGGCTAATAGTAAAATCTTTTTATATAAAATAGAATACTTTTATAAAGTTATCTATTTTGTTAGACAATAATTAGAATATATTATATTTTATTATGCATAGTATTTGCATAGTGCCTGCATAGTATTTACATAGTAAAATCTTTTATAAAGTTATTCGTTTTATTAGATTATAAATAGAATATATTATATTTTATTTAAAAAATTTTGCTTTAAATATGGACCGTCAGATTAAAGTAAATCAATCTGGACCGTTCATGAGTTAGTTACTATGCAGTCTATTTTTCTATAAATAGAAGCTCATTCCTTCATTATTTCTTACGAATTCACTGAAACTCTAGAGAGAGAAACTATAAATAGAAAGAAGAAAAGTGTTCTGCTACTTCACTACTTCTATATCCAGTACTCTTCTTTTTAAGGTAAGGGATATTATTTGTTGTACCCGTAAGGGGTGTTATTTCTTTTGTATTCATGAAGAGAACTTCTATTATTCCATTTCTTATTATTCTGTTGGAATAACCTGTATACGCGGGCTACCCTATACTTGGTGACATTCTTCTATTATTCTGTCTTTATTATTCTGTTGGAATATCCTGTCTGTATGTTTTACACCGGACCTGGTTCCCGTCTTTATTATTCTGTTAGAATATCCTATCTGTGTGTTTTACACCGGATCTAGTTCCGTCTTTATTATTCTGTTGGAACATCCTGTTGGTGTGAATTTCACCTGACCTGGTTCCGTTATTATTATTCTATTGGAATAATCTGTCTATGCGACGTACCGCATGCATGGTGATTTCTTTTGTTATTTCATTCTTTATTATACTCAGTTGGTTAAAGTTTTGACTTCTATACTCCATGAAGTTAGTAGAATATCCTTGATATTTGCGCTTCATCCAGTATCTTTTCATAAAAATATTTTTCTGAGCATTCTTGAATTTTACTCTACACAAAAGTATCATGTTGACAATTTGGACGTTATTGATTGTTGGACAAATTAATTCTTGAACTTGTTTTATTGAATTCTTATATCATTGTCATCATCCTCATGTTTATATTATGTTGAAAGTCATCTGTGGCCTGTAGTGCATAGATGGACTTGGTATGATTATGACCAGGGATTATTCGGTGTAATCATGACCGTAATGTTACAAATGATGTGAAAAATGTCCTCATTGGCCCGTAGTGCATTGATGGACAGTTTTTGGTATGATTATGGCTATGGATTCTCTTTAGCCGTAGTGCAAAGATGAATTATTTTATGGCATGATCAGGACCGTTGATGAAAACACGATTATCTTTGACCCGTAGTGCATGGATAATTCGTGGTCGTGATACTAAAGAATATCCTTGGCTGTAGTGCAGGGGTGATTCGATGATGTGGATTATTTTTTAAGCTGAGTTTCAGCGATAAATTAAAGTCATGAAAAACCTTTTAAATCATAAAAGATAGTAGATTTTATTCTCTACTTAACTCTTTTAATGGATTGTTGGTTCCGCTGCAGTTAAACTTGATGCCTATTGTATTTTATCAGTTTAACATTGTTGAAGACTAATGATAATTTATTCTGTATTATCTTAGTCATAATATTTCTTACTGGGCTAGTTGAGCTCACCCTTTCTTTCACTGTTCTCTTCAGGAAATGAGAACGTAGCTGGGACTAGTCGGGGAGCAGAGTGATGGTCCTAGATGATATCATTAGTAGTCCTCACTATTCTATGTAATAGTGTGATAATAATTATAATGGAGACTCCTTTTGAGTATGGATACTCTCTAGAAGACAATATTTGTATTCAAACTCACAGTTTATGTTCTGTCGTATTGTACACGACAGTTGTATTATTAAGTTGTATTTGAATTCTGTACCATGTATCTGGCGACTCAAGATGGGTGATGTATACCTAATTTTGGGGGCGTCACACTTTCCATCATTTGATCAATATAAGGAAGGGAAAGTGATCCTTCCTAGTAATTGAATTCAACTTTCAGTAGTCAATATAAACACACCATCTCGTTTGAACATGAGATGGAATTAACTCATTATGCTCATTAACTACCACTATAATTCCTGACTTCTTAGGAACTACTTGTACATGGCTCACCCACTTACTATCAGATATCGGGTAGATAATACCCGCATCAAGAAGCTTAAGTACCTCGGCCCTGACTACTTTTTGCATAACTAGATTCAGCCTTCTTTGTGGTACATGAGAAGGTTTTGCATTCTCCTATAAGTGAATCTTATGTATGACAACTGACGGGCTGATTTATTTCAAATCTGCAATAGAACACCCAATAGCTTCCTTATGCTCGTGAAAGACTTCAAGTAATTTCTTCTCTTGAACATTATCAAGATTAGAAGCTATGATAATAGGCAATGACTCTGTTAGACCTAGAAATACATGTTTCAGATTATCAAGTAAGGGTTTTAGGTCCAACTTCGGTGGTTCTTCAATGGAAGGAGGTCGAGGAGTTGATAAGATATTGAGAGGCACTGGTTTTGGTTGGAAAGAATGTATACCCATGACATACACTAAATCTAAAAGCGAATTGACATGCTCTATAGATTCATCAATATCGAAATCACAACCAAAATGGGACAAACAAGCTTCTAATGGGTCATCTTTACAAGTTTACAAGAAAGATTCCTCTACTAGACTATCAATCAAATGGACTTGCCCGAAATCATTATCATCAGTGTCTATTGAGGTCTTGCTGATGTTAAAAATATTTAGCTCAACTGTGAAGTTCCCAAAAGAAATTTTCATCACTCCATTTCTATAATTAATGAAAGCATTGGATGTAGCAAGGAATGGTCACCCTAAAATCACAGAAATTTGGCCTTTTATGTTCTGAGTAGGCTCAGTATCAAGGACAACAAAGTCCATGGGAAAATAAAAAGTATCTACCTTGATCAAAACATCTTCAATAACACCCCTAGGAATTTTCACTGACCTATTAGCAAGTTGGATCGTCATTGGTGTGGGCTTCAACTCTCCTAAATGCAACTGCACATACACAGAATATAGCAGTAAGTTCACACTAGGCCCTAAATCTACCAAAGCTCACTCAATATGATGATCTTCTATCTTGCATGAGATTGTTGGACATCCAGGGTCCTTATACTCAGGGATCTTGCATTGAATAATGGAGCTTGCATAGTGTTCAGCTAAGAATGCCTTTTTTGGAAAATTTGGTCTCCTCTTTTGAGTGACCAAGTCTTTGAGAAACTTGGCATAGGAAGGTACTTGCTTGATGGCATCAAGTAATGGAATATTTATCTGAACTTGCTTAAACACTTCTAAAATTTATTCAAATTGAGTACCCTTCCTATTGTCTTTTAGCCTATGAGAAAATGGGGCTTTAGGAACAAAAGTCATGCTCGGGAGATCTCACTTGCTTGCTTAGCTAGAGGCTCTTGGTTCACAACTTGAGGTGTAGGCTCAACCTCAGCCGGATATTGCTCTTCTTCTTTCTCTTCCTCATCGCTATCAATTTCCTTTCCCGACCAAAGTGTGGTGATGGCTTGAACTTGTCCATGTGGTGGTGCATTTGGTGGGTTAAGAGCTATCCCACTCGAGGAAACACCTTTAGGGTTCAGAATTGGCTGACTAAAAAATTTACCATTTTCTCTATCACCTAATCACTACAAAAAAAAGGTCTATCTGCGACCAATAATATCAGCGACTGCCCTATCCGGTCGCTGATAATAGTAATAGCGACCGCTATCTGCGACCGCGATGGATTCTAGTCGCTAGTTAATATCAGTGACCGCATGCGGTCGCTGATCGGTCGCTGGTATGAATTTTCCTCCCAAAAATTGGTGCGAAATTTTGGCGCGACTACCACTCTCTATCAGCGACCGTCAGCGGCCGCTGATATGTTCACATCATTAAAAATTAGCGACCACATGCGGTCGCTGATGGCGGTCACTAATTCTCATAAATTTAATCAGACTCAGGCATTCGCTCGATCAGTCTAGAAGAAAAAAAAGAGGGAGAAACAGACGAGGGAGAAGGAGTAGGGGGAGAAGAGAAGAGGGAGACTGGGGCCTTCACCACCGACATCGCCGGCCAACGCCTTCACCACCGTCGGTAACCCCTTTAATTAATCCCTAAATTAAACTATTTTTCTGTTATTGTTGATTGAATGACCAAGGTTTGTTTTGCTGACGATGTGAATGTGTTGATGCTCTGCTTCTAGATGCCATGTTCTTGAATTTTTTATACTATTTTCTTGAATATTTATATAATTTAGTTTATATTGGGTCTGCAGACTGAAAATCCAAATGGGTATGAAAAAAAATTCCGGCTCTAAATTGGAAATTCTACTAGAACTCAAGTTCATAATGGGTATGAAACTTTTGGGATAATAAGTGAATTTAAGAAAGAGAGATTCTTTTATGAGTTGATTGATACCTATATGTATATATATACACACATACATCATATATGTATAATTTTGTAAGAATATATACACACACTTTACTCAAATGGAAAGGACTGAAGAGGGTGGTGAAGAGGATGCCATTCGTTTTGACTTGATATTATAGTATCTAACTTGGATTGTACATGTGGCTACGGATAGAGAGAGATACATTGGAGGATTTGTGTGTTTGGAAATTGTGCCATATCTCTGCGTTTTAAAATTCTTTTTATAGGATCGTTTTTAAAATATGAAATTTAGAATTTTTATGTCCTACGCCACTCAAAACATTTTCTTATTCATGTGCAACGATCCTATACACACTCAAAACATTTGCCCAGTCATGCGAGCCCTAACCAACATAAACACGCATGCACAAATATATGGATAGATATAAATAGACTGCACGCCATACACTTACAAACAAATGGGAACTGATAATGTCACATAGAGATGTCAACTGATTTTAATATTAATTATTGGGGCACCACCTTGATCTTAAAATCCACAAAATGCTACAAAATTTAAGATCATAATAAGATATTGCATTCAAATTTACCTTGCTACAAAATGATTCAAATGATGCAATGACTCAACAGACTTATACTGAAGATCCTATAAGAGTCAATGTATGAGATATACATACAATTGGAAATAATTTCAACCATAAAATTCAGTTGGTCTCCCACAAGTATTAAAGTCAACATCCAATCAAAATTGTTCATTTAAGACTCGACAAGGAGTCGGGGCTTCAGTTTTCTACAATATGAGATATCTAATATCTTATTACCTAATGGTTAGCACGAGTTTTTGAAGCTCTGCATTTGTAGTATACTCCTGAACTTTTGACTGTTTTAATTTGCATTCATTCGTTATTGTTTTGGTCTTATTATATTAGGAATTTGTATATTCCTCTTGGATTGTGTCTTGGGTGCCTAGAAATGACCATATATGCATGTCGTCGTGCATGTGGCGAGTCCATATTATAGGGGAGACTCTGGCAAAAAAAATTTGTTGGTCGGGTAGTTAACGAACATTTATAATGTTTAGAAGTATGCGACCGTTATATGCTTAAAATCGTGCTATACATTAATAAGCTTATGTTGTCTGTAGTAGGTACCGTGGTATCATGGACCTCTATACAGACCGTAGTCGGATAAGACGACGAAAGTGAAATGCCCAGATAGGTGCTACATCAGAATTTAGTGCTGGTTGCCAAGTATTTCTAGATTATGCGTATAGTCATCCGGAATGTGTTAATGGTCAAAACAAGATAAGATGTCCTTGTTTTTAGTGTAAGAATGTAAATTATATGGACAGTGACATAGTAAACTATCATTTACTTGTTTCTGGGTTCATGAACAATTACGAAGAATGTTGGTGGGCACATGGGCAGAGAAGAGATAGTGGCATCGCACAAGTACACAATCCAGGCAGCAGAACCCATCGTATGAATGACGGTTCATAATATTGCAGGGCCAGATTTTGATTGGGAACAAGGTAGAGAGCAACCTATAAACTCTGATGCCAAAGAATTCTTTAAGTTGTTAGACGAGGGTAGCGAACCATTGTGGCATGGTTGCACGAAGCACACTACGTTGTCTACAGTGGCGACATTACTTAACATCAAGGCTGATCACAACATGAGCCATGAGTGTTTTGAGTCACTCTTGAGGGCCATTAAGAGTATGTTGCATGTCGATGAAAAATTACCTGATAACTACTACTATTGTAAAAAATGGTGAAGAAGTTGGGTCTTGGATATCAAAAAATCGATGCATGTCTGAACGATTGCATGTTGTTTTATAAGGAAAATGAACAGAAGACAAAGTACATGTTTTGAAATCATGATCGATTTAGGCCTAATAAAGAGGGTGTGACTACAAAAAAGCCGAATATATCTTTTAAGATTTTAAGGTATTTTCCAATTACACCTTAGCTCAAAAGATTGTACATGTCTTCAAGAACAGCTGAACATATGACTTGGCATGCGAAATCTGTGACGCCCCCAAATTCAGGTGCTTGAAACCCGAATTCAGTGCTTCACGATACCATTTCTTTGAGCAAAATAATAATAATAATGTCATAAATATCAAACTTAATTTACATATCAGAGTTGTCTAAATTCCAGGCACACGGCCTTTAAAGCATTTCATTACATGATAGATAATAAATATAATCATCTTATTTAAGTCTAGCTATTACATAAGATAACACATTCTTATTCTGTCAGCTCTCCTTTCCCTTTGTTCTTGGCAGAGCCTTCTGGTTGTTCATACTTAATTGAAAACATTTAAATTAAGCAAGAATGATCATTTGAGTGCCCAGCAAGTAATATCAAACAATAAACATTAGCTGAAAGAATTAAATATTTTCTTTGAATGACACTTCTACAATGAAGCAATAGTTGTGAAGTAAACTGAAGCAACACTAAACAACATAACAATTCTATTTTAAATTTTTGAAACTACGTACTGACTATAAATGGAGAGCAATCGACAGACTATGAACTTTATTTTTAATTTTCGAAAAGGTTTAACAGAACTTCATATGTAAACCGTCATAACTTACATGCACGAGGGTGATCAGCCCGTTATGCCTTGTATTGATCAATAGTACATACCAGAATGATATTCTCGTTCATCTTATCCGCCTTAGGCGCACAAAGCTTTCCCATGTTCAGGATGTTCATACTTAATTAGTTGGGAATTCGAACCAAAACAATTCGGTTGGATATCAATAAGGTTCTATCATGTTCCACGATATTTTTAAATATGTGTCTAGTCGAGTTAAATAGCTTAGACGACTTTTAATTAAAGTACACATACTGGAAATCAACAAGTATGTATCAACATGTACAATAATTATCCAAGTAAGGACACTTGTATAACCAATCTTAAAAATTAATGAAAAGAATATATATCTAGATTATACAATTATACTGTATTGATAAACAATGATCGAATAGAATTCAAGAACTGGCATGTCTACAAGTATATATATATGAACAATAACAATAGAGTTAATAAACTGGCACAGTAATGATATAATTCTGAAACTTTCTTACTCATGTCCATTGTATAAAGTAAATGCAAAGGTTAGGATACTTGCTTACGAGATCTGTTGAATAAAGTAATGTAAGGGTTTAGGATACTTGCACAATAAAGTATAGTTTAAGGAACTTGTTCAATATAAATTTGAGTAAGTTTAGGGAACTTGCATGAATACTATGATTAATAACAATAAAGTTTAAAAGCTAGTATAACCGGAATATAATTCAATAACTTACTTGCACATGTTTATTGCATAAATAGATATAAAGAGTAAAGATACTTGCCTTAAGCGTAGTTTATCCACGTTAATAAATCAATACTTTCAAATCCTATTATAACATATTATAAGCACAAGATGCTTATTAACTAACACATTCTTTATTCAAGTTTGACATGATTCAAATATATGAACATATGGTACAAAATCAGCTCATAGGTTTATCATAAAATCAAGTATCTAGTTACTTTATAAGCAAATTAAGAATGCTCAAATTTAAGGTCTTTTTACCCATGTAATTTCATTATATAAAACAAATACTATCTTATTACTTAATCCTCACATATATACACGCCTCAGTAGGTTTTAAACCATTTTTAGCAATATAGGCATCATACAAGTTAACTGTCCAAAGATTAGATTTCAAATCATCTAAGTTCTGATTTCAGACTGGCGCAGCTGCGCCATGGCTAAGCCTAGGGTCGGCGCAGCTGCGCAACCCTCTGGCCAAGCCAAGACTCAGCTGTTGCCTTATGATTTCTATTCGGCATGAGCACAACATTCATACATAATATATTTTGTCATGTTAAAAGTATGTTTATGATTCTCAAGTCAATATTGGTTTCTTCTTTCATATCATGGTTCTAAGTTAAATATTTCAACAAGTTAAGGCCATTCAAGGTCATGAAACCACAAAGTCTAACATGCTTGCCTTCTAAACATACAAGGTAGCCATATAACTTATATTAAGCATGCTTGTGAGTATTCATAGCACATATGTGTAACTATTCTAGTTATTATTTTGAAAACATGCTTTATTTAGTTTTAACTTGATTTCACAACTCTTAACTTAGTAGATATATATGTATGATACTTTAGCAAGTCTAAAAGTACCATCAAACATGCTCATAAAAGTCAGATTCTAACTTCCCAAGTAGCATGTTAACATTCATATCCAGAGTTCGTATTTTCATTAGTAAGGCTTACTAATAAATCCAACATGTTCATGCTTCCTTACGAATCACATAAACATAAGTTAATGGTTCAATCATGCACTTCTAAACCATACCTACATGCTTGCAAAATCAGTATATAATCATGGCATACATACATATCAAGTTCGTTTCTAAAGTCCAAATTTTTATCTAAACTATATGTTTTTGATCATCATGTATGCTAACCTAGTAAAACATGCTCACATTAGGTTAATATACTTATATATACATGTTACACATGCTTGCATGTTGGCTTAAGTCATAATAATTGATCACACTTAGCAGAATTTTTAACAGAAAGTAGAAACTGAAAACAGAGACCGGCGCAGCTGTGCTGCGCCTCAGTGTTATTTACGGCGCAGCTGCACCATGTCTGGTTCGAGTCAGGAACAGTCTGCTTCGGCAGAACTTTAGCCCAACCATAGAAATTATTTATAAATTAGATTCTAGACATTCATATATAAGTTTAAACATGCTTATATGGTTATATAACAACTATGTACTCATTACCCAATCCTTATTATCATCTAACTCCAACTAATTTAGAATTTGAGAATTCAAGAATGGAAATTTAACAGAAACTAAAAATGAAGAATAAGAAAGAATTTTATACCATTGTAATTAGCTTGGTAATTCACACTTCTCCTACTGATATGTATACAATCACTCACTCTATCTATGCTTTCAATTCCACTCCTTAGCAATTCTCAGCAATGGGCAATTGGAGAAGGAGAGTCCATATTTATAGAACAACTATTACATAGATAATGTAATTTCCCACTAAATCAAACCCATGGATTGAAGGATTGAATGAAGGTTAAGAGAGAGTTGTTATATGTTAGTTGAAAATCATCATCACCACCACTCCCCCATAATCATCAGCTAGGAAGAGTTTGGAAGAAAGAAAAGAAAACAGGCCTTAGCCTTTTTGCTATGCACGTGAATGTGAAATAAGGAGCAATTTGGACACTAAATTTGGGACAACCCAACTACTCAACAATCTTGTAATACTTATAGAATTTCCTAATCTTATGTTATATTTTATATACATATCATCCATACATGGGTTATATCCTAATGTCACAATATAGTTTACATAATTAATATTTCAAGGTAGTAGATGTTATGCAACATACATATAATCCATGTACATTTTATTTTAATGTATACCTACATACATATTGTCACATAGACATTTCATAATGTATTTATAACATATAGTTCCGATATGCTCAATCACATTGCTTCATACAATGTAGTTTAATAAGACTTAATATATAGGGTTGTTATATGTAGTATAGTCACATAAATGTCACATTACACTATATAGTATAGCTGCATTCCATATATTTTATATTTTTTAATTATTGTACACTTGCACATAACAATCAATATAATCTTAATAACTTATTTGTTTTATGTCAAATAAATTATTCACTTTCTTGATTAATTAACACCAATATTAATTAATTCGTTCCTCATTGATTAATGTAATTATGGATCTTTATAACAATTAATTATCTATATAATTCTTATTATATTTATAGACATATTGCTAACAATAATAATCACATATCATTAAACAATTAATCAATATTCTATAATAACAATTAACAATTAATATTAATTAATTGCTCACTTAATAATTCCTTCGTCGATTAATATTATTATTTATATTTTCCACCACCGTACCACACAAGGCTTTCAACAAGTTTGTTACAACTACACATTAATCACTTTAATATAATTGAGTTAACTCGTCACATAACACGGAATCATTTATATTCAAATAAATATTTATTCCATTAATATATTCATAAGACATGGAAATTCTCGAGTATTACATCACTTATAATAATCCTAATAATCATATTTTTATGGAAAATAAATAATAAATATTTTTATTTCCAAAATTAATTTATTATAAGAATATAATCTATAATGATCAATAATTCTTAAAAAGAAATTATTTACAATTATTCATGTAATAAATAAATTTTATTTATCACATAAGTACATATACTTTATATACTTTGTACATATTCCCACCTTTATGTATATATACAAATTTATATGCAAAAATTCTTATTTAATTATATTAAAAATATTGGGTTATTACAAAATCTCCAACCAAAGATGGAGAACTAAACCATCTCGCAGATGGGCAGGCTTGTAAAGATTTCAACTTAGCACATCCCTAGTTTGCATTGGAACCTAGAAATGTGAGGCTTGGATTGTCCACTGATGGTTTCAACCCGTTCGGCCACTCAACTGTTCCGTACTCCTGCTGACCTGTGATTATTACTCCGTATAACTTGCCTCCTTAGATGTGTATGAAATAGCCATACTTGTTTCTTTCACTCGTGATTCCTGGTCCCATGAGTCCTGGAAAGAACCTAGATGTTTACTTGAGACCTCCTATAGAAGAGTTGAATGTATTATGGGAGGATGGAGTATAGACTTGGGATGTTTTCACGAAAACAAATTTCAACCTTAGGGCAGCGGTTATGTGGACTATAAATGACTTTCCTGCTTATGGTATATTATCTGGATGGAGTACATATGGGAAATTGGCTTGTCCATATTGTATGGATCATACAAAGTCTTTCAATCTATCAAATGGTCGAAAGCCATGCTGGTTTGATTGTCATCGTCGTTTCTTGCCCGTAGATCACCCGTTTCGAAGAAATAGAGAAAACTTCAGGAAAGGGAAAGTAGATCATGATATGCCAGCACCGCGACTGTCGGGGACGGAGATGCGTGACCGTGTGATGAGATTGTCGGTAATCCCATTCGGTAGGATTGTTGCCTCCGACATCATCGATGGGTTTGGCGTGTCTCATAATTGGGTTCGGAGAAGCATCTTTTAGGAACTGCCTTATTGGTCTATAAATTTGGTTCGTCATAATCTAGACGTGATGCATATTGAGAAGAATTTGTTCGACAATGTGTTTAACACCGTGATGGGTGTTGCGGGCAAGACGAAAGATAATGATAAGGCATGGTTGGACATGAAAGATATTTGTAAGCATCCTGGTTGTACGAAAGATAATGATAAGGGACGGAGATTTCTGCCAAGAGGAGATGCTTCATAGACCTCCTATAATAAATATAGAGGACAACAATGAATTAATCCAGTTAGAGGGTGGAGATGAACCTGATGAATTGGAACCCGAGATAGTTATTGTGCCAGATGACATTGATACTTAGGAAGAATTATTGACTGTCACTTACACTAAATCTGAAGAAGAAGATGGTTATGAGTCTCCCATACTTGTACAAAATGATTCTGACTCATGAGACAACGATTTTTATTAAAATGTATGTTTAATTTTAATTGTATTACATACAATTACATATAGGAATGTTCTTTATATCCTTAACATGTTTATGTACCTTTCTATTATAGTTGTCGAAGTTGACTATTTCATACAATTACTTGTCATTATTGTCCTTTTACTTATACAAAATGATTCTGACTCGGACAAAGATTTTCTATAAAATCCATGTTTAGTTTTAAATATATTACATACAATTACATATATACATGTTCTCTATATCCTTGACATGTTTATGTACCTCTCATTTATAGTTGTCTTAGTTAACTATTTCATACAATTACTTATTTATGAATGTCATTTTATTTATATATGTAAATCATATAACTTATACTAACATCCTTTATTTTTTATTTAGAGATGTCTTCTGAACCAGCACAACGAAAGCGCGGGTTGGGTCCGTCGATAGGTATGTTGTTTATAAATTAACTTTATAGTAATATGTTGTTTATAAATTGTGACGACCTTTTTTAGCATTTTTTATTTATTTTTAACTAATTAATTGTTGACCTTCTGATAGGACACTTATAAGGGCTTAATGAACGAGCGATATCCTGAAGGCACCCCGCGTTCGTCGATTGATCAAGAATTGTGGGAGAGGGCGTCTGTCGTGAAGAAAAACTACGTTAAAGGCCAAGGAAAAAAACGACGCCCGACCATCAGTGGCATATGCAGTTCTGCCACCCAGTCTACACAGTCATCAGGTCATCCAGCCTATCATAATCCTGCTGACTGTGTAAGAGCGATCTGTCGGGATCATGATCTTTTTCGTATACTGGGCGAGCATCTGTAGTCTCTAAGTCCTGATGAGTTGGCGGATGCAGTGGCGGCAGCAGCAACATCACAACATCAGGATGGTGATGAGGTATGTCACTGTCTTACTTATATGTTTTACTACATTGTCTATTGTTTATCTTTCCCTAAGTTATAGCAGTATCAACTCATGTAACATGTTTTATTCTTTTGTTAATTACAGGGTCCTAATTTGGATGATCCATGAAGAGCTAGACTTGTTTTTTAGATATTTAAAGCCTTGTACTTTTATATTCATTCTTTGGACAATTGTATTGGTTTACGATTCTATCATATGGATGTTTACGATTGTATTGTGTTGTGTTGGTCCTAACATTATATATATTGTGTTGGTTTACGATTCTATCATATGGATGTTTATATATACTATTGTGGATGTGTTGGTATATATATATATATATATATATATATATATATATATATATATATATATATATTGTAAGACCCCGAATTTTATGAAATAAAAGTATTCAATTTTTCTTATAATTACAATTCAGTAAATGGTTAAATTGATAAAAAGTTAAAGTTATGGGTGAAATGTGAAATTTTTTCAAAATAAACAAGTGGTTATAAAATAATCATTGTTGTCGGGGAATATTCGTTCGGTCGTGGAATATTCTTTCTATCGGGGAATATTCGTACGACGGCGCAGCCATTTGTGGGCCCTATAACAGAATAACTGTCGGATGAAGATAACGACAAAAAATTAAGTTTTTATAATTAACGGCGTAGTTGTTACCGTTAACACTATTGGAATACCCGGTGGTTAAAATACAGTAATACGCGTTATTGCACAGTAGCACACGGTATTGCACAGTATTTTTGAAATTATTGATTCTTACGTAAGAAGGCACTACTCAATAATTGTTACAATAATTACTGTTCAATATTTTATTATTGATTCAATAATTGCTGCATTGATATTTTATATTATTATTGTTTCAATAATTGTTGCTGCACAGTATTTTCCATTATCAGATCAATAATTCATATTATTTAAATAATATTATTAGATAGCATTATTGACAATGTCTAGAAAGTTCTGTCTAATGAGAGGTTTGGTCATTTAATTACGCGCCAGTAAGGAGAAATTCTTATTGGAAAGCCCCCTCTTTCCTGGGAACGGCCTGGTTGTCATAAATGTGATTCTGTAATATTATTTGTGAATAATTAATTATTGATTCATATGATAAGGAAATATTTATTTTATGTGGATATAAATGAGGGATATATTTTTGTGGTTAAAAATGAAGGAGTTAATGTTGAGGTATTTTATCTGTATTTTTGTCGGAACAGAGGTATTGAAAATAAAATTAGGGTTTTTAAGATATTTTACGAGGGTTATAATTTTTAATCCGACCGTTGGATCGTGGTAATATTTGGATATGTTATACATATATAAGTTGAGTATATGTCCCCAAATTTTGAACCGTTAAAAATGAACGTATGATTTGTTATGAATTTTAAGAGGTGAATGGTTCAGAAATTGTTGAAGTATCCGAATTTAGCATTTTGGTGGAAAATTCTAGAATTGAGTGGGCCCCACTTGTGGTTAGTGAAAAAATGTGCTGAATTTTATTTAAAATGTGGTGGGTGGGAATAGTAGCAGGTAAAGCCATCAGGTTGCAGGTCAAGTCTGCTAAAATTTTCCTATAAATAGAGGGTTAAGTTAGAACTGAAAATCACACCAGAAACATAAGCTTTCTCTCTCTATATTATGAAGCATATTTTGTGAGTATTTAGATACTTTGAGAGTTGCTATTTAGTGCAAGTTTCCTTCGGCTTTGCATTCCAGTCAGAAGTGCTGCTCTTTTGAGGTAAGGGATAGTAAGGGATTTTAAGGGTTGTTATGTTTTTCAGTTTCGTAATTTTTCTGGCCTTTAAAAATTTTGGAAAAATTTAAAATGATATTTTGATGAGTTTTCTTGATTGTGTCCAAAAATGGTGATTTTTGGATGTATAGATTAAGAGTTATGAATTTTATAAGAAAAGACTATTTTAAAAGTAACCGCTTATAACTTCTTGTGGTTAACTCCAAAATTGATGAAATTTTTATTGGAAGTATATCTACATAATATCAGTATGCTCTGTGAATTTCGGAATTTTTTGATAAAAGTACAATTTATGATAAATGTCTAAATATTC
The DNA here is from genome assembly GCA_016801055.1 of Panax notoginseng. Classification (NCBI taxonomy): domain Eukaryota; kingdom Viridiplantae; phylum Streptophyta; class Magnoliopsida; order Apiales; family Araliaceae; genus Panax; species Panax notoginseng. Next base: position 227,605,049 of record CM029013.1, on the reverse strand, counting down.
GGCGGTTTTGGCCATATGAAAAATAGTAAATAAATTTTAAAAATTCCGGAAAAAATATATGTTCAATATAGGACTATATTCTACAAAATCTCAGAAAAGAAATATTTTTGGGACTGATTTTGTATTTTTCATGAAAATGGTCTAGTTATGAGTAAATGAATTAAATATGTTATGTGAAGTAAGAAAATTAAAAAATATGATTTTATAGCTTGAGAATCATATATGAGTTATATGCTTATTTTTGATGAGGGTTTTAGTTATTGGTGATGAAATCTTAAGAGTTGGTATTTTATGATGATTAAATGCATTAATTAGTAAAGTGTAAACAATTTAAATAAATTGTTTATAAGGTTAAGAAATATTATTCTTTCAATATCATTATGCTGAAGTATTGATATGGATTTTATTGTAGAATTTCTACCTTTTTCATGTCGGAGTTACTATTCACGAGTTACTATTCACGAGTTACTATTCACGAGTTACTATTCACAGAAAAATTAGTTTCTTTTTCTGACCAAATTATCGTTGATTTATGATTGTTGCTCTTGAAAATAAATGCAGTTGTTGATAATATTATTTTTATTATCATATATAACATTTTTATAACCTTGATGTTGAATTTCTCTTTCACTTGAGTGTAAAGATGGGTAAATTATTGGTATGATCGTGACTGAGGAATATCTTTGGCCTGTAGTGCAAAGATGAATTGTTAACTGGTATGATCATGACCATTGAATTTATAATTGAATATCTTTAGCTTAAGTGTAAAGATGAATTGATTAACATGGTTATAATTATTGTTTACATAAATTCTGAAATGATTATATATTTCTTTGAGATATTAATATCTTTGGCCTGTAGTGCAAAGATGAACTGTTGTTGAATATCTTTGGCCTGTAGTGCAAAGATGGTCTGTTGATGAATATCTTTGGCCTGTAGTACAAAGATGAACTGTTGATGAATATCTTTGGCCGTAGTGCAAGGATGAAGTTATTAGTATGATTATAAACAGGAACTGTGATTTGGTATAACCATGATCTTTGATGTTTCAGGTAAAGACAGGTGATGAAAATATTCTTCGTCCAGGGTGCGAAGAAAAATTTAGAGTCACAATTATGATTATGAGTTATTCATATGATTGTGGAAAGGAACTGTTGAGTGATGTTACATGGATAAAACATTGTTGGTGGATTTTTAACATGGTGGAGATAATAGACTTTATGATCTATTTGACTCTTCTAATGGATTGCATTTTCCGCTGCAACTATGGTTGAATTTTTTTTATCATCTACCATATGTTCTAAATCTCTGATTTATTATTGATGAAGACTATTGATAATTTATTTATCTTTAGTCATGATATTCTTTACTAGGCTAGTTGTGCTCACCCTTCTGTTCACAATTCCTTTCAGGTAATAAGAGTGTAGCTGAGTCAAGCGGGGGTAACAGGGGAATAGAACGATGGTCATCGTTTAGTAGTTATATTTGGTGAATCAAATAGGGTGAGGCGAACCCAACGTTGGAAGGGTGTTTTGCCACTATCATACAAGATGTCTAACGACATACAACCTCGTGTCATCATAAGACAGGGATGTGCTCATCCACTTGCTGAGTATATATACGAGCACTAGCTATATAATCTTGGTGTTTGTTTGAAGTATAATTCTCAATTAGAGACAGTAGAGATAATGATATGTCAAGAGAAGACTCACCATTGGGAAGAATATGATAGTAATCTTCTCATTTTTTTTGGGGTCTATTGGGTCAACCAAGGATAATTCTGTGGCCATATGATATCTATCATAACCTAGACGCATGACCTCCCATGTACGAAGGTTTCCTTGAGCACTTCCCAAAGATTCTAATTTCTAAAACAGTTTTTGACTATACCTTTATGTAAGGTGTCATTGTGAGGTGATGTCCACGGTTGGAACATGAGTCACACATGGTATATATTTGTATCCAAACTCACAGCATATGTGTTGTTGTATTTTGCACGACAATTGTTGTAATAAAGTTGTAGTTGTTTTCTGTACCATGTATTTGGCGACTCAGAATAGGTTGGATGGAATGGACCTATTTTGGGGTTGTCACATTTGGTATCAGAGCTTAGGGATATGATCTCTGATGGAGATCGGGAATAGAACTAGGAGAGGAGAGATGAGTAAATCCTTCGCTAGTGTGCCCTACCTAAGCTTATTTGTTGGTCAGTCATAATATCGGAATATTATGTGATATGTTAATTTGTTCAATTAACCTTTGTTTTGAAGCTGTATTCTAGAATGATATCTGAAATACAGGAGATGAGCAATGGAGAAATCATGAGGACAGGGAAGATGAAATCTGAAATGAAAGTAAGGTATTCTCAACTCTTTGAAATACCAGGTACGTAAATTTCGGGGACGAAATTTCATAAGGAGGGGAGATTGTAAGACCCCGAATTTTATGAAATAAAAGTATTCAATTTTTCTTATAATTACAATTCAGTAAATGGTTAAATTGATAAAAAGTTAAAGTTATGGGTGAAATGTGAAAATTTTTCAAAATAAATAAGTGGTTATAAAATAATCATTGTTGTCGGGGAATATTCGTTTGGTCGTGGAATATTCTTTCTGTCGGGGAATATTCGTACGACGGCGCAGCCATTTGTGGGCCCCATAACAGAATAACTGTCGAATGAAGATAACGACAAAAAATTGAGTTTTAATAATTAACGGCGTAGTTGTTACCGTTAACACTATTGGAATACCCGGTGGTTAAAATACAGTAATACGCGTTATTGCACAGTAGCACACGGTATTGCACAGTATTTTTGAAATTATTGATTCTTACGTAAGAAGGCACTACTCAATAATTGTTACAGTAATTACTGTTCAATATTTTATTATTGATTCAATAATTACTGCATTGATATTTTATATTATTGTTGTTTCAATAATTGTTGCTGCACAGTATTTTCTATTATCAGATCAATAATTCATATTATTTAAATAATATTATTAGATAGCATTATTGATAATGTCTAGAAAGTTCTGTCTAAGGGGAGGTTTGGTCATTTAATTGCGCGCCAGTAAGGAAAAATTCTTATTGGAAAGCCCCCTCTTTCTTGGGAACGGCCTGGTTGTCATAAATGTGATTCTGTAATATTTTGTGAATAATTAATTATTGATTCATATGATAAAGAAATATTTATTTTATGTGGATATAAATGAGGGATATATTTTTGTGGTTAAAAATGAAGGAGTTAATGTTGAGGTATGTTATCTGTATTTTTGTCGGAACAGAGGTATTGAAAATAAAATTAGGGTTTTTAAGATATTTTACGAGGGTTATAATTTTTAATCCGACCGTTGGATCGTGGTAATATTTGGATATGTTATACATATATAAGTTGAGTATATGTCCCCAAATTTTGAACCGTTAAAAATGAACGTATGATTTGTTATGAATTTTAAGAGGTGAATGGTTCAGAAATTGCTGAAGTATCCGAATTTAGCATTTTGGTGGAAAAGTCTAGAATTGAGTGGGCCCCACTTGTGGTTGGTGAAGAAATGTGCTGAATTTTATTTAAAATGTGGTGGGTGGGAATAGTAGCAGGTAAAGCTATCAGGTTGCAGGTCAAGTCTGCTAAAATTTTCCTATAAATAGAGGGCTAAGTTAGAATTGAAAATCACACCAGAAACATAAGCTTTCTCTCTCTATATTATGAAGCATATTTTGTGAGTATTTAGATACTTTGAGAGTAGCAGGTAAAGCCATCAGGTTGCTATTTTAAGAGGTGAATGGTTCAAAAATTGTTGAAGTATCCGAATTTAGCATTTTGGTGGAAAATTCTAGAATTGAGTGGGCCCCACTTGTGGTTGGTGAAGAAATGTGCTGAATTTTATTTAAAATATGGTGGGTGGGAATAGTAGCAGGTAAAGCCATCAGGTTGCAGGTCAAGTCTGCTAAAATTTTCCTATAAATAGAGGGCTAAGTTAGAATTGAAAATCACACCAGAAACATAAGCTTTCTCTCTCTATATTATGAAGCATATTTTGTAAGTATTTAGATACTTTGAGAGTTGCTATTTAGTGCAAGTTTCCTTCGGCTTTGCATTCTAGTCAGAAGTGCTGCTCTTTTGAGGTAATGGATAGTAAGGGATTTTAAGGGTTGTTATGTTTTTCAGTTTCGTAATTTTTCTGACCTTCAAAAATTCTGGAAAAATTTGAAATGATATTTTGATGAGTTTTCTTGATTGTGACCAAAAATGGTGATTTTTGGATGTATAGATTAAGAGTTATGAATTTTATAAGAAAAGACTATTTTAAAAGTAACCGCTTATAACTTCTTGTGGTTAACTCCAAAATTGATAAAATTTTATTGGAAGTATATCTATATAATATCAGTATACTCTGTGAATTTTGGAATTTTTGGATAAAAGTATAATTTATGATAAATGTCTAAATATTCGGCGGTTTTGGCTATATGAAAAATAGTAAATGAATTTTAAAAATTCCGGGAAAAATATATGTTCAATATAGGACTATATTCTGCAAAATTTCAGAAAAAAAATATTTTTGGGACTGATTTTGTATTTTTCATGAAAATGGTCTAGTTATGAGTAAATGAATTAAATATGTTATGTGAAGTAAGAAAATTAGAAAATATAATTTTATAGCTTGAGAATCATATATGAGTTATATGCAGATTTTTGATGAGGATTTTAGTTATTGGTGATGAAATCTTAAGAGTTGGCATTTTATGATGATTAAATGCATTAATTAGTAAAGTGTAAACAATTTAAATAAATTATTTATAAGGTTAAGAAATATTATTCTTTCAACATCATTATGCCGAAATATTGATATAGATTTTATTGTAGAATTTCTACCTTTTTCATGTCGGAGTTACTATTCACGAGTTACTATTCATGAGTTACTATTCACGAGTTACTATTCACAGAAAAATTAGTTTCTTTTTCTGACCAAATTATCGTTGATTTATGATTGTTGCTCTTGAAAATAAATGCAGTTGTTGATAATATTGTTTTTATTATCATATATAACATTTTTATAACCTTGATGTTGAATTTCTCTTTCACTTGAGTGTAAAGATGGGTAAATCATTGGTATGATCGTGACTGAGGAATATCTTTGGCCTGTAGTGCAAAGATGAATTGTTAACTGGTATGATCATGACCATTGAATTTATAATTGAATATCTTTAGCTTAAGTGTAAAGATGAATTGATTAACATGGTTATAATTATTGTTTACATAAATTCTGAAATGATTAAATATTTCTTTGAGATATTAATATCTTTGGCCTGTAGTGCAAAGATGAACTGTTGTTGAATATCTTTGGCCTGTAGTGCAAAGATGGTCTGTTGATGAATATCTTTGGCCTGTAGTACAAAGATGAATTGTTGATGAATATCTTTGGCCGTAGTGCAAAGATGAAGTTATTAGTATGATTATAAACAGGAACTGTGATTTGGTATAACCATGATCTTTGATGTTTCAGGTAAAGACAGGTGATGAAAATATTCTTCGTCCTGGGTGCGAAGAAAAATTTAGAGTCACAATTATGATTATGAGTTATTCATATGATTGTGGAAAGGAACTGTTGAGTGATGTTACATAGATAAAACATTGTTGGTGGATTTTTAACATGGTGGAGATAATAGACTTTATGGTCTATTTGACTCTTCTAATGGACTGCATGTTCCGCTGCAACTATGGTTGACATTTTTTTATCATCTACCATATGTTCTAAATCTCTGATTTATTATTGATGAAGACTATTGATAATTTATTTATCTTTAGTCATGATATTCTTTACTGGGCTAGTTGTGCTCACCCTTCTGTTCACAATTCCTTTCAGGTAATAAGAGTGTAGCTGAGTCAAGCGGGGATAACAGGAGAATAGAACGGTGGTCATCATTTAGTTGTTATATTTGGTGAATCAAATAGGGTGAGGCGAACCCAACGTTGGAAGGGTGTTTTGCCACTATCATACAAGATGTCTAATGACATACAACCTCGTGTCATCATAAGACAGGGATGTGCTCATCCACATGCTGAGTATATATACGAGCACTACCTATATAATCTTGGTGTTTGTTTGAAGTATAATTCTCAATTAGAGACAGTAGAGATAATGATATGTCAAGAGAAGACTCACCATTGGGAAGAATATGATAGTAATCTTCTCATTTTTCTTTGGGGTCTATTGGGTCAACCAAGGATAATTCTGTGGCCATATGATATCTATCATAACCTAGACGCATGGCCTCCCATGTACGAAGGTTTTCTTGAGCACTTCCCAAAGATACTAATTTCTAAAACTGTTTTTAACTATACCTTTATGTAAGGTGTCATTGTGAGGTGATGTCCACGGTTGGAACATGAGTCACACATGGTATATATTTGTATCCAAACTCACAGCATATGTGTTGTTGTATTTTGCACGACAATTGTTGTAATAAAGTTGTAGTTATTTTCTGTACCATGTATTTGGCGACTCAGAATAGGTTGGATGGAATGGACCTATTTTGGGATTGTCACATTTGGAATCAGAGCTTAGAGATATGATCTCTGGTGGAGATCGGGAATAGAACTAGGAGAGGAGAGATGAGTAAATCCTTCGCTAGTGTGCCCTACCTAAGCTTATTTGTTGGTCAGTCATAATATCGGGATATTATGTGATATGTTAATTTGTTCAATTAACCTTTGTTTTGAAGCTGTATTCTAGAATGATATCTGAAATACAGGAGATGAACAATGTAGAAATCATGAGGACAGGGAAGATGAAATCTGAAATGAAAGTAAGGTATTCTCAACTCTTTGAAATACCAGGTACGTAAATTTCGGGGATGAAATTTCATAAGGAGGGGAGATTGTAAGACCCCGAATTTTATGAAATAAAAGTATTCAATTTTTCTTATAATTACAATTCAGTAAATGGTTAAATTGATAAAAAGTTAAAGTTATGGGTGAAATGTAAAAATTTTTCAAAATAAACAAGTGGTTATAAAATAATCATTGTTGTCGGGGAATATTCGTTTGGTCGTGGAATATTCTTTCTGTCGGGGAATATTCGTACGACGGCGCAGCCATTTGTGGGCCCCATAACAGAATAACTGTCGAATGAAGATAACGACAAAAAATTGAGTTTTTATAATTAACGGCGTAGTTGTTACCGTTAACACTATTAGAATACCCGGTGGTTAAAATACAGTAATACGCGTTATTGCACAGTAGCACACGATATTGCACAGTATTTTTGAAATTATTGATTCTTACGTAAGAAGGCACTACTCAATAATTGTTACAGTAATTACTGTTCAATATTTTATTATTGATTCAATAATTGCTGCATTGATATTTTATATTATTGTTGTTTCAATAATTGTTGCTGCACAGTATTTTCCATTATCAGATCAATAATTCATATTATTTAAATAATATTATTAGATAGCATTATTGATTATGTCTAGAAAGTTCTGTCTACGGAGAGGTTTGGTCATTTAATTGCGCGCCAGTAAGGAGAAATTCTTATCGGAAAGCCCCCTCTTTCCTGGGAACGGCCTGGTTGTCATAAATGTGATTCTGTAATATTATTTGTGAATAATTAATTATTGATTCATATGATAAGGAAATATTTATTTTATGTGGATATAAATGAGGGATATATTTTTGTGGTTAAAAATGAAGGAGTTAATGTTGAAGTGTTTTATCTGTATTTTTGTCGGAACAGAGGTATTGAAAATAAAATTAGGGTTTTTAAGATATTTTGCGAGGGTTATAATTTTTAATCCGACCGTTGGATCGTGGTAATATTTGGATATGTTATACATATATAAGTTGAGTATATGTCCCCAAATTTTGAACCGTTAAAAATGAACGTATGATTTGTTATGAAATTTAAGAGGTGAATGGTTCAGAAATTGTTGAAGTATCCGAATTTAGCATTTTGGTAGAAAATTCTAGAATTGAGTGGGCCCCACTTGTGGTTGGTGAAGAAATGTGCTGAATTTTATTTAAAATATGGTGGGTGGGAATAGTAGCAGGGAAAGCAATCAGGTTGCAGGTCAAGTCTGCTAAAATTTTTCTATAAATAGAGGGCTAAGTTAGAATTGAAAATAATACCAGAAACATAAGCTTTCTCTCTCTATATTATGAAGCATATTTTGTGAGTATTTAGATACTTTGAGAGTTGCTATTTAGTGCAAGTTTTCTTCGGCTTTGCATTCCAGTCAGAAGTGCTGCTCTTTTGAGGTAAGGGATATTAATATATTTTAAGGGTTGTTATGTTTTTCAGTTTCGTAATTTTTATGACCTTCAAAAATTCTGGAAAAATTTGAAATGATATTTTGATGAGTTTTCTTGATTGTGTCCAAAAATGGTGATTTTAAGAAAAGACTATTTTAAAAGTAACCGCTTATAACTTCTTGTGGTTATTTTTGGGACTGATTTTATATTTTTCATGAAAATGGTCTAGTTATGAGTAAATGAATTAAATATGTTATGTGAAGTAAGAAAATTAGAAAATATGATTTTATAGCTTGAGAATCATATATGAGTTATATTGAGATTTTTGATGAGGGTTTTGGTTATTGGTGATGAAATCTTAAGAGTTGGCATTTTATGATGATTAAATGCATTAATTAGTAAAGTGTAAATAATTTAAATAAATTGTTTATAAGGTTAAGAAATATTATTCTTTCAATATCATTGTGCCGAAATATTGATATGGATTTTATTGTGGAATTTCTACCTTTTTCATGTCGGAGTTACTATTCACGAGTTACTATTTACGAGTTACTATTCATGAGTTACTATTCACGAGTTACTATTCACAGAAAAATTAGTTTCTTTTTCTGACCAAATTATTGTTAACTGGTATGATCATGACCATTGAATTTATAATTGAATATCTTTAGCTTAAGTGTAAAGATGAATTGATTAACATGGTTATAATTATTGTTTACATAAATTCTGAAATGATTATATATTTCTTTGAGATATTAATATCTTTGGCCTGTAGTGCAAAGATGAACTGTTGTTGAATATCTTTGGCCTGTAGTGTAAAAATGGTCTGTTGATGAATATCTTTGGCCTGTAGTACAAAGATGAACTGTTGATGAATATCTTTGGCCGTAGTGCAAAGATGAAGTTATTAGTATGATTATAAACAGGAACTGTGATTTGGTATAACCATGATCTTTGATGTTTCAGGTAAAGACAGGTGATGAAAATATTCTTCGTCCTGGGTGCGAAGAAAAATTTAGAGTCACAATTATGATTATGAGTTATTCATATGATTGTGGAAAGGAACTGTTGAGTGATGTTACATGGATAAAACATTGTTGGTGGATTTTTAACATGGTGGAGATAATAGACTTTATGGTCTATTTGACTCTTCTAATGGATTGCATTTTCCGCTGCAACTATGGTTGAATTTTTTTTATCATCTACCATATGTTCTAAATCTCTGATTTATTATTGATGAAGACTATTGATAATTTATTTATCTTTAGTCATGATATTCTTTACTGGGCTAGTTGTGCTCACCCTTCTGTTCACAATTCCTTTCAGGTAATAAGAGTGTAGCTGAGTCAAGCGGGGGTAACAGGGGAATAGAACGGTGGTCATCGTTTAGTAGTTATATTTGGTGAATCAAATAGGGTGAGGCGAACCCAACGTTGGAAGGGTGTTTTGCCACTATCATACAAGATGTCTAATGACATACAACCTCGTGTCATCATAAGACAGGGATGTGCTCATCCACTTGCTGAGTATATATACGAGCACTACCTATATAATCTTGGTGTTTATTTGAAGTATAATTCTCAATTAGAGACAGTAGAGATAATGATATGTCAAGAGAAGACTCACCATTGGGAAGAATATGATAGTAATCTTCTCATTTTTCTTTGGGGTCTATTGGGTCAACCAAGGATAATTCTGTGGCCATATGATATCTATCATAACCTAGACGCATGGCCTCCCATGTACGAAGGTTTCCTTGAGCACTTCCCAAAGATTCTAATTTCTAAAACAGTTTTTGACTATACCTTTATGTAAGGTGTCATTGTGAGGTGATGTCCACGGTTGGAACATGAGTCACACTTGGTATATATTTGTATCCAAACTCACAGCATATGTGTTGTTGTATTTTGTACGACAATTGTTGTAATAAAGTTGTAGTTGTTTTCCGTACCATGTATTTGGCGACTCAGAATAGGTTGGATGGAATGGACCTATTTTGGGGTTGTCACATTTGGTATCAGAGCTTAGGGATATGATCTCTGGTGGAGATCGGGAATAGAACTAGGAAGGGAGAGATGAGTAAATCCTTCGCTAGTGTGCCCTACCTAAGCTTATTTGTTGGTCAGTCATAATATCGGGATATTATGTGATATGTTAATTTGTTCAATTAACCTTTGTTTTGAAGCTGTATTCTAGAATGATATCTGAAATACATGAGATGAGCAATGTAGAAATCATGAGGACAGGGAAGATGAAATCTGAAATGAAAGTAAGGTATTCTCAACTCTTTGAAATACCAGGTACGTAAATTTCGGGGATGAAATTTCATAAGGAGGGGAGATTGTAAGACCCCGAATTTTATGAAATAAAAGTATTCAATTTTTCTTATAATTACAATTCAGTAAATGGTTAAATTGATAAAAAGTTAAAGTTATGGGTGAAATGTAAAAATTTTTCAAAATAAACAAGTGGTTATAAAATAATCATTGTTGTCGGGGAATATTCGTTTGGTCGTGGAATATTCTTTCTGTCGGGGAATATTCGTACGACGGCGCAGCCATTTGTGGGCCCCATAACAGAATAACTGTCGAATGAAGATAACGACAAAAAATTGAGTTTTTATAATTAACGGCGTAGTTGTTACCGTTAACACTATTGAAATACCCGGTGGTTAAAATACAGTAATACGCGTTATTGCACAGTAGCACACGGTATTGCACAGTATTTTTGAAATTATTGATTCTTACGTAAGAAGGCACTACTCAATAATTATTACAGTAATTACTGTTCAATATTTTATTATTGATTCAATAATTGCTGCATTGATATTTTATATTGTTGTTGTTTCAATAATTATTGTTGCACAGTATTTTCTATTATCAGATCAATAATTCATATTATTTAAATAATATTATTAGATAGCATTATTGACTATGTCTAGAAAGTTCTGTCTAAGGAGAGGTTTGATCATTTAATTGCGCGCCAGTAAGGAGAAATTCTTATCGGAAAGCCCCCTCTTTCCTGGGAACGGCCTGGTTGTCATAAATGTGATTCTGTAATATTATTTGTGAATAATTAATTATTGATTCATATGATAAGGAAATATTTATTTTATGTGGATATAAATGAGGGATATATTTTTGTGGTTAAAAATGAAGGAGTTAATGTTGAAGTGTTTTATCTGTATTTTTGTCGGAACAGAGGTATTGAAAATAAAATTAGGGTTTTTAAGATATTTTGCGAGGGTTATAATTTTTAATCCGACCGTTGGATCGTGGTAATATTTGGATATGTTATACATATATAAGTTGAGTATATGTCCCCAAATTTTGAACCGTTAAAAATGAACGTATGATTTGTTATGAAATTTAAGAGGTGAATGGTTCAGAAATTGTTGAAGTATCCGAATTTAGCATTTTGGTAGAAAATTCTAGAATTGAGTGGGCCCCACTTGTGGTTGGTGAAGAAATGTGCTGAATTTTATTTAAAATATGGTGGGTGGGAATAGTAGCAGGGAAAGCAATCAGGTTGCAGGTCAAGTCTGCTAAAATTTTTCTATAAATAGAGGGCTAAGTTAGAATTGAAAATAATACCAGAAACATAAGCTTTCTCTCTCTATATTATGAAGCATATTTTGTGAGTATTTAGATACTTTGAGAGTTGCTATTTAGTGCAAGTTTCCTTCGGCTTTGCATTCCAGTCAGAAGTGCTGCTCTTTTGAGGTAAGGGATATTAATATATTTTAAGGGTTGTTATGTTTTTCAGTTTCGTAATTTTTATGACCTTCAAAAATTCTGGAAAAATTTGAAATGATATTTTGATGAGTTTTCTTGATTGTGTCCAAAAATGGTGATTTTAAGAAAAGACTATTTTAAAAGTAACCGCTTATAACTTCTTGTGGTTATTTTTGGGACTGATTTTATATTTTTCATGAAAATGGTCTAGTTATGAGTAAATGAATTAAATATGTTATGTGAAGTAAGAAAATTAGAAAATATGATTTTATAGCTTGAGAATCATATATGAGTTATATTGAGATTTTTGATGAGGGTTTTGGTTATTGGTGATGAAATCTTAAGAGTTGGCATTTTATGATGATTAAATGCATTAATTAGTAAAGTGTAAATAATTTAAATAAATTGTTTATAAGGTTAAGAAATATTATTCTTTCAATATCATTGTGCCGAAATATTGATATGGATTTTATTGTGGAATTTCTACCTTTTTCATGTCGGAGTTACTATTCACGAGTTACTATTTACGAGTTACTATTCATGAGTTACTATTCACGAGTTACTATTCACAGAAAAATTAGTTTCTTTTTCTGACCAAATTATTGTTAACTGGTATGATCATGACCATTGAATTTATAATTGAATATCTTTAGCTTAAGTGTAAAGATGAATTGATTAACATGGTTATAATTATTGTTTACATAAATTCTGAAATGATTATATATTTCTTTGAGATATTAATATCTTTGGCCTGTAGTGCAAAGATGAACTGTTGTTGAATATCTTTGGCCTGTAGTGTAAAGATGGTCTGTTGATGAATATCTTTGGCCTGTAGTACAAAGATGAACTGTTGATGAATATCTTTGGCCGTAGTGCAAAGATGAAGTTATTAGTATGATTATAAACAGGAACTGTGATTTGGTATAACCATGATCTTTGATGTTTCAGGTAAAGACAGGTGATGAAAATATTCTTCGTCCTGGGTGCGAAGAAAAATTTAGAGTCACAATTATGATTATGAGTTATTCATATGATTGTGGAAAGGAACTGTTGAGTGATGTTACATGGATAAAACATTGTTGGTGGATTTTTAACATGGTGGAGATAATAGACTTTATGGTCTATTTGACTCTTCTAATGGATTGCATTTTCCGCTGCAACTATGGTTGAATTTTTTTTATCATCTACCATATGTTCTAAATCTCTGATTTATTATTGATGAAGACTATTGATAATTTATTTATCTTTAGTCATGATATTCTTTACTGGGCTAGTTGTGCTCACCCTTCTGTTCACAATTCCTTTCAGGTAATAAGAGTGTAGCTGAGTCAAGCGGGGGTAACAGGGGAATAGAACGGTGGTCATCGTTTAGTAGTTATATTTGGTGAATCAAATAGGGTGAGGCGAACCCAACGTTGGAAGGGTGTTTTGCCACTATCATACAAGATGTCTAATGACATACAACCTCGTGTCATCATAAGACAGGGATGTGCTCATCCACTTGCTGAGTATATATACGAGCACTACCTATATAATCTTGGTGTTTATTTGAAGTATAATTCTCAATTAGAGACAGTAGAGATAATGATATGTCAAGAGAAGACTCACCATTGGGAAGAATATGATAGTAATCTTCTCATTTTTCTTTGGGGTCTATTGGGTCAACCAAGGATAATTCTGTGGCCATATGATATCTATCATAACCTAGACGCATGGCCTCCCATGTACGAAGGTTTCCTTGAGCACTTCCCAAAGATTCTAATTTCTAAAACAGTTTTTGACTATACCTTTATGTAAGGTGTCATTGTGAGGTGATGTCCACGGTTGGAACATGAGTCACACTTGGTATATATTTGTATCCAAACTCACAGCATATGTGTTGTTGTATTTTGTACGACAATTGTTGTAATAAAGTTGTAGTTGTTTTCCGTACCATGTATTTGGCGACTCAGAATAGGTTGGATGGAATGGACCTATTTTGGGGTTGTCACATTTGGTATCAGAGCTTAGGGATATGATCTCTGGTGGAGATCGGGAATAGAACTAGGAAGGGAGAGATGAGTAAATCCTTCGCTAGTGTGCCCTACCTAAGCTTATTTGTTGGTCAGTCATAATATCGGGATATTATGTGATATGTTAATTTGTTCAATTAACCTTTGTTTTGAAGCTGTATTCTAGAATGATATCTGAAATACATGAGATGAGCAATGTAGAAATCATGAGGACAGGGAAGATGAAATCTGAAATGAAAGTAAGGTATTCTCAACTCTTTGAAATACCAGGTACGTAAATTTCGGGGATGAAATTTCATAAGGAGGGGAGATTGTAAGACCCCGAATTTTATGAAATAAAAGTATTCAATTTTTCTTATAATTACAATTCAGTAAATGGTTAAATTGATAAAAAGTTAAAGTTATGGGTGAAATGTAAAAATTTTTCAAAATAAACAAGTGGTTATAAAATAATCATTGTTGTCGGGGAATATTCGTTTGGTCGTGGAATATTCTTTCTGTCGGGGAATATTCGTACGACGACGCAGCCATTTGTGGGCCCCATAACAGAATAACTGTCGAATGAAGATAACGACAAAAAATTGAGTTTTTATAATTAACGGCGTAGTTGTTACCGTTAACACTATTGAAATACCCGGTGGTTAAAATACAGTAATACGCGTTATTGCACAGTAGCACACGGTATTGCACAGTATTTTTGAAATTATTGATTCTTACGTAAGAAGGCACTACTCAATAATTATTACAGTAATTACTGTTCAATATTTTATTATTGATTCAATAATTGCTGCATTGATATTTTATATTGTTGTTGTTTCAATAATTATTGTTGCACAGTATTTTCTATTATCAGATCAATAATTCATATTATTTAAATAATATTATTAGATAGCATTATTGACTATGTCTAGAAAGTTCTGTCTAAGGAGAGGTTTGATCATTTAATTGCGCGCCAGTAAGGAGAAATTCTTATCGGAAAGCCCCCTCTTTCCTGGGAACGGCCTGGTTGTCATAAATGTGATTCTGTAATATTATTTGTGAATAATTAATTATTGATTCATATGATAAGGAAATATTTATTTTATGTGGATATAAATGAGGGATATATTTTTGTGGTTAAAAATGAAGGAGTTAATGTTGAAGTGTTTTATCTGTATTTTTGTCGGAACAGAGGTATTGAAAATAAAATTAGGGTTTTTAAGATATTTTGCGAGGGTTATAATTTTTAATCCGACCGTTGGATCGTGGTAATATTTGGATATGTTATACATATATAAGTTGAGTATATGTCCCCAAATTTTGAACCGTTAAAAATGAACGTATGATTTGTTATGAAATTTAAGAGGTGAATGGTTCAGAAATTGTTGAAGTATCCGAATTTAGCATTTTGGTAGAAAATTCTAGAATTGAGTGGGCCCCACTTGTGGTTGGTGAAGAAATGTGCTGAATTTTATTTAAAATATGGTGGGTGGGAATAGTAGCAGGGAAAGCAATCAGGTTGCAGGTCAAGTCTGCTAAAATTTTTCTATAAATAGAGGGCTAAGTTAGAATTGAAAATAATACCAGAAACATAAGCTTTCTCTCTCTATATTATGAAGCATATTTTGTGAGTATTTAGATACTTTGAGAGTTGCTATTTAGTGCAAGTTTCCTTCGGCTTTGCATTCCAGTCAGAAGTGCTGCTCTTTTGAGGTAAGGGATATTAATATATTTTAAGGGTTGTTATGTTTTTCAGTTTCGTAATTTTTATGACCTTCAAAAATTCTGGAAAAATTTGAAATGATATTTTGATGAGTTTTCTTGATTGTGTCCAAAAATGGTGATTTTAAGAAAAGACTATTTTAAAAGTAACCGCTTATAACTTCTTGTGGTTATTTTTGGGACTGATTTTATATTTTTCATGAAAATGGTCTAGTTATGAGTAAATGAATTAAATATGTTATGTGAAGTAAGAAAATTAGAAAATATGATTTTATAGCTTGAGAATCATATATGAGTTATATTGAGATTTTTGATGAGGGTTTTGGTTATTGGTGATGAAATCTTAAGAGTTGGCATTTTATGATGATTAAATGCATTAATTAGTAAAGTGTAAATAATTTAAATAAATTGTTTATAAGGTTAAGAAATATTATTCTTTCAATATCATTGTGCCGAAATATTGATATGGATTTTATTGTGGAATTTCTACCTTTTTCATGTCGGAGTTACTATTCACGAGTTACTATTTACGAGTTACTATTCATGAGTTACTATTCACGAGTTACTATTCACAGAAAAATTAGTTTCTTTTTCTGACCAAATTATTGTTAACTGGTATGATCATGACCATTGAATTTATAATTGAATATCTTTAGCTTAAGTGTAAAGATGAATTGATTAACATGGTTATAATTATTGTTAACATAAATTCTAAAATGATTATATATTTCTTTGAGATATTAATATCTTTGGCCTGTAGTGCAAAGATGAACTGTTGTTGAATATCTTTGGCCTGTAGTGTAAAGATGGTCTGTTGATGAATATCTTTGGCCTGTAGTACAAAGATGAACTGTTGATGAATATCTTTGGCCGTAGTGCAAAGATGAAGTTATTAGTATGATTATAAACAGGAACTGTGATTTGGTATAACCATGATCTTTGATGTTTCAGGTAAAGACAGGTGATGAAAATATTCTTCGTCCTGGGTGCGAAGAAAAATTTAGAGTCACAATTATGATTATGAGTTATTCATATGATTGTGGAAAGGAACTGTTGAGTGATGTTACATGGATAAAACATTGTTGGTGGATTTTTAACATGGTGGAGATAATAGACTTTATGGTCTATTTGACTCTTCTAATGGATTGCATTTTCCGCTGCAACTATGGTTGAATTTTTTTTATCATCTACCATATGTTCTAAATCTCTGATTTATTATTGATGAAGACTATTGATAATTTATTTATCTTTAGTCATGATATTCTTTACTGGGCTAGTTGTGCTCACCCTTCTGTTCACAATTCCTTTCAGGTAATAAGAGTGTAGCTGAGTCAAGCGGGGGTAACAGGGAATAGAACGGTGGTCATCGTTTAGTAGTTATATTTGGTGAATCAAATAGGGTGAGGCGAACCCAACGTTGGAAGGGTGTTTTGCCACTATCATACAAGATGTCTAATGACATACAACCTCGTGTCATCATAAGACAGGGATGTGCTCATCCACTTGCTGAGTATATATACGAGCACTACCTATATAATCTTGGTGTTTATTTGAAGTATAATTCTCAATTAGAGACAGTAGAGATAATGATATGTCAAGAGAAGACTCACCATTGGGAAGAATATGATAGTAATCTTCTCATTTTTCTTTGGGGTCTATTGGGTCAACCAAGGATAATTCTGTGGCAATATGATATCTATCATAACCTAGACGCATGGCCTCCCATGTACGAAGGTTTCCTTGAGCACTTCCCAAAGATTCTAATTTCTAAAACAGTTTTTGACTATACCTTTATGTAAGGTGTCATTGTGAGGTGATGTCCACGGTTGGAACATGAGTCACACTTGGTATATATTTGTATCCAAACTCTCAGCATATGTGTTGTTGTATTTTGCACGACAATTGTTGTAATAAAGTTGGAGTTGTTTTCTGTACCATGTATTTGGCGACTCAGAATAGGTTGGATGGAATGGACCTATTTTGGGGTTGTCACACACACACACACACACACACACACACACACACACATATATATATATATATATATATATATATATTTAAATCATGGATGGATGTTTATATGGATTCTTATATATACTGCTATGTGTTGGGGTAGAAAACAGGTACAAAGTAGGGTATTTTTGGGAAATTCATAAAACAGGAAAATTATTTTAAAAAAACAACATCAGCGACCGCATGCGGTCAATAATACTTTAAAGCGGTCGCTGATAGCTTGTTGGAAACTAGCGACCGATGCGGTCACTATTGCCAATCGCTGACACGTGTGTCATGTCATCCCTGATAACTGACTCAACATGAGTAAGATTAGCGTCGGATTCGGTCGCTGACGGCGGTCGCTGATAAAACGGTCGCTAATAGTGGTCGCCGATGTCCATCTAGCGACTAGATTACCTGCGACTACTAGTAGTGATCGCATTCGGTCGCTAATACTCTTCTGCGACCAAATGCGGTCGTTGATATGTGGTCGCTGATAAGCCTTTTTGTTGTAGTGAATTGACTAGCCAATTAACCCATTTAACTCTTTAACTTGATGATGGCTTGAGTGTTCATAAGGCCATTGTTCCTGACTTCTTGCAAAATTTGACTTGAAGTCTGGTTATTTTGGGTGGTCACCTGAATGAATTATTTTCCACCAAAGATGAAAAATGTTGTGGAGTGACATGGGATGATTGAGCATGCTGAGCAGATTGAAATGGCGGATAAGAATTGATTAGTGGACGGAAACCAAGAGGTGGTTGCTGACATGGAATATTAATTGATGGGGCACCCATATTGGACATGGGTTGAGCTTGTGTCCATAAAACATTTGGGTGATTTCTCCAACATGGATTGTAAGTCTTTGTGAATGCATGGGCTATTGAATTGCTTTTTGTAATCATTCATTACTTGTTGTGGAATGAATTCGGAGAATCCTACCATAGAAGGGGCAAGTTTGCAATGTATGCATAGGGCTAGCACATATAGAGCACCCTTCAGCTTGAACTTGATTGACCGAATTATTATGCAACCACAAAGTTAACGCTTCAAGTTTCTTTAAGAGACTATCTAGCTGCCTTCTAGTCTCTACGTCTTCGGTTAGCTTATATATTCTTTCTTTCTTAACTTCCTTCTTGAATTAAGAAGATGAACTCCTACGAAAGGAGAAATCCCACTGTTGAGAGCTCTCGGATAGATTCTTAAAGAAATTGTAGGCTTCCTCTTCTGTCAGACTAAAGAAAGTGCCACTGTTCATGGATACAATCATGTTTTGGTTGGTTTGAGTTAACCCATTGTAAAAATATTGGACAAGTCTCCATGCCTCAAAACCATGGTGGGGACATCTCAAAAGTAGCTCCTTAAACCTTTCCCATGATTCACAGAATTTTTCATGATCCTCTTGACAAAAATTAGATATCTGTCTTTGAAGTTCATTTGTCTTTGACATAGGGAAAATTTAGTTAGAAATTTGGAAACAAAAGTCTCCCAACCAAAGATGGACCTAGAAGGTAGTGAGTTAAGTCATGCATTTGCTTTCCCTTTCAAGGAGAAAGAAATAAATGTAGGCGAACCGATTCATCAGAAAAATTTTGAAATTTGAAAGTGGCACAAATTTATAGAAAACCCTTAATATGGAGGTAAGGATCTTCTTGGTCGACTCCATGAAAATTGGGAAGAAGTTGCATCACTTGCGGTTTAAGCTCGAAATGGTTTGCGGTTGTGGGAGGCAACACGATTGCATGTAGTGATATGAGAGAAAAGCTCTTTTAAAGTTTTTGCTTCTTCTTGTTCTTGTTCTTCAGCCATTGTTTCTCTTTCAAATAAAGGATTTAACTCTAAGCTCTTTATCTTAATCAATCTCTTAACACCACACTTCCAAACAATGCTCATGCACTACTCTACTCCTATATTTTTTATTCAATTATTTTTATTTATTTTTTAAAAAAAGATACTAGTAGAAGGAAATAATTTAAATTAATGAGTTGGTGGAAAAAAATTTTAAGTCCTCGACAACGGCGCCAAAAACTTATTGCGGATATTTTATATACTCGCAAGTGCACGAATCGAATACCTATCACGCACTAATTCTAATTAATTCCTAATCTAGCTTAGAAATTTCGAGAAAATTTTTATCAACTAAAAATACGCGAATAAAACAATTAATAATAAAATAATAGGGTGTCAGAATCATATAATTGATATCATCTTCATAATATCCATGCCCAATAAACTCTACTTTTTATCTCGCTCTAGTTTGGTCTCTCGACTCCACTAAATGCAGAAAATAAAATCAATTAAGTCTTTGATGCAGAAAACCTCAAGTCGTTCCTTTAACCCAACAGCGTCTCCGAACTACGATCGAGAACGGAGCACTGATTCACAGTACGTAACAATTAGGGTTTTGGTCTCGATATTGGGAGCGGCTATATTTGGCCAACTAAATGATATTGGGCGTATATGATTGATAGACTGAGGAATGTGGATATTTAACACGGAAGCGGTTGAACCACTTCCTAACTTTCTCCCCACATCTAGTCATGTTACATTCACATTAATGAACGTGTACTGAACTTGTCAATTGGGAACTATTAATTAACCCAAATGGGTCGGACCCTCCATGGGCGCCCCAATTGGATATCCATATTCCAACATCTCCCACTCGCCCATGGCTGTGACGATGTAATCCTCATATCTGACAAAACCAGCTCAAACCAAAAAATGTAAAACCTCTAACTGTCGAACCGTACGACTGCTGAGTTTACCTACAATGCGGGAGCTCTATATCAAACCTGTTAGGGCCAACATAGAGACATCTACCCTTTCAAAGAAATAATACGCGAGCTCTCACACGAACTTAATTAGTTCACCTAGAGGCTACAACCCATAAACTCAGAGTACCCCAAACACATTTGAATTTTCACTAGGTTAAGTATCTCTAACCCCTCAGAGAGCGTTACTTAAACACCTTTGGGCCCAAGTCCATTTCGTATCTCACTTATTACTATGTCGCTATCAAAGCGCTATAGTTGTCGACAATAAGTGCATAACGAGGTAAAATCAAATTGTCTTCCCCTAATACTACTCAGAAATTAATCAACTGCTTTCCCAGAATTGGTCCTTATAGTCTCATCAATCCTGACCTTAGGAATCGAAACTAAAGTAGCAACATTAATCCATGTCATTGCAGTATAGTCAAAGATCACAAAGAGCACTTGACGTAGGAACAAAACTTGTCCTACAAGCTCACACGGTGATAAAGCAGAGATTCATTCTCTTACCTCTTTTACATGGTCGCTAAGCACATGTAACTCGCTCACAATATGCTATTCTATAGCCTTATTGTGCGGACATTAGAACATTTCAAATTGCTCGCTTATCTAAGCGCCATATTTGAAACTTCGCATCCAATTATCATGTTACGACAGACAATCTCATCTACATGAGCATATGTCCAATGGTCGTGCCGTACAGATCTTAGTTTAGTCGCTTCATAAGCGTCTAACTCGAATTTTTCAGATTGCTCGCTTTCCAAGCGCCAAACCTAAAAACTTGTATCCGACTATCAATACAGGTTAATATAGATGGTGGGGCATACTATATTTGGTTAATCCAAGTTAACCTCATCTTGGCTCATGCCAAGGCGACATCATGTTCATTTTTCTCGCTACTAAGCGCCAATTGATTGCTATCAAAAGCATCAACAACTTGCTACTCAAAGTGCCAATAAATGAACTGTCTCAACCTTACTCGCTTTTCAAAGCGCCAAGGGTGATTGCTCGTGTGAGTGAGCCAATCAACCTGTTGACATATATTTAGTGTGTGCATATCCATTATGCATAATAAACTGTGTGAACATCTAAATTTATCATATGCGCTAAAACAACCGTCTAACTCGAATTTTTCAGATTGCTCGCTTTCCAAGCGCCAAACCTAAAAATTTGTATCCGACTATCAATACAGGTTAATATAGATGGTGGGGCATACTATATTTGGTTAATCCAAGTTAACCTCATCTTAACTCATGCCAAGGCGACATCATGTTTATTTTGCTCACTACTAAGCGTCAATTGATTGCTATCAAAAGCATCAACATCTCGCTACTCAAAGTGCCAATAAATGAACTGCCTCAACCTTACTCGATTTTCAAAGAGCCAAGGGTGATTGCTCGTGTGAGTGAGCCAATCAACATGTTGACATATATTTAGTGTGTGCATATCCATTATGCATAATAAACTGTGTGAACATCTAAATTTATCATATGCGCTAAAATAACCAAACACAAGTGGGGATAAATGAAACTTGAATAAATGATAAATATCTCGAAATATAAATGAATATCTCTGATATAAGCCAAATAATGAGTGATATATAAGAAAATAATCAAAAGTACATCAAATCCTACGAAGCCCTAATGAATTAACATGCCTACAAAAAGCATCTTTAGGAATTTTCTTCGTCAAAGGATCAACTACCATAAGATCAGTGGGCATGTACTCCAATATCACCTCATTATTTGCTATGATATCTTTGATGAAGTTCATCCTCAAGTCGATGTGCTTCGTCTTGCCATGATACTTGGGGTCCTTAGTGTAATCTAAGGATGTCGTGCTATCACAGTAAACAGTTACAGGATCTGAAGCATGAGAGACGACACCAAGATCCTCGAAGAATCTCCTCAGTCACATGGCTTCCTGAACAGCTGATGTATAAGCCAAAAACTCTGACTCCATCGTAGAAAGAGCAACGCAAGTCTATTTTTTGCTACACCAAGTGATGGCACCACCATATAACAAGAATGCATATCCTGTGGTCGACTTGCACATCCCCAGGTTACCTCCACAACTGGCATCAGAGTAACCAATTAATTACAGGTCCGGCCCTCTATAGCATAACATGTAGTCCAACGTACCTTTAAAATATCGCAAGATCCTCTTGATTGCCTTCTAATGAGAAATCCCAGGGTTTGACTGATACTGACCGAGATAATCGACTTCATATGCTATATCAGGCCGAGTATGCACAACTGCATACATTATCTTTCCTATAGCATTGACATATGGATAATGGGACATCTTCTTAATTTCCTCGGGAGAAGTAGGTCATTTTTCGAGTCCAATGGCGTCGCCTTTAGCGATAGGAGTGTTTATGGGTTTGCAGTTGTTCATCTGGAATTGCTCAAGAACCTTTTTAAGGTAAGTCTCTTGAGACAAACCAAGAAGCTTTCTTAAGCGATCTCTGTAGATCTTAACTCCGAAAACATAAGCTGCTTCCCCATGTCCTTCATCTCAAAGTTAGAGGACAACCACCCTTTTGTGGCGACAATCATCTCCTTATCGTTCCCAGCTAGAAGGATGCTATCGACATACATAGATAAGATAAGGAATTTATCTTTAGACCGTTTGATATATACACAATGGTCTTCCTCGATCATCGTAAACCCATCACTAATGACGGCTTGATGGAATCTCAGATACCATTGTCTAGACGCATGTTTCAAATCATAGATAGAACATTAGAGCTTGCATACTTTGCTCTCTTGTCCTTCCATGACGAAACCCTCTGGCTGATCCATGTATATTTCCTTAGCTAAATCTCCATTAAGAAAAGTTATCTTAACGTCCATTTGATATAACTCCAATTCTAAATGCGCGACAATCGTTAGGATGAGGCGAATTAAGGCAAACATCACAACTGGTGAGAAGGTTTCCTCGTAATCAATTCCCTCTTATTGGGTGTAGCCCTTGGCTACAAGACGAGCTTTGTACCTTTCAATGGAACCATCTGCCTTGCGTTTGACTTTAAGAACCCATTTGTTCCTAATAGCCTTTCGCCCTGGTGGAAGGTCAACCAAGTCCCAGACTTGATTAGTCTTCATGGACTCCATCTCTTTTTCCATTGCAATCATCTACTTATCTCTCATAGTAGATGATAGAGCATCTTAATAAGATCGAGGTTCCTCATCGTCTTGCGCATCAACTACAAAGGCATTCCCCTCAATCTCAAAAATACGACATGAAATGTTACCCCTTTAACTTCTACACATTTGAGGAACATGAGACTCTTCTTTTGATGGATGACAACTGCACGAAGGCATGTCACTCTCACTTTCTACAGGAGCCTGAGGAATAACATCTTCGGCTTCTACTGTATGAGTTGGGGCGCCTAAATCTTCCTCCATCTCATAAAGGTTCATCTCCTTGCTCACATCACCTCTATTAGGGAAATCCATCTCAAGGAAATCCGCATCTCGTGACTCTATCTTAGATACAGTCCCATCATCCTGCTCTCCTACAAACACATAGCCTTTGGAGTGTTCAGAATATCTTACAAAAATACACTTCTTACCCTTCGGGCCTAACTTCCCATGCTGATGAGAAGTGTTGTGCACGTAAGCTGCCGATCCCCAAGGCCATATTCCGCCCAATTCAGGCTTTTTGTCGGTCCACATTTCATATGGGGTGGACTGGACTAATTTTGAAGTCACACGGTTAAGTATGTATGTCGCAATCAATAATGCATCACCCCAATAGGAGATAGGCAAATTTGCTTGCGCCATCATAGACCTGACCATGTCTAATAATGTTCGGTTCCTCCTCTCTGCCACACCATTTTGTTGTGGAGTTCTAGGGATTGTTAGTTGCCTGATTATTCCTTTTTCATCACAAAATTCTTTAAACTGATAGGACATATACTCGCGGCCTCGGTCAGTTCGAAGTGTCTTAACACTTTTATCTAACTGATTTTCGACCTCAATCAAATAACGTCCAAAGCAATCTATTGCCTCAGACTTATGAGAGATCAAGAAAGTGTACCCGAAGCGCATATAGTCATCTATCATTGTAAGAAAATAAGAACATCCATGCCTTTCCTTCACATTCATAGGGCCACAGATATCTGAGTGAATAAGTTGAAATGGTTTTTCCCTAGTAGCTTTACCGAATGGTTTTCTAGTTGATTTCCCTGCTAAACAATGTTTACATGTGGGTAGATTGATCTTAGCAAGTGGGCTTAAAAGACCTGCTCGAGCTAACCTGGTCATTTTATCCTGTCCAATATGGCCTAATCTAACATGTCATTGAATTGAACCATCATGATCATTTTCAACAAGTAAGGAATAATAATCACTACTATTATAACTGCTAGAATCAATAGTATCCAAAATCATAAAACCATTCATCATAAAACTATGTCCAAAAACATTCGTCCCATATGAAATTATTACAGAATTATTCTCAAAACTAACAGAATAGCCTAAACGAAGTACTGATAAAAAAGAAAATAAATTATTTCAGATTTCTGACGCATAAAGTGCATCATAAAGGATCAATGCTGAGCATCCTCACATTTCCAGTTTATAAGTGTCAATGCCTAGCACGTCCACACTGGAATCGTTCCCCATGAATACTTTTCTGCCATCCAAAACTTGGCGATATTCCACGTATCCACTCCGATCTCTGGCTATGTGGTCTGTTGCTCCGGAGTCTACAATCCACATATGGAGAGAATGAGCAACGAATATAGTGGAAGACACTAAACACATAGCTTGATCAAGACAAGTGAGTACCTGCTTCGGCTCAGTGCACTCACGAGCAAAGTGTCCTGCCATGCCACAGTTGCAACAAATCAACTTGGCCTTGTCCTTCTTGCCAGAACTACGTTTACTTCTATTCTTGTTGGAAGTACCAGCCTCTGCTACCTTCTGAGGCGCATTAGCATTGGCAATCTCTATTAGTCGAGCCTTTAGGCGTTCATTCTCTAGTCGTTCAGTCTTTAAACTCTCAACCTCTAGCTGCTAAGCTTCTAAGCGCTCAAGGTGATGAAAAATATCTTCCAAAGATTTAATAGTTTCATCTTGAGCTATATTAATCTTGAGATTATTCCAATTGATGGGAAATGAACGAATCACTGCCCGAATTTGCTGTTCATCTGACAAAGGGTTGCCAGCAGCTCCTAATGCTTCAATCATATTCGACATAACATGAAGATGTTCTCTAAATGTGTGTTCATCTTTCTTTATATAACTATCGAATTTGGTAGTTAAGAGATGCAACCTAGTCATGTTTATTTTCTTTTGGGAATAGAAAGAGGGAGAATCTTATTAGAGATATTCGAGTACTTCACCACAGTATATAAATCATCTTTGCCACTTGAACCAAATTAACATAAAAATAATACTCCCTCCGTCCTAGGATAAAAGTCCTGCTGACTTTTAACGCATATTAAAAAAAAGGATAAAATGATAAAATTGTCCATATTAAAATTCTCATTTAATTGCATAGTTTTCTACATATTACTAGTAATGTTCCATAAATATGCATTGAGAATAGAAATATAACAATTAATAATAAGGGTATTATAGGCAAATTATTATAAAAAATAGATCATTTAAGGTAAGTAGACATTTAACTTGGGACTACTTGAAATAGTAATAAAGACTTTTTGTAAGACCCCAACTTTTATAAATAAAGATGAATTTTCTATAAATATCATTTTTGAATATTATGGAGTTAATTTGATATAATGTTATAGTTGTGGGTAATATTTATAAATTTTGCAAAGTACGCAAGTTGTTATATAATATTCGATTGGTCGGGGAATATTCGTTTTAACAGGGAATATTCGTACAACGGCACAATCATTGGTGGACCCCACAACGAAATTATTGTCGGATTGAGAAAACGATAAAAATATTTTATTAAAAATAACGGCGGAAGTTTTACCATTGATACTGTTGAACTACTCGGTAGTAAAAGTACAGTAATACGTGTGGTTGCATAGTAGCACACGGTATTGATTATTAATGCTTATGTAAGAAGTCACTCAGTTTGATTCAATTATTGTCAGTTAATAATATGAATTATTTAGCGATAATGACGTTTTGTTTTATTCGTATTATTAACGTAATAAAACAAAAACATCTTTTTATATAAAACAGAATACTTTATTAAAGTTATTCTATAAATAGAATATATTATATTTTATTTAAAAGATTTTTCTTTAAATATGGATCGTCAGATTAAAGTAATCAATCTGGACCGTTCATGGATTAGTTACTATGCATTCTATTTTTCTATAAATAGCTGCTCATTCCTTCATTATTTCTTACGAATTCACTGAACTCTAGAGAGAGAAACTATAGAGAGAGAGAAGAAGAGTATTCTGCTACTTAACTACTTCCTTATTTCAGCTCTTCTTTAAAATGGTAAGGGGTGTTATTCTTTCTTATTCATGAAGAGAACTTTTGTTATTCCATTTCTTATTATTCTGTTGGAATAACCTGTATACGCGGTCTACCCTATACTTGGTGACATTCTTTTATTATTCTGTTGGAACATCCTGTCCGTGTGTTTTACACCGGGCCTGGTTCTGTCTTTATTATTATTCTGTTGGAACATCCTGTCTGTGTGTTTTACACCGAACCTGGTTCCGTCTTTATTCTTATTCTGTTGGAACATCCTGTCTGTGTGTTTTACACCGGACCTAGTTCCGTCTTTATTATTATTCTGTTAGAATATCCTGTCTGTGCGTTTTACGTCGGACCTGGTTCCATTATTTATTATTCCGTGAGAATAACCTGTCTGTGCGGTCTATCGCATGCATGGTGATTTCTTTTGTTATTCCATTCTTTATTATACTCAGTTGGTTAAGTTTTGACTTCTATACTCCATGAAATTTGTGGAATATCCTTGATAATTGCGTTTCATCCAGTATCTTTTCATGAAAATATTCTTCTAAGCATTCTTGAATTTTACTCCACAAAGCAGTATCATGTTGACAATTTGGACGTTGTTAATTCTTGGATAAATTAATTCTTGAACTTGTTTTATTGAATTCTTATATCATTGTCATCATCCTCATGTTTATAAAATGTTAAAAGTCATCTGTGACCTGTAGTGCATAGATGGACTTGGTATGATTATGACCAGGGATTATTCGGTATAATCATGACCGTAATGTTACAAATGATGTGGTAAAAGTCCTCATTGGCCCGTAGTGCGTTGATGGACAGTTGTTGGCATGATCATGACCATTAATGAATACACGAATATCCTTGGCCATAGTGCAGGGGTGATTCGATGATGTGGATTATTTTATTAAGCTGAGTCCCAGCGATCACAGTGTTGAAAAACCTTTTAAATCATAAAAGATAGTAGAGTTTATTTTCTACTTGACTCTTTTTAATGGATTGCTTGTTCCGCTGCAGTTAAACTTGATGTCTATTATATTTTATCAGTTTAACATTGTTGAAGGCTAATGATAATTTATTCTGCATTATCTTAGTCATAATATTTCTTACTGGGCTAGTTGAGCTCACCCTTTCTTTCACTGTTCTCTTCAGGAAATGAGAACGTAGCTGGGGCAAGTCGAGAAACGGAGTGATGGTCCGAATGATAGTATTAGTTAGTAGCTATTCTATGTAATGGTGTGTTAATAAATGTAATGAGGACTCCTTTTGAGTATGAATACTCTCTAGAAGATAATATTTGTATTCAAACTCACAGTTTATGTTTTGTCGTATTGTACATGACAGTTGTATTAGTAAGTTGTATTTGTATTCTGTACTATGTATCTGACGACCCAAGATGGGTGATGTATACCTATTTTTGGGGGCGTCACAGTTGGTATCAGAGCTTAGGGATATGATCCCTGGCTAAGATGTGAGAATAGAACTAGGAGGGGAGAGACGGGGAATTCCTTCGCTAGTATGACCTACCTAAGTTTATTTGCATGGTATTTAATTGGTCGGTCATAATATAAGGATAATATATGACATATCAATTAACTTTTATTTTGTGGCAGTATATATGAAAATGACATCTGAGAATGTTGAGAATAGCAATGGAGCACAGGCGACTGTTGATTCACCACATATCAATAATCAGGATAATGTGCATCAGGAAGGTGACAATCCTCATGCAAATAACAACACTAACTAGATGATGAATGATGGAATGTTTAGAAACTTTATGCAGTTCATGCAACAGCAGGCGAGAGCGGCTCCTGTCCAAAATATAGGTGGAAACACTGAAAACTCTCGGACGGTCACCGCTAAACAGTTCAAGGAGCTGGGACCACCAGAGTTTAAGGGAGAGCCAAAACCACTTATAGCGAAAACATGGATAAAGCAGATTACCAAGATATTTGATATCTTGGCATGCTCCGAGGAGCAAAAGGTTCCCTTTGCCGCCTTTATGTTGCGAGGAGAGGCAGATTACTGGTGGGAATCGATTAAGCGTACTCAACCTGCCGCACTGAAGATGTCTTGGGAGAAGTTCCAAGAGCTGTTTAATGACAAATACTTTCCCGAAAGTGTTCGTCACATGAAGGAGGTGGAGTTTATCAAATTGGAGCAGAATAATATGACCGTGTCGCAGTATGAGGCTAAATTTGCTGAGTTATCCCGGTTTACGTCCCACTTGGTGGATAATGAAGAGCGAATGACGCGAATGTTTTTGCGAGGTTTGAAACCTGAGATACGTCAACATCTTATTTCTCATAAACTGTGTTTGTATTCAGATGTTGTGAATAGGGCTCAGTTAGTGGAGCGCGATAACGAGTCAACGTAACCAAAAGAGAGCAGTCGGCAAAATGATAATACCAGTGAGAGCAGTCATCGAAGCGGTGACAACAAGCGTGGAGGGAATCAACAGGCCAGAAATGGTAACCACTTCGGTGGTAATCAGGGCCAAAACAATAAGAATGGTCATTTCAAGAAGAGGAGATTCAACAATTATGGAAAGACGTCAGCACCAGCACCCGTTGTTAAGGAAGGAGAACGACCACCTATCATATGTTTCAAATACGGAGGGGAGGGGCACATCAGTCCAAACTGCGCGATGCCGTCTAAAGTATGTTATAATTGTGGAAGAGAAGGTCATTTAGCTCAATTTTGTCGTTTACCAAAAATAAGTTCAGTCAAGATGGAGACACCAAAGGCCGTCCCAGAAAAGTCAAAACCGGTAGTGCAAGGGAGAGCGTTTGTTGTGACCTCCCAGAAAGCAAGGAACCCGAATGAGGTTATCACGGGTAAGCTTATCATAAACTCTAACGAAGTCTATACTTTATTTGATACCGGTTCTACCCATTCTTTTATTTCTCCTACTTGCGCTCATCGATTAAATTTGACTCCGGAGAAATTTGACTTTGATTTATCTGTTGAAACTCCATTGGGAGAAACCTTCATTACATCCACGGTTTATAAGTCTTGTTTGGTTCAAGTTGGTACCCACACATTACCTGTCGATCTGATTTCATTAAAAATACTTGCATTTGACGTGATTCTAGGGATTGATTGGTTAACTACTCATCATGCAAAAATTGATTATTTTCGTAAGGTTGTTAGCTTTCATATTCCTAATCGACCTATTATGCGAATTCAAGCAACCAAACCATTAAAATCAATTGCTGTCATCTCAAGCCATAAAGCTATTCGTTTATTGAAAAACGGATGTCAAGCTTTCTTAACTCATGTCACGGATCTAAACAAAAATACGTCAGTTTTGAATGATATTTCTATTGTTAATAAATTCCCTGACGTATTCCCTGAAGAACTTCCTGGCCTACCCCCAGAGCGTGAAATTGAATTTTATATCGACCTTGAACCCGGTACAAAATCCATTTCCAAAGCCCCATATCGAATGGCTCCTATTGAACTTCAGGAGTTAAAGATCCAACTGCAGGAATTGTTAGACATTGGCTTTATTCATCCTAGTACTTCTCCTTGGGGTGCTCCTGTGCTATTCGTGAAGAAGAAAGATGGAAGTATGCGACTTTGTATTGATTATCGAGAGTTGAATCATGTCACCATCAAAAACAGGTACCCATTGCCACGTATTGATGACCTGTTTGACCAGTTGCAAGGTGCACAATTCTTTTCAAAGATCGATCTTCGTTCTGGATATCATCAGCTGAAGGTTAGAACTGAGGATATTCTAAAGACGACTTTTAGAACTCGGTACGGGCATTATGAATTCCTAGTCATGTCCTTTGGATTGACTAATGCTCCTGCTGCCTTCATGGATATGATGAACCGGGTATTCAAGGAATATTTGGATCACTTTGTGGTCGTTTTTATTGATGCCATCCTTATTTATTCCAAAAGCCGTGAAGATCATGAGCAACACTTGAGGCTGGTACTCCAAAAGCTTCGTGAATACAAGCTTTATGCCAAGTTGAAGAAATGCGAGTTCTGGCTGGAGGAGGTAGCATTCCTTGGGCACGTAGTATCAAGTCGTGGAATATCGGTTGACCCGGCAAAGATTGAAGCTATTCAAAGCTGGGAGCAACCTAAATCAGTGACCGAAGTACGTAGCTTTCTTGGTTTAGCTGGTTATTATCGGAGATTCGTGGAAGGATTTTCTCGAATCGCTACTCCATTAACTCAGCTGACTCGAAAAGATACAAAGTTCGATTGGAGCGAAGAATGTGAGCAGAGTTTTCAAGAACTCAAGAGGAGACTCATTTCAGCACCTGTTCTAACAATACCATCTGGCTCGGAGGGATTTGTCATCTACAGTGATGCTTCGAGCAAAGGGTTGGGATGCGTTCTCATGCAACATGGAAAAGTCATAGCCTATGCATCAAGACAACTCAAGGAATATGAGAGGAATTATCCTACTCATGATCTAGAGTTGGCAGCTGTTGTCTTTGCACTTAAAATTTAGAGGCCTTACTTGTATGGGGAGAAGGTGGAGATCTTTACGGATCATAAAAGCCTCAAATATTTCTTCACTCAAAAGGAACTCAACATGCAACAATGACGTTGGCTTGAACTGTTGAAAGATTATGATCATACCATTCAATACCATCATAGAAAAGCGAACGTGGTAGCTGACGCATTGAGTAGAAGATCATATGCAAGTACGAGTGTAATATTGTCAACACAAAGGCCCATTTTGTGTGACTTACAAAGGATGGAGATAGAGTTAAAGACTCCAGGGACCCATGTGATGATGGCGAATATACGAGTAGAACCAACTTTAATCGATAAAGTTAAAGCTGCTCAAGCTACAGACCTGGAACTGATGCGTATGAGGAAAAAAGTGCAAGAAGGTGCTATGCCGGAAGCAAGAATCGATGAAGAAGGAATACTTCGAGTCAACTCCAGACTTTGTGTTCCTAACAACTCTGATTTAAAGTATGAAATCATGATGGAGGCGCACAACACACCGTTTGCAATCCATCCTGGAAGTACCAAAATATATCATGATCTTCGTCATACATTTTGGTGGAGCAATATGAAGAGAGAGATAGCGTTGTTTATCTCAAGGTGTCTAACTTGTCAACGAGTCAAAGCGGAGCATCAAGTACCAAAAGGTCAATTGCAACCACTTGAAATTCCAGAATGGAAGTGGGAGCACATTACCATGGATTTCGTTACCGGTCTTCCTAAGGTTTCTCAAGGTATAGATGCGATTTGGGTCATTGTTGATAGATTGACCAAGTCTGCTCATTTCTTACCGATACGAGAAACTTATACACTTGAACGTCTTGCTCGTATGTACATAAACGAGATTGTAAGACTTCATGGTATGCCAGTATCCATAGTTTCTGATCGAGACCCAAGATTCACTTCACGATTTTGGGTTAGTTTATAAAAAGCTATGGGCACAGATTTACGATTTAGTTCGACATATCATCCTCAGACGGACGGACAATCAGAGAGGACTATTCAAACTCTAGAAGATTTATTAAGACTCTGTGACTTTGACTTCAAGGGAAGTTGGGACAAGTTCTTACCATTGGTGGAGTTTTCCTACAACAACAGTTATCAAGCAAGTATTGGCATGACTCCATTCGAAGCATTGTATGGAAGAAAATGTCGTTCTCCAGTATGCTGGGATGAGGTGGGTGAAGCAACGTTGTTGGGACCAGAGTTGGTACGTATGACTACAGAAAAGATTCAAACGATCCGACAACGTATAAAAACCTCACAAGATCGACAAAAGAGTTATGTTGATCTTCATCGAAAGGACGTGGAATTTGATATAGGAGATCATGTGTTCTTACGGGTTGCTCCATGGAAAGGAGTTACGAGATTTGGAAAAAGAGGAAAGCTCAATCCTCGATTCATCGGTCCATTTTTAATCCTCGATCGAGTAGGAACTGTGGCTTATAGACTCGCTTTACCGCCAAGTATGTCTCGTGTTCATAACGTTTTTCACATATCCATGTTACGCAAATATGTGGAAGACCCGAACCACATTATTGAGTTAGAACCGGACGAAATAGCGGAGGATTTGACGTATGAAGAAGTTCCTGTTCAAATCTTGGATAAGAAGGAACATATTCTACGCTCCAAGGTTATACCTCAAGTCAAAATTTTGTGGAGAAACCACGATGTTGAGGAAATGACTTGGGAGTTAGAATCTGAAATGAAATCAAGGTATCCTTACATCTTCGACATACCAGGTACGTACCCTAATTTTGAGGGCGAAATTTCATAAGAAGGGGAGGTTGTAAGACCCCAACTTTTATAAATAAAGATGAATTTTCTATAAATATCATTTTTGAATATTATGGAGTTAATTTGATATAATGTTATAGTTGTGGGTAATATTTATAAATTTTGCAAAGTACGCAAGTTGTTATATAATATTCGATTGGTCGGGGAATATTCGTTTTAACAGGGAATATTCGTACAACGGCACAATCATTGGTGGACCCCACAACGGAATTATTGTCGGATTGAGAAAATGACAAAAATATTTTATTAAAAATAACGGCGGAAGTTTTACCATTGATACTGTTGAACTACTCGGTAGTAAAAGTACAGTAATACGTGTGGTTGCATAGTAGCACACGGTATTGATTATTAATGCTTATGTGAGAAGTCACTCAGTTTGATTCAATTATTGTCCGTTAATAATATGAATTATTTAGCGATAATGACGCTTTATTTTATTCGTATTATTAACGTAATAAAACAGAAACATCTTTTTATATAAAACAGAATACTTTATTAAAGTTATTCTATAAATAGAATATATTATATTTTATTTAAAAGATTTTTCTTTAAATATGGACCGTCAGATTAAAGTAATCAATCTGGAACGTTCATGGATTAGTTATTATGCATTCTATTTTTCTATAAATAGCAGCTCATTCCTTCATTATTTCTTACGAATTCACTGAACTCTAGAGAGAGAAACTATAGAGAGAGAGAAGAAGAGTATTCTGCTACTTAACTACTTCCTTATTTCAGCTCTTCTTTAAAACGGTAAGGGGTGTTATTCTTTCTTATTCATGAAGAGAACTTTTGTTATTCCATTTCTTATTATTCTGTTGGAATAACCTGTATACGCGGTCTACCCTATACTTGGTGACATTCTTTTATTATTCTGTTGGAACATCCTGTCCGTGTGTTTTACACCGGACCTGGTTCCGTCTTTATTATTATTCTGTTGGAACATCCTGTCTGTGTGTTTTACACCGAACCTGGTTCCGTCTTTATTATTATTCTGTTGGAACATCCTGTCTGTGTGTTTTACACCGGACCTAGTTCCGTCTTTATTATTATTCTGTTAGAATATCCTGTCTGTGCGTTTTACGCCGGACCTGGTTCCATTATTTATTATTCTGTGGGAATAACCTGTCTGTGCGGTCTATCGCATGCATGGTGATTTCTTTTGTTATTCCATTCTTTATTATACTCAGTTGGTTAAGTTTTGACTTCTATACTCCATGAAATTTGTGGAATATCCTTGATAATTGCGTTTCATCCAGTATCTTTTTATGAAAATATTCTTCTAAGCATTCTTAAATTTTACTCCACAAAGCAGTATCATGTTGACAATTTGGACGTTGTTAATTCTTGGATAAATTAATTCTTGAACTTGTTTTATTGAATTCTTATATCATTGTCATCATCCTCATGTTTATAAAATGTTAAAAGTCATCTGTGGCCTGTAGTGCATAGATGGACTTGGTATGATTATGACCAGGGATTATTCGGTATAATCATGACCGTAATATTACAAATGATGTGGTAAAAGTCCTCATTGGCCCGTAGTGCGTTGATGGACAGTTGTTGGCATGATCATGACCATTAATGAATACACGAATATCCTTGGCCGTAGTGCAGGGGTGATTCGATGATGTGGATTATTTTATTAAGCTGAGTCCCAGCGATCACAGTGTTGAAAAACCTTTTAAATCATAAAAGATAGTAGAGTTTATTTTCTACTTGACTCTTTTTAATGGATTGCTTGTTCCGCTGCAGTAAAACTTGATGTCTATTATATTTTATCAGTTTAACATTGTTGAAGGCTAATAATAATTTATTCTGCATTATCTTAGTCATAATATTTCTTACTGAGCTAGTTGAGCTCACCCTTTCTTTCACTGTTCTCTTCCGGAAATGAGAACGTAGCTGGGGCAAGTCGGGGAACGGAGTGATGGTCCGAATGATAGTATTAGTTAGTAGTTCTCACTATTCTATGTAATCGTGTGTTAATAAATGTAATGAGGACTCCTTTTGAGTATGAATACTCTCTAGAAGATAATATTTGTATTCAAACTCACAGTTTATGTTTTGTCGTATTGTACACGACAGTTGTATTAGTAAGTTGTATTTATATTCTGTACTATGTATCTGACGACCCAAGATGGGTGATGTATACCTATTTTTGGGGGCGTCACACTTTTATCTTGGGACGGAGGGAGTAGGACATAAATATAGAAGGGAGACTTCGCCAAGCTTAGGAATCATAATCCATATAAATGTCTAATTATTTAAATTTAATTTTTCAGCGCATAAGACGTATACTTTAGGGAATAATTTAATTAAATTACTACAACCAAAATCACTCCCATTAGGAACAGGGGTATATATGTAATTACAACATAGTAATTTAATTCCAAGTACCAACAATCAATATTCCAAAATTATTAACAAATGAAATTAAATAACAGGCATTATTACTCGATTAATATATCAAGTATGCTATAAAAACTTTAAAATGCATCCCAAAAACTTTTCAACAGTATATTAACATTATAAAACATTATTGTAATTTTCTGTAATTTATTTTGATAATTTTGCTAATTATCACAATTAATTAATCAATGCACAAATAGTTGGAAATTAACCAAAGATATCCAAATCTGTTAATTTCTTCCAAAAAATTTTATAACAGTAGCTTATCATCATAAAAGGACTACTGTAATTTTCTAGAATTTTCTGATAATCATGCTAATTATCATAATTAATAAACTATTGCACAATTAATTAGAAATTAACCAAAACTATCCAAAATAGATTATTTCCTTCTGAAAAAATTACAACAGTAACTTAATATCACAATATAGTCACTAAAATTTCCTGGAATTTTTATGATATCTTTGCTAATTTTCATAATTAATAAGCCATTAATTAATAGGTAGAAAATTAACAAAAAAATATCCAAAACAGTCAATATTTCCAAATTCAAGTATAATAATTATTTATATGCCAACAATTAATTTCTATTAATTTTTTAGAATTTAAAAGTCACTTTTACTATTTTTAAATTAATTTTCATGCTAAAAATAATTAATAAATCATTTTCTGGAAATTAAATAGGAAAAAACTGTCAAGGCAGGTTGGACGCGCGGGTTGGATGCGCAGGTCGGGCTCGCGGGTCAGGCCTCGGGTCGTCTTCAACCTCCAGCCACCAAAATTTATAGAAATGTCATTACGCGACTAAAATTTTGAGAAGTCATATCTCACTCTATATAACTCTGATTTAGGCCCATAATATATCATTGAAAAGCTTACAACGAGTACTACGCATACATGCAAAAAACAACCGAATCGAACGATCACAGAAAAAAAATTATGGCTATTCAAAGAAGGCTGTTTGCAAACTAAGGTTTCAAATTATTTATCCAATTAAACCCAAATTATGCAGATCATATACACTGTGTTTAGGCTAAAATATACTGTAAAATTAGCCCCTAACATTTAGTGTATCTAAGATTGTCATTAATGATATTTTCAAGCTTTTTAAACATACAATCATGGCATAAAGTGTAAATATTCTATACATAGCATACATGAGATCGTTAAACCATGCTCTGATACCAATGAAGGGTTTTTAATACGCATGATATTCATATTTACACATAATTAAGAGAATCAAAGGCATACCTCTTGAAGCGTGATTAAGCCTTTGATGCGAAAAACCTCATGTCGTTCCTTTAACCCAACAGCGTCTCCGAACTACGATCGATTACGGAGCACTAATTCACGGTACGTAACAATTAGAGTTTTGGTCTCGATATTCGGAGTGGCTATATTTGGCCAACTGAATGATATTACGCGTATATGATTGATCGACCAAAGAATGTGGATATTTAACAATGAAGCGGTTGAACCACTTCCCAACTTTTTCCTCACGTCTAGTCACGTTACATTCACATTAATGAACGTGTACTGAACTTGTCAATTAGGAACTGTTAATTAACCCAAATAGGTCGGACCCTCAATGGGCATCCCAAATGGATATCCATATTCCAACAGAGTTCATAAACCATACAGTTAACTTATTCTTTTGTTGTATAAAATAAGAGGGAGAGAGTAATCACTACAAGGATTACTATATTTATCTTAAGCTAAGCAAAAGTTGATTAAGTAACATGTTAGTGGTAGGCACGTTAAAAATGAATAATAACGAAATAACTCTTTATTGATCTCTTGTATAATAATACAATTATTGTGACAACCCCAAAATAGGTCCATTTCACCCAACCTATTCTGAGTCGCCAAATACATGGTACAGAAAATAACTATAACTTTATTACAACAATTGTCGTACAAAATACAACAACACATATGCTATGAGTTTGGATACAAATATATACCAACTGTGACTCGTGTCCCAACCGTAATGTGACAAATGTCCCATCAGTGAACAGCACCTCATAGTGATACCTACATAAAGGTATAGTCAAAAACTATTTTAGAAATTAGAATCTTTGGGAAGTGCTCAAGGAAACCTTCGTACATGGGAGGCCATGCTTCCAGATTATGATAGATATTATATGTCCACAAAATTATCCTTGGTTGACCTAATAGACCCCAAAGAAAAATAAGAAGATTACTATCATATTCTTTCCAATTGTGAGTCTTCTCTTGACATATCATTATCTCCACTGTCTTTAATCGTGAATTATACTTTAAACAAACACCAAGATTATGTAGGTAGTGCTCGTAAATAAACTCAGCAAGTGGATGTGCACAACCGTGTCTTATGATGACACGAGGTTATATGTCATTAGACATCTTGTATGATAGTGACAAAACACCCTTTCAACGTTGGGTTCGCCTCACTCTATATGATTCACCAAATATAACTACTAAAAGATGTATACAACACACTTGTCTATACTATTTAGGGAGAACTCTACAGCTAGAGACCACCGTTCTATTCCCTTGTTACCCCCGCTCGACCCAGCTACACTCTTATTACCTGAAAGGAATTGTGAAGCAAAAGAGTGAGCACAACTAGCTCAGTAAAGAATATCATGACTAAAGATAATTAAATTATCAATAGCCTTCATCAGTAATAAATCAGAGATTTAGAACATATGGTAGATGATAAAAATTTTCAACCATAGTTGCAGCGGAACGAGCAATCCATTAGAAGAGTCAAATAAACTATAAAGTCAACTATCTTCTCCACATTAAAAGTCCACCAACAGTGTTTTATTCCTGTAACATCACTCAACAGTTCCTTTCCATAATTATATGAATAACTCATAATCATAATTATGATTCTAAATTCCTCTTCGCACCCAGGACGAAGATAATTTTCGTCACATGTCTTTACCTGAAACATCAAAGATCATGGTTATACCAAATCACAGTTCCTGTTTATAATCATACTAACAATTTCATCTTTGCACTACGGGCCAAAGATATTCAACAACAGGTCATCTTTACACTACAGGCCAAATATATTCAACAACAGGTCATCTTTGCACTACATGTCAAATATATTAATATCTCAAAGAATAATCATTTTAGAATTTATATAAACAATAATTATAACCATGTTGATCATTTCACCTTTGCACTTGAGCTAAAGATATTCAATTATAAATTTAGTGGTCATGATCATACCAGCCAACAATTCAACTTTGTACTACTGGCCAAAGGGAACCCATAGTCATGATCATACCAGAAATCTACCCATCTTTACACTCAAGTTAAAGAGAAATATCATCATTAGGGTTATAAAAATGTTATATATGATAATAAAATCAATATAATCAACATATAGATTTAATCTCAAGAGTAATATTCATAAATCAACTATAATTTGGTCAGAAAAAGAAACTAATTTTGTCGTGAATAGTAACTCGTGAATAGTAACTTATGAATAGTAACTCATGAATAGTAACCCCGACATGAAAAAGGTAAAAATTTCACAATAAAATCTATACCAATATTTCGGTATAATGATATTAAAAGAATAACATTTCTTAAACTTATAAATAATTTATTTTAATTGTTTACACTTTACTAAATAATACATTTAATCATCCTAAAATGTCAAACTCATAAAATTTCATTACCAATAACCAAAACCCTCATAGAAAATCTGCATATACCTCATATAGGATTCTCAAGCCATAAAATCCTATTTTTTTCAATTTTCTTACATCACATAACATATTTAATTCATTTACTCATAACTAGTCTATTTTTATGAAAAATACCAAATCAGTTCCAAAAATATTTCTTTTATGAGATTTAGCAGAATATAGTCCCATATTGAACATATATTTTTCTCAGAATTTTTAAAATTTATTTACTATTTTTCATATGGCCAAAACCGCCGAATATTTAGACATTTATCATAAATTATACTTTTATCCAAAAATTTCAAAATTCACAGAGTACACTGATATTATATAGATGTACTCCCAATAAAAATTTCATCAATTTTGGAGTTAACCACAAGAAGTTATAAGCGGCTACTTTTAAAATAGTCTTTTCTCATAAAATTCATAACTCTTAATCTATACATCCAAAAATCACTATTTTTGGACACAATCAATAAAACTCATCAAAATATCATTTTAAATTTTTTCAAAATTTTTTGAAGGTCGGAAGAAGTACGAACTGAAAAACATAATAATCCTTAAAATTCCTTACTATCCCGTACCTCAAAAGAGCAGCACTTCTGACTAGATATCGGATATAACGCTGAAGGAAACTTGCAATGATGAATAGCAACTCACCAAGTATCTAAATACTCATAAAATAAACTCGATAATCTAGAGAGAAAAAGAGAGAAAACTTATGAATTCTGGTGTGATTTTCAATTCTAACTTAGCCCTCTATTTATAAGAAAATGTTAGCATGTCGAAGCAGACTTGACCTGCTACCTGATGGCTTTACCTGCTACTATTTCACCCACCAAAAATCAGCCATCTTTTCCAACAACCAAAAGTGGGGCCCACCCATTTCTAGAATTTTCTACCAAAATCTTTTATAAACCTAATTTTCGAATCAGCCATCTCTTAAAATTCATAACAAATCATTCGTTCATTTTTAACGGTTCAAAATTTGTGAACATATACTCAACTTATATATGTATAACATATCCAAAAATCACAACGATCCAACGGTCAGATTAAAAATTATAACTCACGCAATATATCTCAAGAACAGTGATTTAATTTTTAATACCTCCATTCTAACAAAAATACCTCAACATTAATTCCTTCATTTATAACCACATAAATAAATTCATCATTTATATTCACATCAAATAAATATTTTCTTATCATATAAATCAATAATTGATTATTCATAAATAATATTACAGAATCACAATTATGACAACCCGGCCGTTCCCAGGAAAGAGGGGGCTTTTCAATAAGGATTTCTCCTTACTGGCGCGCAATTAGATGACCAAACCTCTCCTTAGACAGAACTTTCTAGACATTGCCAATAATGCTATCTAATAATATTATTCAAATAATATGAATTATTGATCTGATAATGGAAAATACTGTGCAGCAACAATTATTGGAACAACAATAATATAAAATATCAACGCAGCAATTATTGAATCAATAAAATAAAATATTGAATAGTAACTACTGTAACAATTATTGAGTAGTGCCTTCTTACGTAAGAATCAATAATTTCAAAAATACTGTGCAATACCGTGTGCTAATGTGCAAGTACGCGTATTACTGTATTTTAACCACCAGGTATTCCAACAGTGTTAATGGTAACAACTACGTCGTTATTTATAAAAACTCAAATTTGTCGTTTTCTTCATCCGACAGTTATTTGTTATGGGGCCCACAAATGGCTGCGCCGTCGTACGAATATTCGTCGACAGAAAGAATATTCTACGACTAAACGAATATTCCCCGACAACAATGAATATTTTATAACCACTTGCGTATTTTGAAAAAAAATTCATATATCACCCTTAACTTTAACTTTTATCAATTTAACCATTTACTGAATAATAATTATAAGAAAAATTGAATACTTTTATTTCATAAAATTCGGGATCTTACAATTATTACATGTAGATGATTACGTAAAACTCAAACAGGCAGACTCCTTGATCTTCTTTTCCTACAGAAGCTTAATCAAACAATAAAACCTATAGTATTAACAAACTCTTCACCAATACAATTGAAACGAGGAATATTATCATCTACATATAAATAGCATTTGTAAAACAAACTAGCCCTACGTTCTTTGAACAGTTTATTGTCATAATTAATAATAACAACTTCATCATCCCGAACAATAAGTCTCATATCAATGATAAGATGATCCACAGTTAACTCAACCATATTATCCTGCCCAAGAGAAACATCAATAATCTTCAATGAGTAATCTTTTTTGAATATTTCAAACACTCGCAGATGACTCTTTCCTGACGTATCTTTACTGAAGAATCGAAACGTAAAAGGTTGATCTTTATCATTAATCTGAAAATCAGTATTTTTCACTAAATTGCTAACCAAATACTCCCAATTAGGACTTGTCCGATCAATAGTCCGAACTGGTCCCCTAGGAAAGATCTCCAAACCAGAAGAAGATTGGTTGACGATGAGCTTCACATTCAGCACCGGGTCTGGGCTAAAGCCCAAGTTGCTCGGGCTTTAGGCCCACTAAAATTGACAAATTTTTATGGCCCCCAAGAGGTATTTGTGTTATGTATATATATATATAACCAAACAAAAGAGCTCAGCTCACGTCAGCTTAAATTTAAAAGCACACAAAAAATTTATCCAATAAAATAAGCCCAAATCTCAATGGCAGACTTGTAGTTTTTGAATCAGGAAGGCCCTTTTGGTATTTTTTCGTATTGATACTCTTTTGTTCAGGAAAAGTTCTTAGTTTTTTTTTATACTTATCTTAATAACAATTCGTAAAAAGCCTAATTTTTTATTATCGTTTTAAGCCCTTAAAAACTCAGGATCGATCCTGTTCACATTAAATGAAGTATTCATTTTCTTTTTCACCTCAGAACAATGAATATTAAACAAAATGATGATCAGTTCTATTTCTTATATAGGCACGAACTTAAAATCTTAAGAATTACAGCTTAATGATTACTTTTGAAAATTTGAATGACTCGTTGGATAAACTAAACTACACCAATATGCATATATATTTTATTCGAGTAGAGTTATTTTACGCAGTGTCCAAAATATGTAAAGAAAGAAGCATCAACGACTTTACCAACTGGTCAATTTTGTTCCATTGACAAAATGTACTCAAATTTTTACCATAATTTCATTATCATATTATATTAATTATTAGTTTAACAATTTACTCCTTACATTCCACAAATTAACCATTTATCAAGCCAACACAGTCTGTTTAAAATTTTTAAATGAAAGAATATGAGTAGAACTGAATTCAAACTATATATATACTC
This sequence comes from Panax notoginseng, assembly GCA_016801055.1. Lineage (NCBI taxonomy): Eukaryota > Viridiplantae > Streptophyta > Magnoliopsida > Apiales > Araliaceae > Panax > Panax notoginseng. The sequence goes on along the minus strand of CM029013.1, from coordinate 227,562,445 downwards.
TATCAATTCTAAATTATAAGATCAATATTAACTTTTTAAAAATTAATTTTAAATATTTTCAAACTCAAAATTGATACGTGTTCATTCATTTAGTTTATATAATATTATATTTATGAATGTCATAAATTATCTAAAAAGTATTACAAGTTATAAGATTTATTATTTTTAAAATTTAAATAAATCATACTAATTTGGATTTTGATAATATATCAAATTGATTTTTTGAAAGTCAATTTTAATTTTATAATTTAAAATGGAGGAAGTATTATATATTGTATATGATCACTTTCTATACCTATAGATGGGTTTGATGAAAAGACTTTAATAGTCCGTCTCGCAATGGATCATCACCCTTGTAGCGGAATTGTACGATCCATCCTACATCAATTCATCATCATGCAACGCACACCTGTGTAGATGGGCCCAATAAGCATGTTGGACCACCTCCTTACCTAAAAGGTTAACCTATTAGGTTGAGGCTCTACCATACTTATTAACCCATCTAAACTCTTGAATTTATCCGATGTGGGATTCATGTGAAATATCCCAACAATCTCCACCTTTCACTTGAATACCCATCACAAGTATCATACTAGAGTATTCTCATCATTAAGCACACATTCTTTGAATTCTTCAAGAGCTCTCTGCTCGACTCTAATACTAATCCATCACGCCGACAGCAAACGTGTCTCAGCAGTTTTCCTAGAGCCATCCGAGCCCTGCTCCACCCGATTCAAATACTTCACCTTTGAGTCCTTCAAGAGCTTTGCTTAACTCTAATATTACTCTCATCACGCCTGGGCCAAACGTGTCTCAGTAATTTTCCCTAGAGCATTCCTAAGCCCCACCCGACTCAAATTATCCCGTGCTCCACCTGATTCAAATCTATTTACTCCACCCACGAGGCCTACGAATTGTACCTTCGCGCACTCCCCTCGCACCTTGGAGTTGATACTTGGATTCTCCCACGAGGCCTGCGAAATTTTTACCCTCGCACTCCCCTTCGCACCTTGGAGTTGTTACTTGGGCCCATCGAACCATGGGCTCTGATACCATTTTGTAGCGGAATTGTACGATCCATCCCACATCAATTCATCATCATGCAACGTACACCTGTGTAGACGGGCCCAATAAGCATGTTGGACCACCTCCTTACCTAAAAGGTCGCCCCCCCGCGGTATGGTTCTGCCTTAGTGGCACGGAGCGCGCTGGTGATAGTAGACAGGTCGCGCGGAGCGCGCTGCCTCGGCAGGAGGTGTCTGGGCAAGTGGCGCGGAGCGCGCTGCGGAAGCCTTTGGCGCGGCGCGGTCCGCGCTGCGTCGGCAACTCAGTTGGCTGATTGTTAATTGGATTGGGTATTATGGGTAATTGACCATAATATAAAGTAGGGTTAGAATAGGATTAGTAGGTATATATACTAACTATTGTAAAGCCCTATGTAACCAAGGAATCATCAATAAACAATTAGCCGCCGCCTGTGGAGTACCCAAATTGGGAAACCACGTAAATCTCTTGTGTTCTTCTTAATTCTCTATCGTTTGTGTGCGTGTGTGATCTTATTATTCTAACAAATTGGTATCAAAGCATAGGTGTAACACATGGTAACGATGTCATCAAATTCTTCGGTAATAAAGTTTGATGTGATGAAGTTTGATGGGACTGGGAATTTTGGGCTATGGCAACAGAGGGTAAAGGATCTGTTGATGCAACAAGGATTGGTAAAGGCATTAAAGAAGAAACCGGATTCTATGACGACGGATGACTGGGATGAATTCCAAGCGAAGGCGGTAAGTACAATTCGTTTGTGTCTAGCAGACGAGGTTATGTATCACGTGATCGGTGATGAATCGCCATCGGGTGTATGGAGTAAATTGGAATCCAGGTATATGTCAAAGTCGTTGACGAATAAATTGTTTCTGAAACAAAAGTTGTTTGGGCTGAAGATGATTGAAGGTTCGGAGCTTATTCAACATATTCACACGTTCAATCAAACAATTAGTGACTTGCTAAGGATTGAAGTGAAATTCGAGGAAGAAGACCAGGCGTTGATGTTATTGTGTTCTCTACCGGGTTCCATGGAGAATCTTGTGACGACCCTCTTATGGGGAAAACAAACTCTGAAATTAGAAGAAGTCACTTCTGCTCTACTAATGTTTAACCAGCGAAAACAACAATCTGAGGGTATGTCGGGTGAAGGGTTGATGGTAAAAGGTGGAGAGCAACGTGGCAGAAAATCGGATAGAGGGAAACCAGGGACGCAGTGGAAATCTAAGTCGAGGGGCAAGACTCCTAGGCCAAAGGAGGGTAAGTGTTTTAGATGTCGCGAGACAGGGCACTTCAAAAGGGATTGTCCATATAAGAATAAGGGTGAAGGAACAGGGAAACAAACTGAATCAACAAAATCGGCAAACGTCGTGGAGGAATCATTGGATGATGGGGATATGTTGTTAGTGTCAACAAACACAGACGTGGCAGACTCATGGATTTTGGATTCAGCATGTTTGTTTCACATGTCACCTAACAGGGAGTGGTTTGACACATACAAGTCAGTGAACTGTGGGACAGTTCTAATGGGTAACGATGCTTCGTGCAACATCATTGGGATAGGCACAGTGAAGATAAGGATGTTCGATGGTGTCGTAAGGACTCTGGCTGAGGTGAGGCATATTCCAGGTTTAAGGAAGAATTTGATTTCATTGGGAACACTAGACTCTAATGGCTGTGAGTTCAAAACTGGTGGTGGAGCCATGAGAGTGACAAAGGGTGCCCTGGTAATAATGAAAGGTTCTAAGGTTAACGGGAATATCTATCGGATGATAGGGAGTATAGTTGTAGGTGGAGCTGCTGCCACTACAGCGGAAGATATTGATGACACTACACTATGGCATATGCGATTAGGGCATATGGGAGAACGTGGGATGCTAGAATTACATAGGAGAAATCTGCTGAAAGGGATAAAGTCGTGCAAGCTAGACTTCTGCAAATTCTGTGTCTTGGGAAAACAGTGTAAGGTAAAGTTTAAGAGTGCGGTAAACAAAACGAATGGGAAACTTGACTATGTGCATTCTGATGTATGGGGGCCAGTGAGAGTAGCTTCGAAAGCGGGATCGCTGTATTTCTTGACTTTCATCGATGATTTTTCGAGAAAGGTTTGGGTGTACTTCATGCGACACAAGTCTGAGGTCTTCGATAAGTTCAGGGTGTGGAAAGCTGAAGTGGAAAATTAAACAGGGAAAAGAATTAAGTGCCTCAGGACAGATAATGGGACAGAGTACAAGTACGAGCCATTTGTGAAGTTTTGTGAAGAGCACGGGATACAACGTCACTGGACTGTCAGGAAAACTCCACAGCAAAACGGAGTGGCAGAAAGAATGAACAGAACTATTGCAGAGCGGGCACGGTGCATGAGACTAAATGCAGGGATTTCGAAGGATTTCTGGGCAGAGGCAGTGAGTATGGCAGTTTACTTGATAAACAGGTCGCCGAGTACTGCTCTGGGTAATAAAACAGCACAAGAGGTGTGGACAGGTAAGGAGATAGACTACTCGGATATGAGAATCTTCGGATGTCCAGCCTACGCTCACATTCCGGGAGATGAGAGATCAAAGCTTGATGCCAAGTCCAAACAGTGTATCTTTCTTGGGTATAAGAAAGGTGTAAAGGGGTACAAGCTATGGGATCCGAATTCAAAGAAGGTAGTAATCCGTAGGGATGTGGTTTTTGATGAGGCTTCCATGGTTAAGACACAACAGGAAGGTCAGAAAACCGAGGCTGGTAGTGTAACCGGAAATCTGTAGCAGAAAGTTCAAATTGAACTGGAAAGCAATGACACTGGAAATTTACCACCAGTGGAACAGGAAAATCAGGAGCAGCAGGACGAAAGCATTGCCGCAAGGAGACCCAAACGCACTATCAAACCACCGGAGAGGTACAGGTTTGATGATATGGTTGCATATGCTTTATCTACTACTAGTGGGGATCCGTCAACGTTTCAGGAAGCTATTGGTAGTTCTGAAAGGGACAGCTGGATGGAGGCCATGGTGGAGGAGATGGAGTCATTGAAGAAAAACAAAACTTGGAAATTGTCAGAATTGCCTGAGGGAAAGAAACCAGTGGGGTGCAAATGGGTGTACAAGAAAAAGGAAGCTGTATCAGAAAAGGAAAAGGAACGGTTTAAGGCTCGATTGGTAGTAAAGGGATACTCGCAGAGGAAGGGGATTGACTATGATGAGGTGTTTTCTCCGGTGGTGAGACATACCTCAATCAGGATTATTTTGGCATTGGTGGCTAGCTATGATCTGGAGTTAGAGCAGCTGGATGTGAAGACAGCCTTTCTTCATCGTGATTTGGAGGAAGAAATATTCATGGAGCAGCCTGAGGGGTTCAAGCAGCCGGAGACTGAGCACATGGTATGCAGGTTGAAGAAGTCACTGTATGGGCTGAAACAGTCTCCAAGACAATGGTACAAGAAGTTCGATTCCTTCATGATCCGGATTGGGTTCACTCGATGTGAGTATGATTGTTGTGTTTATGTGAAAAGCCTTGAGGATGGTTCCTATATTTTTCTGTTACTGTATGTGGATGACATGCTTATTGCTGCAAAGAGTATGATTGACGTAAACAGGTTGAAAAACTTGTTGGGAAAGGAGTTTGACATGAAGGACTTGGGTGCCGCTAGGAAAATACTTGGGATGGAGATTCGCAGGGATAGAGCAGCTGAAAAGCTGTGGTTGACACAAAAGAATTATGTGGAGAAAGTGTTGGAGAGGTTTAGTATGGCTAATGCTAAATAGGCCAGCACTTCATTGGCGAGTCATTTCAGGCTATCTACAGCACAGTGTCCAAAATCGACGGAAGAAATTCAGGATATGTCAAACGTGCCCTATGCGAGTGCAGTTGGTTGTTTGATGTATGCGATGGTGTGTACGAGACCCAATTTGGCACATACAGTCAGCACAGTGAGCAAATACATGGCCAATCCAGGTAGGGAGCACTGAAAAGCTGTTAAGTGGGTGTTCAGATATCTGAGAGGAACGGCAGCACATGGGATTATGTTTGCGAAGCAATGGACTCAGATTTCAGTTATAGGGTATGTGGATGCGGATTATGCTGGAAGGTTGGATGATTTGAGATCTACAACAGGGTATGTGTTTACTTTGGCAGGTGGACCGATTTGTTGTAGATCCATGGTACAATCTCTAGTAGCTCTATCTACTACTGAATCTGAGTACATGGCATTGGCTGAGGCTGGCAAGGAAGCATTGTGGTTGAAGGGTTTTGTGAATGAGTTGGGCATAGATCAAGATGGAGTACAGCTGTATTGTGATAGTCAGAGCGCCATTTACTTGGCAAAGCATCAAGTGTATCACGCAAGGACCAAGCATATTAGCGTAAGGTATCACAAGGTGAGGGAGCTGATAGCTACTGGGGATGTGATATTGGAAAAGGTGCGTACTTCTGAAAATGCAGCTGACATGTTGACAAAGACTGTGACCGCGGACAAGTTCAAGCATTGCTTGGACTTGATCAATATTTTCAAATGTTAGTTTAGAGGATTACCCCGAGACAGGATAGGACAAGTGACGTATCTTCTAAAGGGACGAGGTTATTCGTCAAGGTGGAGATTTGTTGGGAACTTGTGACTCATAATAAATAAGCCACAGGAAAAGGGCTAGTGCGGAGCGTATCGAAGCGATAACCTTTCAGGGTTGCACCGAACGTCTCGGGGGAGGTGTGGGGGGGCTTCGCCCCCCCGCGGTATGGTTCTGCCTTAGTAGCGCGGAGCGCTCTGGTGATAGTAGACAGGTCGCGTGGAGCGCGCTGCCTCGGCAGGAGGTGTCTGGGCAAGTGGCGCGGAGTGCGCTGCGGAAGCCTTTGGCGCGGCGCGGTCCGCGCTGCGTCGGCAACTCAGTTGCCTGATTGTTAATTGGATTGGGTATTATGGGTAATTGACCATAATATGAAGTAGGGTTGGAATATGATTAGTAGGTATATATACTAACTATTGTAAAGCCCTATGTAACCAAGGAATCATCAATAAACAATTAGCCGCCGCCTGTGGAGTACCCAAATTGGGGAACCACGTAAATCTCTTGTGTTCTTCTTAATTCTCTATCGTTTGTGTGCGTGTGTGATCTTATTATTCTAACAACCCTCTATTTTAAAGATCATAAAAAGCTCTATTTGTTTAGGTCAATTGTTTTATTGATCATTAGAGCATTAACAACAGTTTCTCTAATCAACTCTATATCCCTAATTTTGAAGAATTGATCAATAAATTATTATCCAACAGTTTTCTTATCCTTATTTGACTCTCTATTTTAATCCCTATATAGGATTTTACTCCCCAGTGTGAGGGAATCAAAAGATCATTCTCTATATATATAAAATGACATTTCGCACCCTTATTTAAGTGGACAACTCATCAATCATACACATCTTGACATTTTTTTACTACTTCATTTTCAAATTATAAACTTAATATTGATTTTTAAAAAAAAATAATTTCAAACATATTCAAATTTAAAATTGATATAAATGTATTTAATTTATGTCAATATAATTATTAATATTATAAAAGTACTATTAATTATAAATTTTATTATTTTCAAAATTTAAATGAATCATATTAAATTTAAATTTAAAAATATCACAAATTAACTTTTTAAAAGTTAATATTGATCTTATGTACATTTGCAACTACAATCCATTCAATACTCACTCCATAAATTATATAAAATTTAAAATAAAATAAAAAATATTTTACAGTGAAATATAATTGATAAATTATACTCTTTTATAAATTATAAGATTATTATTAATTTGATGTTTTGACCGTTAGAACTTTTAAATTTCATTATATAAGGAATCAATATAAAGAACCTTTTGAATTCCTATTTACAGAATGACCCAATAATACTACAGAGTAGAGATAAAGATAATAAAACTGTTGTGAATACTCTTAATATTGGACTAGTGCAAAGCAATGAAAAATAACTCTAATGTTCAAAAAGTATGGTGAATGCGCCAAAACAAAGGTAGGTGGTAGCCTAATGTTCACAAGTCACCCCCTTCACCCATGTCAGAGAAGTAGAATTAATGGTACCAAAAAATAATATTGGTCAAAACCTTATAATTTATTTACTAAATATGCAAAGAGTAATATCTAAGCAGTGATGTATTTAATAGATAAATGAATTAAGTCAATTTTAAATTTGAATTTTTTTTAAATTTATTATTTTAAAAACTTAAATGAATCAAGTCAATTTTAAATTTGAAATTTTTTCAAATTAACTCTTAAGAAGTTAATAATAATCTTATAATTAGATACAGATGGAGTATTTAATTAGCATTTGACACTATTGAACTCCAAATGAATAGAGTTATAATATCTCGTTTATTATTTTAAACTATTTATTCAATAGCATCTGAAACAAACATATTCTTTAAGCCCAATACTTACTAAGATCTATTGAAGTATATTTTTATTATATTCGTAATCTAATAAATATGAAGTACAATAATAACTATTTGTAGAGGATGCGCCAAAAGCGAGTTAGGTGGTGGACTAGTGTGCAAACCATGCGACACACATACCACAATTGTTTATTTAATGTGCACATGTATAATACAAAATAAGGATAAGAGTTGATTTTGGTTTATAAAATTTAGTTATAGTTTTATTTAAGAATTAAAACAGAAAATTATATTATTTATATTTAATATGGATTGTGTGGGTTGGAACCATATAATTATGAGTCAAATATAGGTCAACCCATATTTTAAATTTCAAGCTTACCATTATTATAGTCCAATTAAATAAATTATTTATGATATTTAATTTTTATATTCATTCACCTTCTATCTCTATTGTTTTATACATTCTTCCTCTCTCTAAAATTCCAACCTAATTCAGTGTGAACACTTTATTAATACAAAATTTTATTTTTTAAAATAAGTTTATGTGATATTCATAGGAATTATTAAAAGTTAGATTTGACATATTTAAAATTAAATTCGTTTCTTCAGTAAAACTATAAAATTTTATATAATTTATCAATTGAAAATTTGAAATTTTTTAATATTTGTTTTGATAATTAAAATTTGTTATTATATATATATATATATATATATATATTATATATAATAATAATAATAATAATAATAATAATAATAATAATAACTTAAGAAACATTCATGTTGAAGTTCAATTGTACTGAAGGGTGTAAATGAACAGAGTCGAGTATTGAGTTGCTCAAATTTAGTTCACAAAATTTATTGAATATAAAATAAGATTTGATTGAAACTCGTTTAGCTACCGAGTTGAGCCTGAGCAGTTTGAACTTTTTGAACGGATATGATCCAAGTATCAATAGATAATTGCAATTTGAAGAGGTTCGAGTAAATTATCGAATTTTAAAATTTATTCATATTTGACTCATTTATATTTCGAGTCGAGCTCGAATCAAACTTTTTGTCAAGTAGGTACGAATCGAGCCCAAATTATTTGCTCATTCTACAGCCTTAATTGTACTCTCTTCGTCCCATTTTAAATGTCATTTTAGAGAAATATTTTTGTCTCTTAATATTTAGTGTTTGAGAATTTTAATTAATCATTAATTGCTTAGTTTTTTAATACTACCCCAAGTATTGAATACTTCATTCGTCCATATTTAAATGTCATTAGAAGTCTTTGCACACCTATTAAGGAAATGATTGAAAATATTTTAATTGTCAAAAATGCCCCTAACATATGATTATTTTTTAAAAAAATTACTATCTTAGTAACACATTTATCTATATTTAAAAAAAACTCATTTATTTCACCTAGAAGTCTACATTCTCTCTCTCTCTCTCTCTCCCCCTTCATAAAATAACTTACTTTTCACCTTTTAAAACTCTCTCCTCTCATTTTCTTACGTTTTGAAAGCCATTGCAGTTCCGAGTTTTCAAAGTCATCCATGGTGGCATAACAAAAATTCTATGAAGAGATTGAAATTTTATTGTGTACCCATATAAAATGAAGGCAAATTTTCTTGAGAAAACAAAAAATAAATTTCATAATTAATTTTAGAATACGAAGAGATGAAAACCTTTGAAATTGATGAAGTGGAGAGATGAAACAGTGAAATGGAGAGAGAAAATAGAATAGAGAAATAGTGGGGAGTGAAAACTAAATACTAATTAGCACGTTGGATAAAGAGAGAGTCTAGAAAAATGGTACACAATTAATAACGGTAGTTTAGGAAAAATAATGGCTAATTATTCTAAAAAATTTAAAACTTCGTATATTTAGGGATATGGTAGAAGCTCTAAAGCGACATTTAAATAGGGACGAATGAAGTATAACTTTGGTTCTCTCACTACTTTCTATCCAATAAGTAACACTCTTATTCCAATGCAAGTACAATATTGACATTTAAAGTTATTTTTAGCTAAAACATAATATTAATTGTTTTCCTTTGTGGGCAAGAAAATTGTATCTATCTAGGGTTAGAGTTTCGTGTTTCATGAGGATGAGAGAAATTCATCAAGAGTACGAGATTGATTGATGAGTTGAATGGTCGGGAAGCAATTACTATAGTAACATGTGGCATAACTCTTAGGTATTGATGTGAGTTATTGAAGGAGCAATTATAGGAATAAAATATTTTAGTTACCAATTTAGTTTTATTTGATTGTAAATCATCCAAGATTGTAGCCTAGATTAGTGTGACTAGTTTCTTTCAAATTAACTTCATGAACATGCTATATATAGCCCTCCTATGTTGTATCTTTGAGATATAAGAATATCAGTTTTTTCTTCTATACAACATGGTATCAGAGCAGAGATTCTAGGGCCATAGAATTTCTGGAAAGAAAGAAGAGGAAAATGGAAACATCTCTTACGGGGTGGAAAAACACGAAGGGGAGAATTCAAATCTCACAGATCTTACGACAAGAATGACACAAGTACTACACCACAATCAAACTCAGAACCAGATCACCAGTCATGAACCTGCTGCACAGATTTGAATCAAGTTAGATGGTACCAATTATGCACTATGGTCCCAAATTATCGAGATGTATATCTCAGGTAAAGAAAAGTTGGGATATATAAATGGAGATCTTCCACAGCCTCTGGAAACAGATCCTGCATTCAGAAAATGGAGAACTGAAAACGCAGTGGTGAAGGGATGGCTAATCAATTCCATGGATCCAAAGTCAGTAACTTTATCAGATTCCCAACAGCTAAGGCTGTTTGGGATAATATTACTATTACGAACTTTGATGGTACCGATACATCACAAGTATATGATCTCAAAAGAAGAGTAACCAGACTCAAACAAAAAAGGAGGATCTATCGAGACATACTACAACAATCTGCAAGGCTTGTGGAGAGAAATCGACTTTCGTCGACCAAATCCTATGGAATGTGATATTGATATACAAAAATATAATTCTATTTTGCAGGAGGAACGAGTTTATACCTTTTTAGACGGACTTGATGATCAGCTTAAATAAATCTGAGCATATGTGCTCCAGATGCAACCATTCCCAACAGTGGAACAGGCCTATGCACAAGTCTGAAGAGAGGATTCGAGGCAATCTATAATGATGATGAATGAAGATACCATATCTAGTGGTGCTATGCTTTCAAGAAGAGGGAAGAAACCTTAACACCAATTATCTCTTCAAACGCCATCAAATGGAAAGCCTAACATAGCTATAAAATCAAGGTCACTAGGGGAAGGAGGAGGCTGCACACATTGTGGGAATACAAAACATACCCACGAAACATACTTCAAACTACATGGTTATCCAGATTGGTGGCTTGAACTCAAGGCAAAGAAAAAACGTGAAGCAAGTGGAGGAGACAATCCTAGTCGTGCAGCTCTTATGAGCGTAGAGCCTCAACTATCTCTTGTACCACAACAAGAATCTTCTATTTCCACTAGTGAACAGATTGGTCAGTATAACTCAGGTAATTAAGGTTATATTTTTTCTTGCTAAAAAATAGGAAACCATGATGGCTGGATCATTGACTCTGGGGCAACAGACCACATGACCTTTGACCCTTGTGACTTCTCTAAAGCCACCCAACCGAAACGAATATGCATTGCCAATGCTAATGAAGTAACATATCCAGTAACAGGGGCTGGGACAGTGACTCTTTCTCCTTCTTTTTTGTTACCAAATACCTTACTAGTTCCATCACTTTCTAATAAATTGTTATCTATTGGACAAGTGACCGAGGAATTGAATTGTTGTGTTATAATGTATTCTAACTTCTGTTTGTTCCAGTATATTCTCACCAAGGAGATTATTGGTCGTGGTACTAAAAGGGAAGGGTTATATTACATGGATGATTTCAGTTATGGTAGAGCAAATAATATACATTCCACTGAAGTTAAGGAAAGGTAAATTTGGTTATGGCATAATCGGTTGGGGCATCCCTCATTTCGATATTTGAGACGTTTATTCCCTGATTTATTTACAAAGGTTAACGAATCAAATTTTAAGTGTGAAGTTTGTATCCAAGCTAAGAGTCATCGTGTACCTTATCCAATCAGTTTGAATAAATGTGATAATCCTTTTTTAATTGTTCATTCTGACATTTGGGGCCCTGCTCCTATTACTATTTCTTCTGGCGTTCGTTGGTTTGTAACCTTTGTTGATGATTGTACACGAATGACTTGGTTGTATATGATGAAGAATAAACATGAAGTGTTTGAAATATTTCACTCATTTCATAATATGATTCAAACACAATTTTTTGCTAAACTTCAAATTCTTCGATCTGATAATGGCAGAGAATATGATAATACACCATTTCACAAATACTTTCAGGAACAGGTTTGCAGCATGAGGCATCTTGTTCTCAAACACCGCAACAGAACGGTGTTGCAGAGCGCAAGAATAGACACATCTTGAAAATCACTCGAGCTCTCTTGATCGCTGCTTATGTCCCTAAACGTTTTTGGACAGATGTTGCAATAACTGCTGTATACTTAATGAATCGACTGCCATCACGAGTTTTGAATTACAAAACCCCTCTTCAAGGTCTTGCGCAACATGTGATGCTACCTTCAGTTCTAATGCTTCCTCCAAGAAATTTTGGTTGTGTTACATATGTTCATATATATACACAAGACTTAACGGACAAAGCTTGATTCATGTGTTGTCCGTTGTGTTTTTCTTGGCTATGCAGCTCACAGGAAAAGATACTAATGTTACGATCCAGTTACAAGGCGACTCTATATCACTATGGATGTCAACTTTCTTAAATCAGAGAATTTCTTCACTTCACAATCTTCCCGCTCCACTCTTCAGGGGGAGATGATGAGTGAAGAGTAGAATTGGGAAAATTGGCCAGGCTTCGACGAAACTTCAAATGATGTAGGGGAGGTTCAACCAAGAGAATCAATGGAAAATGATGTAGGGGAGGTTTAGCCAACAGAACCAATGGCAGTACTGATAGATCAAAGAGGAGAAGTTAAAAATGCTGAACATGTCGAAGCAGAGATTGACCAACAACCTGCAAGAGTGGATCAAAATGAAGAAACTACAGAAATTGAAAGTGAACAGCCCTTCCATCAGACCAATCTCCTGAGAATAACCTGAGGTACAAGTTCTAAACTCTCGTCACAATATTTCTGTTGGTTATAAACTACCTTTCAAGCATAACTGAGGGCAACCACCGAACTGCTATTCACCTGATCATGAAATGAGCAAGTCAAAGTACCCAATTGCCAACCATATCTCAACTCAAAAATTATCCGAACCTCTCAAGGCATTGTGTGACGCCCCCAAAATAGGTATACACCACCCATTCTGAATCGCCAAATACGTGGTACATAAACAACACCAACTTCATTAATATAATTTTCATGCAAAATACGACAACACATAAACTGTGAGTTTAAATATAAATATTGTCTAATAGACAGTATTAAAACTCAAAAGGAGTCCTCATTACAATTATTGATACACTATTTTACAAAAATAGTGAGGACTGTTAAAATAACTTTCTAGAACCATCACTCCATACCCCGGCTAGTTCCTGCTATATTCTCACCTCCTAAGAAAAAAAATGTAACAAAAAAGAAAAGGGTGAACTCAACTAGCCCAGTAAAGAATATTATGAATAAGATAATATACAACAAATTATCATTAGTCTTCAACAGGAAAAAATCTGATAGAATATAATAGACAACAAGTTTTAGATCAACAACTGCAGCGGAAATAACAATTCATTAGAAGAGTTAAGTAGAGAATGAAATCTACTATCATCTATGAATTTAAAAGTCCATCATCAATATTTTATCCCTGTAACATCAATCAATATATATTTTGAATCAAATATTCATCTTTGCACTACGGGCCAAAGATATTCATTTGTATCACCAGTTGGTCATGTTCATCTCAACACATGTTCATCTTTGCACTACGGGCCAAAGATATTCATTAGGTAATCATTCATATTTGCACTACAGGCCAAAAATATTCATCAAGTATCACCATTAAGGACTGAGGATGATGAAAAATATTTTAGAGAAAGAATCCAGTAAGATAAAAGGACAAAGTTTAGAAATTCGTACTTTAGATAATTCAAATTTAAAAATACTCCATAATAACCCATAATGGAGTAAAATTCAAGAATGACGATCAAAATATGGATACAATCAAAAATAGTAACCATACTAAACATCTGGGACGAAAAAGAGAAAATTTCATTTTTCGGTGAATAGTGTCGTATTTGTGAATAGTGCCGTATACGTGAATAGTGCCGTATACGTGAATAGTAACCCCGTCACAAAAGTTCCAAATTTGATAAAAAGTGCAGACCAATATTTCGGCATAATGATATTAAAAAAAATAATATCATTTACGAAAAAAATAACATCCCTTATCTCAAAAGAACAGTATTTCTGAATGGAATATCGGATATGATGCTGAAGGAAACTTGCACTGAATAGCAACTCTCAAAGTATCTAAATACTCATAAAATACGCTCGATATATATATATATATATATATATATATATATATATATATATATATATATATATATATAGAAAACTTATTTCTGGTGTGATTTTCAATTCTAACTAAGCACCCTATTTATAGGAAAATGTTAGAACGCCGAAGCAGACTTAACCTGCTACCTAATGGCTTTACCTGTTAGTATTCATGCCCACCACATTTGAAATAAAATTTTAGCACATTTCTCACCAACCAAAAGTGGGGGCCCACCAATTCTAGAAATTTTCAAAATATTTTATCATTTAACCAATAATCAGAAACTTCAATAATTCATAATAAATAGCCATTTTATCAGAAAAATACGAATTTTATGTCTATTCCATAGGAAATTAAATTCTCTACAACTTTATAGCTTTAAATGTTTCCAAATTCCAAACAAAAAATGCCCGAAATCTATATACGGACGATTTTTAATACCTCCATCTGACAAAATACTGATAAAATATCTCAGCATTAATTCCTTCATTTATAACCACATAAAATAAATATTTTTCTATCCTTCATTTATATCCGCATAAAATAAATATTTCTTATCATATACATCAATAATTAATTATTAACAAATAATATTATAAAACTACAATTATGATAACCAGGTCGTTCTAAGGAGAGTGGGGGCTTTTCAATAAGGATTTCTCCTTACTAGCGCGCAATTAGGTGACCAAACCTTTCATTAGACAGAATTTTCTAAACATTGCCAGTAATGGTATCTAATAATATTATTCAAATAATATGAATTATTGATTTGATAATAGAAAATACTGTACAGTGACAATTATTGAAACAACAATAATATAAAATATCAACGCAGCAATTATTGAATCAATAAAATAAAATATTGAATAATAATTACTGTAACAATTATTGAGTAGTGTCTTCTTACGTAAGAATCAATAATTCAAAAATACTATACAATACCATGTGCTACTGTGCAACCACGCGTATTACTGTATTTTAACCACCGGATATTCTAACAGTGTTAACGGTAACGATTACACCGTTATTTATAAAAACTCAAACTTGTCATTTTTTTCATCTAACAGTTATTCTGTTATGGGGCCCACAAATGGCTACGTCGTCGTACGAATATTTCCCGACAGCAAGAATATTCCACGACCAAACTAATATTTCCCGATAAAATAAATATTTTATAACCACTTGCTTATTTTGTAAAATTTGTACATTTCACCCATAACCAAAGCATTATATCAAATTAACACCCTATTATTCAAAATAATAATTAGAGAAAATATAATTTTATTTATAATAAGTTGGGGTCTTACAACCTCCCCTCCTTATGAAATTTCGTCCTCGAAATTGACGTACGTACCTGGTGTTTCGAAAAGGTGAGGATACCTCGCTTTCATTTCCGATTCCAACTCCCAGGTCATTTCCTCTATAACATGGTTCCTCCACAAAACCTTACTTGTGGTATAACCTTGGTGCGTAGGACATGCTCTTTCCTATTCAAGATCTTAACATGCACCTCATCATACGTTAAATCTTTAGCTATCTCGTCTGGTTCTAACTCAATTATGTGGTTCGGGTCTTTCACATATTTACGAAGCATAGATATGTGAAAAGTATTATGAACACGAGACATGCTTGGAGGTAATGCGAGTCTATAGGCCACATTTTCTATTCGATCAAGAATCTCAAATGGACCAATAAATCTTGGATTGAGCTTTCCTCTTTTCCCAAATCTTGTAACTCCCTTCCATGGAGCAATACGTAACAATACATGATCCTCAATATTAAATTCCACGTCCTTTTGATGAAGATCCGCATAACTCTTTTGTCGATCATGTGTCATTTGTATACGTTGTCTGATCATTTGGATCTTTTCTGTAGTCATACGTACCAACTCTGGTCCCAATAATGTTGCTTCACCCACCTCGTCTCAGCATACTGGAGAACGACATTTTTTTTCCATACAACGCCTTAAATAGAGCCATGCCTATACTTGCTTGATAACTGTTGTTGCAGGAGAATTCCACCAATGGTAGGTACTTATCCCAACTCCCTTTGAAATCTAGGATACAGAGTCTTAATAGATCTTCAAGAGTTTGAATAGTCCTTTCCGATTGTCTGTCCGTTTGAGGATGGTATGCCGAACTGAATCGTAAATCCGTACCCATATCTTTCTGCAAGCTAACCCAAAATCGTGAAGTAAATCTTGGGTCACGATCCGAAACTATGGATATTGGCATGCCATGCAATCTCACAATCTCATTCACGTACATATGAGTAAGACGTTCAAGGGAATAAGTCTCCCGTATAGGCAAGAAATGAGCAGACTTGGTTAATCTATCAACAATAACCCAAATCGCATCTATACCTCGAGAAACTTTGGAAAGACCCGTAACGAAATCTATGGTAATGTGTTCCCACTTCTATTTCAGAATCTCAAGTGGTTGTAATGGACCCTTTGGCACTTGATGCTCCGCCTTTACTCGTTGACAAGTTAAACACCTCGAGATAAAATCCGCGATCTCTCTCTTCATATTGCTCCACCAAAATGTATGTCAAAGATCATGATACATTTTGGTACTCCCAGGATGGATTGCAAATGGTGTGTTGTGCGCCTCCATCATGATTCTATGCTTCAAGTCAGAATCGTTAGGAACACAAAGTCTGGAGTGGACTCGAAGTATTCCTTCTTCATCGATTCTTGTTTCTGGAATAACACCTTCTTGCACTTTCTTCTTCATACGCATCAGCTCCAGGTCCGTAGCTTGAGCAGCTTTAACTTTATCGATTAAAGTTGGTTCTACTCGTATATTTGATATCATCACGTGGGTACTTGGAGCCTTTACCTCTATCTCCATCCTCTGCAAGTCATACAAAATAGGTCTTTGAGTTTGACAATATCGCACTCGTACTCGCATACGATCTTCTACTCAACGCGTCAGCTACCACGTTCCCTTTTCTATGATGGTATGGTCAGAACAGGTGCCGAAATGAGTCGCCTCTTGAGCTCTTGGAAAATCTTCTCGCATTCCTCATTCCATACGAATTTTGTATCTTTTCGAGTCAACTAAGTTAATGGAGTAGCGATTCGAGAAAATCCTTCCACAAATCTCTGATAGTAACCAGCTAAGCTTAGAAAGCTAGATATTTCGATTACTGACTTAGGTTGCTCTTAACTGTGACTCATATCCCAATCTTGGATAGCACGTCACAATGGCGCCTATCAGTTTACCACCGCACGAATATGACGTCCCCTACGGAGAGTCTAGCTTCGGTGCTTTTCACAAAGGAAGTCACCAGATAGAGGCTCGGGTCCCAACTTCTATAGTTGGGTTTTTAACTCCTGAAGTTCAATAGGAGCCATTTGATATGGATTTTTTTGAAAATGGGTTTTGTACCGGGTTCAAAGTCGATGCAAAATTCAATATCACACCCTGAGGTAGGCCAAGAAGTTCTTCAGGAAATACGTCAGGAAATTCACTAACAACTGAAATATCATTCAAATCTAACGTATTTTTTGTTTAAATGCATGAAATGGGCTAAGAAAGCTTGACATCCGTTTTTTAATAAACGAATGGCTTTATGGCTTGATATGAAAGTATTTGACTTCAATGGTTTGGTTGCTTGAATTCGCATAACAGGTTGGTTAGGAATATGAAAACTAACAACCTTACGAAAATAATCAATTTTGGCATGATGAGTAGTTAACTAATCAATCCCTAAAATCACGTCAAATGCAAGTATCTTTAAAGAGATAAGATCAACAGGTAATGTGATTGGGCCAACTTGGATCAAACAAGATTTATAAAAAATGGATATGATAAAACTTTCTCCTAACGGAGTCTCCACAGATAAGTCAAAGTCTAATTTCTCCGAAGTCAAGTTTAAACATTGAGCACAAGCAGGGGAGATAAAAGAATGGGTAGAACCGGTATCTAACAAGGTATAGACCTCGCAAAAATTTATAATTAACTAACCCATGATACCTTCGTTCGGGTTCCTCGCGTTTTGGGCAGTCACGACAAACGCTCTTCCAGAAATCGCCGACTTTGTTTTGTCCGTATCCGCCTATGGTGCCACCGTCCCTGCTGGACTTGATTTCGCTACAGGACAAAATCGAGCTATGTGACCGTATTTTCCACAACTAAACCATACCTTGGAAGGCTGTGAACAGTTTGGACTTATATGTCCCTCCTCTCCGCATCTGTAGCATCTAATTGGCGGTAGTTCTCCTCCCCTAGAATTTGTTGCTGCTGCTGGTGCTACTGCCGATGTCTTCCCGTCATCGTTGAATCTCCTCTTTTTGAAATTTCCACTTGGCTCACCTCTCCTATTATCATGGCCACGATTACCGCCCGAGTGGTTACTATTTTTGTCCGTATTTTTCTCTCCTCGTTGGTTATCATCGCTCCGGTGACTACTGTCACCGGTATGACCCTAGATGTGGTCCCTCGGTTGCACATACTCATTTTCTCGCTCTAATAATTGAGCCATATTTACAACATCTGAATATAAAGAAAATTTATGAGAGATAAGATATTGCCAAATCTCGGGTTTTAGACCTCTCAAAAACATCCGTGTCATTCGTTTCTCATTCTCTACCAAATGAGGTGCAAACCTGGATAACTCTGCGAACTTCGCCTCGTACTGGGACACCGTCATGTTGTTTTGTTCCAATCTAATAAACTCTACCTCTTTCACATGACGAATACTTTCAGGAAAGTACTTATCATTGAACAGTTTCTGAAATCTTTCCCAAGACATGTTGAGTGCGGCTGGCTGGGTACGCTTCACAGATTTCCACCAGTAATCTGCCTCACCACGGAACATAAAGGTGACGAATGGAACCTTCTGTTCTTCCGTGCATCCCAAGACATCGAATATTTTGGTAATTTGCTTAACCCACGTTTCTACCTTAATCGGATCCGGCTTTCTCTAGAAATATAGTGGTCCCAACTCCTTGAACTGCTTGGCTGTGACAAATCGCGCGTTGCTATCATTTTTACCCGTATTTTGTACACGAGTCTCCCTCGTCTGATTTTGCATGAACTGCAAAAAGCTTCTAAACATCGCATCATTTATCGTTTGCTCGGTAGTGTTATTTACAGGAGGAATATTGCCTTCCTATTGCACGTTCTCTACGTTGGTGATTGAAGGTTGTTCCACGGTCTCATACACTCCATTAATAACGTTCTCAGCTGCCATTCTTAAATACTGCCATAAAACAAGGGTTAATTAAACAAATTAACATATCACATAATATCCCTATATTATGACCGACCAACAAATAAGCTTAGGTAGGACACACTAGCGAAGGATTTACTCATCTCTCCCCTCCTAGTTCTATTCCCCGATCTCTATCAGAGACCATATCCCTAAGCTCTGATACCAACTGTGACGCCCCCAAAATAGGTATACACCACCCATTCTGAGTCGCCAAATACTTGGTACAGAAATAACAACAACTTCATTAATACAATTATCGTGCAAAATACGACAACACATTAAATACATATATTGTCTAATAGACAGTATTAAAACTCAAAAGGAGTCCTCATTACAATTATTGATACACTATTTTATAAAAATAGTGAGTACTGTTAAAACAACTTTCTAGAACTATCACTCCATATCCCGGCTAGTTCCTGCTATATCCTCACCTCCTAAGAAGAAAAATGAAACAAAAAAGAAAGGGGTGATCTCAACTAGCTAGCCCAGTAAAGAATATTATGACTAAGATAATATACAACAAATTATCCTTAGTCTTCAATAGGAAAAATCTGATAGAATATAATAGACAACAAGTTTTAGATCAACAACTACAGTGGAAACAACAATTCATTAGAAGAGTTAAGTAGAGAATGAAATCTACTATCATCTATGAATTTAAAAGTCCATCATCAATATTTTATCCCTGTAACATCAATCAATATACATCTTGAATCAAATATTCATCTTTGCACTACGGGCCAAAGATATTCATTTGTATCACCAGTTGGTCATGTTCATCTCAACACCTGTTCATCTTTGCACTACGGGCCAAAGATATTCATTAGGTAATCATTCATCTTTGCACTACAGGGCAAAGATATTCATCAAGTATCACCATTAAGGACTGAGGATGATGAAAAATATTTTAGAGAAAGAATCCAGTAAGATAAAAGGACAAAGTTTAGATATTCGTACTTTAGATAATTCAACTTTAAAAATACTCCATAATAACCCATAATGGAGTAAAATTCAAGAATGACGATCAAAATATGGATACAATCAAAGATAGTAACCATACAAAATATCTGGGACGAAAAAAAGAAAATTTTATTTTTCGGTGAATAGTGTCGTATTTGTGAATAGTGTTGTATACGTAAATAGTAACCCCAACACAAAAATTCCAAATTTGATAAAAAATTCAGACCAATATTTCAGCATAATGATATTGAAAGAAATAATATCATTTACGAAAAAAATAACATCCCTTACCTCAAAAGAACAGTATTTCTGAATAGAATATCGGATATGATGCTGAAGGAAACTTGCACTGAATATCAACTCTCAAATTATCTAAATACTCACAAAATACGCTCGATAATATATAGAGAGAGAAAGAAAAAAAAAACTTGTTTCTGGTGTGATTTTTAATTCTAACTAAGCACCCTATTTATAGAAAAATTTTAGAACACCGAAGCAGACTTAACCTGCTACCTGATGGCTTTACTTGTTACTATTCATACCCACCACATTTGAAATACATTTTTAGCACATTTCTCACCAATCAAAAGTAGGGCCCACCAATTCTAAAAATTTCTAAAATATTTTATCATTTAAACAATAGTCAGAAACTTCAATAATTCATAATAAATAGCCCTTTTATCAGAAAAATACGAATTTTATGTCCATTCCATAGGAAATTAAATATTCTCTACAACTTTGTAGCTTTAAGTTTTTCCAAATTCCAAACGAAAAATGCCCGAAATCTACATACAGACGATTTTTAATACCTCCATTCCGACAAAATATTGATAAAACATCTCAACATTAATTCTTTCATTTATAATCACATAAAATAAATATTTCCCTATCCTTCATTTATATCCGCATAAAATAAATATTTTTTATCATATAAATCAATAATTAATTATTCACAAATAATTTTACAGAATCACAATTATGACAACCAGGTCGTTCCCAGAAAAGAGGGGGCTTTCTGATAAGGATTTCTCCTTATTGGCACGCAATTAGGTGACCAAACCTCTACTTAGACAGAACTTTTTAGACATTACCAATAATGCTATCTAATAATATTATTCAAATAATATGAATTATTGATCTGATAATGAAAAATACTGTGCAGTGACAATTATTGAAACAACAATAATATAAAATATCAACACAGCAATTATTGAATCAATAAAATAAAATATTGAACAGTAATTACTGTAACAATTATTGAGTAGTGTCTTCTTACGTAAGAATCAATAATTCAAAAATACTATGCAATACCGTGTGCTACTGTGCAACCACGCGTATTACTTTATTTTAACCACCGGGTATTCCAACAGTGTTAACGGTAATGATTACGCCGTTATTTATATAAACTCAAATTTGTCGTTTTTTCATCCGACAGTTATTCTGTTATGGGGCCCACAAATGGCTGCGCCGTCGTACTAATATTCCCCGACAGCAAGAATATTCCACGACCAAACGAATATTTCCCGACAAAATGAATATTTTATAACCACTTGCGTATTTTACAAAATTTGCACATTTCACCCATAACCAAAGCATTATATCAAATTAACACCCTATTATTCAAAATAATAATTAGAGAAAATTTGATTTTATTTATAATAAGTTGGGGTTTTACACATTGGTTCATAAATTATCTGTAGATGATGTTCCTAATACCATGGGTGAAGCCATGAATAGTCCCAAGTGGATCCAAGCGATAGAAGAAGAGATGAAAGCATTACAGAAAAATGATACTTGGATACTTGTGCCATTACCTGAGGGAAAGAAAACTATGGGATGTCGATGGGTGTTCTCTATCAAACACAAAGCAAATGGATCAGTTGAAAGATATAAAGCAAGACTCGTTACGAAGGGATATACTCGGACATATGGGATAGATTATCAAGAAACTTTCTCACCTGTAGCAAAATTAAATACTGTGAGAGTACTAATCTCTCTTGCTGCAAACTTCGACTGGCCGTTGCACCAATTTGACGTCAAAAATGCCTTTCTCCATGGGGATCTTGAAGAGGAGGTGAACATGGACATTCCACTTGGTTTTGTTTCTTCGACACAAGGGAAGGTGGTTTGCAAGTTACAAAAGGCGTTATACAGATTGAAACAGTCTCCTAGAGCATGGTTTGGAAGATTTAGCATTGCCATGGGAAAGCACGATTTCAAGCAAAGTAATTCAGATCATACTCTCTTCTTGAAGCACCAACGAGGGAAGGTAACAGCTCTAATAATCTATGTTGATGATATGATAATTACAGAAAATGACGAGGAGGAAATCTCTAAATTACAAGAGCATTTAGCAACTGAATTTGAGATGAAAAATCTCGGAGGGTTGAAATATATTTTGGGAATTGAAGTAGCCCGATCAAAACGAGGCATATTTCTATCACAAAGGAAGTACATGCTTAACTTGTTGTCTGAAACAGGAATGCTTGATTGTAGACCTATTGATACACCAGTTGTTCAAAATCATGGCTTGGGAGAATTTCCTAATCAGACCCCTACCAATAAAGAAAGGTATCAACGCCTTGTGGGAAAGCTAATATACTTATCTCACACACGGCCTGATATTGCTTATGCAGTGAGCTTGGTGAGTCAATTCATGCATTGTCCTATCGAAGATCATATGAGTGTAGTGGTTCGTATTTTACGGTACTTGAAGTCTTCTCCAGGAAGAGGACTGATGTTCACAAAAAACAACATCTGCGCGCGCATTGACGACTATAAGGATGCAGACTGGGCAGGGAACATTACTGACAGAAAATCTACATCGGGCTACTTCACATTTGTGGGAGGCAATCTAGTCACCTGGAGGAGTAAGAAACAGAAGGTAGTTGCTTTATCTAGTGCAGAGGCCGAGTTTAGAGGCATGACTAAAGGATTGTGTGAGCTAATTTGGTTAAAAAGATAATTGGAAGAAATTGGGTGTTCATCTCAGGATACAATAAACTTGTTTTGTGATAATAAGGCAGCCATAGCAATCACGCACAACCCAGTTCAACATGACCGAACCAAACATGTTGAAGTGGATCGACATTTCATCAAGCAGAAGCTCGAAGACAAGGTCATTCAGTTTCCTTTTGTGAAGTCAGAAGATTAGCTAGCAGATATTCTTACAAAGGTTGTCTCTACCAAAATATTTCACAACTCACTTGACAAGTTGGGCATTGATGATATCTATGCACCAGGGGGAGTATTGATGTGAGTTGTTGAAGGAGCAATTATAGGAATAAAATATTCTAGTTACCAATTTAGTTTTATTTGATTGTAAATCATCCAAGATTGTAGCCTAGATTAGTGTGATTAGTTTCTTTCAAATTAGCTTTATAGCCCTCCTATGTTGTATCTTTGAGATATAAGAATATCAGTTTTTTCTTCTACACAACATTAGGATCCAAGAGTTTTCTTGACTATCTATGATTCAGAGAGTCTTCTTGAGTGTCTAGAGTACTTAGAGAATCCAAAAAATGTCATTTCTATCAGAATGGAGGGCATTTTTATAATAGAGTTTTCTGAAACGTGATCACATGCGTAGTACATGTCTGGGTTGTGTGCCTGACATGTGACCTCAAAAAATTCCAAAAATACCCTTATTTACCCGAGTAGTAAGAGACCGGGGGAGTATACATGTGCAAATTTAGTTAACAATTATGGTTTTTGTCCATCTTCATTTTTCGGTGCAATTAATATCTTCTGATATAGGGGGATGGGAAGTGATTTGAACATTAGGCAACGAGTCAACCACCTAACTGGCTTTTGGTGCATCCTCTACCAATGGATAGTGTTGTATTTCATATTTATTAATTTATGCATATAATGAAAATGAAAATCTACAATGGATCGTAATAAGTAAATGGGCTTAAAGAATATTATTGTTAAAGAGGGTCCTAAATAAATGGTTGTAAATAATAAATGGAAATAGTATAACTCCCTCCGTTCTATAAAGAGTCCGGTTTAAAAAATTTCAATTCTTACAAATACATTTTCCTTGTACGCTTAAAAAATATTAGGAATTTAATTTAATTTAGTAGTTGCCAAATGCTAATGAATTAATGATAATACAGTTGAAAATATTTTATCAATTACTACCATCAAAGGAAATGAGACTAATTTTTTAGAGAAAAAAATTGCAAATAGAGCTCTCTTTTGAGTGAGTATTATCTATGTCTATTACATACATCACTGCTTCTCCGACAGAATTAGTAAACAAATAAGGTTTTGGCTAATCTTCTATTTTTGGTACCATTAATTCTACTTCTCTGACATAATTCTACGTCAATACATCACCAGCAAATACATAAGTGCTTACATAATCCTGCCAAAAATAATGTATTCATTAAATTGAAGTCTATGAAATTTCTACCAACCTTTGTTTTGGCTCATTCACCATCTCCCTTTTCTGGACGAACGGAGCGGAATGGAATGTATTTTTTAATTATTAAATTATGTATTGTCATGGTTGAACTACAATCTAAGAGCATATCCACCGACCCAAAAATAATGAATTCATTAAATTGAAGTCTATGAAAGTTCAAGTCCGTGCCTATATATAAAGAGATGCAACTGATCCTCTCTTCATTTGTGCTTAATTTGATTTCTTGTAGGCTAAGGAAGGTGTTAAAAAGCAGATTCAACTCCAAGAATGGCAACTATTTCATTCAACGTGAAGCACATTGTCAATGAATCCTCTTCGGGTCTGGAGCTGTTTCCTAGGGGACCAATTGATCACAAAGATCCAATTGATGAAGATAATCCTAATTAGGAATATTTGGCAAGAAACTCGGTAAAAACTGCAGATCATTATGTTAAAGGTGAGGATCATCCCTTTAAGTTTCTATTTTTTAGTGAAAATAAAATGGGAAAAAGTGATATTCGTAATTTCGAAATATTTAATAAAGAAAACTCTTTGAGGATTATTGATGTTTCTCTCAAGAGAGACAACGAGTCTACGTTTACTGTGAACGAACTTCATGTTGACATAGGACTTATAGTCAGGGATGATCAAGTTGTTATTGTCAATTATAAAAAGAAACTGTTGAAGGATGAGAGAGCTAGTTTGTGTTACAAGTGTTATTTGTATTCTGACGATAATCCAAGTTTCAGTTGTGTAGCTGAAGATACTGTCAATGGAAAAGGTCTCGATGACTAAGTTTGTGTATGGTAAGATCTTAAGAAGAAGATTGTGAAAGGAAGAGCAAGAAATTGTCTAAGAGTAGTCAATGTGGGTTTTATGAATTGTTATGTTTTATTTAATGATGTTGCAAGTTGTGTCTTTGTGTTTTATGTAATGTTAAGTTTTATGTAATGATGTCGATGCATGTGAAATAATTGCATCTGTGGTACAAGAACTAAATAAAGGGATGCACTATTGTGGCTCATTAATAAATCTCATAATTCTATTATTTCACTCTTATCCAATACATAGGTATTGCATCAATATAAATGCATCAAGTAAGTTACTTAGATAAACAAAAACAAGAATTATAGCAAATGACAATTCGTTGCTTGATTCCTTAACACTGCCCCAAAAACTAAATGGGAATCTTGGAAACACTTTAGTTCAAAAACCAATTTTTCTCGATAAAAAATAAATTTTATTATCCACCATGCAAGACTCGGCAAATGAGAGCCGATATAGCTTAACAGATTAAGGGCACCATTATATGACGGAATAAAGAATCTAATGTGATTTGTCGGGTCATGATCGAATGTAAAATACACTGTAAACACCCGAATACCCTGTATTTTGGCATAGAATGATTTCATCTGCGAATGTACTAGCACGCCAAAAAGTACATCTTGCATGAATGGAAAAAAAATAGTTCATCTCTCTCTCACTCTCTCTCTCTCTCTCTATATATATATATAAACGTTTACCAGAACTATTAATGGCATGAATGAAAAATTCTTAATGCTTTACTATTGGCATTAGTTACTATTAGAGAAATAACATAATATTGTTATTTAGGATAATTTTATATTTATCAAGTAATTAGAATATTATTTTTGAATTACCATAATTATTTCTTGGAAATCTTTGATTATATAATCCCTTAATTTTAGTATAGCTGATTTTTTAAATCACTTGATTCTAGCTTGGATGGTTATCCTATATGTATATATATAGGACAACTCTCATTATAAATGAAAAAAGTTAATACAATACAAAAACTCAACTTTCTATTAGCTTTAACTTTGTATTAGAGCTTTCAATAGCTTAACAGCTTTCGATCATTAGTCTCCACATTCAAATAGCTTAACATTCTTCATCTTAATTCTCTTCCGTCCTCTTACTGTCATGTGCTGGCTCCATTGTCTCACTATCCAGACAGTTTGCACCATAATCCAGACACCCTGATCACCTGTCTGCATTCCAGCAATTGTCCCCGATTCCTTCTTCTTCTTCTCCTTCTTCTTCTTCTTCTTCTTCTCTTCTGTTATTCCTCTCTATCCAGACAGTCTGCGTCCCATCCAGACACCCTGACCACTTGTCTGCATTCCAGCAATTGTCCCTGATTTTTTCTTATTCTAATAATAATCATCTGCCTCCCTCAAATCAAATCAACAACTCATTAACCCATTGCTTCTCTCCAATCAAATCAAGTATCATCACCAATTCAAAAAAAAAAGCCAATTCTCCATCCAATTGCTTTAACATGATTCATGTGACAACCCAAGAATTTATATATTTATTAAAATCTTAAAAGATTGAATTAAGGTTAAATAATAAACCTAGACAGAAAATAAGTGTATAAATTTGGCATTTTTGAATTAAGGATTTAAAAATTTTTCTAGAGAATTATTCAGGATTAAGTGTATATGTTTTGTGTATATGATCATATATGTGTACAATTTGTGGTTAAGGGTCAAGGGTTGACCAGATAAATTATATCAGTGACAAACCCTAATCATATATTAAGAACATCGACGTTCAGTTAGAAAACCCTAATGAATGATAAGAAATCCTAAAACCGGCTCTGAAAACCCTAATTTTAGTTTTGGAAATTCAAAACCCTAATCAGGAATATTGAAAACCCTAATTTGGGAATTCAAAAGTTAAGTATGGATATTAAGCATTATGGAATAATAACTAATTAGGGATAACCCTAATTGGCTAATTAGAAAATCCTAATTTTTGGATTAGAAACCCTAATGTACAATTAGGGAAAACTTAATTGTTAATTTAGCGATTTTAATGTTAATTAGAAAACCTCGATCCTAATTAACAAGCCCTAATGTGATTAGGAAACCTTAATTTAATTAGGAAATCCTAATTATAATTTAGAAATCTTAATTTTCTATTTTTAAAACCTAATTAGAAAATCCTAAAAAATTATTTTTTAACCTTAGGGTTAAACCCTAAGGGTTGGACAAGTTACAAATGTGCCATTAAAATTGGAAACCAAATGACTAAATTACCCTTTTTGCATTATTTAGTAAGTAACTTGTAGATCTTGCCCTATTTGTGGTTGGTGACCAACTCTAGCTAGCCATGTGCTCTAAAAATCAACTTAAATCAGTCAAAATATGATCAAATTATCAGCCATATCATTATAAGAAAACAGGTTATGCTCGACGGAATTAATTCCGACGGACTCAAATCGGTCGATCTTATGGTATACTCGAAGAAATATTTAGTTGGCATTAATTCCCTCAAAATTATGCTATCTACGACGGAATTCTGTCGACAATAAATATCCCTTAAGGTGCCAAAGCTTCCCGCCTGCGCCAAAGATAAACTCGACGGAATGTATGTATAGTCAACAGAAATTCCGTCGAACTTAACATATAATCGACGGATCTAACATCGACCGAATTCCGTCGAAAATAATATAAACCTAATTTCATTTAGCAGCTGCCCCAAATGAGATTTCATTTCTCATATTTTCTTTCTCTTTGTCGTTTCTCTCCATCTCCCTGTCGTGCTCTGTCGTTGCACCTCCCCACCTCCTGACCTCCGTTCGCCACTCTCCCCACCTCTCGACCTCCCCGTTCGCCACCTCCCCACCTCCGTTTGCCACTCTCCATTGCCAATACTCCCATTCCACTGCCTACTTTCCATCCACTCCACTGCTACCTTCGGTCGACGGCGACCACACGACGGTGGTGTTCGTACTTCACGGCGGCGGCTGGTTCGTTTTGGCCATTCAGTCAATTGTTTGCATTACAGGTTCAAAAGTTTGTTTATTTGCAATTTTTTTTTTTCTAAAATGCATAAATATGTTTAGTGATTTCAGATGTCCATTTTAATTTGTGTACTGAAATTGTGCAACTGAGCATACATTGAATATGTATATATTGAATTGGGCAGTATTTCATTTTGGAGTAACTGAGCATACATTGAATATGTATATATTGAATTGGGTAGTTTTTCATTTTGATTAATTACTGGCATAGTTTTACTGATTTAAGCAGTTATACATTGAATATGTTTTTTATATGAATGGTTAGGGCTGAGCATAATCAGTTTAGGTAATTTGGGCTGAGCATAATTAGTCATGTATTGTTAGTTTGTTTACCTTATATAATATAATGTGCAGTTGTTGGTTGAATAATTGGTACTATTATAATTGTCATATTTGTTATTTCTGACGGAATTCTCGACGGAATATTTGGACAGAATTATTCACTTGCCAAATTTGTGGAGCCAAGATGTATTTATATATTATTTAATTATTTTTTCAATAGTAAAATAAACTAAGTCATTTACTTAGTTTATTACTATTAAAATAAATAAATTGATATAAAATAATTTAATATAAAACAAAAAATTACATTTAATAAAAAAAATTAATTTAATTTAAATTAAATAAAATAACAAATCATAATAAAATAAAATAAATTTAATTTAATTTGCTTTAATAAATTAAATTAATTTAATTAAAAAAAATTAAAATTAGATAATTAAAAAATAAAAATAAAAATTTAATTTTATAAATAAAATAAAATAAAATAAATTAAATCAAAATAAAATAAATAATTTAATTTTAAAAAAATAAAATAAAAATATGATTTAATTTAAGATAATACAAATTAAATTAAATTAAATTAAATTCAATAAAAAAATTGACTTAATTTAATTTAAAATAATATAATACAAAATAAATATAATTAAACTGAGTAGCACATACTTAGTTAAATAAAATAAAAATTAAATCAAATATAATTAAATAAAATTAAATACAATTAATAACTAAGTAGTATTTTTTTAGTTGGGATGCGATATAATATAATATAATTAAATAAAATTAAATAAAATTAAATTAAGTACAATTAATAACTAAGTAGCATTTGCTTAGTTGGGATGCAATATTGAATAAACTAAGTAACACTTACTTAGTTTTTTATTAGCAAAATAAACTAAGTAGCACTTACTTAGTTTTTCATTTGCAAAATAAACGAAGTAGCATTTGCTATACTTAGTTTATCATGATGAAGACATACATGCTTTGGAGGTGTCAACTTAGAAACTCGTTCGACATTCACTCATTAGGAGTGAATATTGAATAGTCCCCAGTTTGGGACTGTTACTGGATGTTATGTCTCTCACTTAGGTCGGTGCCAATGCACAGGGTGCGTTTTTATAAATTTTGAGGAACTTTCAGCTGGTGTCTCTACATGTTTTCCGAGTGCATACTTAGACTAAGTTTTCTTGGTCTATTTCGTGTACTTGGAGACCATGGGGAGGTGCTGCTGAAAATTTCTAAAAATAGTAGAAACGTGCTTAAGATTGACACTAGTGAGGAGATGCATCCAAGAACATGATAGAAGCCTAACCCCTATAGAGTGGAGATATAAACTAGGTAAACTAAATTCATGCTTGGACCACATTCATGATTATTCTTGATCTAATTGGGTATTTTCTTCAATTAAAGATGGATGCCGACCGGAGTTGGATGTACCGTAGGATAAAGATTGATGAGGGGGGATTAGTTGATGCGTACCGTGACGGGGTGTCCAATTTTATGAACAAAGCAATAGAACATGCTGATAATCTGAACGGAAAGATGACATGCCCGTGTCTCAAGTGTAAGAATATGATATGTAAGACTGCCAATGAAGTGAAATTTGGCTTATATTAATGTGGGTTTGTGGATGGGTATTCGGTATGGATTCATCACGGAGAATCAGTTGAGTTTAGAGAACTGTCAGACAGTATTGTAGACCAGTTAGATAACTATGATGTCGTGGAGATGTTGGTAGATGCGTATGGCCCTACGGATATTGACTGGGCTGAAAATGAGCACGCGTCAAGTAGTGCAGATCAACAAAAGCCAAATAATTCAACAGCTACCTTCTACAAGATGCTATCTGAATCAGGGACCCCATTGTATCCTGAACACGAAAAACACACCAGGCTTTCTGCAGTGACGAAGCTTTTACACTACAAGAATGAGCATGAATGCAGTGAGAGAGGATTCAATGATTTGTTTGCTATTTTCAGGGAGTTCTTACCTAAGGATAATACCCTGCCCGTGAGTTACTATGAAGTGAAGAAGATGGTTAAGGGAATCTCGGGTATGAGAAGATCGATGCTTGTGAGCAGGACTGTATGTTATACTATGGGGATGACAAAGATAAGGTGGAGTGTGATATATGTAATTTGCCTCGGTACAAAATCACAAAACGCGGGGAGAAGGAGAAACATGTTTCAAAGTAGATATTACGATACTTTCCTCTTGCGTCGAGGTTGCAACGGCTATTCATGTCTTCGCATACTGCACCTAGTATGCGTTGGCATAGGACAAGTGACGTCGTCCCTGGTCAGCTTATTCACCCAGCAGATGGAGATGAGTGGAAGAATTTTGATGCCAATTTTCCACAATTTGTCGACGAAGTTAGGAATGTCAGGCTTGGCATGGCTACAGATGGATTTTGTCTATTTAATAATTTTAGTCAGCCATATTCTGCTTGGCCAGTGATTATGGTAGCTTACAATCTTTCACTGTCAATGTGCATGAGGGATCCGTATCTTTTCTTGACTTTACTAATACCGGGGGATAAGAGTTCTACAAAAGACATCAATGTGTACCTTATACCGTTAGTCGATGACCTTAAGATGTTGTGGGAAACAAGGGTTCAGACTTTTGATAAATCTGTCAGGCAGAATTTTTTGATGAAGGCAGCCTTGTTGTGGACTATCACTGACTTTTCAACACTTGGGATGGTCATTGGTTGGTCGACCCATGGTAAGTTGTCATGTCCATTCTGTATGGGGGATGTGCAGGGCACACAATTGCGTCATGGGTGAAAAACTAGTTTTTTTGGAACTGCTCGAAGATTCTTGCCTGTTGAGCACATTTATAGAAAGATGTCTACACAGTTCAATAGAAAAATAGAAAAGAAGGGGGTTGTTGGTCGCTTGTCGGGCAGCGATGTACTGGGATGGCTAAATGATTTGACATTTCCACCGCCTGGGATGGAGCATGGTAAGTTGAGAGCAATAGGGTACGGTAAAGCTCATAATTGGACACACTCGCCCATTTGGTTTGAGTTGCCATACTGGGTCACACTAGCACTTCGTCATTTCATAGATGTCATGCATACGGAGAAAAATGTGTTCGAGAACTTGCTTTACACTGTGCTAGTTCGAGTTGTAAAACAAAAGACAATGATAAATCACGTAAAGATTTGGAGGAAATGAACATCAGGCGGGAATTGTGGCTCCGTCCTAACAACTCAAAACCAAAAGCTCCATTTTGTCTTACCAAGCAACAGGTTGAAAACATTTGTAAGTGGCTTAGTACATTGAAGCTACTAGATGGTTATGCTTCTAACATCTCTCGATGTAATATTGTTGAGCAGTTGAAAATTACCGGATTCAAGAGTCATGATTGTCATGTATTCATGCAAAAGTTGATTTTAATTACCTTTCGTGAAGTATTACCGAGGAATATTAATGATGCCTTTACCACACTTCAAATTTCTTTCGGGATATTTGTTCAACTGTTATAAGGTAAAGTGATGTGGAGTAGATGGAGAAAAATATAGTGTTGACAATGTGTAAGCTCGAAATGATCTTACCTCCGGGGTTCTTTGACTCGATGGAGCATTTGCCTATTCATCTGCCATATGAGCTTAAGCTTGGAGGGTCAGTGCAATATCGATGGATGTATCCTTTTGAGAGGTAATATCACCTACATTGTGTTATAATCATTACATGAATATTTGTTTTAGCCGATATATTGTAATATTTTAGGTATATGCGTCAATTAAAATAGAAAGTTAAAAACAAAGCTCGTGTAGAGGGTTCTATTGTTGAACGCTATATGGAGGAAGAGCTTTTCAACTTCTGCTCGCTATACTTTGACGATGTAGTCTCAACGAAGCACAATCACCTAAGTTGGAATGAGGTCATCGTCGATCCCCAAACGCGTGCTGATAAGTTGGCTGTATTCACTTATCCGGCCAAACCATTTGAACAAGAGACGACGACTTACCTAACCGATAAAGATTTAAAGATTGTATCTACATACGTGCTTCTGAATATGCCTGAAGTATCGTCGTACATCAAGTATATATTATTTCAAGTTGAAAATGATTTTTCTTACCTTAATTAACAATTAAACAATTGCCATATTATTGTACGCAGCGCATTCGAATTGGAATTGCATGCTTCTAACCCGGGGGTTGACTACATCATAAATGGAAGCATTCACTAATAATAATTTTCAACAGTGGTTTAAGAGAAGGTTCGAAGAAGAGAACGCTTATGAGCGTTTTAAAGATGTCATTTTAGGCCTGTACAAACTCGTTAGTTCATTTCCAGGTTGTATCATGAATGGATATAGATTCAAGGTTGATGACTTAAATGAATTGACATCAGTTAACTCTGGCGTTGTCGTGTTGGGAAGTTGTTATGGAGATTCTGAGTCCAATTACTATGGAAGATTAAAGGAAGTGGTTGTGCTCAATTATCCAGGGGCTAAAAAGGTCGTTACATTAAGTGTCGCTGGTTTGATACTGTAAAGGGTGTTAAAGTTGATCGTAATAGAATCGTCACAGTAGATATAAAATTGAATTTACAGTCTGATGACGTATTTGTGTTAGCCAGCCAAGCAACTCAAGTGTGCTACGCCCCTAATGTCGTAAATTATAGAACCCCTTGGTATACAGTTATGACAACGAAGACTCGGTCATTTGATGGTACTAATATGTCTGGAACGGATGAACCTTTGCAAGAACAAGTTAGCAATCCCAGCCACATTGTGCCATATGATGATGATATGTTGGTTGATGATGTCGTTGACGTACTCGATGTTGACAAAGTGGAGGAAGATGTGGTTGTCAGTCCGTATGTGATGGTAGAAGATGATATTGAGGAAGAAATTGATACAGAAGAGGAAGAGACAGATCCAGCAGCACTATCTATACGGGTAATACATTTACTATAATAAATATTATTTAGGATAATATTGCGTAATTTATATGATGATACCAAGATAACTCACATGTACATATATCAAATTACAGGAGCGGTTTGAGAAGCTCCGCAGCCAGCGTATAGCGGAGTTGCAGGCTGTTAGGGGCGATGCTGAGACGTTAGATTCCATTGTCCCTCTGCCCGAGATTAGTTTATCTCAAGACGAGGAGACAACTCTTTGGGTCACGTCTCAGGATACTCTCACTAGTACTACCGGTCGGTATCGAGTGCTGGGGTTATCGAAGATACCATCCTGTACACTGCCAGGAGGTATAATATTTTTGTTTATTTCTTGTTTATGAATAAAGTAAACTTATAATATTATTCATGTTATATTTATTTTTGTAGACTCTAGCCAGCATCTGCGTCCGAGAGCCCCCGTGGGACCATTACATAAGGGCGCTGGCTTAGACGATGCTTTGTTCCATCATGTTATGGCTGCGGTGTCGGAGAGGTTTGAGACCGATCCGCTGTTCCATCATCAGGACCCGCCCAGCCGTTCTCGCCTCCATCAGCTTGCGCAGGACGTTGCAACTGGTGCCACCGCCGAGAGTACGGGTATCCCTCCGGAGTAGTGGGTTGCGATATGCGACGAGATTGTTCAGATGGTGGTTACCTTAGTTAAGGACGCGTTTGGGCCGATGTTGAGTCAGCGCTCGACTGCTCAGGTATACTATTCATTTTAAATTCAAATATATATTCTGCATGTTATTTAATTTTCATTTAGTTATCTTTAACTGAATCATATATATGAACTATTGAGTTACATTATATTGTATCAACAGGGTGACGAGCAGACTGACGAGAGGGATGACGATGATGGCTATTTTCATACTCCAGACCAGCGCCCGATGATCCTCCTCACACCGGGGGCTCTACTAGCTTTACTTAGTTTACATTCATTTATAGTTTACATTATTTTTGACTTAGTTTACATTCTTCTGAGTTACATTATTTTGTAATTTATATTATTTTTGACGTATTGTAGTTTAAACCTTGTCATTACTTTGGTTTTGTTGCGGTTTGACATTTAGTTTAATTTAGCTTAATGGGATGCTTGATATAGTTTAGTTTAGATTAATGGGATGTTTTTGACCTTTTTACTTCTCATTTAGTTGGTTTTTGACATATTGTCGGCCTTGGTAATTGTAATTCATGTTATTGGCCATATTGTGTAGCTTGTGTATGTGCTGTTGGGAAAACAGGTACAGGTACAGGTACAAGATGTGGGTTAAATCCCTGGATATTGCAAAAACAAATAAAACATTAAAAAAATACTATTCTCGACGGATTTCCGTTTAAAATAAGTGCTTACAATTTTGGTCATGTGCCACATGTCATAGATATTCTCGATGGAACAGTATTAATCTCGACGGATTTTCCTCGAGTTTAAGGGATTTACCAATTTTGACAGGCTGCCACGTGGCATGATTATTATCGACCGAATATCCTCGGCAGACTATTTTCATTCGGGAATATATTAACCTCGATTGAATATTCGGTCGAGGATAATTTTCGATTTTAAATATCCCCGACCGAAAGATCGACGGACTTAATTTCGACCTTCTTATATACGATCGAATTTCTGACTGAATGTTCCGTTGAAAATAAGCTTAACCTCGACGAAATATCCTAATTACCGACAGAATATTCCGTCTGAAATAACCCTTTTTGTTGTAGTGTATGAATGAATCAAATTATATATAGATTGAGAGAGAGAAAAAGTCTTACTTTATTTCTCTTATGAACCTGAAATTTTAGAGTGAGAGTGAGTTATAAGATAAGCTATGATCATACCTTAGCTTACCAATATCAGAATCCAAGGATCAGAATAAAAAAATTGTATAAACCCTAAATTTCGAAATCCTTAAAATTTTATGTTAATGTTGTTAGTTGTTGTTTAGATTGGTGCTACAGGGTGTTATTTAGTGATCTGAGTTGTTCTATCTTAGATCCATAACATCTATAGGCAAGAAAAGCTAGTTTTTCAAAACTGATCTTGAACCCTAAAATATGACCTGACAGCCATATGTCAGGGCCCATAGATCTTGTAACGCCCCAAAATTCGGTCTATCTTCACACCCGAATTTCGTACGTCACGAGTACATCATTCATCCAACATTCATCTTTATATACTAAAATATAACAACATACACTCTCAAATCCCAGGTTCTGGAAACCTTATAACCTATTTCATTACAAATAAAGATAAATACGTTATTCATTTCATCTTATAAGAGTGACTTTTATCAGCCACCAAGGATACATAATAGTCCATTAACTAGTCTATAATTCAGTTTTATCTTTCTACATTACAAGTATTTATTTGATCTTCTCACTCATTCACATTCTGAATGGCACTTCATCTGGATACCATCAGCTGGATCTTTACGGGATCCTTAAGTTCTTCTAACCTCGTTTGCTGAAAATGTTTTTCATTTAAAAGCAAGTGTGAGCATTCAATTGCCCAGTAAGTCATAACAGTTGAACAAACAACTTCAAGAGTTTAAACATTTCTTCAGAACTTCGATAACCGAACAAAGGTTATGAAGCAACTTGAATAATAGGAATAGTCCTGATTCCTATCATCTTAAAACATCTGTCATTTTCACTTTGAAATACTTTCATTCCTTTACCTTTTTCATACACATCCTGTCTGGCTAGAATCATTAGCACAGACTTAACAATAACGGTTCATGTATAAACAGAGCATACTTGTATTGAACAGTCAATCACAGAACAGTTCATATCATAGGAACACCGAAGTGTTCAAATTATGGCACAAGGCCTCATACATACTACCACCTCGTATATACATCGCACATATGCACATAGACAAGACTTCTCAAGTTCAACATCTGAGAAGTTTAAGAAACTAGCATTCATTTAAAATATGAATGAAGTTAGAAAACTTTACTTACGCCCAGGTACAACTTACGCTGAACTGCTCATTAATCCAATTCCTATATAGCACATAAGGAGAAAACATAAACACCAATTAGTTATATATTGAGCTTACGCATTGGTTTACTTAACTTTACTTCTTAGGGTTTGCGTTCTTTGCAATGTAAGTTTACGCGACTAACTTCCTTTACCAGTTTACGGCTTAATGACATACGGAGATGTTTTACTCATACGTTCATCATCTTTGATGATTTTCATTCTTATCTGACTCATATTCGGCTTTCATTAATCTTATTATCGTTCATTATGGCTTTCTCGATAATTCATATCTTATTTAATACTTTCGTTATTCATTACATGAACCCCATGTTCATTACTCGTTCTTAGTGTCGAAGCCATACCGATCGTTGTATGCTAAGACCGATCGTCCATCGCAACAACATTGCGTTCACAGCGTCTATACGCTTCACACTTATATCTCATTATCATGACATAACATCAAAATGTTATTCATTACCCTCGTCACTCAACGTCTAAGGAATCACAATCATAGCAATTCCTCATGTTCGTTCATGGTGACCACGGTCCCCAGATATCGGCTCCGTAACCCGTACCTAAAATCTTTGTCATTTAATCCTGTTTAATCTTTCCGTTCAACCTTTATTATAGGTTTAATTCACTTGCTTAAGTGTTACATAAATTGGACATTATGTTCTTTATCGTCCCTTACGTTTCCCCCAAGAGCTGAGCAGTTAAAAGCTCATCTTTGACTTTTTCTCTACACTGGCGCTGCGGCGCCACTCTCCTTATTAACTCTCGCATCGCGGCGTGAGTTGGCAGTACCTGGCTTCCCGGTATGGCGCTGCAGTGCCACATTACAAGCCATGACTGGCGCCGCGGCGCCACGCCCTAACCTTAGAAAATTTCTCTAAGTGTTAAATCAATTTGAGACGCTTACTTCCCGATCTCATAACTCCTTCGTTATAATACAGAACGAGGTCATTCCAAATCTATTCTCTTTCTTATCTTACGTACTTCAATACCCCTTGGACAAAACTTCATTTTGAATCCGTTAACGTGCCATTCGATTGGCTTGATCTTCACCCTTCGTTTATTTTTACGCTTTTAATGTTCTTCGCTCGCTCGTCCGTAATTCGGTCATCCGAACTCGGAGCTCTTTCGTTCTTGAGTCCACGACTCGCGTTTTCTATGTTCCCTTACTTCCTTATGAAACCCTACATGTTCGGGTTCATTTACTAACTTTCTAATTCTCGTTCGTCTTTTACGAAAATTTCGTCATAACTTCATTATAGCTACGTTTTAATTCGTTCTTCATGAATGTTTCTACCGTTCCTAACCAAACAATAAGCAACTAACTTATACACGATGGTTTTAAACTTGTCCATCAACAACAATTATTCTACGATAGTTTTAAATTTGTCCATCAACAACGTTCTTCGTGTTCTTCGCGTGTTCTTCGTGTTCTTCGTTCGTTCTTCATTTTAATCAATATTTTGGATTACGATTTCACTTTTTATTAGAATTTGATGTTATAGAACTCCATTCCTTACTTATTTCACCTACTCGTTCATATAATCCACTCGGATCGCTCAAAATCCTCACGAATCTTATACTTCCTTAAGAAATTTACAAACTAAACTTCTAATTCTTATTTCTTCTTTTCTGAATGATTTCAACCATATGAAATCATTCCTATCAATATTTACTTCTTATTCTCTTTAAGCTATGTTTTTAAACATAAAAACTTGAAAATTTAAAAGAGACTAGGTTCCGGATTACCGTTCTTCTTTAATCTTCTCCCGTCGGACAAAGTTTGTATGTGGCCTAGCCTTTCCTCTTCCTTTTCCTTCCCATCCGTCCTCTCTCTCTCTCTCTCTCTCAAGTGTGGGATTTTCAAAAATCCAACCAAATGAGCTTAAGCCTCCTATTTATAGAAAATCCAAGCTAAGGGTATTTTAGTCATTTTGCCCCCACCTCCTTACTATTCCCACCTCCTCCAACAACTTAGCCACCAAGTTTACTTAGCCACCAAGTATACTTAGCCATTAAGTCTTCTTAGCCCTTAAGTCTTCTTAACCATTAAGTCTTCTTAACCCTTAAGTTTACTTACTCATTAAGTTTACTTAGCCCTTAAGCATAAGCACTTTACTTAATTATTAAGTTTACTTAGCAATTACTTAACTTATCCCTTACTTAGCCTTTAAGACTAAATCGTATTCTACGCATCTTATTCTCGTATTTTCTTCGTATATAGTTCATACAATATTCGTATTATACGTCGTAATAATCTTCGTACTATACTCGTATAATAACTCGTATTATACTCGTATTCCTTACGCATAATAGCCCTAATTATTATGCGAAATCATTAAATTCTCGAAACTTACTTTTCCTAACCCTTAGGTTTTAAGTCCGTAGGCGAAAACTTAATTTTTGCCATAACTGAAATATTATTGAATATTCTATCACGTCTAAACATTTTACGTAATCAATAACTTCTCGGAATTTCAAAATAAATCTCCGAGCAGAAACGGATGAATTGTGCCTATTTCGTCTTTTCCCCGGAAATATTTTTGTTCCCGGAAATTTTTTATTTTCGTCTTGAAAATTCTTACTTGTTCAATCTAGCTCATAGCCAGAATACTCCCGACTTATAATCATTCTAGGTTATAGAATGATTAATAAACACATAACACATAATATTATTAATAAAAATTAGTTTTATTAATAACTAAATTTTTAAACCTAAATTCTGGATGATTCGAATTTTGGGGTCGTCACATTCTTCCCTCCTTATAAAAATTCCGTCCTCGGAATTTCTAAAAATCACACCCTTACCCGGGTTCTCACATTCTCCCCTTCTTCACAGAATTTCGTCCTCAAAATTTTAGCCTACCCTTCTTCTCAACTTCTCTTCAATGGAGTTCTTATCTTTCACTCATTCCTAACCCCCATAACCTATCAAGAATAATGAAGTAGAAGGAATAACGAGGAATATAAAATTTTCTTTGAAAACATTTTATACTTTTGCTGAGGGGTCACATCGACCATGAACTCTTACTAGGTTAAACAACATTTCGCCGTAATCCCTTCTTTAATGGTCAGTTTACAATCACCAAGAAAGTAAACTACCTCTTCAATGTTCTCCTCAGACTTAATCATTAGATTCCGCACCAAAATAATTTGGTTTGGTACAAGTTCTCAAAGAAAGATCGATTTTCTTATAACACGACCTACCATTTGTCTTCGCCAAAACAATTAGCTTAGACCATCCCAATAAATTGGACATCACTTAAAACATTCGTCTAGTCAACTCACTTGACATCGACTACTTCTTTAAATTCTTTTCGCAATACATTAAAACGTTTTATGATGTCATGATACCGTATTTTTCACAGTACGTTGAGGACTTCACCAGTTTGTGATTTCGTCATTACACATCATACCATAGCGGGTTATTGATCCTAAGATCACATCCAACACCAGGTTCAATTGCATTAATAATTCCATCCTTTTACCATCCTTGCATCAAATGCACGGATGATATAAAATTCATTTTGATATTTTAAATCAATTTCTGTCTAGCCGAAGCAATTAGCATAGACATATCAAGAATAGCTCTTTTAAAATCCGTTGGTTCCAAAAGTTGAACCAATTCTTTCATTTTCAAAATGTACCAATCAGCACGAGTTCAATAAACTTCGAAATCTAGCATAGCTAGATGACTTGGAATATCATATTCTCCATCTTCCTTCATTGTCTTACTGCGACAATACTTAATATTCTCTATCATTTTCATTGCTAAGTCTACTGAAAATACTTACTTTCAGCCTAAACATTCCTATACCTTAGTACTGAAAGTAGTATGCACACAAGCCAATCATGTGTGATGATAAAGCATATACTTTGTAATAATCTTATTCATTTATTAATAAAAAGTATTAATTTATTAAAGGCTTTTAATTATCTACATGATGATGTTTTATAATATGTGATAAACCCAAAGTTTTAAGCAATGCTTTTAGAATAATGATGATGATGATTCTAATGAGATCTAAATTCTTAGAAAGCTTAAAACTAAAATAGTTCCCAATCGTTGGATTACTAAATTGGGGATTAGTAAATCCGGATAGATTTGTACATACGTTGTTTGCTTATTGGATGAGGATGATTGATCTCATGATCATTTATGTGGAGACACTAAAGCAAGTATGTAGGTGCTTATTAGAGAATAAGTTCACTGAACGTGGCTCGTTAAGGAATACCTAATGGAGTTTTACTTGCCTGTCAATAGGAATTCTTGTAGTGATAGTAGTACAAGTGATCCTTGGACTTGAGATCATCATAGTATCTTGTGTATGATGAGTTATACTTTGACTTATTACTTAAGATCCTTAAGGTATATCAAAGGGTATGCTTGGGTATAATAAGTTGTACATGGAGATAATGTATGATCAATAAAGAATCTACCACTTCTAGTAAAAGAAGAGAAATGTCCTATGTGATTCGATAAATGATAAACCAGTAGTCCTTGGCCAAGACAAAATGAAATTATAAAGGAGTTTCAAATTTGCATTATTTGGAGTTGTGCATTTAAGAGTCGAAATACATATAATTAAATAAAATAAGACTTGACAGTAATTCCATGTCTTATATTTAATTGGGACATTGTATGGTGGAAGGATTGAATTGTACGGTAACTATTTACTCAAAGGTTCTTTTATGATTAATATTAAAATCTATATTATCTGGAAAGTCGTTGATCGCTAGGGAGGCTTATTCCTATTGTAGAATAAATATTATTTATTTAAATAAATTATTAGTTTAATTTATTTATTTAAATAAGATTAGAATTGTTCTAATTGATTTATTCACAACCGGTTTAATATGAAGAACCTCAAGGGTCACACCATAAAAGGAAGAATAATTATTTAAGAAGTTAATGGCATAATCGTAATAATAAGTTAAGTATATTTAATTTAATCTATGGTGATAGAATAAATTAAATAGCTTAATATTTTGAAAATATTAAATATAAATTAATAAGAGGAGTCTTATTATTATTATTACTATTATTATTATTTAATTCCTAAAAGAGTTTGGAAATTAATTAATAAAAGTACTCTCAAATA
This sequence comes from Panax notoginseng, assembly GCA_016801055.1. Lineage (NCBI taxonomy): Eukaryota > Viridiplantae > Streptophyta > Magnoliopsida > Apiales > Araliaceae > Panax > Panax notoginseng. The sequence continues at coordinate 227,520,727 of CM029013.1, read as the reverse complement.
TCCTAATAGGATTAGGAGGCAAATTAATTAAAAGAGTTTAATTAATTATCCCTAATAAGATTAGTGAGCTTAATTAATTAAAAGAATTTAATTAATTAAATAAAACTCAATTCTTTAATTGTTAAGGAGGGTTGCCTACATCTATAAATAAGAGGAGTCTTATTATGGGTGGGGTGGTTGACACTTTCACAACACGTGAATACACAATTTTAATAGTTGGGAGAGTACGCCTTTTTTATAGAGATAGAAAACTAGGAATTTGCCAAATACCCATCTTCTTAAATTCTTCTTCTTCCTTGGTGGATCACCTCTAGAGGTCAAACACTTGGGTGGCTAACGTTGATCAAAGGAAGGAACCAAACCCGGTGGATTCAAGCTGAACGCGAAAAGGATTGGAGGTGAACTTGTACTTGAGGAAGCTCGAATGAATCTTCAAGGGTATGATTCTTGTTCTTTCTTTTTCGTTTAATTAATAATTGTGCATAAAGAATGATCCAGGTATATAGTTTGTAAAATTTTTAAAAATCTGATTTTACACGTTTCCGCTTATTTTGTGCAATTTGATTGCGTTCTTGAATATTACAAACCTAACAGTGGCATCAGAGCCAAACCTTTATGCGAATTATTAATTGTTCAAATTTGATATGTATATTGATATGTGTTTAGAACAATTTAATTGGGCATAATTTAGTTGTACAAAATTTAAATAATAAAAAAAACAAAAAAAAACGCAAAATCAGCTTCCTTACGCGTTAAATAATTATGGATTATATACATGGGATTTAAATGTCATTCACGTGGTTAGACAATGGACTTCCTAGTTCTGCAAAGATAAGGGACCCACGTGGGTGTATGATTTAGATATTACATAGATATATATTACTTTATATATATATATATATATATATATATATATATATATATATATATATATATATATATATATATATATATATATATATATATATATGACGAAAAATCGAAATTTTATGACAATTAAATTTGTATTTGATTATGTGAATTAAATGAATTTAATTGAATTCTTTGTGAAGTAAACTATGTGAAGGTCATTCTATGACCTAGAATGTGCTAACGTGGTTAGTATTCTGGCTACGTGGTAGAAATAGTTATTTGGAATTTCCAAGAAGATAATAATTGTTTTTTGAGAAGTTTTCGTAAAAATACTATTCATCCGTTTCTGTCCGAGGAATTATTTTGAAATTTCGAGAAACGCGTAATGATAGAATATCGTGATGAGATGGAATATCTGATAATATTTTATTTATGGCAAAAACGAAGTTTTCGCCTGCGGACTTAAAACCTAAGGGTTGAGTGTATCAATTTCCGAGAAGGAAATAATATGCGTAGAAGGAATGGCGTTAGGTTTTATTCAAGTGTTATACAATTGGTGGTGCTAGTTAGTACCTATGTATAATACGTTAAGTAAATACGAGGTACAATACGTTTATTGAACTTATGGTATACGAAAGGAATACGTGAATCATACGTGTAGAATACGATACGTATTATAGAATTAAGTTATGATTTAATAATTTATTCATTGAGTTGGGTTATAAGTTAGTCCAACTAATTGAAGGACTAAGCCCAATGAGTTAAGTGGGTTAAGTCAAAGTCAAGGCCCAATATTTATTAAATTAAGCCCAATTCACAAAACCAAACCGTGGGTCGAACCGGTGGGTCACCCAATGGGTAAAACCCATGGGGCAAACCATGGGATGTCATAAAGGGGAGGTGGGACGGCCACCTTGGTGTGCAAGCCAAGCATAAGGCTTGGTCACCAAGTATCTTACTTGGTGACCACACATGAATAGTAAGGAAGTGGGGGGTATATTGACCATTAAGCCCTCCATTCTAAATTCTATAAATAGAAAGCTAGGTTGATTCATTTGAGATTTTTACCAAGACTCAACTTAGATTATTTGAGATAGAAAATAGAGCTACACTTGCAAACATACACTTTGGAAGCTTATACTTATATTCTTCCAAGAGATTTCCAAGAGTTCTTAAGGTATAATCCTTATCTTTCATCTCCATTTCTTTTTGATTTGTCTTTTATATTGGAGAATCATAGAGGGATGGTATACGCCTTGTATGAGGGATTAAAGATGACTTACCATAGATTCAATCTCTATAAGTCATGAGGTTATAAAAATAATAAGGTTTGAAATAGTTTTGAACCATAAAAATATGGATAATGGAGATTGATCGTTTATAAATGATTGGACTCTATCAATCCGTTAGTAATTGCATCTTGCTTGGTTAGGATGTAGATATGAAATCTATGGAGTATTCCATGTGATTTGGCTCAGAGAACATTAGTAATGAAGTTATGAGAAATTTTACAAAAATTTACGTTAAACGTCGAAAACGTAGAAATTCCGGATTGGTAGTCGAAAGTTGTCATGAGACTTGAAAATGTTGGTTTTCAATGTCAACACGTGAGATAGGGTGATTAAGAGTCGTGGGTTCGAGAATCGTCGGATTCTGACTTAAAACGAAGAAAATGAGCATTGAACGCTCGTTAACGTTTACGAACGTATATAAAATGAACTCAATAATAAATTATAAGTTAATGGATTTGAAAGTGTTGAATTCTTATATGAACACGTAAAAGATGTAATTCCTGACTTGTAGGAATTCGAATGGGTCAATTCGGATGTAAAACGAACAAATTAGGAAGCTGGGAGTTTCGTCAGAAAACCAAAAACTGGTTTGTCAACTGATGCACAGGCTCGGCGCCGCAGCGCCAAAACCATTACAAAATGGTGGCGCCGCAGCGCCAGACTCAGCCGAGCCTCTGCAAACTCGCGCCCCAGTGCCAATATGCCGCGCCCCAACGCCAATGTGCGCAGGTGCAGCGCCCCAGCGCCAAGGTGCCGCGCCGCAGCGCCGGCAGTAAGAAAAACTTGACCCAGTTATCCTTTAGACTTCAGTTGGTTAGGGATCAATCGGAGTTGAGTTTATATACTCAATGAATGTATAAAGACTAATCCTATACTACCTATACTAAGGTATATGATATGAAACTTAGGAGTCTAAGGTAAGTAAACAAAATATGTAAAATGAACGCAGTAATACTTTATTAATGAAGTTGAGTCCGGTTAATAAAACGTCCATAGAGAGATAAACCGAGACGAAGGGTAATAAGTCATGTTGACTTTAATAAAAATATTATGTTAACAAAGACATAGAAGAGAAAGAAGCTGGTAGGAACAAGGTGAATAGTTGTTTGATAGCTAATTTCGGTGTGCTATGTGAATATATCATGTAGATTCTGTAAAGGCTGTGGTCAGTCGAGTAAGTTATTTGAAGACGCTGAAAGGCAAGTTTTCTTAACGCTTGTCTAACTTCTAAGTTAGCCAAGTTTTATGTGATTCATTGAGCTGAATTTCAAGCTTTGTTGTAAAAGAAAGGGTCGATGCCAAATTTTAACTCGGCTAGACTATTCGTAAGGTATAGATTGATGATTTTCCATATCATTCTATATAGAAATGTTAACGCTATCCTATGCCAAGTAATTGGTACGGATGTGAAGGTAAGGTTTGTCTATGAACAAACAAAAGTATTTTTCATCGATATTTTCGATGGGCACGCGAGTTTGCCAAAAATATTAAACGTAAATACGTTTAATGAATGTAGTGTTGATCAACATAGAGTACTATAGGCTGATCACCTAGAAGTGCTCGTAAGTTATACGGATGAACGGCCTTAGTGCTGTGGACTCCTTTTCAAGTATGAAAACTGAAATTTACTGTTCATGGTCTATCGACCGGTTCAGAATTCCTACTCTATTTTATACATTGGGAATTGATGTTATATACTGTTATGGTAGTATTGATTCATAATACTTCATAACTATTGTTCAGTTATGTTGGAATTGTGATATAATTCACGAATGTGGTATTTCTGTTATTCTTGATTAAACTTGCTGAGCTGTCATGCTCACTTCTTGCGTGAATTATATAACTGCAGTTAAAGGTGAACGTACTGAGAATGCCAAGAAAGATAAGGGCAAAGCTGAGATGGATGCTTAAGCATTGTGTAATAGTTTAGTAAGTTTGTATGTATTATACCTTATGAACAATGAACGATGTAACCGGTTTATGAACCTGGGAAGGATTATACTTTGATTTTAATAAGAATATAGTAATTACTCTCATTTGGTTGTATTTCAATGGAATTCTGGTATGGATGTTAGTATAGTGAAGCACCATCTGTCGGGTTGGAAGATACCCGGATTTGGGGGCGTCACAGGTTGGTATCAGAGCCTTATGTTATAAAACTTAAGGGGGGGGGGGAAACCTTAGGCTAATAACCTTGTACGGAAGGTAAAGTCCGAGAAATGAAATTCAAGTCTATTGAATTAAAAAGATATTGAGATAACTCAGTATCGAAAGAATTAAAAGATGAAAATTAATCTTAAAGATATTAAATGTGATTTGTGCTTATACTATTGTGTATTATGTACTAATCAACGTGTTATGTGTTTGTAGATGTCAACCGATAGCTTGATGTTTAGAAACGTGGAAATGATAAGTGAGGACTCAGTTAACCAAGTTGAGGTAGTACCAATGCCAGTGATGGAGGTACCGATAGTGGTACTAGAAGACTCAGACATTAAGGAGTACATCTTCGAGGAGGAATACTCTGAGGAGACTATGGGATTAGCATCATACCTTAAGGAGATGCTAGATGTGGAGGAGGAAATGGAGGTGACATCGATTAACACGGTGTTACCTACTCTGGAGCCAGCATCTTTGGATGCAACTAAAGCACTGTATCTAGCAGTATTGGATAGGAATGTGCACCTACGTACTCAGGTAGAGGCACAGATTGAGGAGATAACTGCCCTATATGAGGCGAAAGAATCTGTAGATGCAGAGGCAAACTTTGAGTCGGAGCACGATGAAAAAGTGCTTATGACTGATAAGGCTCATAGCTATAAGGATGAGGTCCTCGAGCTGAAGCAGAAACTGGTTGAGAAAGATCAGAAAATAGCTAGGATGTCATACATTCATGAATGCGCTCATGAGGATTTCAAGCTGAAAATTGCTTGTTATTCTATTGAGTCCGGGCAGACTCGACATACCATAAGTCGAGATATAGTGTCGATTCTGGCAAATCAGAAATATGAAAATGCCGTTCGACAGTGTTAGAAGGTCGCTAGAACTTTTTGTATATAAGTAGTGACGTAAAACCCTCTTTTGTATAATTAAGGGTAGTCCTTTAGTAAATCCCAACTTTTGTAGAAGGCAATCGCGGGATAGTATATGATAGCTTTTGGCTAAGGGAACATGATGTAAATAGTTTTGACTATGAAAGCATATTAATATAATGACGTTTTTATTTAACATGCTTGTGTGGTATGAATGGTTGTTGTTAATTTAAAATGATAACTGAGTAATTAAATAGATAATAACGAAATTTTATTTATTTAATCAGAATTATGCCGCCAAGAAGGAGACAACGGAACCAAGAGGCCGAGTCTCATAATGAAAATGAGGGGGGTCCTAACAACCCTATGCAAGAGTTCGTTAATTTATTAACGGCTGCATTTAACCAAGTGGGGGGTGGGATTCCTGTAGCTCCTGGGGTAGTAAGAACAACTACCTTTAAGGATTTTAAAAGTGTGGGTCCTCCCGAGTTCTGAGGAACGACGGATCCACTAGAAGCCCAAACATGGATTAGGAAAATTGAAAAGGCGTTTGTGATAACAAACGTAGGTGAGGCGCAAAAGACTTCTTTTGCGACTTACACGATGAAGGGAGAAGCCAACTACTGGTGGGAAGCTCACCAGGGTGGGGCTAGGGCAGAGGCTGTTACGTGGGAATAGTTTAAGAAGGTTTTCTTTGAGAACTATTTCCCTACTAGCATGCAGGGTAGGATGGAAATTAAGTTCCTAGAACTTAAGCAGGGGGATATGACTGTTCCCCAATATGCCGCCAAATTTAATGAGTTGGCAAGATTTGCTCCACATCAGGTGGATACGGAGGAAAGAAAGGCACGCAGATTTGAGCAGGGCTTAAAACCTTCGCTCTATAGTAGAATATCGGTTTTCCAGAGTGCTTCCTATGGGACCATTCTGGAGAAGGCGATAATAGCTGAAGGTGGTGGTGAGGCCTTGTCTCAGTACCACAAAGAGCGGAAGATTAAGAGTAAGATAGAAGGAAGTAATAAGGCTGAAGTTGCCAGCGGAAGCGGTAACTTGCCAAAGAGGAAGGGTTTTAATCCCGGGAATACCGGGGTAAAACAGGGAGATCCCAAAAGGAGAACGGAAGCATGTAAGACATGCGGAAAATCTCACACGGGAGTCTGTTTAAAGGGGAAAGCAGTATGCTACAACTGTGGGCAGGAGGGACATTTGTCACCCAATTGTCCTAACCCTAAGAAGAATTAGGGGTGTTTTGTCTGTGGGTCAAAGGACCACATGGCAAGAAATTTCCCAAAGAAGGGTTTAGAGGGGAATAAGAGTTCTGGTAGTGGTAAATTAGCCATTACTGGACCAAAACCATTAGTGGGTAGACCCTCGGCTCGTACGTTTAATATGACTGTTCAAGATGCAGTTGCATCAACAAATGTGGTAGCAGGTATCATTCCGGTCAATGAGATAAATGCTTATGTGCTATTTGACTCGGGTGCCACTTGTTCTTTTATAGCATGTGAATTTGCTAAACGATTAGGGTTAATTCCTGAGAAGTTACCTATACCTTTAGACGTTAAGGTAGCAAACGAGGAGATAATCCCCACTGAACATATTCATAAGAAATGTTGCGTAGAAATTAGGGGAAATAAGTTATCGGTAGATTTGGTACCGATAAGGCTAAAAGAATTTGATGTAATTCTTGTTATGGATTGGTTGGTGAACCATGAGGAAATTATAGATTGCCATAGGAAAAGTGTAAACCTTCGGCTTTCTAAGAAAACCAAGGTAGTGTTTTTCGGTAGTAATTCACCGAGACACTCTTGTTGTCTGTCTATGACACAAGCTAGGAAGATGTTAAGAAAAGGGTGTGTAGGTTACCTATGCCATGTGGTGGATACCCAAAGAGTGGGGACATCCTTGGATCAGATACCAGTTGTGCAAGAGTTCGTGGATGTATTTCTGAAAGAATTATCGGGTATTCCACCGGATAGGGAGGTAGAATTTGTAATTGATTTGTTACCGGGAACGGCACCAGTTTCAAGGGCACCATATCGAATGGCGCCAGTTGAAATGAAGGAGTTAATGATTCAATTACAAGAACTATTAGATAGGAAGTACATTCAACCAAGTGTGTCTCCTTGGGGAGCACCGGTGTTGTTTGTAAAGAAGAAGGATGGGTCGTTAAGACTTTGTATCGACTATCGAGAGTTGAACAAGTTAATGATTAAGAATAAGTACCCTTTGCCCAGGATCGATGATCTATTTGATCAGTTGAAAGGGGCAAAGTATTTTTCTAAAATAGATTTGCGCACGATGTATCATCAGTTGAAGGTGAGGAAGGAAGATATACCTAAGACCGCATTCAGAACTCGTTATGGTCACTACGAGTTTCTGGTAATGTCGTTTGGGTTGACTAATGCACCCGCCGTATTTATGGATATGATGAACAGAGTGTTCAAACAATATTTGGACAAGTTTGTCGTAGTGTTCATTGATGATATTCTTGTCTATTCAAAGACACTAGAAGATCATACGAAATATTTAAGAATAGTGTTGGAAACGCTAAGGAAGGAGAAGTTGTATGCGAAATTCACAAAGTGTGAATTTTGGCTTGAGAGAGTGCAGTTTCTAAGGCATGTTATTGATAAGGATGGCATTTTCGTAGATCCGGCCAAAGTAGAAGCAATAAACAAATGGGAGCAACCGAAGACGCCGACTCAGATTCAGAGTTTTCTGGGGTTAGCAGGATACTATAGAAGGTTCATTCTAGACTTTTCTAAATTAGCTACTCCGTTAACCAATCTGATAAGAAAGTCAGTGAAGTATGTGTGGACTGAAAAATGTGAGAACATTTTTCAGGAATTGAAGAAGAGATTAAGTGAGGCACCGGTATTGTCCTTACCAGACGATACCGGGAATTTTGTAGTGTATAGCGATGCTTTGCATAAAGGATTGGGTTGCGTGCTCATGCAGCATGGCAAGGTCATTGCGTATGCATCACGCCAATTGAAGGATTATGAGAAGGTTTATCCTACTCATGACCTGGAATTGGCAGCTGTAGTTTTTGCCCTAAAGATATGGAGACATTATCTTTATGGTGAGAAATGTGAGATATACACGGACCACAAAAGTCTGAAATATATCTTCACACAGAAGGAGTTGAACATGAGACAGAGAAGGTGGTTGGAGTTAATAAAAGATTATGACTGTGATATTTTATATCATCCGGGAAAAGCAAATGTAGTAGCAGATGCGCTAAGTAGAAAGGATAGTGAGAAATTATCAATGTTAACAACTCAGAATGAGTTGGTAACAGCAATGGCAAAAATGGAACTAGAAGTTAAGTTACCGGGGGAATCGGTAGAATTGTTATTTTCCATGGAAACCCAACCTACCATAGTGGAGAGGGTTAGGAAAGTACAACTGAGCAATGAGGGGTGCAAGCAGATGCTGAATAAGATAGAAAACGAAGAAAAAACTGAGTATAACCTCGATAAGGAGGGATTACTTCGTTTTGAGGGAAGAATTTGGGTTCCTAATGATCCCGAATTAAAAGAAGAAATTATGATGGAGGCCCATAGTTCGAGGTACTCGATACATCCCGGTAGTACGAAGATGTATCAAGACCTTCGTCGGAATTTTTGGTGGCCGAATATGAAGAGGGAGATAGCAGAATATGTTAGTAAGTGCTTAACTTGTCAAAAAGTTAAGGCTGAACATCAACGACCGAGCGGGTTGTTACAACCATTAGAAATTCTAGAGTGGAAGTGGGAGCACATCACGATGGATTTTGTGGTGGGACTTCCAACAACAAGAAAAGGATACAATGCTATTTGGGTGATGGTGGATCGATTAACAAAATCGGCTCATTTTCTACCAATAGGAATTAGGTATAACTTAGATCAGTTAGCTAAGTTGTATGTCAAGGAAATTATTTCCAGACACGGAGTGCCTGTGTCGATTGTGTCAGATTGTGATCCACGATTCACATCGAACTTTTGGAGAAGTTTGCAAGAGCAAATGGGAACGCAGTTAAGATTAAGTACGGCGTATCATCCTCAGACGGATGGTCAGAGTGAGCGGACAATTCAAACGCTTGAAGATATGTTAAGATCTTACGTTATGGATTTCAAAGGGAGTTGGGACGAATTTCTACCATTAGTTGAATTTTCGTACAACAATAGTTTTCACGCTAGTATAGGCATGCCGCCTTACGAAGTGTTGTATGGTAGGAAGTGCCGAACCCCATTGTGTTGGGATGAGGTGAGTGAACGTCAGATGTTGGGACCAGAGATGGTTCAGCAGATGGCAGGCATGATAGAATTAATACGTGCTCGATTAGTTGCGGCTCAAGACCGGCAGAGGAAGTATGCAGATCCTCACAGAGAAAATAGAGAATTCGATGTAGGATCTTTTGTTTTTCTGAAAGTATCACCTTGGAAGGGGAAAATACGTTTTGGAAAGAAAGGGAAGTTAAGTCCAAAGTTTGTAGGACCTTTTGAGATTTTAAAAAGGATAGGGGAGGTGGCTTACGTAGTAGCTTTACCTCCAGAGATGGAACACGTTCATAATGTGTTTCATGTGTCAGTATTGCGTCCTTATAAACCGGACTATAAACACGTGATAGAGTATGAATCTATTCAGTTAGAGAAGGACTTGTCCTATGAGGAACTTCCAATTCAAATTATTGATAGGAAGGAACAAATTTTAAGAAATAAGGTCATACCTTCAGTGAAGGTGTTATGGAGAAACTACAATGTTGAAGAAGCAACGTGAGAGCTTGAAAGTAAAATGAAGGAAGATTTTCCTCATTTGTTTATGTAATTATAAGCTAAGATTCTGGGGACAGAATCGTTATAAGGGGGAGAGAATGTAACGCCCGAGAAAAATCAAATTTTTATGATAATTAAATTTTTATTTGATTATGTGAATTAAATGAATTTAATTGAATTCTTTGTGAAGTAAACTATGTGAAGGTCGTTCTATGACCTAGAATGTGCTAACATGGTTAGTATTCTGGCTACGTGGTAGAAATAGTTGTTTGGAATTTTCAAGACGATAATAATTATTTTTTGAGAAGTTTCCGTAAAAATACTATTCATCCATTTCTGTCCGAGGAATTATTTTGAAATTCCGAGAAACGCGTAATGATAGAATATCGTGATGAGATGGAATATCTGATAATATTTCATTTATGGCAAAAACGAAGTTTTCGCCTGCGGACTTAAAACCTAAGGGTTGAGTGTATCGATTTCCGAGAAGGAAATAATATGCGTAGAAGGAATGGCGTTAGGTTTTATTCAAGTGTTATACAATTGGTGGTGCTAGTTAGTACCTATGTATAATACGTTAAGTAAATACGAGGTACAATACGTTTATTGTACTTATGGTATACGAAAGGAATACGTGAATCATACGTGTAGAATATGATACGTATTGTAGAATTAAGTTATGATTTAATGATTTATTCATTGAGTTGGGTTATAAGTTAGTCCAACTAATTGAAGGACTAAGCCCAATGAGTTAAGTGGGTTAAGTCAAAGTCAAGGCCCAATATTTATTTAATTAAGCCCAATTCACAAAATCAAACCGTGGGTCGAACCGGTGGGTCACCCAATGGGTAAAACCCATGGGGCAACCCACGGGATGTCATAAAGGGGAGGTGGGCCGGCCACCTTGGTGTGCAAGCCAAGCATAAGGCTTGGTCACCAAGTATCTTACTTGGTGACCACACATGAATAGTAAGGAGGTGGGGGGTATATTGACCATTAAGCCCTCCATTCTAAATTCTATAAATAGAAAGCTAGGTTGATTCATTTGAGATTTTTACCAAGACTCAACTTAGATTATTTGAGAGAGAAAAGAGAGCTACACTTGCAAACATACACTTTGGAAGCTTATACTTATATTCTTCCAAGAGATTTCCAAGAGTTCTTAAGGTATAATCCTTATCTTTCATCTCCATTTCTTTTTGATTTGTCTTTTATATTGGAGAATCATAGAGAGATGGTATACACCTTGTATGAGGGATTAAAGATGACTTACCATAGATTCAATCTCTATAAGTCATGAGGTTATAAAAATAATAAGGTTTGAAATAGTTTTGAACCATAAAAATATGGATAGTGGAGATTGATTGTTTATAAACGATTGGACTCTATCAATCCGTTAGTAATTGCATCTTGCTTGGTTAGGATGTAGATATGAAATCCATGGAGTATTCCATGTGATTTGGCTCAGAGAACATTAGTAATGAAGTTATGAGGAATTTTACAAAAATAGACGTTAAACGTCGAAAACGTAGAAATTCCGGATTGGTAGTCGAAGTTGCCGTGAGACTTGAAAATATTGGTTTTCAATGTCAACACGTGAGATAGGGTGATTAAGAGTCGTGTGTTCGAGAATCGTCAGATTCTGACTTAAAACGAAGAAAATGAGCATTAAACGCTCGTTAACGTTTACGAACATATATAAAATGAACTCAATAGTGAATTATGAGTTAACGGATTCGAAAGTGTTGAATTCTTTTATGAACGCGTAAAAGATGTAATTCCTGACTTGTAGGAATTCGAATGGGTCAATTCGGATGTAAAACGAACAAATTAGGAAGCTGGGAGTTTCGTTAGAAAACCAAAAACTGGTTTGTCAACTGATGCACAGGCTCGGCGCCGCAGCGCCAAAACCATTACAAAATGGTGGCGCCGCAGCGCCAGACTCGGCCGAGCCTCTGCAAACTCGCGCCCCAGCGCCAATATGCCGCGCCCCAGCGCCAATGTGCGCAGGTGCCGCGCCCCAGTGCCAAGGTGCCGCGCCGCAGCGCCGGCAGTAAGAAAATCTTGACCCAGTTATGCTTTAGACTTCAGTTGGTTAGGGATCAATCGGAGTTAAGTTTATATACTTAATGAATGTATAAAGAGTAATCCTATACTACCTATACTAAGGTATATGATATGAAACTTAGGAGTCTAAGGTAAGTAAACAAAATATGTAAAATGAACGAAGTAATACTTTATTAATGAAGTTGAGTCCGGTTAATAAAACGTCCATAGAGAGATAAACCGAGACGAAGGGTAATAAGTCATGTTGACTTTAATAAAAATATTATGTTAACAAAGACATAGAAGAGAAAGAAGCTGGTAGGAACAAGGTGAATAGTTGTTTGATAGCTAATTTCAGTGTGCTATGTGAATATATCATGTAGATTCTGTAAAGGCTATGGTCAGTAGAGTAAGTTATTTGAAGACGCTGAAAGACAAGTTTTCTTAACGCTTGTCTAACTTTTAAGTTAGCCAAGTTTTATGTGATTCATTGAACTGAATTTCAAGCTTTGTTGTAAAAGAAAGGGTCGATGCTAGATTTTAACTCGGCTAGACTATTCGTAAGGTATAGATTGATGATTTTTCATATCATTCTATATAGAAATGTTAACGCTATCCTATGCCAAGTAATTGGTACGGATGTGAAGGTAAGGTTTGTCTATGAACAAATAAAAGTATTTTTCATCGATATTTTCGATGGGCACGCGAGTTTGCCAAAAATATTAAACGTAAATACGTTTAATGAATGTAGTGTTGATCAACATAGAGTACTATAGGCTGATCACCTAGAAGTGCTCGTAAGTTATACGGATGAACGACCTTAGTGCTGTGGACTCCTTTTCAAGTATGAAAACTGAAATTTACTGTTCATGGTCTATCGACCGGTTCAGAATTCCTACTCTATTCTATACATTGGGAATTGATGTTATATACTGTTATGGTAGTATTGATTCATAATACTTCATAACTATTGTTCAGTTATGTTGGAATTGTGATATAATTCACGAATGTGGTATTTCTGTTATTCTTGATTAAACTTGCTGAGCTGTCATGCTCACTTCTTGCGTGAATTATATAACTGCAGTTAAAGGTGAACGTACTGAGAATGCCAAGAAAGATAAGGGCAAAGCTAAGATGGATGCTTAAGCATTGTGTAATAGTTTAGTAAGTTTGTATGTGTTATACCTTATGAACAATGAACGATGTAACCGGTTTATGAACCTGGGAAGGATTATACTTTGATTTTAATAAGAATATAGTAATTACTCTCATTTGGTTGTATTTCAGTGGAATGATGGTATGGATGTTAGTATAGTGGAGCACCAGCTGTCGGGTTGGAAGATACCCGGATTTGGGGGCGTCACAATATATATATATATATATATATATATATATATATATATATATATATATATATAATATTCTTAATAATTTTATAATTAAAATAAAAATTTATTTTAATCTTAAAATAAAAGGTTTATTTTAATTTTAAAATAATAAGTTTATATTAATTTTAAAATTAAATTTCATGCTAACTAATTAGAGTTATAATTGGATTCTATAATAACTAATTGGAGTTGAAATTGGATTCTATGTTTTCTTAAATAAAGGAGTTTATTTAGATATGAAATAAGATTTCATATTATTCAAAATAAAAGAGTTTATTTGTGAATAGGAATGAGAATCCTAATTTTCTTAAATAAATGAGTTTATTTAGATATGAAATAAGATTTCATATTACTCAAAATAAATGAGTTTATTTGTGAATAGGAAAGAAAATCCGTGTTTTCTTTAATAAAGGAGTTATTTTTTTTATTTTTTTTTTGGAATTGGATTCCATAATTAATTAAAATAAAGGAGTTTATTTTGATTAAAGATTTTTATTAAAATAAAATAGTTTATTTTATTCAAAATTGGATAAATTAAAATAAAATAGTTTCATTTTAATTTAAATTTGGATTAAAATAAAGGAGTTTATTTTGATTCAAAATTAGATTTTATGCTAACTAAATTTGCCCATTAAATGATATCAATATATATATTGAATGTTTATTATTCATAAGATGAATGTTATTTATTGATACATATGATGATGTGTATGATAATAAATGAGATTGATTATGGACTATTGACCAATGTGATTGGATTTTATTTTAGTTGGATGCATGAATGTATGAGTTTTATTAAATGGGGTCTGCGTACCTTGTTTTCTCTAATTTTTCTTAATATAAATTCTAACTCCCTCCTATGTACTTCCCCTTGACTGCTGATCAAGGTATCTATTTATTTTTAAATAGTTTTGTAATAAGAATAATTAGAATTAATTTTGAAGAATTGGAAATCAAGGAACAAGGAGCGCGTGAAGACCCGTTTGTAATGGAGCCCAGGTTTAAATGTAATAGTTATGTTTAAAAATTAATTCTTGCACCCCTAGGGTTTAACCTTTTGGTTCACTTGGTGGCTCTAGTGAACCAAACTAGAAAAAAAGTCCATAATCAATTCGGGTGGAATATAGTATTCTATATGTGCATGCTTATACTATATATATATATATATATATATATATATATATATATATATGTGTGTGTGTGTGTGTGTATGTGTGTGTGTGTGTGTGTGTGTGTGTGTGTGTGTGTGTGTGCATGCGCGCTAAACAAGATGAGACTTTTTAATAACAAACCCCTCAATTTTTTTATATTAAGTCCTAAGCGTTCAAAGATATTTGGAATATCGAACGTTGCTTTCTAGCATGATAAAATTAATAGAGTATTAAATATTTAATATGAGTTTGTTGTATCACCACAAGGCAAGTATTAAGTATTTAAGATGTTAATTTATCACATTTGATGCTTATAAAGAAAATTGAACAATATTATTTTGTTGTGTCACCACAAGGACGATATTTTTCTCTTTTAAATATATGGAGTGCTAGGTTGGACTTAACTAAATCATTTTAGTTTGGATGTGCACACACTTGACCATTATGATATAAGAGGCAAAATACAAGGAGTTACATAGTTGATGTAATTGACAAGAGTTGTCTACCTATTTATTTATATATAGTTTGTTGTGTCACCACAAGGCTATATACATTTGAAATGAGATCCTTATTCTCACTAGCATATCTTTAATTAGATTTTGCCGAACTATATATATTGAGGGTAATATAGTTTGAAGAAAATAGTGGGAGATACCAATTTAAAACAAGACCTAATTTATTTTGGTAATTAATGTATGTTAAAATGTTGTTAATTATAAATTTATTTACAGATTTTTACAATGTCTAAATTACTATCATTGCGTAGCATATTAGATGCTAAATTAACCGGACCGAATAAAATGGATTGGTTAAGGAAATTGAGAATATTTCTCACGACTGAAAAGCTATCTTATGTCCTTAATACGCCTATCCCTGCAATGGTTGCAGATAATGCCTCTATGGAAGAGATTTCTACTTTTAGAAAGTGGCAAGATGATGCATAGTTGGCTCAATGCATCATGCTCACATCCATGAGTAACGAGCTTCAGCATCAACATGAAACTATGGATGCTCCTACTATATTCCTACACATCAAGTAGTTGATGGTGAGTAAAGTAGGACTGATAGATATCAGATATCTAAGGAGCTCTTCTGATCTAGAATGACCGATGACACTACAGTATAGATAAAAGTCCTTAACATTATCAATTTGATTGATCAATTAGGAAAACGGGTTTTGTCATGGATGGAGAGTTGAGCCAAGATTTGATCTTGCACTCACTCCCGGACTCCTTTCATAATTGTTATGAATTTTTCATATGAACAAGCTAAATATCAGCCTCGCTGATTTGCTTAACATGTTAAAAAATGTTGAGAGTCACTTTCCGACCAAGAAAGACCATGTCTTACTGGTAGGGGCCAAAGGATCTTCTGAAAAGAAGAACGATTCAAAGAAGGTAAACAGAAAGGCGTAAACAAAGGATAATAAGAACAAAACTGATACGGATAGTAAAGGAGTTTGCTTCCACTTTAATAAACCTGGACACTGGAAAGGAAACTGCGAGAAGCATCTTGCAGAGGCTAACCAAAGAAGCTTAGTGAAGTTTTGGTTATAAATACAAATTTGTTCATGATTTAAAATAATTTTTTCTTTAAGTCAAGGTTCTACTTGGGTATTTGATACCGGCTTTGGTTATCATAAATATAGATTTATGAAGGGACCAAGCAAAAGTAGAAAGCTAAATAAAGATAAGCAATCCTATGTGTGGGAAATGAAGCAAAGGTTGCTACATTAGCCATAGAAACTTATAGTTTAGCATTGCCTACGGGAAAGTCTATTAAGTCAATAAGTTGTTATTGTATTCCAGTTCTTGTTGGAAACATTATTTCATTTTATTGTTGGACAATGAAATCTTTGGTATTATATTTAAGAACATTTGTTATTCTATTTATAACAATAATAATGTTTTGTATAGAACTAGAATATTATTTAATAGATTTTATATACTTGACTTACGTGAAAATAATTTTGCAAATTGAACAAACTAGTATAAGAAAAGGAGATGATCATTCAAAGAGTTGAATGTATATATTTGTTGAAATACAAGTGTGAATTCTTTGAAAGGTTCAAAGAATTCAGAAGTAAAACAAATTGGCAAAGTATTAGGATTCTTTGATCGGATCAAGGAGTGAATAAATACTTGTACAATAAGTTTCTACATCATCTAAAATGGTTTTCTCATAATGGACGCCTCCTTATAAGCAATAATTAATTGATGTATCTGAAAGGAAAAATTGTACCTTGTTGGACATGGTACGGTCCATAATGATTTTACCGACATTCCAGTATCCTTCTAGGATCATGTCCTAGAAATGGTTGCATATCTACGAAAAGGTAACCTCAAAATCCGGCCCCAAGACTCCATAAAAGTTATGGACAGGGAGGATTCCTAATCTTAAGTATGTTAAGATAAGGGGTTGTCCAACTTATGTGAAAAGGTTTCAAAGGATAAGCTTGGGACAAAATTTGACAAGTACAGATTTGTGGGACATCCTAAAGTAAGTTTAGGGCATATGTTCTATAATCCTACTTAGCAAAAGGTGTTTGTTGAGAAACATACTGCCTTCTAAGATAATCATTGAAGGGCTAGTGGGAGGATAATAGATCTTGAAGAGTTTAAGAACCACAAATCACTATAAGTTAAATAAGAGGAACCTGTAGATAGACCTATTGTACCACAACCGAATCGTAAATCTGGGATAGTACCGAAGTTACCTGGGAGGTATGGATTCATCGTGGATGATGATGATGAGGTACGTATCATAGAAGATGATGATCCAATTACATACGATGAGGTAAGAGTTGTAGACACTTATGAGAAATGGATTGAAGCAATCTTCTCAAAAATGGAGCATTCGTTTTGATATGATAATCAAAAGAGTTTGATTTTATCAAAAATAAGAATGAACCTAGTGTGTACAAAAGGGTATGTGGGAGCGTCGTGATATTCTTAGTATTATATGTTGATATACTACGGATAAGGAATAACATACCAATGCTACAATCAGTAAAGATAAAATTGTCTAAACATTCCTCTATGAATGATTTGGGGAGAGTATCGTAATTGGGGATGCAAATCTATATAGATAGATTTAAAAGGATGCTCGGCTTAACACAAGGAACGTATATTCATTTGATGCTAAAGTCGTTTAGCATGGCAAACTCCATGGGATGTCTCATGTTGATGAGCCATGGAGTGAATCTCTCTTAAAAGGCCCCATAGACTCCAAAAAGAGAGATCACATGAGTAACTATCATGTATGCAATGAAATGTACGAGACCTGATGTTGATCAGTCATATTCTGGAGAAGTTCACTGTGAGACAGTGAAAAACATCTTAAAGTACTTAACTGGAACTAAGGATGTGATCATATTTATGGTGGGTCTAAATTAAAACTAGAGGGCTTAACAGACTCAAGTTTTTCAGACAGACCAAGACGAAAAAAAAATCCACTTTAAGGTAAAGCGTTACCTTGAACGGTGGTGCAGTGAATTAGAAAGGTTCCAAACAGCAAAGAGTTGTTGGTTTAGTGATAAAGACAAAGTATATAGCTGTAAATGAAGCTGCAAGTTGATTGTTTGGATGATAAGTTCATTACAGAACTAGGAATAGTTCCTAAGTCTCATCTTGGATCTAAACATGTATTGTGGCACTTTCATTTGATTATAAGAATCATTGAAAGATGGGAAATCACTATAGAGATAGTGAACTCTCAGGAATAACATTGCATATCTATTTACTGAAGCTTATCCAACATCAGGATAATCGTCACTTAGAGAAGAAGAGTATGAGATACCATAACGATTAACTTTAGTGCAAGTGGGAGATTGAAAGTAGTATGCACACAAGCCAATCATGTTTGATGATAAAGCATATACTTTGTAACAATCTTATTCATTTATTAATAAAAAGTATTAATTTATTAAAGGCTTTTAATTATCTACATAATGCTGTTTTATAATATGTGATAAACTCATAGTTTTAAGCAATGCTTTTAGAATAACGATGATGATCATTCTAATGAGATCTAAATTCTTAGAAAGCTTAAAACTAAAATAGTTCCCAATCGTTGGATTACTAAATTGGGGATTAGTAAATCCGGATAGATTGGTACATACGTTGCTTGCTCATTGGATGAGGATGATTGATCTCATGATCATTTGTGTGGAGACACTAAAACAAGTATGTAGGTGCTTATTAGAGAATAATTTCACTGAACGTGGCTCGCTAAGGAATACCTAATGGAGTTTTACTTGCCTGTCAATAGGAATTCCTGTAGTGATAGTAGTACAAGTGATCCTTGGACTTGAGATCATCACAGTATCTTGTGTATATGAGTTATACTTTGACTTATTACTTAAGACCCTTAGGGTATATCAAAGGGTATGCTTGGGTATAATAAGTTGTACATGGAGATAATGTATGATCAATAAAGATTCTACCACTTCTAGTAAAAGAAGAGAAATGTCCTATGTGTTTCGATAAATGGCAACCCAGTAGTCCTTGGCCAAGGCAGAATGAAATTAGAAAGGAGTTTCTAATTTACGTTATTTGGGGTTGTGCATTTAAAAGTTGAAATACATATAATTAAATAAAATAAGTCTTGACAGTAATTCCATGTCTTATATTTAATTGGGACATTGTATGGTGGAAGGATTGAATTGTACGGTAACTATTTACTCAAAGGTTCTTTTATGATTAATGTTGAAATCTATATTATCTGGAAAGTCGTTGATCGCTAGGGAGGCTTATCCCTATTGTAGAATAAATATTATTTATTTAAATAAATTATTAGTTTAATTTATTTATTTAAATAAGATTAGAATTGTTCTAATTGATTTATTCACAACCGGTTTAATATGGAGAACCTAAAGGGTCACACCATAAAAGGAAGAATAATTATTTAAGAAGGTAATGGCATAATCGTAATAATAAGTTAAGTATATTTAATTTAATCTATGGTGATAGAATAAATTAAATAGCTTAATATTTATTATTTAATATTTTGAAAATATTAAATATAAATTAATAAGAGGAGTCTTATTATTATTATTACTATTATTATTATTTAATTCCTAAAAGAGTTTGAGTATTAATTAATAAAAGTACTTTCAAATATCCTAATAGGATTAGGAGGCAAATTAATTAAAAGAGTTTAATTAATTATCCCTACTAAGATTAGGGAGCTTAATTAATTAAAAATTTTAATTAATTAAATAAAGCCCAATTCCTTAATTGTTAAGGAGGTTTGCCTACATCTATAAATAAGAGGAGTCTTATTATGGGTGGGGTGGTTGACACTTTCACAACACGTGAATACGTAATTCCAATAGTTGGGAGAGTACGCCTTTTCTATAGAGATAGAAAACTAGGGTTTTGCCAAATACCCATCTTCTTGAATTCTTCTTCTTCCTTGGTGGATCACCTCTAGAGGTCAAACACTTGGGTGGCTAACGTTGATCATAGGAAGGAACCAAACCCGGTGGATTCAAGTTGAACGCGAAAAGGATTAGAGGTGAACTTGTACCTGAGGAAGCTCGAATCTTCAAGGGTATGATTCTTGTTCTTTCTTTTTCGTTTAATTAATAATTGTGCATAAATGATGATCCGGGTATATGGTTTGTAAAATTTTTAAAACTCTGATTTTATACGTTCATGCTTATTTTGTGCAATTTGATTGCGTTCTTGAATATTACAAACCTAACAAGTACAGCCCATCAATTTACCACACATTATGAGTTCAGGAACTTTCCACAATAATATGAGTTTAAGAACATCCAGACAGACCATAGGCGTCCATTCACTGAGACGTTCGAAAACATACCATATAATTATGAGTCACGAACTTACCGTAAGTATGAGTTTCAGGAACTCGCACCTACCTTATCGTTCTCTACCTATCAAGTATATACAGGAGAAAAGATTCACCTTCTCATCATATACATCTTGATAGCGCGACATACTATTCCTATGATTATCACAACTAGAAGCTGAGTGATTGTAGAACTAAACACAATTCCCTGCCCATACAGAAAATTGGTCAACTCAGCTACTGACCGATATAGGAAGCTAAGCGGTTGTTACACCAAGGACAATTCTCCGTCCATACAAAGAATTGTTCAACTTAACAACTATATCGAAAAAGAAGCTAAGTGGTTCTAAAACCACGTACAATTTCCCCGCCCATATAAGGAATCATACAACTCAGCTGCTGATATGAGTCCTCAATTAAAATTTTACAACTTCTAAATCTCTCTTTACTTAATACGAATTTTCTTTAATTCGTATACTATCCTTCATAACTCAATCTAAGTTCTTCTTCCCGTACTACTTCATAGTACCCTTCATTCATTACATTAGCTATAAATCATTCATCATTTAACATCATATCTGTTACTACGATTCACTATGATCACATGGTGATCTTCTTATCGTTCTCTTTATGATTATAGTCTTAGGTACTACTACCTAAGGTTTATAACCTATCAGCTCTGATACCAACTTATAACGCCCCAAAATCTGGTCTATCTTTACACCCGGATTTCGTACGTCATGAGTACATCATTCATCTAACATACATCATTATATACTAAAATATAACAACATACACTCTCAAATCTCAGGTTCTGGAAACCTTATAACCTCTTTCATTATAAATAATGATAAATATATTATTCATTTCATCTTACAAGAGTGACTTTTATCTGCCACCAATGATACATAATAGTCCATTAACTAGTCTATAATTCAGTTTTATCTTTCTACATTACATGTCTTCATTTGATCTTCTCGCTCATTCATATTCTGAATGACACTTCATCTGGATACCGTCAGCTAGATCTTTACGGGATCCTCAAGTTCTTCTAACCTCGTTCGCTGAAAATGTTTTTCATTTAAAAGCAAGTGTGAGCATTCAATTGTCCAGCAAGTCATAACAGTTGAACAAACAACTTCAAGAGTTTAAACCTTTCTTCAGAACTTCGATAACCGAACAAAGGTTATGAAGCAGCTTGAATAATAGGAATAGTCCTGATTCCTATCATCTTAAAACATCTGTCATTTTCACTTTGAAATACTTTCATTCCTCTACCTTTTTCAAACACATCCTGTCTGGCTAGAATCATTAGCACAAACTTAACAATAACGGTTCATGTATAAACAGAGCATACTTGTATTGAACAGTCAAACATAGAACAGTTCATATCATAGAAACACCGAAGTGTTCAAATTATGGCACAAGGCCTCATACATACTACCACCTCGTACATACATCGCACATATGCACATAGACAAGACTTCTCAAGTTCGACATCTGAGAAGTTTAAGAAACTAGCATTCATTTAAAATATGAATGAAGTTAGAAAACTTTCCTTACGCCCAGCTACAACTTACGCTGAACTGCTCATTAATCCAATTCCTATATAACACATAAGGAGAAAACATAAACACCAATTAGTTATATATTGAACTTACGCATTGGTTTACTTAACTTTACTTCTTAGGGTTTGCGTTCTTTGCAATATAAGTTTACGCGACTAACTTCCTTTACCAGTTTACGGCTTAATGACATATGGAGATGTCTTACTCATACGTTCATCATCTTTGATGATTTTCATTCTTATCTGGCTCATATTCGACTTTCATTAATCTTATTATCGTTCATTACGGCTTTCTCGATAATTCATATCTTATTTAATACTTTCGTTATCCATTACATGAACCCCATGTTCATTACTCGTTCTTAGTGTCGAAGCCATACCGATCGTTGTATGCTAAGACCGATCGTCCATCAAAACAACATTGTGTTCACAGCGTCTATACACTTCACACTTATATCTCATTATCATGACATAACATCAAAATGTTATTCATTACCCTCGTCACTCAACGTCTAAGGAACCACAATCATAGCAATTCCTCATGTTCGTTCATCGCGACCACGGTCCCCAGATATCGGTTCCGTAACCCGTACCTAAAATCTTTGTCATTTAATCTTGTTTAATATTTACGTTCAACCTTTATTACATGTTTAATTCACTTGCTTAAGTTTTACATAAATTGGACATTATGTTCTTTATCGTCCCTTACGTTTCCCCCAATAGCTGAGCAGTTAAAAGCTCATCTCTGACTTTTTCTCTACACTGGCGCTGCGGCGCAACTCTCCTCATTAACTCTCGCACCGCGGCATGAGTTGGTAGTACCTGGCTTCCCGATCTGGCGCTGCAGCACCACATTACAAGGCATGACTGGAGCCGCGGCGCCGAGCCCTAACCTTATAAAATTTCTCTAAGTGTTAAATCAATTTGAGATGCTTACTTCCCGATCTCATAACTCCTTCTTTATAGCTCAAAATGAGGTCGTTCCAAAGCCATTCACTTCTTTATCTTACATACTTTAATACCCCTCAGACAGAACTTCATTCTGAATCCGTTAACGTGCCATTCGATTGGCTTGATCTTCACCCTTCGTTCATTTTTACGCTTTTAATGTTCTTCGCTCGCTCGTCCGTAATTCGGTCATCCCAACTCGGAACTCGTTCGTTCTTGAGTTCACGACTCACGTTTTCTATGTTCCCTTACTTTCTTATGAAACCCTACACGTTCGGGTTCATTTACTAACTTTCTAATTCTCGTTCGTCTTTTACAAAAAATTTTCCATAACTTCGTTATAGCTACGTTTTAATTCGTTCTTCATGAACGTTTCTACCGTTCCTAACCAAACAATAAGCAGCTAACTTATACACGATGGTTTTAAACTTGTCCATCAACAATAATTATCCTACGATGATTTTAAATTTGTCCATCAACAACGTTCTTCGTGTTCTTCGCGTGTTCTTCGTGTTCTTCGTTTGTTCTTCATTTTAATCAATATTTTGGATTACGATTTCACTTTTTATTGGAATTTGATGTTATAGAACTCCATTCCTTACTTATTTCACCTACTCGTTCATATAATCCACTCGGATCGCTCAAAATTCTCACGAATCTTATACTTCCTTAAGAAATTTACAAACTAAACTTTTAATTCTTATTTCTTCTTTTCTGAATGATTTCAACCATATGAAATCATTCTTATCATTATTTACTTCTTATTCTCATTAAGCATTGTTTTTAAACATAAAAACTTAAAGAAAATTTAAAAGAGACTAGGTTCCGGATTACCATTCTTCTTTAATCTTCTCCCGTTGGACAAAGTTTGTACGCGGCCTAGCCTTTCCTCTTCCTTCTCCTTCCCATCCGACCTCTCTCTCTCTCTCTCTCTCAAGTGTAGGATTTTCAAAAATCCAACCAAATGAGCTTAAGCCTCCAATTTATAGAAAATCAAGGCTAAGGGTATTTTAGTCATTTTGCCCCTATCTCCTTACTATTCCCACCTCCTCCAACAACTTAGCCACCAAGTTTACTTAGCCACCAAGTCTACTTAGCCATTAAGTCTTCTTAGCCCTTAAGTCTTCTTAACCATTAAGTGTTCTTAACCCTTAAGTTTATTTACTCATTAAGTTTACTTAGCCCTTAAGCATAAGCACTTTACTTAATTATTAAGTTTACTTAGCTATTACTTAACTTTTCCCTTACTTAGCCTTTAAGACTAAGTCGTATTCTACGCATCTCATTCTCATATTCTCTTCGTATATAGTTTGTACAATATTCATATTATACGTCGTAATAATCTTCATACTATACTCGTATAATAACTCGTATTACACTCGTTTTCCTTACGCATAATAACCCTAATTATTATACGAAATCATTAAATTCTCGGAACTTACTTTTCCTAACCCTTAGGTTTTAAGTCCGTAGGCGAAAACTTAATTTTTGCCATAACTGAAATATTATTGAATATTCCATCACGTCTAAACATTTTACGTAATCAATAACTTCTCGGAATTTCAAAATAAATCTCCGAGCAGAAATGGATGAATTGTGCCTATTTCTTCTTTTTCCCCGGAAATATTTTTGTTCTCGAAATTTTTTTATTTTCGTCTTGAAAATTCTTACTCGTTCAATCTAGCTCATAGCCAGAATACTCCCAACTTATAATCATCCTAGGTTATAGAACGATTAATAAACACATAGCACATAATATTATTAATAAAAATTAGTTTTATTAATAACTAATTCTTTAAACCTAAATTCTGGACGATTCGAATTTCCGGGTCGTCACAGATCTTTACCTGTTAGTTGTTTGTTGTGTTTTAAGTTATAGACTTGTAGTATGTTGTAAGGGTTGTGATCTAGAACTGTAATCAGGCTTATATAATGTATAGATTGCAAGTTATTAAGAGTCAAAGTGCATTGACCGACCATGACCAACTGGTTTCTGGACAGCTCATAAACCTAGAATGGTCTGACAGTGACTTTTGAGACCCTAGATCTTGTTGTTGTTTGATTGCTTAGCCCTGTTGTTGTTTTGATCTTGTAGACTGGTATAAGGACTACACAATCATGCCTTTAGATTACCCAGATCATGACCAGGATGATAGGTAATCAAGGTCAAACATAGGTTGACCAGCTGCTTAAGAACATTTCTGGAAAACCCAGAAATACTTTTGACATGGTTTGACCATGCCAGATCTTGAACATGTGATGATGTTATGATGATCTGATGATATAGAGTTGTTCTTTGACATCTCTACTACAATTATGAACCATTAGATTACACAAAACAGACCCAGAATGAAAGTTATAAGGATCCAAAGTAGGTAACTAGCAACTGTTCTTCATTTCTGGAAAACCCATAAATGAAGAACAACTTTGTCAGACTTTTTGGAGGCTTAGATATCTATGGTATGTTGTTGTATGGTCATGAAACCAATTGGTAATGGTAGTATTACACTTCTACTACAATCCTAACACCATTAGCTGCCCAGAACTTATCAAGAACATTGAATTAATTGTGGTCAAACTTACTACCCTACGATCTGAATTTGAAGATTTGGGCAGGCTCAAGAACATGAAGAACACCTATAGTGATAGTTTCGTCGTTATAGGGCCCTTTAGTGACATTTAATTACAAAAAAATTATTATTTTATTAAATAATTAGAGAAAAATAGTTTTTTAATTATTAAAAATTCATAATAGATTCCTCAAAATTATTTTAAATCTTAAAAATGGGTTTTTAATAATTTAGAATATATTTCATTAATATTTAATATTTTAGGAATATTAATGGTATTTAATTTATTTAATTATTATATTAAATAAATTACTTAAAAATAATTTTAATACTTGAAAAATTATTTAAAATTATATTATGGTATAAGAAAATAATTTAATTTATTTTTAATGACTTTTAATATTTTGTGATGAATTTAATTAATTAATTAATATTGATAATGATTGATTTATTTAATAATTATATTAAATAAATTATGAAAAGATAGAATTAATATTTTAAAAATCTTATAAAAATAATTTAAAGGTTATAAAAATATTTTAAGTTATAAAATATAATTTTTTAATATTTTGTCATAAATTATATTAATATTTTAATATTAATGATAATTATCGGATAATGAATTTAACTGTTTAAAAATCATATAAATATGATTTTAGGGTATTAAAAATATTTTGAGATATTATAAATTATTTATAATATTATGTTATGCTTTTAATTAATATTTGATATAAATAAATATTAATGATAATTGAATTATGTGGTCTTTAAATCATATAAATATGATATTATTGATTGAAAAATCATGATAAATGATAATAATTATTTAAAAATTATTATGAGACTTTGAAAATTATTTTGACTGATAAATTAATTATCTAAGATAATTGTGAACCAGTTTAAGTAGAGTTTTAAGTAAATAGGCTCGATATTATCTGACTAGGCCGTCGGGTTGTCGAATTTGTATCGGACTCAACTTAGACTGAAATAGTTTGACTTGATGCCGAGTCTTAGATATTTTATAGACTGATAGGGATATGTGCTAATGTGTTTAGGTTATTTTGTAACTATATTTAGCAGTATTATACTGTGATGATATTATTCTAACTTGTGAGACCTATATTATCAATATTAGGTCTTCAGACAAAGTTAGATAGATCGCATAACAGTAATCAACCGAACATGCAAGTTTTTTATACTCACTTATTGTGCAAGTTTTCTCTAACTCGACCTTGAGTTGTTATTTCGTATATGTTTGTGATTAATCATTGTTGGTTACCACATCAATGAATTGTTGAATCGCACTTTGTGCATATTGCATGTGTTCATCAGGTATGAAAGGCTGATCACCTTCATTACCATTCGGTCCAGACATAGTTGTTTATGTTCAATTGTTCATTCAGCTATAAAAATTTGTTCATGCTAGTTCTCAATTGTATTGCAGAATTTTAGCCAGCTTATTATACAATTCTTTCCATCATGATATATCCTTAATTTATTAAACTTAAACTTGTTGGGCAAACTTGTTGCTCACCCTTGCTATATCATGATAAATATTGCAAATAAGGACAAATACGTCGGATACAGGAAAAGTCAAAGACAGGTCCAGCCTTGGATTATATGTGCAGATAAATTTGTAATAGTAATGACTGATAATAAAATTGTATGTCAATTAGGTTATGAATTGTGTATAAGTTAAGGTTATTCGAACTTGGGGATAGTATGTAAAGTTTATTGTGTAAAAAATTTATGTTTATATCTTTCGCAATAGTGATGGAAATGATGTACCAGATTTGTTAGGACCCAGATTTGGGGACGTCACAATTCATACCACTTCATACCCACCTCCAGAATTCTACTCTTCATCATATGACCTAAAATGGTGGCTAAATCATCAACAAAATGTTGATGCAATTTGCAACCCAAATGAGTCGATCAGACTGGAAAATATTTCTTATGATATCGTCGCCAATACTCCCAATTCTGACTCATTTTTCAAAACTTATTAGTATGTCGAGGATCTTCTTGACCAACTCTATTCTCTTCAAAAAGTTCCAACTCAATCTATAAACAACCATCTTTCTGAGGTGAAATCTCTTGCATATGCCCTTAATCAAGCTGGAGAACCCATTCCTAAAACTGAGCTCATTAACTATCTCAATGATGGTCTTGAAGATTCTTTCAGTGGTTTTATTTAAGACTACTATGGACTGAATCCCTTATTATCATTGGATATGTTTTCTAGCTTTCTTCATAATTATGAAAAATTACAATAGCCGCTCTCATCAATGTTGCCTAACCATCCTCTTCGTCCATCATCTAAACTTTCACAAGAACATCATGATATCTACTATCTTCTATGATTTAAAAATTTTATCATCAATTTTATCGCTAAGACTCAACTTAATAAATAATCCACATCAGTGAATTATCCATGCACTACGGGCCAATGATATTCATTAGTATCACATCCATGAATTATCCATGCACTACAGGCCAAGGATGTCGACGTCGGGATTTTTATTTGTCACTTTTCGTTACATGTTCTTTTGTGTTCTCATTTTAGGTGAGATTTGTTTGAAAAAATAAGTAAAAAAGGTCCGACATGTGTAATGTCGACGATTGGACTATAAGAGTCGCCAGTTGGTTTTTTAACTGGTTGTACCAACACAACCGAGAAAAGGTTTGCACATTGACCCAGTGATTTGACACTGCTAAACGGGTCGATGAAACCGAGATTCAATTAGGGTCCGGAGACTTAATTATGCGGAGGGAAGGTGTTAAGCACCCCTGACATCCGTGTTACCACGGTGACCGCCACTTTTCAAGAAACAGTTATATGAATGTGTGTGTGTGTGTGTGGGTCAATGTGCTGTTATTTAGAAGTAGTACGAGACCTCGTTCGAACTTATATACACATGGTTTGAATTTATATAAAAATTCAGTTTTAAGCAAGATATGGCAGTGACGTTTTAAAAGAGGTTTTTCAAACCCAGTGCTCAATAGTAATTAAGACCTTTTACACTCCCATTTTATTCAATATTCGACTTGGTTGATTTTATTTTACAGATGCGAGACATCTGTATGAAAATAATGTACAAAAAGGTGTTGAATTCCTCGTGGGTATGAAAACCATCTGAGGACATCCAAACATCACAGATAAATTTACAAGCTGCTTACAACTGAAAAGGTCCATCATGGGAACCGAATCTAAATTCAGTGAACTGAATCTGTGATCACATGATTCCTAGGCTCACATGATGTCGCAGTTGATATAAACGCAGTAAGCATGTATATATATAAAAGCTATAAATATATATATACAGACATGATCACCAACCACGAAGCACCTCCATGGGGGATCAAAAATGTAAATAAAGCTGTAAAAGCTATCTACCGCCACGGAGGAAACTCCAGGCGGGACGAAATATACAGAAAGCAATAAAAACGGTCAACCACCACGAAGTAAACTCCAGGTGGGACGAAATGTAAATATATATATATATATAAACGCACCGGATATAAAATCCAGGCTTATCGGACAAAGTCTAACAACAGTTAATATATATAAGTATATATATATTAAAGCAATAAACGCACCGGATGTAAAATCTAGGCTCGTCAAACATAGTTCGACACACAGTTCATATATATAAGTATATATATATATACGAAAGCAAATAAACGCTCCGGATATAAAATCCATGCTCATCGAACAAAGTCCGACAACAGTTAATATATATAATTCTATATATTGAAGCAGTAAACGCTCCAGACCGAAGTCTAGGCTCATCGAACAGAGTTCGACATGCAGTTCATATATATAAATGTATATATATATATATATATATATATATATATATATATATATATATATATATATATATATACAAATTGAAATAAAATCACGGACCGAAGTCCGGGCAAACACACACAACACGACTCTCAACGTAAAGAAGGGTGTGTGCAAGTGTGGAGAGAAAGGCTTGAAAATGTGTAAGAAGGCTTACAGTGGGCTGCTAAAGAAGACTTCAATAACTTTAAAGTACATAAACACTGGCTTCTGTCTGTACAAAAGTAGCTATATGTAAGCTCACAAGTGTTTAAAATGAGAAAGCACTCAATTTAGGGTGTGTATGGAGCAAATTGGACAGGGCTTCCTCGCCTTTTTTCTTTATAAAATGGTCACCCCAAGCCCTCTATTTATAGAGGGTGGAGCCGCAGGTGTACCTTACGGCTGGGCTGCAGGTGTACCAGAGGCTGCCTGGGGTGCCCCGGGCTTCGCGGGACCCACTGTCTCGAAGTACGTGCACGTAGGCAACGTGATGTCCGCTCGAACTTTCAGAATTGCAATCCGGGCATCTGATTGAGGTATATAGGACCTATTTTGGACCGCCGTTGTCGAGAGTTATGCAATGACATGGGATTAGAGGTTGTACGAAGTCATGAAGATGGGACGATGCCCTCCGGTCTTCAGCTTCAAGTTCTATCCGTTGTTCTGCATAATAGTCACTCGGGATTGGTTTTTCTTGGCTCTTGTGGGACATTATTGTGTAGAAATGTATGTCTAAAATGTTGAGACGGCGTGATGTGACATCAAGTTGGCAAGATGACGACTTTGCCCCTCTCCAGGGTTATCTCTGATTTGGGCTGATAAAGCAGATGTTGCTCAGGGTTATCACTGAGATTAAACTGCTACAAATATTGAAGGTCCTTATTGTCATCTCTGAGGTGTGCCTGTCTTATACTGAGTGCCTCGGTGTGAGCACCGAGGTTAAAGCTGATGGCATGCATTTGAAACAAGCATTTTCGGGGTTATCTCTGGAACTGCCACTACCTTCCTTGGGGTTATCTCCAAGGTTGGAATCTGCTATTCCTAGTGTTGGGACTGAGACGGAACATCTCGGGGTTATCTCCAGGATAAATTAGTCTTCTCCAGTTTGTGTTCCGGTATTGGAACTGCATGCCTCAGGGTTATCTCTGAGGTTGGAATTGGTACTCTCGGTGTGTGTTCCGGGGTTGAGCTGTTACTCCCGGTGGTATCCAGAATGGATATGAACCGTCTTTCAGGGTTTCCTCTTAAAAGATGAATCTACGCTCCTGTGATGTCAGTAACAGATAGACAGAAAATTTCGAGTGTCTACAGATGCCCCTCTTTATCATATTCATGCAATGCAATGCATGGATAGGATAAAGAATCCTAGACACTTAAAATATAATTTGAAGCAACTGTATGATGCATATGTATGGGGTTGTTGCCCAATAGGCTGATGATGATTACAATCTCTCTATAGCTTCTATTGGGGATTTGGCAATGATGACCAAATTGGATGTGCGATTCAAATCTTTGAGGATGTTGACAATGGGATTTTCACCAAAGTTCTGAATCCTTGATATAGACTTGATTCTGAAGTAGTGCCTCTTATGTGTAAGAGATCTATGGGGATAAAGTTTTGTCTGTTTGAGGATGTGTATAACATAGTTTGACATCAATCCTCCTTGATGACGTTTCCCTCTCCTAGTTTGTATCACCAGAGTACGTCAATGTTCTGTTGATTTTACTGCCAACAGCAAATGTTGTCAGGGCTGCCCGACCTTCATTGACGTGTGAACCAACGGTTTACCACGCGTTATAACCCTCGTCGGGGATATATTTGATCCTCTGTTGATGTGTAGATCAACGGATGAACTCCCTGCTGGGGATAAATGCCAAGGCTGCTTGGACTTTGTTGATGTTTGTATCAACTGATAAAATCATCGGATGATTTCTGATGCGAAGTTGGATTGACTTGCCAACGGCTGAAATGATGTCAAGGTTGTTTGACCTTCATTGATACGTACATCAATGGATGATAATGCGTTGTGATCCCCACCGGGGTTGTTGTATTATCGTTTATGTGTGTGTAAACGGAACACACGTTGTAACCCCCATCGGGGATACGTTGAATCATCGTTGATGTGTGTGTCAACGGCTGAAATCATCGGACGGCTTCCGATGCTCCGTTGGATTTACTTGCCAACGGTTATAGTGATGTCAAGGCTGCTTGACCTTCGTTGATATGTATGTCAATGGATGATATGCGTTGTAACCCCCACCGGGGTTATGTACTTCGACATATGTACCGTGTTGTGACCCCCGCCGGGGTTGTTGTGGCAAAGTAGGATAACGATCCTGAATGAGAGAAATTGGACCTGTGTGAGGTATTGCTGAGTGTGACTTGTATCATCTAAGATTACCAGCATAGTGTACCCTGTGGTTGGGCGAATACCAATGAATGACGTGAAGACCCACGGTTCAACCAGGATTGTAAGATATTCTGCTCAATCGCGTAGCATTATTTTTCCTGATTTGGCCTTTTCAGCTTGCGAGAACTCCTTTGCAACTCGAACTGGACTGAGCCGGAGGGGTGGGACCCACATAGGGGTGCCATAGGTACACCTGCTATAGCTACAGATGGACCTGTGGCCAACCGTAGATCATAAAGACCAGCAGGTTGCTTTCATAAGTCATTTTTAACTTGCACCGCGAAGGAAATCTGAGAGCTCTTCTTCAGATCTGCTGAGTTTGGACGTCTTTCTACAAATTCTGTCACCATACAAGTGTTCTACACTATCCTGGTAACGTATGCATGTACTTTTTTCCAATTTTTATCCATTGGAAAATGACTTATCATATGAAATGCATCTAAACACATAGTAGTGATTATGTATGCTCAAATGATTTGAGAAAAAATATTCAACATAGTAAATGTTAGTATTAAACCATGCTGAACATAATGATGTGAGAAAATTTGACTTTTGAGACAGTCAAATTGGCACCCTTTTCTGCTATTTTTATCCTATCTAAGGACATTTTGAGCACAAGGTAAGAAGGCAAAGTACTCCTAGCAGTGAGGTTAACCTTATGTGTTGATGATTTTGCACATAGTATGTATATGACTGTGGGCAAGTGCGCTACTGAATGGCCACCTAGTCATGCCTATGTGCATGTGGATAGTCCTATTTATAGAGGAAACTATGACAAAATTTTCCTAAAATGTAGGAATTGTGTTAATCATGCATTTTTAACTCTACTGTGGATGTATGTTAAAATAATGCATGCATACAGATAGTCATTAAATGCATTTTAAAAAACTCCAGGTTAGAAGATACCACACCCTTTCTGAGGTGATTTGGAGACTTGTTGTCCAGATATTATGAATCCGGATCAGCCGAGTAGTTCCCGTAGGACCACTTGTGGTGTACGGAGGAGGGCTTCTGAAGTGCCTCGACCCCATTCCGTTAGACAGCCTCGCAGGTTAGTGGAGGCGGTGTTACGTCCAGTCTAGGTTGATGTGCCAGACGTCGAGGACGAGCAGGAGGATGTTCCAGTTGTGGACCCTGCTCCTGCTGTGCATATTCCCCGTAGGGAGCTCCCGAGTATTCAGGTGGCAAACCCAAAGCTTCTAGGTGACTTGAGTCGACATTCCTCGATGTATTTGCATGCTAACGAGGTATGACGTCAGAACTTGATCTTCCTTCTTTCCTATTTGTGAGGAGTAAAAGGATTTAATGTTGATCTGTATTTCATGCAAGTTCCTGGATTTACATAGCCTCGAGGGAACTGGTTCAGTATACACTCCATGTACCAGGCGCTTCATCCTGACTATAGAGCGATTGTGCATGACTAGGGTTTTGGAGCATTCTTTTCCATCCTTCCCCATCGCTGTCCCTGGGGTTACCTTAGGGCATTATCTGAGCGGTGGTTTCACCAGACTCAGTCACTCAATTTGCTGGACTGTGAGGTAATGATGACGCCGATGGATTGACGATTAATCACAGGTATGAAGTTTGGAGGGGCGCCAGTGCCTTGCACGGCGGATATTACCCCGATTACCTTCAGATCCTTGTTAGGAGTTTCGGCGGAGGCGCTTAAGGGCAGGACTGTCCGTACGGGTCCTTTGAGCGTAGATGCTATGAGTGGGCTATTTAGCGAGCCCATACCAGCTGATGTCAGAGTCAGGGATCGCATTCTTCGGTGATTGTTCCTGATGATCAGTAGGGGCTACTTCATAGCAGATAACTCTTCTACGGTGTCGTTCGCTTTGATCAGCGCCACTAGGCATATGGACCGTATTGGAGAGTATGATTGGGGTTCCTATACCTTTGCCTATTTCCTCAAGGGCATGCATATGCGCTCACAGGGCTTGACCGAGGCTTGGTTAGGATTTTACCCATTTTTGCTGGTAAGTATTTCTCTTGTCATTTACCATGTATTGGTTAAGAGTGTTAACTGACAGCAGATGTTTGCCTTTGTGTTGGCAGCTTTGGGCCTATGAGTGGCTCCCATGTTTACGTCCAGTGAGTGTACTAGGATTGGATACCTACCCACGAGGACGGTGATGGCATCATTTTATACTGGCGGAGGTCCCTGTAGCTGAGGGTTTCACTCACTGCCGCTTGCAGCTAGAGTTGTTGACAGCTGACATTATCACATGTATTTCCTATTCTGGGGAGCATTTGGCCATCGAATTTGAGGATGGATACCTGACTGGTGTCGAGTACGTGATTTCCACTCGAAGAGTTCCTCTTTTCATGGATGGAGTATGGGAGCTCTATCTAGGAGAGCGTGTTATTAAGAGCACCACAGGGGAGATTCGTATACCGATCTTGCCTCCTGCCAGGAGTTATTGGCCTGTGTCGCAGTCACCCGTCATTGATATCCCATTGTTGGGTGTTGACAGTTTTGCATTATCATAGGGTCCTTGCACTCAGGATGTATTCCAGCGCTGGTGGATCCCTCGTACTATTGGAGCCCAGACCCGTGCCACTCAGTTCATGGGGGATATGGTTCTAGGATCCGTGATGATGACGGATTGGTTAACCTGTGTCTGAGATCCAACTCAAGTGACACAGATTGACAGTTTGACCCGGTAGTTGGACCAGGCACATATTTTTATTCGATATTTGGGTAGAGATCCGGCAGTGGCAGATTCGTTTGATCTTTCCAGCACAGGAGCTGGCCCCTCGGGTGACCCATTTGGTTTTGCCGGCACAGATCCTCCTTTGTATCGGCCTGATATCCCTGTTGATAGAGATCCAGTGACTCAGGAGGAGTTACATCAGGTGGACAGGATTGATGATGTGGACATCGACATCATTGTCTTCTTCTGATGTGTATTCTCATTTATCTCTTTTGGTAGGCCTCTGTTAGCTATTGGGTCTCTGTGCCCCATTCTCGTTATATCTTTTGATAGGCCTCTGTTAGTAGTAGGGCGTCTGTGCCCCATTTTCCTGTATTTGTAGTTGTACAGAGATGATGTATTAAATGATGATATACTTAGGAATGTATGTACAGTTTTTCCATTCCCTATATAATATTGCCATCTATTATCTGTAATGCATGTATCATGTTATGCATATGTATGTATGTCCAGAGATATTCAGTATTGACCCCTGGATGGTCTTATGACACGGCCCGTGCAGATGTCTTCTTCGACAGTAAGCCGTATTGATCATACCCCACCATTATTGGTGGTATCTGGCATGCGATCGTGGTATGATAGCATGTCACCATCAGATAGGGTGACCATAGATCATTTGTTGTAGCATACTATGACCCTATTGATGTTTCAGGTTCCCACATGATTCGTGGATGGCATGCTGGAGCACTGGGTATCGGAGAGGTAGGTTTTCTGATTTGGGACCTAGGAGTTGACTCCCACTCTAGAGGAGTATGCACGGTTGACGATGCTACCACTGGACAGACCTTGCGTGTATATGGCTTTGGGGGACATGAGTCGGCAGTTCATGACCCTCACTGGACTGAGGCGTAGAGTGGTGTAGGATGAGCTTACATTTGGCCACGTTATATCCCAGCATTTTCTATTTCATAGATTTGGCTCTGAGGATAGTTATAGACGACAGTCCGGGAATTTCACCACATTGGAGTATCATTTGCGTCTGGCCAGGGTAGATGTACTGCTATTGTGCGTACTGTCATATGTCTACATGCCACTGTATATGGATGAGTTGGACATAGGAGTTATCATGGCGGTGAGAGCTCTCAAGTAAGGTCGTACCATTATTCCTATGATTATAGCCGAGACATTGAGGTCAGCTACATACTGCTGCACTTATATGACAGGAGTATTTACGGGCAGTTCGGTCATGCTATACGTGTGGTTTATGTCACACCTGAGACCGATTGGCACTTTCAGACGGCATGGGTATTGCTTCACCCATGATATGGCCATGACATATTCATTTCAGCCTACGGAGTGTACGGATGCTGCATCTTGGTTCGCTTTCTTAGCTGATATTGTAGACCCATTTAGTATATTGCCTTGCTCAGGGCTCAGCTCACCTTACAACTTTAATACTCATGCTCTGGGCATGGATTACATCCCTCTGGCTGGTTTGAGGGGCATGACTACTTACCATCCACTGGCCGTGATGTCGCAGTTTGACCAGTTTTAGGATTTTCATCCTTTTGAGGGGGCGCTGGGCTAACGTTTAGCTTCTCGCTATCTTTCAGCATAGGACCGATCCCGTGTGTATGCATGTTGGGATCATCGCGAGATAGCCACTTTCTCCATTAGCCATCCAGGTTATTCTGCAGAGTATTCCGCATGGATGGAGACAGAGACTGTATCGGTTGCGGTTGTGTCCACATTACCGAGTATTAATTCAGATGGTGGAGAGCCCATGGAGGACATTGATTCTCACACCTAGGAGGAGCCATCTACTGGGTTGCCAGTATTTTCTTTAGATTTTCCCAGTACTAGCACTGTCGTGATTCAGCTTTCAGCACAGTATCTTGAGCAGAGTCTTCATCTGATGACCTTTGAGAGAGATCAGGCTAGAGCCCTGATGTTGACAGCTCTTGATGGGAGAGACGCATCCCTGTTAGAGAGGGACGAGGCATTAGCTCATATAGATGCCGCTGTTATTGAGCAGGATGAGGCCAGATCAGCCAGAGATGCAGTGATAGTTGAGAGGGATAGCGCCATATCTGCCCGGGATGTAGCCGTCACAGACAGTACTGCAGTGAGATCCCTTACCGCGGGCATAATCGCAAAGATGAGCACATATATTGATGAGCACATGGTCACCATGTAGATGGCTGCATATCTGTTTGGTCGTGTGGATATCCTCTTACAGGAAACCACAACTTTACCTCATTCTTCTGATAGAGATGCCATGTTGGGCTTGTTAGCTCGTATATGCACCGATTTGTAGATGGGCTTGTATTTTCCTGCACAGACTAGCTTAGCCATTTTGTCATGTACAGTTTACATTATGTATATCAAACAACATTATATATAGCAGGGAAATATATTTTTGATCACTTCCCTTTTAGATATGCTCTGATACTTGCTTGATATTTGCCTGCTTCTTCAGGGCTTGTGATCTTGATGTATTTTGAATTCCTCCTTGCTGGATGGACATTGAGTTGTCTCTGGATAGCTCAGAATAGATCATGGATCTGTGTGTATCCCTACCATCTTTTGGTGTCTTGGGACTGGTTTCTGTATGGAAATGTGGAGAGGAGTGTGACTTTCCTCTCTGAGATTGACCACACCATAGATGGTCGCCAGTACTCCTATTTACGAGGAGAGGTTGTGTAATTCCATCTCTTATGGATTGGTGTTGCTCTTCAAGGTACAACCGCAACTTAGATGGTCGCCGAATCTCCTATTCGCTAGGAGAGGATGGGTAATTCCATCCCTTTGGTTTGAAGCCAATGAAATGTGGTGGATTGAGGTTTGATCCCAGTACCGTTGACAAGTATTTATGTTTTGGTAGGGGGTTAGACCGAACCATAAATGGCTGCCTATGTACTCCTATTGAAGAGGAGATTAGGTCTGCGTAGTTCGAACCTAGTGTAAGAGGTTCAACGCTGTTTATGAAAGGCAGATGGGTGTAGAAGCTTTATTGATGAAAAAGGTTGTAGAAATATTTTTGTGGTTTTTTTTTTGTAGAGAAGGGTAGAAATGTCTTTGTTGTTTTTGTTTATTGCGACCGGGCCATATAGAATATGGTTGCCTATGTACTCCTGTGTATCAAGGAGCTCAGGTCGACGTAGTTCACCCCTCAGGGTGAATTGAAAAGCGTGATCCTATGTGCAGGATAAACTACGGGGAAGAAACATTAATCCCATGTACAGGTCAAACTGTGGGGAAGAAAGTTTAATCCCATGTGCAAGATAGACTGCGGGGAAGAGAAAGTTTGATCCTAAGTTGAGGACAAACTACAGATACGAGAAGTTTGATCCCATGTATGGGTAGCCAAACTGCAAATGTGAGAGGTTCAATCCGTAGTGGGATGACCTAAGTTGTATGAGCGTAGTGAAGCCAAGCTACTGGCTTAAAGAGTATGTTTCCCTGAGGGGCAAAGTGTGAACAAGAGTTGTATATGGTAAAGGGTTAAAGAACCGGAATGATTAATGATCTGATGATCCAACACCAGGATGTTTGCTTGATGGTAACTTCAGACGTAGTACCATTTCACGGTGTCCGAGCTGATGAGTTATGGAAATTCATCGCCGTCCATTTCCTGCAATCTGAGAGCACCTCCTGTCAATACCTCCTTGACAACAAACGGGCCTTACCAGTTAGGAGCGAATTTTCCCTTAGATTGATCTTGGTTGTCAATGATCTTTTTCAAAACCAAGTCATGTTGTTTAAACTGCCGTAGCCAGACTTTTTTGTTGTAGGATCGGGTGATCCTTTGTTGATATAATTGACCATGGAAGATAGTCGCGATTCGCCTTCCATCTATTAGAGACAATTGGTGATGCATGTCTTGTACCCATTAATCTTTATCCAGCTAAGCGTCCAACAACACTCTGAGGGATTCCATTTCTACTTCTATGGAGAGTACTGCTTCCATCCTATAGGTTAATGCGTAGGGGGTTGCCCCAGTTGAAGTGCGCATTGATGTTCTGTAGGCTAACAGTGTAAGAGGCAATAAGTCAGACCATCCTTTGTGATTGGCAGACATTTTTTGCATAATCTTCTTGATGTTCTTGTTAGCCGCTTCAACAGTACCATTCATCTTTGGACGGTATATGACGGAGTTAAGGTGTTCCTCCATCATTTTATTGTTGAGGTTCTTAGCATTGTCTGATACAATTACTTCTGCTTGTCCGTATCAACAAATGACATTGTTTCTGATGAAAGCAATGATGACTTCTTTGGTAACCCTGAGGAAGGAGGCTGCTTCTACCCACTTGGTAAAGTAGTCGATTATGGTGAAGATGAATCGATGTTCATTACTGGCTTTGGGCTCGATGGGCCCCATCACGTCCATTCCCCACATTGAGAAGGGCCAAGGTGAACTCATGTTGTGGAGCTCCCGTGGAGGGGCGTGGATAACATTTCCATGAATTTGGCATTGATAACATCTCCTGACGTGGCCATAGCAATCAGCCTTAAGAGATAGCCAATAATGTCTTGTCCTGAGGATCTTCTTGACAAGGAGGGGGCCACTCATGTGTGGGCCACATACTCCACCATGGATCTCATCCATAAGTCTCTGAGATTGATCCTTATTCAGGCATCTGAGGAGACCTAGACCTGCATTTCTCTTGTAAAGTGCATCTCCGCTCAGGTAGAATTTCATAGCAAGTCGATGAATCTACCTTTGTTCAGTCAGGCTCGCCTCAGCGGGTGTAGATCTATCTCGTAGGTACTCCTTGATATGCTGATACCAAGGTTGTTGGATGGGAGGTAGCTCATCCGATACTTCTCCAACATAGTTCCCATAGGCTGGTGCCCTTTGCAGGGCTAATGTGACGCTTGGCATGTGTTCCTTGTCAGGTATGTGCATCAAGGAGGCTAAAGTTGCTAATGCGTCTGCAAAGTCATTCTTATTACGAGGAATGTGTATAAAGGAGATTTCTTTGAACTCCGAAGCCATCTGTAAAACTTGTCGCTGGTAAGGCAGCAATCGCAACTCTTTGGTTTGATAGATTCCTGTGGATTATTTGATTACCAACTCTGAATCCCCAAAGATAGTTAACCGTCTGATACCCATTGAACAGGTAAGTTTTAGGCCCATGATACAGCCTTCACACTCAGCTGTGTTATTGGTGCTGATAAACTGTACTTTGACGGCGACGGGATACTGCTCCCCCGTACCGGATACTGGAACTGCACCAGCTCCAGAACCTTCCGTATTAACAGCTCCATCTAAATACATCTTCCATGCTTGGCGTGTATCGTACTGATGGTGTTGCTGAACTGCCATTACCCCTTCATCGGGGAAGTAGGTTTCCAATTGTTTGAAATTCCCTGAAGGAGCGGCGGCCAGTTGATCCGTAATTCCTTGACATTTAATGGACTTTTGAGTCACGTAAACAATGTCAAATTGTTGCAGAATCAACTGCCATCTGGATAGCCGACAATTCAGTATGGGTTTACTGAATACATACTTGAGAGGATCTACATGGGATATGAGATGGGTTGTGTGCCCATGGAGGTAATGTTGTAACCTCATGGCAGCCCATGCTAAAGCACAACAAGTCCTCTCAATCAGAGTGTACTTGTGTTCACTGCTGCTGAATCTTTTGCTGAGGTAATAGATAGCTCGCTCACGACCTCTATCATCTTTCTGACCCACCATGCAGCCCATGGCATTGTCACTGATGGACAGGTACATGAACAGGGGAACATCATCCCTGGGTGGTACCAAAATAGGAGCTTTAACCAACTGCTCTTTGATGGTAAGGAAGGCATTCTGGCAGTCATCATTCCATTTCATGGAGGAGTTCTTCCTTAACAGCTTGAAAATAGGTTCACAGGTTGCTGTGAGTTGAGAAATGAATCGGCTAATGAAGTTGATTCTTCCCAAAAATCCCCGTATTTCCTTCTCTGTCTGAGGAATGGGCATTTCCGTGATGGCCTGAATTTTGGTAGGATCCAGCTCAATTCCTTTGTGGCTGATTAGGAATCCTAGCAACTTGCCTGATTTAACGCCAAAGGCGCACTTGGCTGGATTCAACTTCAAGTTATACTTACGCAACCTGTTGAATAGCTTTCTGAGATGGTCTAAGTGGTCCTCCTCCTTCCGGGACTTGAAAATGATGTCATCCACGAAGATCTCGATCTCTTTGTGCATTAATTCATGGAAAAGAGACATCATAGCTCGTTGATAGGTAGCTCCGGTATTGATGAGGTCGAATGACAACCGTCTGTAGAAAAAGGTTCCAAAAGGCATGATGAAAGAAGTTTTCTCACGATATTCCTCAGCAACCATGATCTGATGGTACCCCGCAAAGCAATCAGCAAAGGAGTACATGCCGTATTGCGCAGTATTGTTAATGAGAATGTGTATAAAGGGCACGGGAAAGCTATCTTTAAGGCAAACTTTATTCAGATCCCGATAATCCACGCAGACTCGTACCTTTCCTCCAGGCTTAGGAACGGGAATGATATTAGATATCCATTCAGGATACGTGGACACCATGATAATGCCATCTTGATATTGTTTCACAATTTCTTCTTTCACCTTTAAACTCCACTCAGGTTTCAATCGCCTGAGCTTCTGCTTGACTGGCTTGAATCCCTCTTTAATGGGAAGGTGATGAAGAACAATGTCAGTGGACAACCCCACCATGTCTACATGAGACCATACAAACACATCCTAGAATTGGGTTAATATCGTAACCATGTCATTCCGTTGGTTTGGGGTAAGGTCTGAACCAATCTAGATTAACTAAGGGTTTTCTAAGGTTCCAAGATTGAAGGAGGTGGTTTGATCAAGGTTGGGTTTAGGCTTGTCTTCGACCCATTCTTTGATCTCCGGAGGCAACTCAATGTCCTCTTGTATTTCCAGCAAGTCTGAGTCCAACTTTTCATCAAAGTTACAATCCTTGTGGAAAAGAGGCATCTTATCAGCAAGTACAGGCACATCTAAGTTCAGAGTCCTGAAACAAAATATGCTTTCACTTAATATATATGAAACTATTTAATCATACATAATGTTAGCATATACGAACAAAAAAACTGCTAATACTGGACAGAAACGTAAGCAGTTATTATATCTACAGGGCAGAAAGAAGTCCTGCCCATTTTACCCTTGTCGACCAATGCAAGGAGTGCTGTTCCAATTGGCAAGGATAAAGTCCGGGTGGACTGCATTGATGGAGGGGCTGTCATCGTCCTCCTTTTCTCGAATGATGACCATGACGTCTGGGCAATCATCGTCTGGGGTATATCTATTTGTATGTTCATCATGAACAATGATGCGCATGCCCAACATTATTCGGACGACGTTTTGTTTGATTCTTTGTTTCTCTTCCTCCACTCTAGGATCTAGAACAAAGACTTCTTTTGCTTTGAATGGCACGGGCTTGGGAAATAGCATATCCAACACGTTGGTTGGCACCTTTATAGGAGGTTGTGAGACTCAGCGTTAGAATGCGAAGATAAACGCCGCGTGGTTGAAGTTGAAGGAATCTGCTGATGCTTATGAGAATTCCTCTAACTAGAACTGGCAGAATAGCTTAGTCCAGTTGTCCTAGTTTGACTGGCTACTTAGATGGGGTATTTGATAGCTTGGTGATCTTTACCCAGCCCTTGTCCTGGCTGATGACCCAAAGACATCATTTCTTGAGTAACCGACATTACTTTGGCAGAGATCTTGGGTACGGGCAATGGCGTTCCCAGGGCATGAAATTGAGGGTTGCTTACTTCCAAAGTGTGGAAATTGACCGGCTCAATATCGGAATTAAAACTGATGAACGGTATGTCACCTTGTTGAAGGCATTCCGGTTCAGCGTTGACTGTAACTAGGCTATTGTTGATAATGTATTTCAGTTGCTGATGAAGGGTAGAGGGGACTGCCCCAGCCATATGAATCCACGGTCTTCCCAAGAGTAGGTTGTATCCCGAATCTATCTTGAGTACGTGGAAAGACACGCAGAATGTATGGGGACCAATCTCAATTGGCAGCTCAATCTCTCCGACCGAATTGCGGTAGGATCCATCAAAAGCTTTGATGATCGTATGGCTAACTCAAATTTGATTGAGATTGACATTCATCTTCAACAATGTAGCGTATGGACAGATATTCAAAGATGAACCTCCGTCTACTAAGATTCCAGCTAGCAAATATCCAGAGGACAAGACCGCAATGTGTAACGGCTTGCAATAATCAGTCCCTTCGGGCGGTATGTCGTCATCAGTGAAGGATATAACATTGTTGTTGAAAATTTGATCAACCAAATGTTGAAACTTTTCCACATCCACTGATGTCGGTAAGTAGGCTTCTTCCAAAATCTTTAGTAGAATCTTCCTGTGATCCTCGAAAGTTAAAACCAAGTCTAGTATTGAAATTTGACGTGGAGCTTCTCTTAAGCTTAAAACCACCTTGGCTTCATTATGACGGATGGCACGGAGGAATTTTTCAATCTTCTCCATGGGAATCTTCTCCTTTGATTTGATGGTAGACTTCATCACCCGTTGGGGAAGATACAGTGGATTCTCCTTCGACACTGCAGCAGTTATATGCGAGGTGGATCCTTCAGCTTCTCCATAATTCCAAGGAACTTTCTGTAAGCTGACAACATGATATTATGGTCGGAAGGGTAAATTGATTGGCTCTGGAGCAGCCACTTTCAAAGGATTATTGCTTCCTCTGAGTTGAATGGGAGATATAGGGCGTGGTTTGACAATGCCATCAGCCTCAGTGGAGATAACTGCTACCAATCCTTTCCATTTAGTAGGACAGGTATTCTCACTTCCCCGTAGCACAGTATCATCATCTGCTAGTTGTAAGACACCGCTATCAATGAGATTTTGGATAAGGTGGCAGAGTGCCCAACATTCTTCTGTGCTGTGACCGCTAGAATGGGAGTGATATTGATATACTCCATCAGAATTAAACCATCCTGAACGGGGATTGATTGGAGGTAGGAGGGAAGTGATTTTTCCTTCATTGATTAGCATTTGAAGGATTTCCTCCATAGGTTGGCCCAGATATGTAAATTCCCTTCTGTTGACGAAATCCCGACGAGCTTTGGCGTTCGCTCTCCTTGCCACTTTGTCCTCCATCGTTTCACTGTCTGGAGGTGACGAGGGAATATTCATGACAAGAGGAAGGAGACTAGCATGTTCCTGGCTGATTAATTGGCGTGTAACTTGATGTTGGTATGTCACCAGTTCTGCCAATTGCTCGATTTGCTTGCACAGAGCTTTCATTTTTCGTTCCATTGAGAACTAGAACTTGGCATAATCCCATTTGTCAGCACCGTCTTTGATGATCTGGGATGCTTCACCATTAGAATTGGAACTTTGTCCAGTGCTCCAATTAATCATGTTGACTTCTTCCTCTTTGTGTGGAGGAAGAGGGTTGTCTTGAACGTGAGGTTGATCGGGTTTGGTGACCATGATCTCACCGTTGTCTATCAGGTCTTGGATCTTATGCTTCAAGGCCCAACAATCTTGAGTATCATGTCCAGGTGCCCCAGCATGATAAGCACATTTTTGAGCAGCATTAAAATCCCTACCATTAGGGCTGGCTGGTGGAAGAAGATGAGTGATTTTCTTCTGCGTGGTCAGAAGAGTGAGAATATTCTCGAGAGAGTCCCCTAAGGGTGTGAATACTCGAGGACGTTTGACTTCTCCACCTTTTGATACTGGAGGGTTTGAAGACTGTGCTTGAAAGGGAGAGTAATTTCTCCTCTGGATAGGCATATTCTGATTGCCTATTTGACCCTGTAGTATCAGGGAAACATCCTCTTCTTTCTTTTTATGGACCCTTCGGGGGTTGTTTCTATAATTTTCGGATTGGATGTGTT
Organism: Panax notoginseng; assembly: GCA_016801055.1. Lineage (NCBI taxonomy): Eukaryota > Viridiplantae > Streptophyta > Magnoliopsida > Apiales > Araliaceae > Panax > Panax notoginseng. Next base: position 227,476,523 of record CM029013.1, on the reverse strand, counting down.
CAGCAACAACTTTAAGGGCAGCTAGGTCTTGAATCTTTCCTGACTTCAATCCCATCTCAGCCATCTCCCCATGTTTGATCATTTCAGAAAATGGTTTACCGATGCTAGCTAAGACTCTCTCATAGAAAGGAGCTTCTTGTATGTCGATAAAGGTCATAACCATCTCTGACTCTGTCATAGAAGGAATAACTTGAGCAGCAAGGCGCCTCCACCTTTGAGCATACTCTCTGAAAGACTCGTTGGACTGTTTCTTGACCTTGGTAATCTGGTACCGGTCAGGACCCATCTGAGACTGAAAACTGTATTGCGTGAGGAAGGTGTGAGATAGCTCTTCCCAGCTATGGATCTTTGAGTTGTCTAATCTGGTATACCATGAACGGGCTTCTCCAGTCAGACTTTTTTGGAATAGCTGCATTCTGAGCTTCTCGTCCTCTGCATAAGATCCGAGTTCTCCAATGAATAACTTCAAATGTTTGTAAGGATCTCCTAACCCATCATACTTTTCAAAGTTAGGAGTTTTAAATTTTTCTTGATAATGAACACCATGGAATATACAAAGAACGGCATATGACACACTCCCGTGTGCTCCAATTCCTTTGATAGCGTGAAGGGTCTCTTCCATTTGAAGAACTTTCTTTCTGATGTCATCGGTGTCTGGATCTTTTGTAAGATGGGCGGCATCATGACTTTTGTTGGTTGTATCCAACTGCAGTTCAGGTACTGTAATGGCTTTATCAGGACCTTGGGTTCCTCCTTGTGTAGAGGATTCAGCATGTACGGGTATTTTTGGACCCTGCATAGATTGATGTAGTTCTTTAAGCAGAACAACCAAGTCTGTAATTTGTTTAGTTAATCCGTCAAATTCTTTGCGAGAAACTAGATTAGACTGGTCAGATGAAGACATGATTGGCTGTAGGCCTGTGGCCTTTTTGGACTTTGACCGGGTAATAGGTCCGAATGCTTCCTTGCAACAAAACTGGCATAGTTTAGTTTTAGGGATGGTGTAAATGTTAACATGCTATGTGATGTGTCCGTTTTAGGAAATTTTGTCCTGCAACACGGATGTTAGCTGTTTGTAGTACAGGATAACATGTTAATGTAAATATGTACATGAACATATTTCCTCATATTTCTCATTACATGGAGATGAATATGGAATGTAAATTACAAGTAATTATTTTTACAAGTAATTTAAAATGAGAAAGCATGAAGAGACTCTCCTCAGCGTTTGGTTTATCAGAGGCTGACATATCTTAGGTTACTCTCGCGGCTTTCCGGCATAAAGGTTCCCAAATCAACGCAATTTACTCGACGAGAAATTAATCCGCTCTTTCAACTGGATCAAATTTGGGTGGTGCCTTTCCTGAGCATCAGGGAATTAGTCTTCCCACGAGTCCAGTAATCAAACACACAACATACTTTCACACGTGTCTCACCGTTTATGAAAATGATGACATGTGCGAAGCACTAATATCACAGGCAGATATAGTATAAAGCATTAATCGCAATAAAGATATGCATTCGTACACATTCATCATAAATGTAAATGCAACATCCACATACAAGCATATAACAGTTTTGAAAAGCTTATAATAGCGGCTTAAGTCCTCTTACTGGGTCCCTAGCAGAGTCACCACCTGTCGACGTCGGGATTTTTATTTGTCCCTTTTCGTTACCTGTTCTTTTGTGTTCTCATTTTAGGTGAGATTTGTTTGAAAAAACAAGTGAAAAAGGTCTGACATGTGTAATGTCGACGATTGGACTATAAGAGTAGCCAGTTAGTTTTTTAACTGGTTGTACCAACACAACCAAGAAAAGGTTTGCACATTGACCCAGTGATGTGACACTGCTAAACGAGTCGGTGAAACCGAGATTCAATTAGGGTCCGGGGACTTGATTATGCGGAGGGAAGGTGTTTAGCACCCCCGACATCCGTGTTACCACGGTGACCGCCACTTTTCAAGAAACTATTATATGAATGTGTGTGTGTGTGTGTGTGGGTCAATGTGCTGTTATTTAGAAGTAGTACGAGGCCTCGTTCGCACTTATATACACAGGGTTTGAATTTATATAAAAATTTAATTTTAAGCAAGATATGGCAGTGATGTCTTAAAAGAGGTTTTTCAAACCCAGTGCTCAATAGTAATTTAGACCTTTTACACTCTCATTTTATTCAATATTCGGCTTGGTTGATTTTATTTTACAGATGTGAGGCATCTGTATGAAAATAATGTACAAAAAGGTGTTGAATTCCTCGTGGGTATGAAAACTATCTTAGGAAATCCAAACATCACAGATAAATTTACAAGCTGCTTACAGCTGAAAAGGTCCATCACGGGAACCGAATCTAGATTCAGTGAACTGAATATGTGATCACATAATTCCTAGGCTCACATGATGCCGCAGTTGATATAAACGCAGTAAGCATGTATATATATAAAAGCTGTAAATATATATATATATATATATATATATATATATATATATATATATATATATATATATATATATATATATACAGACATGATCACCAACCACGAAGCACCTCCATAGGGGATCAGAAATGTAAATAAAGCTGTAAAAGCTATCTACCGCCGCGGAGGAAACTCCAGGCGGGACAAAATGTACAGAAAGCAATAAAAACGGTTAATCACTACGAAGTAAACTCCAGGTGGGACGAAATATATATATATATATATATATATATATATATATATATATATATATATATATATATTAATGCAATAAACGTACCGGATGTAAAATCCAGGCTCATCGAACATAGTTCGACACACAGTTCATATATATAAGTATATATATACGAAAGCAAATAAACGCTCCGGATATAAAATTCAGGCTCATCGAAAAAAGTCCGACAACAGTTAATATATATAAATATAGATATTAAAGTCGTAAACGCTCCAGACCAAAGTCTAGGCTCATCGAACAGAGTTTGACATGCAGTTCATATATATAAATGTGTATATATATATATATATACAAAAGCAAGTAAACGCTCCAGACCGAAGGCTAGGCTTAATCGAGGCATAACTCGATAATGTTAGTCCATATATATATATATATATATATATATATATATATATATATATATATATATATATAAACAAACTGAAATAAAACCACGGACCGAAGTCCGGGCAAACACACGCAACACGACTCTCAACATAAAGAAGGGTGTGTGCAAGTGTGGAGAGAAAGGCTTGAAAATGTGTAAGAATGCTTACAGTGAGCTGCCAAAGAAGACTTCAATATCTTTAAAGTAGATAAACACTGGCTTCCGCCGGTACAAAAGTAGCTATATGTAAGCTCATAAGTGTTTAAAATGAGAAAGCACTCAGTTTGGGGTGTGTATGGAGCAAATTGGACAGGCCTTCCTCGCCTTTTTTCTTTGTAAAATGGCCACCCCAAGCCCTCTATTTATAGAGGGTGGAGCCACAGGTGTACTTGCGGCTGGGCCGCAAGTGTACCAGAGGCTGCCCGGGGTGCCCCGGGCTTCGTGGGTCCTGCCGTCTCGAAGTACGTGCACGTAGGTAACGTGATGTCCGCTCGAACTTTCAGAATTGTAATCCGGGCATCCGATTGAGGTATATAGCACCTATTTCGGACCGCCGTTGTCGAGAGTTATGCAATGACATGGGATTAGAGGTTGTATGAAGTCATGAAGATGGGACGATGCCCTCCGGTCTTCAGCTTCAAGTTCTATCTGTTGTTCTGCATAATAGTCACTCGGGATTGTTGTGTAGAAATGTATGTCTAAAATGTTGAGACGGCGTGATGTGGCGTCAAGTTGGCAAGATGACGACTTTGCCCCTCACCGGGGTTATCTCCGATTTGGGCTGATAAAGCAGACGTTGCTCAGGGTTATCGCTGAGATTGGACTGCTACAAATGTTGAAGGTCCTCAGTGTCATCTCTGAGGTGTACTTGTCTTTTACTGAGTGCCTCGGTGTGAGTGTCGAGGTTAAAGCTGATGGCATGCATTTGAAACAAGCATTTCCGGGGTTATCTCCGGAACTGCCACTGCCTTCCTTGGGGTTATCTCCAAGGTTGGAATATGCTATTCCCAGTGTTGGGACTGAGACAGAACATCTTGGGGTTATCTCCGGGATGAATCGGTCTTCTCCGATTTGTGTTCCGGTATTGGATCTGCATGCCTTGGGGTTATCTCTGAGGTTAGAATTGTTACTCCCGGTGTGTGTTCCGGGGTTGAGCTGTTACTCCCAGTGTGTGTTCCAGGGTTGAGTTGTTCCTCCCGGTGGTATCCGGAATGGACATGAACCGTCTTTCAGGGTTTCCTCTTAAAAGACGAATCTGCGCTCCTGTGATGTCAGTAACAGATAGGCAGAAAATTTCGAGTGTCTACAAAGGATATTCGTGTTATCACCAATGGTCATGATAATGCCAACAACTGTCCATCAATGCACTACGGGCCAATAATGACTTTTACCACATCATTTGTAACATTACAGGTCATGATTATACCGAATAATCCCTTATCATAATCATACCAATCAACAGTCCATCTACACTACAGGCTAAAGATGACTTTCATCACAATATAACCATGAGGATGATGACAATGATATGAGAATTCAATTAAATGAGTGGAAGGATAAATTTTAAAGATTTATAATTTAATTTATCCAGAATTCAATAATGTCCAAATTGTCAACATGATACTGCTTTGTGGAGTAAAATTCAAGAATAATATTGTATCAAAAATAATTTGGACTGAAAATAAATCAATTTTTATCATGAATAGTATCCCGGGTGAATAGTACTCGAGTGAATAATATCCCATGAATAGTACTTCGGCATGAAAAGATAAAAAATTATCAAGAATATTCAAAATAATATATCCTTGAAAAGATACTAGATGAAGCGCAAATTTCAAAGATATTCTACTAATTTCAAGGAGTATAGAAGTCATACTTTAGCAAAATGAGTGTAGAATACGGAATCTAAAACGAAATAATATTACTTACATACTACAGAGTATGAAAGAAAATATTATATCTTACGAATACTGAACAAAAATAATATCCCTTACCTTAAAAGGAGTGTACTTCTGACTGGTAGGGCGAGGATATTATTGAAGAAAACTTGTGCTATTTTTTACACTTAAAGCTTCCTAAAACTCAAAAGAAATACGCTCAATATTTTAGAAAAAGAATTCTCTAATTCTGGTGTGATTTTCAATTCTAAACTAAGTATCCTATTTATAGGAGAATGGAAGGTTACTATTTGAATTTAGAAAATCACGGACTGCACAATGAACAATCACGGGCGCTCAACCTGCGAAGAATTTTTTTTTTTTGATTTTACTATGCAAGCACTATGCATAATAAAATATAATATATTCTATTTTTCATAAAAAACAAAACTTATTATAATATATATATATATATATATATATATATATATATATATATATATATATATATATATATATAAAATAAAGTATTAAAGTTTGTGCCCTAGAGACCAATTATTTGATATAATTACTTAACATTTTGATATTATATTTGATTGAATAAATGAACAATTTCATTATAATTTTATTTATTGCGTTATATAAATGTTAAACATAATAAAAGTCCTTAGAATAGTGATACAAATTATATAGTTTTAAGTATGTGACTTGAACATGAGATTATATACTTTCAATTAGTATCATTGCTCTTAAATGTCCCTAGTCGAGTATCATTGTTGATGGGACAACAATTATACATTGAGACTAGTATGTGGATTGACTGATGACCAAATCTCATTGGTCATAAATATATGAGATATTAAGTCAATGCATAGGTACGTGTTAGAGAACGATGTGATGGACAGACCCACCATGAGAATTCTATATGGAGCATTATGCAAAGTGTCATTAGCAATTCTCATAGTGACAATGATGTAATGATCCTCCGACCTGAAATCACTATATTACTACACGGGAATTTATGTACTTTGATATCATCAAAGGTCACCTTTAATGGGGTGGACTATAAAGGTGATTATTGGGTACATCATGAATCATGTGAGGAATATGAGTGATCTAGATATAATTTAACCCTCATATATATTATGGGTGATATCCATAGGCCTCTTGATTGAGTAGGACTATGAAATGCATGGTCATGCTCAAATAGTGATTTGTTTCATATAGTCTACTCATTGATCAAGAAAACTCAGATTAAATTATGAAGAGTATGACACATTCCATGACTCTAGTTTAATCTAGTATGTCAAGGTTAAAAAAATTAAATTACATTGAAACATTGGTCACGAAAAGGTTACATCGAATCATCGATCTTATTATTACTTGGGTAGTAGTGATACATTACTAGATGTCGCTCACTGTTTATAATTTTGTAATATGATTTTAAAATTATTGCCAACGTAATAATAACCTATAAGGTCACACATAGAACGTTATTAAAAAGGGAATTAATTTAAATTGTAAGGATTTAAATATATCAATATGATTGATAGTATTTAAATCACGAATTTAAATTAAAAGGATGATTTGTATATATATATATATATATATATATATATATATATATATATATATATATATATATATATCAGCGTTTTAGGGAAGTTAATCATAACCAAAAAACCCTAGCCGCTCTTAGAGAGAGACTAGAGAGAAATTTCAAAAATCTTAATCCTTGGTGGCTAGTACCGCAGTTCTCTTCACTGCAGATCGTGCGACGATTCGCAGGGCGTTCGTGTGGATACTGTAGAGGCGCGGTTCTGTTGGATTGAGTAAGGGATTCGAAGCCGTTTCAGAACTCTTTCATAATCGGTAAAATATCTAAACCACCGAATTAATTTCTATTTCGCATGGATCCTGTTTTTGGGTTTCAAAAATTGCTTTGATTATTTTATATTTCCGCTGCGTTTTTGTGCCGAAACCCTAACATAAAGGTACTCCCTCCCGACCAAGCAAACTCCCCCCACCAAAATAATGTCATATATATATATATATATATATATATATATATATATAATAAAATTGAGATAACTTCTACCGTTAATTTTGAAAAATGGGTAGGTGGGGGTCCATATAATAAGCAAAACTTACAAAAAATACTTCATAAAAATCCTCTCAATATTATTAACAACATTTATTCTTCAATAATATCACTTGCAATATTAACAACCAGATCATTTCCAGGAAAGAGGGGGCTTTCAGATAATGATTTCTCCCTATTGACGCGCAATTAGGTGACCAAACCCCTTTCCTCGGCAGAACTTTCTAAACATTGTCAACAATGCAAATAATAATATGAATAACTTATCATCTCAATTATTGATTTAATAATATAAAATATTGTGCAGATGATACTGTGACAATAATAAAATCAATAATGTTAGATACTATGCAGCAATTACTGAGTATAACTGAGTGAATTCTCACGTAAGCATCAATAATCAATACTATAACGAACGAGATTTTGTAATTTAAATTTGGATGTTTATTGAATTAAATAAATATTCTTCGATGATTTAATTAATATTTATTTAATTACTGGGTTATATAATTAATTGATGAATTTATGGTAGAGATTAATTTAATTATATGTGTTACATATATTGAATTAATGTGGAAAATTTTATTATTAGAAGTATGTATTTAATTGAGCTTATTTGATTAAATGAATTAATTAATAAGCATTTAAGTGATTAATTAATAAGAATTTTAATTATGTGACTATGTGAATTTAAGTAATTTTATTCTATTTTATTTAATTCAATTAAATAAAATTAATTGATTAATTAGATGTGTGACCATTAACTATATAATAAGAGTTAATTAAAATAAATGGAAAGGGAGAATAATGACTAGCCAAACAAGGCCCTAAGGGGAGTTGCACCAGTTAACCCATTACGGATTAACTGACGTCACTAACTCACCCATTATGTATTATACGTATTATATCTATATTATATCATACGCCATATCAGTTCATACCTTCATTAGAGAAAAACCAGAGAGAAAATTTGAGAGAATTGATAAGAGAGAATTGGAGAATTCAAGTTGGTATTGTAAGACCCCAACTTTTATGAATAAAGATGAATTTTCTATAAATATCATTTTTGAATATTATGGAGTGAATTTGATATAATGTTATAGTTGTGGGTAATATTTATAAATTTTGCAAAGTACGCAAGTTGATATATAATATTCGATTGGTCGGGAAATATTCGTTTTAACAGGTAATATTCGTACGACGGCACGATCATTGGTGGACCCCACAACGAAATTATTGTCAGATTGAGAAAACGACAAAAATATCTTTTTATAAAATAACGACGAAAGTTTTACCGTTAACTGTTAGAATATCTGGTGGTTAAAATACAGTAATACGCTTTGTTGCACAGTAGCACACGGTATTGCATAGTATTTTTGAATTATTGATTCTTACGTAAGAAGACACTACTCAATAATTGTTACAGTAATTACTGTTTAATATTTTATTTTATTGGTTCAATAATTGCTACGTTGATATTTTATATTATTGTTGTTTCAATAATTGTCACTGCACAGTATTTCTCATTATCAGATCATTCATATTGTTTGAATAATATTATTAGATAGCATTGTTGGCAATGTCTAGAAAGTTCTGTCAAGGAGAGGTTTGGTCACCTAATTGCACGCCAATAAGGAGAAATCCTTATCGGAAAGCCCCCTCTTTCCTGGGAACGGCCTGGTTGTCATTATTGTGATTCTGTAATATTATTTGTGAATAATTATTTATTGATATATATGATAAGAAAATATTTATTCAATGTGGAGTTAAACTGAGGAATTTTTAGCATGTGACATGAAAGTTGGTATTTTATCTTTTTTGTTAAAATAATTCATTCAAATATATTATTATAATATTACATTATAGTAGTATGATGTGATTATATAATAGTACATTTTTTATAATTTGAATGGTAGCATTATTATAGTAAATTCATGGTATAAAAGTAGAAGGAGGTGGAAGAGAACAAATTGAATTTGAATTCCTATGATGTAAGTGATGATGTCATCGGACGATGATGTAAGCGATGTTGTCATATGATCGATGATGTTAGCGATGATGTCATAAATTATGGCAAAAAGACTATTTTACCCTTACTTTGCCAAGCCTATAAATAGAAGCTCATTTTTTCATTATTTTTCACCAATTTATTCAAGCTATATAGAGAGAGTATAAAGAGAATAAGAGAGAAAGAAGAAGAGTATTCTGTTACTACACTATTGCAGTATCCAATCTCCTACTAAGGTAAGGGGTATTATTTCTTTCGTATTCGTAAGGGATGTTATTTTTGTTCAATATTCGCTTGAAATAATATTTCCTTCCATACTCTGTAGTATATAAGTAATATTATTTCGTTTCAGATTTCGAATTCAATACTCGTTTGTTAAAATTTTGGCTTCTATACTCCATGAAATTAGTAGAATATCCTTGATGTTTGCGCTTCATCCAGTAACTTTTCATAAAAATATTATTCTGAGCATTCTTGATAAGTTTTAACTTTTTCATGCCGGAGTACTAATCACGGGGTTACTATTCCTAAAGTACTATTCACGGGATACTATTCACTCGAGTACTATTCACTCGGGGTACTATTCATGATAAAAATTGATTCGTTTTCGGTCCAAATTATTTTTGGTACAATATTATTCCTGAATTTTACTCCACAAAGTAGTATCATGTTGACAATTTGGACATTATTAATTTTTGGATAAATTAAATTATAAATCTTTAAAATTTGTTCTTGAACTTGTTTTATTGAATTCTTATATCATTGTCATCATCATCATGCTTATATTATGTTGAAAGTCATCTGTGGCCTGTAGTGCATAGATGGACTTGGTATGATTATGACCAGGGATTATTCGGTATAATCATGACCGTAATGTTACAAATGATGTGGTAAAAGTCCTTCTTGGCCCGTAGTGCATTGATGGACAGTTGTTGGCATGATCATGACCATTGATGAATACACGAATATCTTTGGCCCGTAGTGCACGGATAATTTATGGTCGTGATACTAATGAATATCCTTGGCCGTAGTGCAGGGATGATGTGGATTATTTATTAAGTTGAGTCTCAGCGATAAAAGTGATGAAAAACCTTTTAAATCGTAGAAGATAGTAGATTTTATTCTCTACTTGACTCTTCTAATGGATTTCTTGTTCCGTTGTAGTTAAACTTGATGTTTGTTATATTTTATCAGTTTAACACTGTTAAAGGCTAACAATAAATTATTCTGCATTATCTTAGTCATAATATTTCTTACTGGGCTAGTTGAGCTCACCATTTTGCTTTCATTGTTCTCTTCAGGAAATGAGAACGTAGCAGGGACTAGTCGGAGAATGGAGTGACGGTCCAGATGATAGCATTAGTAGTCCTCACTATTCTATGAAATAGTGTGATAATAAATGTATTGAGGACTTATTTTGAGTTTTAATACTGTCTAGACGACAATATTTGTATTGAAGCTCACAGCTCATGTTGTATATTTAAGTTTGTATTTGTATTATGTACCATGTATTTGGCGACTTAGAATGGGTGATGTATACCTATTTTGGAGGCGTCACAGGTATCGCCTTCAAATAGAGAAAGCAAGGGTAAACCCTAATCTAAGTTTTAATATTTCACGTATTATATTCTTTCTCCTAATTGAGTTCTTTGTGAATGGGAAATTTTACAATTTCTGATTATATATCTATAAACGTATTACAAATTGTTCGTAACATATTATATATCATGTATACATGAATCACAATGATTAAATTCATGTAATTATGTGTTAAATTTTGTGAAGTTATAGAGTATAAAAGTTGTATATATGGCTCATATGGCCCTTATGCAACAAATTAAAAGCTTTAATCATATGTTGAATCAAAAATTGACACTTGTATATGCTTATGTATGTTGAAACGAACAAAACAGAATTTAAATGGATAGATTCGGTGAAATAACGAATCTGTAATGTTAAAATTCATATTTTTCATCAAAACTTTACAAAATATGAAAAACAATGAAATTAAATGTTGTAATTTGTGTAATTACGTGAATTAAAGTGTTAGAATCATGCTAAAGGCTTTGTGTGATATTTTTGTGAAGACTATACTTCATGGGTAGCATTAAAATTCATCGTGTTAGTTTAATTTGGGATTTATTGGGATGTTCTGTGTGTTCTCCACGAGAACATATGGTTGAACTTGTGCGAGATTTTTTGGCCTAAATTGGCCTTGTTATGTGTTCGCGAACTGCAGAACTACAAAAACTGTGTCTGGGTAACCCCGCCCCGGCGAGCGTTACCAAACTAAATTACGCTGCCCCAGCGGGCAAAAAAATAAATAATAATAATAATAATTAAAATATTTATCAAATAAAATAAATATTTTAATTGAGATATATATGGAATAAAATAAATATTCGAAGGAAATTATTATAAAAATATTTATCAAATAAAATGAATATTTTAGTTGAAATATTTATGGAATAAAATAAATATTCGATGAAAATTATTATTAAAATATTTATCAAATAAAATGAATATTTTAATTGAGATATTTATGGAATAAAATAAATATTCGATAGAAATTATTATTAAAATATTTATCAAATAAAATAAATATTTTAATTGAGATATTTATGGAATAAAATAAATATTCGATGGCAATTATTATTAAAATATTTATAAAATAAAATAAATATTTTAATTAGAATATTTATGGAATAAAATAAATATTCGATAGAAATTATTATGAAATAATTTATTCGAGTGTAATAATAGTAAGGAAATGAAAATATTGTAATTTAATTAAGTAATTAAATTAGAAGGGTAATGATTTGTTAAATAAAGTGGAGTTATATTAAATAATTAAGTGAAAATGTAACTAATGAATGTCGTGAATACGTATGATATGTGTGTAGAACTTGTGGTGAAGGAGAGTAGTAATCATTTAGCCTACGCATGAGGTAATGTCCTAAACCTTGTTTCTTTACATAAAGCAAGTTCTTTATTTCATCTTGTTTATTATTGTTCAAGTCAAGATTTCATATTAGATGTTATCATTCTTTAAAAGCATAATTTCCGTTATACAATACTTATTCGATGGTATACATCTTGAACTTTATTATTCAAATTGAGTATCAATTATTATTGAACCTTGTAAGACTAGCGAACCCTTATTGATTCGACTAGTCCATAGTTGATGAACGTTCTAAATTTCAGAACCATTGTTAAGCTTATCCAAATCAAACTTCCTTTGGTGCGGACTCTAATGTCAAACTGAGATGAACAATCTTGTTATAGGGGATTAATTATGTTTTAGCGTTAAGATATTATGCACAGTATGGTACTAAGGGCTGATCCCCCTAAGTACGAGAAGAAGAGTTCATAGTCTTATGACTGTTAAAGATTTCAAATATAAACACTTGACAACCTAGGACGTAGTTCAAGGTCTTATGACCCTTAGAAGTTCTTTTGATTCTTGTTATTCATTCTTGATTCAAAAGCCAAATTTTCTTATTTCAGAAGTCTTTGATTCATTCGCATGTTATTATTTTATTGTTATATTATTATACTTGTGGGCAATCGTGCTCACTCTTGCGTAATAATAACATTGTAAATAAGAACGAAAGGTCCGACGAGCCTTCTACTAGCAAAGGAAAGGGAAAAGTTAACAAGTGATGAATACTTGTTGTTTATTTGATGTATTTATGTTTTAGACTTATGTTAAAGATGTGTAAGACTTATTATTTGTTTATTTTTCCGCATTTAAGATTTAAGGTTAGTATGACCTGGGATTGATGTATTTACATTCAGATGTTGTAACTCCATAAGGAGAGGTATTATTTATATCTATTTATGGTTTTTCATTTATTATGGGTAGATAGATACATGATGTTCGGACAGTGAACACCAAATCCCATGAGAATTGAAGTACCTGGATTTGGGGGTGTCATAGGTTGGTATCAAAGCTGTAGGTTATGAACCTTAGTTGGGGGAACAACCTTAGGTAGTAGCCTTATAGGAGATCGAGAACATAGTGGCGGTAAACTCTTATCGAGTTCTAAGAAATGAATTCCTTAATTCATTGAAGATAATAAAAGACTTATGTGCTCGTGAGTATCGATTAATAACTAAAACTTAAAACAGTGTTGTCAGGATGTCGAATGTTGGAGGATCTAGTCGAGCTGGAGAGGAGGAACCCCGAGCACCTAGAGAGTAGGAGCCCCGAGAGACATTCATGTCGTCTGGGAGCAGCTGGTACAGAGAGAGTTATCTCCGTTGATCACTATTGTTGGTCAGGAGCATGAGCCTGAGTCTGATCTAGAGCAGGACCCTGAGGAAAAAGAGGAAGAAGATGAGCTCCCACTGAACCCTATCAGTGTCGAGATGTACGACGAGCTATATGACCGTAACATAGAGTTACGAGATATTATTTAGGAGCAGAATGAGCGGACGGTTATTCAACAGCTTACCATTGAGCAGAGGAATGGAGAGGTTGAGGCTCTTCACACACGTCTGGGAAACGTAGTGTGGGATTTGGTTCACGAGAAGGGCCAAACCGAGCAGAAGTCAGAGGAAATAAAGGAGTTGAAGAATGAACTGAAAGAGAACTCAAGAAGGTTGGCCATAGCCGAGGAGGAATGGGTAAGGGAATCACGACGTGCAAATCTTGCAGAAGAGAACTGTCGGGCGAAGAAGGCTAAGCTCTAGGAGACGCACTCTACGCTTCAAAATATGATTGATGAGGCTCGGGATCGGGTTATGAGATACCTAATTCAGTTCAAAGGACTACCATCGTACATGCTAGATCGCAGGACGATGTCCCACATTATGGAAGAAGAGTGTAGCAAAGCTATTCAACGCCTTAGCAGGCAATGATAGGAATAGTTTAATTATGTGAAAACCTATCTGGTAGTTAAAAATATAAATTCCAATGTGTTTATAAACAGAGGAATATTTTGATGTTTTAAATCCTGTGGATTCTTTATCTCGGGATAGTTGATGTAAATAGCAGTGATGCTATCGTATTTTGTTAAAACTTTAGATTAAATAAATATAGCAGAGTTATTTGAGATAATGTGTTAAGTGAATATGTTAAAATGTTTGAGTTAAGCCTTAAATATTTAGAGAATTGAATAAAGATCTAATAAGCATATTTCTTAACAGAAAAATACCGCCAAGAAGTCGACCAAATCGTCGAACAGCCCAGGAAGGGTCAATGAATAACAACAATAACGACGCCAATGCTAACCCCGTTCAGCAGTTGGTGAATTTACTGACAGGAGCGATTAATAATCAACCTCAAGATCCACCAAATACTACATTCCAGGACTTCAAGGTGGTGGGACCGCTAGAGTTTAAAGGCTCCATGAACCCGATAGAAGCTCTAACTTGGGTTATGGAGATAGAAAAAGTTTTTGACGTCGCCAGAGTCAGAGAGGACCAGAAAATCGCCTACGCAACATTTATGCTAAAATCAGAAGCCAGTTATTAGTGGCAAGCAAATAAGGTCTATGGGGGAGAATGTGTGATCACTTGGGATAGGTTTAAGGAGATGTTCTTCAAGATGTACTTCCCGACAAGCTCGCAGAACTAAATGGAAGTCCATTTTCTAGAGCTAAAATAGGAGAATATGTCCGTACCAAACTATGCGGCAAAATTCAACGAGTTGACTAGGTTTGCCACGTATCAAGTGTATATTGACGAGAGAAAGGCTAGGCATTTTGAGCAGGGACTGAAGCCCTAGTTGTATAGCAAAGTGTCAATATTTCAATTGAACACTTTTGTTGGGGTGTTGGAGAAGGCCATACTCGCCGATGGAGGAAGTGATGCGTTAACCAAGTATAACCAAGATCAGAAAAAGAAGAAGAATGAAAGTGAAGGAAATAACAAAGCTAGTGGCAGTAACACGGGAGGAAGTAACAATCAGAAGAGGAGGTGGACTGACAACTCATCAACTGGAAATCAGTAAGGAGGTCAGAAGAAGAGAATCGAAGCATGCCCGACCTGCGGAAAAGCTCACCTAGGGGTTTGTATGAAAGGAAAATGGGTGTGCTACAATTGTGGTCAGGAAGGCCACACAGCACCTAACTGTCCTAACCCAAAGAAGGGCGCCTACTTCACTTGCGGCTCAAAGGACCATATGTCAAGGGATTGTCCTAAGAAGGGATCAGAAGGGGCAGGATCAGGAGGGAACAGGGGAAACAATGGTGGAAGTGCTTTAACTATTACGGGACCAACCGCAACCAACCGACCGATCGCCAGGACCTTCAATATGACATTCCTGGATGATGTGCAGTCTTGTGATGTGGTGTCAGGTATCATTCCGATCAATAAAGTTAATGCTTATGTACTATTTAATTCAGGTGCTACTTGTTCATTTATATCTGATGACTTTGCTAAGAACTTAGAATTGCCAAAAGATGAGTTAGAATACCCCATGAACATAGAGATTGCAAATAGAGAAGTGATCTCTGTTAAATACGTACACAAGAATTGTAGGGTGGATATTAAGGGTAACATTATGAACGTAGATCTTATCCCGATTAAACTTGGGGAATTCGACGTTATTCTGGGAATGGACTGGCTATTCAATTATGGGACTGTCATTGATTGCCAAAGGAAATGTATTAACCTTATGACTCCATCAAAGGTTGTGTTTTATGGTAGCAAGTTGCCTAGACAAGCGAGTTATCTGACGATGATGCAGGCCAGGAAGTTGTTAAGACAAGGCTGTGTAGGATATTTAGCATACATAGTCGACAATCGTAAAGAGAACCCGAAAATAGAGGATATACTAGTAGTGAGGGACTTCACAGACGTATTTTTAAATGATCTGCCAGGACTTTTGTTAGACAAAAAGGTTGAGTTTGTGATCGATTTGGCACCAAGATTGGCTCTAATATCGAAGGCACCGTATCGGATGGCTCCGGTAGAGATAAAAGAATTAATGGTACAATTGCAAGAGTTACTGGACAAGAAATACATTCAACCGAGCGTATCGTCGTGGGGAGCGTCAGTGTTATTTGTAAAGAAGAAAGACGTGACGATGCGGCTCTACATCGACTATAGAGAACTGAATAAGGTCACGATTAAAAATAGATATCCATTACCGAGGATCGACGACCTGTTTGATCAATTAAAAGGAGCGAGATATTTTTCAAAGATAGACTTGAGGAGTGGTTATCATCAGCTGAAGGTGAGGCCAATGGATGTGCCGAAGATAGCATTTAGGACTCGATATGGTCACTATGATTTTCTGGTGATATCATTTGGTCTAACAAATGCTCCTACAACATTTATGGACCTCATGAACAGAGTATTCAAGCCATTTTTGGACAATTTCGTAGTGGTCTTTATCGATGACATTTTGGTATATTCAAAGACTAAGGAAGAACATGTAGAGCATTTGAAAGTAACGTTAGAGGCGTTGAGAAGAGAGAAGTTTGTATGCCAAATTTTTGAAATGTGAATTCTGGATTAAAAGGGTAAAATTTCTTGGACATGTGATCGATAAGGACGGAATTTCGGTAGACCCCTCTAAAGTCGAAGCTGTGATGAACTGGGATCAGCCGAAGACGCCTTCGAAAGTAAGAAGTTTTCTTGGATTGGCAGGTTATTATAGTAGATTCATTCAGGACTTTTCTAAGATCGCAACTCCGTTGACGAATTTGACTAGGAAATCGATGAAATTCGTTTGGACGGAGAAGTTTTAGGAAAGTTTCCAAGAGCTTAAGAAGAGGTTGAGTTCGGCACATGTGTTATCTCTTCCGGATGACATAGGAAATTTTGTGGTTTATAGTGATGCATCCCATAAAGGACTAGGTTGTCTGCTTATGCAAAATGGCAGGGTCATTGCTTATGCGTCACGACAACTGAAGGACTATGAGAATGGGTATCCGACCCATGACTTAGAGTTAGCCGCAGTTGTAAGATCCCGAATTTTATGAAATAAAAGTATTAATTTTTTTTTATAATTACTATTCAGTAAATGGTTAAATTGATAAAAAGTTAAAGTTAAGGGTGATATATAGAATTTTTTTCAAAATAAGCAAGTGATTATAAAATATTCATTGTTGTCGGGGAATATTCGTTTAGTCGTGGAATATTCTTCTTGTCGGGAAATATTCGTCCGACGGTGTAGCCACTTGTGGGGCCCATAACAGAATAATTGTCGGATGAAAAAAATGACAAATTTGAGTTTTTATAAATAACGGCGTAGTTGTTACCGCTAACACTGTTGAAATACCCGGTGGTTAAAAAACAGTAATACGCATGGTTGCACAGTAGTACACGATATTGCACATTATTAAATTATTGATTCTTACGTAAGAAGACACTACACAATAATTGTTACAGTAATTACTGTTCAATATTTTATTTTATTAATTCAATAATTGATGCGTTGATATCTTATATTATTGTTGTTTCAATAATTGTCACTGCACAGTATTTCCCATTATCATATCAATAATTCATATTATTTGAATAATAATATTAGATTGTATTATTGGTAATGTCTAAAAAGTTCTGTCTAAGGAGGGGTTTGGTCACCTAATTACGCGCCAGTAAGGAGAAATCTTTATCGGAAAGCTCCCTCTTTCCTGGTAACGACCTGGTTGTCATAATTGTGATTCTTTAATATTATTTGTGAATAATTAATTATTGATTTATATGATAAAAAAATATTTATTTATGTGGATATAAATGAAAGAATTAATGTTGAGGTGTTTTATCAGTATTTTGTTGAAATGAAGAACGAAACTTGGAAATTTTTAGAAAATTAGTTTATTACTCGATTTTGTAAAATTCATAACTCTTTGTGTATAATGAGTTAGGAGATGAGCCATTTATCAAAAGAAATCCCTGGAGGTAAGCTAAGCACAGAAATTTGAATCACCCAAAAATTCTTTGTGGATTTTTCGTGGTGATTGTTTGAGTAAAACTGGTACGAGGGACTTATAGTCCAAAAATCAAATCAGTGTTCTTAAAGCTCTATTGCGTGAGTTATAATTTTGATCCGACCGTTAGATCGTTGTGATTTTTTGATATGTTATATATATATAAGTTGAGTATATGTTCACAAATTTTGAATCGTTAAAAAATTAACGAATGATTTGTTATGAATTTTATGAGGTATTAAAAATCGTCAGTTTGTGGATTTCGGACATTTTCTGTTTAGAATTTGGAAAAACTTAAAGCTACAAAGTTGTAGAGAATTAAATTTTCTATGGAAAGCTCATGGAATTTGAATTTTTCTGATAAAAGGGCTATTTTATATGAATTATTGAAGTTACTGAATATTTAAAATATTTTGGAAATTTCTAGAATTGGTGGGCCCCACTTTTGATTGGTGAGAAATGTGCTAAAATTTTATTTAAAATGTGGTGGGCATGAATAGTAATAGGTAAAACCATCAGGTAGCAGGTTAAGTCTGCTTCGGTGTTCTAACATTTTCCTATAAATAGGGTGCTGAGTTAGAATTAAAAATCACACCAGAAACAAGTTTTCTCTCTTTCTCTCTCTATATTATCGAGCGTATTTTGTGAGTATTTATATACTTTGAGAGTTGCTAATTAGTGCAAGTTTCCTCATCGTCATATTCGATATTTCAGTCAGAATTACTGCTCTTTTGAGGTAAGGGATTGTAAGGGATAGTAAGGGATGTTTATTTTTTTCCTAATGATGTTATTCTTTCAATATCATTATACCGAAATATTGGTATGTATTTTTTTGTAGAATTTTACCTTTTTCATGTCGGTGTTACTATTCACGTATACGATACTATTCACGTATACGGCACTATTAACGTATACAGCACTATTCATGTATATGACACTATTTACGTATATGACATTATTTACGTATACAGTACTATGTACGATACGGAGTACTATTCATGAGTTACTATTCACGAGTTACTATTTATGGGTACTATTCACAACAAAATTGAATCTTACTCTTGAAATTAAATTCATGTTTTGATCATATTATTTTTATTATCATATATAACATTTTTATAACCTTGGTGTTAAAATTTTCTTTTACTTGAGTGTAAAGATGGGTAGATTATTGGTATGATCGTGACTATGGGTTCTCTTTGGCCAGTAGTGCAAAGATGAATTGTTGACTGGTATGATCATGATCATTGAACTTATAATTGAATATCTTTAGCTTAAGTGTAAAGGTGAATTGATTAACATGGTTATAATTATTGTTTATATAAATTCAGAAATGATTATATATTTCTTTGAGATATTAATATCTTTGGCCTATAGTGCAAAGATGATCTGTTGTTGAATATCTTTGGCCTGTAGTGCAAAGATGACCTGTTGTTGAATATCTTTGGCCTGCAGTGCAACGCTGACCTGTTGTTTAATATCTTTGGCCAGTAGTACAAAGATGAACTGTTGACGAATATCTTTGGCCCGTAGTGCAAAGATGAATTTATTAGTATAATTATGAACATGAACTGTGATTTGGTATAACCATGATCTTTGATGTTTCAGGTAAAGACAAGTGATGAAAATTATCTTCGTCCTGGATGAGAAGAGGAATTTAGAACCATAATTATGATTATGAGTTATTCATATAATTGTGGACCAGAATTGTTGATTGATGTTATAGGAATAAAACATTGTTGGTGGATTTTTAATATGGAGAAGATAATGGACTTTATGTTCTATTTGACTCTTCTAATGGATTGCTCGTTCCGCTGTAACTATGGTTGAAAAGTTTTATCATCTATCATATGTTCTAAATCTCTGATTTATTAATGATGAAGGCTATTGATAATTTAATTATCTTTAGTCATGATATTCTTTACTGGGCTATTTGTGCTCACCCTTTTGCTTCACAATTCCTTTCAGGTAATAAGAGTGTAGCTGGGTCGAGCGGGGATAACAGGGGAATAGAATGATGGTCTCTAGTTGTGAAGGTTCTCCCTAAACAGTATGGAAATAATTTTATTGATAACTTTGGAATAGTGTGTTGTATTTTATACATCATTTAGTAGTTATATTTGGTGAATCATATAGGGTGAGGTGAACCCAACTTTGGAAGGGTGTTTTGCCACTATCATACAAGATGTCTAATGACATATAACCTCGTGTCATCATATAAGACAGGGTTGTGCACATCCACTTGTTGAGTATATCTACGAGCACTACCTATATAATCTTGGAGTTTGGTTGAAATATAATTCTCAATTAGAGACAGTAGAGATAATGATATGTCAAGAGAAGACTCACCATTGGAAAGAATATGATAGTAATCTTCTCGTTTTTCTTTGGGGTCTATTGGGTCAAGCAAGGATAATTCTGTGGACATATGATATCTATCATAACCTAGACGCATGGCCTCCCATGTACGAAGGTTTCCTTGAGCACTTTTCGAAGATTTTAATTTCTAAAATAGTTATTGACTGTACTTTTTTGTAAGGTGCCATTGTGACTTACTATCCAAGGTTGGGACATGAGTCACAGTTGGTATATATTTGTATTCAAACTCACAGTATATGTGTTATTGTATTTTACATGACAATTGTGATAATGAAGTTGTAGTTGTTTTTTGTACCATGTATTTGGCGACTCAGAATAGGTTGGGTGGAATGGACCTATTTTGGGGCGTTACAGCAGTGGTATTTACTTAAAAGATCTGGAGATACTATCTCTACGGGGAGAAGTGTGAAATATATACAGACCACAAGAGTCTGAAATTTTTTTTTACACAGAAGGACTTGAATATGCGCCAGAGAAGATGGCTGGAGTTAATTAAGGACTATGACTACGAGATTTTATACCATCCGGGTAAGGCAAATGTGGTTGCCGACGCCTTAAGTAGAAAGGGTCGGGAGAAGCTGATGATGTTGACCGCTCATGAAAAGTTAATTTCAGCGATGGAGAAGCTGGAATTGGAAGTGAAGTATCCCATAGAGATTGATGAGAAGCTGTTCCAGATGCAAGCTGGTATAACTTTACTGGATAAAGTTAAAGAGGCTCAACTTCAGGACGAAGAATGTGAGAAGGTGAAAAAGAAGATATCTGAAGAAACCGAATCGAGATTCAAGATAGAGAGCGAGGGAATACTGAGATTTAAGAGCAAAATTTGGGTACTGCCAATACCAAAGATTAAGGAAGATATTTTGAGCGAGGCTCATAGCTCACGATATTCGATTCACCCTGGTAGTACCAAGATGTACCAAGATCTTCGACAATATTTCTGGTGGCCAAATTTAAAACGAGATATTGCAGATTGTGCAGCCAAGTGTCTGACATGC
Organism: Panax notoginseng; assembly: GCA_016801055.1. Lineage (NCBI taxonomy): Eukaryota > Viridiplantae > Streptophyta > Magnoliopsida > Apiales > Araliaceae > Panax > Panax notoginseng. The sequence goes on along the minus strand of CM029013.1, from coordinate 227,455,199 downwards.
CAGAAAGTGAAAGCAGAGCATCAGAGGCCGAGTGGGTTGCTACAACTTTTAGAAATCCCAGAATGGAAATGAGAACATATTATGATGGATTTCATGGTTGGCCTTCTGACAACTCAGAAAGGCTATGACGCAGTATGGGTTATCGTTGACCGACTGATAAAATCCGCACACTTTCTTCCGATCAGAATCAAATTCAATTTAGACCAGTTGGTAAAATTATATGTAAGAGAGATTATTTCGAGGCACGGAGTTCCGGTGTGAATTGTTTTCGATAGGGATCCACGCTTTACATCGAACTTCTAGAAACGACTACAGGAATGCATGGGTACACAGTTGAGAATGAGTACATCATATCACCCTCAGACAGATGGGCAGAGTGAAAGAACGATTTAGATATTAGAAGATATGTTAAGAGCTTGTATAATGGACTTTAAAGGAAATTGGGATGATCATCTATCGCTCGTAAAGTTCGGCTACAACAATAGTTACCACGCTAGTATTGGCATGTCGCCTTATGAAGTGTTGTAAGACAGAAAGTGCAAAACTCCGCTATGCTAGGATGAAGTTGGCGAGAGATAATTACTAGGTCCAGAACTGGTACAGCAGACAGCAGAGATAATCAAAGTGATCCGAACCAGACTGGTAGCAGCTCAAGATAAGTAGAAGAAATACGCCAATCCACACCGTAAAAATATTGAGTTTGAATCGGGTAGTTATGTATTTTTGAAAGTCTCTCCCTATAAAGAAAAGATCAAGTTCAGAAAGAAGGGGAAATTAAGCCCAAGGTTCATTGGACCCTTTGAGGTACTGCGAAGGATTGGAGAAGTTGCATATGAGGTAGCCTTACCTCCGGCGCTCGAGAATGTCCACAACGTCTTCCATGTTTCAGTTTTACAACCCTACAAACCCGATTACAAGCATGTTATTGAATATTAACCCCTACATTTTGAGAAAAACTTATCATATAAAGAAATTCCTGTTCAGATTGTTGACAGGAAAGAGCAAGTTCTCAGAAATAAAGTAATACCTTCTGTTAAGGTAATTTGGAGGAACCACAATGCTGAAAAAGCTACGTGGGAAATCGAAGAGCACATGATGAAGAAATATCAACATTTATTTGCTTAAATTATGTGTAAGCGATTCTGGGGACAGAATCTTTGTAAAGGGGGAGAATGTAACGGGACGAATTAATTGAGCCGTGATTTTGGGGACAAAATCCTTTTAAGGGGGGGAAAAGATGTGACGAACGAGATTTTGTAATTTAAATTCGGATATTTATTGAATTAAATAAATATTCTTCGATGATTTAATAATTGGGTTACATAATTAATTGGTGAATTTATGGTAGAGATTAATTTAATTATATGTGTTACATAGATTGAATTAATGTGAAAAATTTTATTATTCAAAGTATGTATTTAATTGAGCTTATTTGATTAAATGAATTAATTAATAAGCATAATGTTATTCTAATTAGTTTATAATTAATTAGAGATTTAATAAATTGACATAATTAATAAATAAGAATTTTAATTATGTGACTATGTGAATTTAAGTGATTTTATTCTATTTTATTTAATTCAATTAAATAAAGTTAATTGATTAATTAGATGTGTGACCATTAACTATATAATAAGAGTTAAGTAAAATAAATGAAAAGGGAGAATAATGATTAGCCAAACAAGACCCTAAGGATAGTTACACCAGTTAACACATTACGGATTAACTGACGCCATTAACTCACTCATTATGTATTATACGTATTATATCTATATTATATCATACGTCATATCAGTTCATACCTTCATCAGAGAAAAACCAGAGAGAAAATTTGAGAAAATTAATTAGAGAGAATTTGAGAATTCAAGTTGGTATCGCCTTCAAACAGAGAAAGCAAGGGTAAACCCTAATCTAAGTTTTAATATTTCATGTATTATATTTTTTTTCTCCTAACTGAGTTATCTGTGAATGGGAAATTTTATAATTTATGATTATATGTCTATATACGTATTACAAATTATTCGTAACATATTATATATCATGTATACATGAATCACAGTGATTAAATTCATGTAATTATGTGTTAATTGGATTTTGTGAAGTTACAAAGTATAAAAGTTGTATATATGGCTCATATGGCCCTTACGTACAAATTAAATAATTTAATCATATGTTGTATCAAAAATTGACACTTGTATATGCTTATGTATGTTGAAACGAACAAAACAAAATTTAAACGGATAGATTCGGTGAATTAACGAATATGTAATGTTAAAATTCATATTTTTCATCAAAACTTTACAAAATATGAAAAACAATGAAATTAAATGTTGTAATTAGTGTAATTACATGAATTAAAGTGTTAGAATCATGCTAAAGGCTTTGTGTGATGTTTTTGTGAAGTCTATACTTCATGGGTAGCATTAAAATTCATCGTGTTAATTTAATTTGGGATTTATTGGGCTATTCTGTGTGTTCTCCATGAGAACATATGGTTGAACTTGTGTGAGATTTTTTTGGCCTAAATTGGCCTTGTTATTTGTTCGCGAACTACAGAACTGCAGAAACTGAGTCTGGGTAACCCCGTCCCCGGCGGGCGTTACCAAACTAAATTACCCCGCCCCAGCGGGCAAAAAAAAAAAATTAAAATATTTATCAAATAAAATGAATATTTTAGTTGAAATATTTAAGGAATAGAATAAATATTCGATAAAAATTATTATTAAAATATTTATCAAATAAAATAAATATTTTAATTAAGATATTTATGGAATAAAATAAATATTCGATGGAAATTGTAATAACCCATTTTTTTAATAATTAAATATTATTTTATTTTAAACAATTGTATTTAAATTGGAAAAAGTAAGTGATTTTGTAAGACCCCGAATTTTATGAAATAAAAGTATTCAATTTTTCTTATAATTACTATTCAGTAAATGGTTAAATTGATAAAAGTTTAAAGTTATGGGTGAAATGTGAATATTTTTTTCAAAATAAGCAAGTGGTTATAAAATAATCATTGTTGTCGGGGAATATTCGTTTGGTCGTAGAATATTCTTTCTGTCGGGGAATATTCGTACGACGGCGCAGCTATTTGTGGGCCCCATAACGAATAACTGTCGGATGACGATAACGATAAAAATTTAAGTTTTTACAAATAACGGCGTAGTTGTTACCGTTAACACTGTTGGAATACCCGGTGGTTAAAATACAGTAATACGCGTTATTGCACAGTAGCACACGGTATTGCATAGTATTTTTGAAATTATTGATTCTTACGTAAGAAGGCACTACTCAATAATTGTTACAGTAATTACTGTTCAATATTTTATTTTATTGATTCAATAATTGCTACGTTGAAATTTTGTATTATTGTTGTTCAATAATTGTTGCTGCACAGTATTTCCTATTATCAGATCAATAATTCATATTATTTGAATAGTATTATTAGATAGCATTATTGGCAATGTCTAGAAAGTTCTGTCTAAGGAGAGGTTTGGTCATCTAATTGCGCGCCAGTAAGGAGAAATCCTTATTGGAAAGCCCCCTCTTTCCTGGGAATGGCCTGGTTGTCATAAATGTGATTCTGTAATATTATTTGTGAATAATTAATTATTGATTCATATGATAAGGAAATATTTATTTTATGTGGATATAAATGAGGGATATATTTTTGTGGTTAAAAAATGAAGGAGTTAATGTTGAGATTTTTATCCGTATTTTTGTCGGAATGGAGGTATTAAAAATCAGGATTTTTGAGATATTTTGCGGGGGTTATAATTTTTAATCCGACCGTTGGATCGTGGTAATTTTTGGATATGTTATACATATATAAGTTGAGTATATGCCCACAAATTTTGAACCGTTAAAAATGAACGTATGATTTATTATGAATTTTACGAGATGACTGGTTCAGAAATTGTTGAATTTTCGGAGTTTATCATTTTGGTGGAAAATTCTAGAATTGGTGGGCCCCACTTGTGGTTGGTGAAGAAATGTGCTGAATTATATTTCAAATGTGGTGGGTGGGAATAGTAGCAGGTAAAGCCATCAGGTTGCAGGTCAAACCTACCAAAATTTTCCTATAAATAGAGGGCTAAGTTAGAATTGAAAATCACACCAGAAACATAAGCTTTCTCTCTTTCTCTCTCTAGATTATTGAGTGTATTTTGTGAGTATTTAGATACTTGGTGAGTTACTATTCATCAGTGCAAGTTTCCTTCAGCATCATATCCGATATCCAGTCAGAATTCTGCTCTTTTGAGGTAAGGGATAGTAAGGGATAGTAAGGGATTTTAAGGGTTGTTATGATTTTCAGTTTCGTAATTTTTCTGAACTTCAAAAATTCTGGAAAAATTTGAAATGATAATTTGATGAGTTTTCTTGATTGTGTCCAAAAATGGTGATTTTTGGATGTATAGATTGAGAGTTGTGAATTTTATGAGAAAAGACTATTTTAAAAGTAATCGCTTATAATTCCTTGTGGTTAACTCTAAAATTGATGAAATTTTTATTGGGAGTACATGTATATGATAGGAGTATACTCTGTGAATTTCAGAATTTTTAGATAAAAGTACAATTTTTGATAAATGTCTAAATATTCGACTGTTTTGGCCATATGAAAAATAGTAAATGACTTTTAAAAATTTTGAGAAAAATATATGTTCACTATGGGACTATATTATGCTAAATCCCAGAAAAGAAATATTTTTGGAACTGATTTGGTATTTTTCATGAAAATGGTCTAGTTATGAGTAAATGAATTAAATATGTTTTGTGAAGAAAGAAAATTGGAAAATAGGATTTTATGGCTTGAGAATCCTATATGAGGTATATGCAGATTTTTGATGAGGGTTTTGGTTATTGATGATGAAATTGTAAGAGTTGGCATTTTATGATGATTAAATGCATTAATTAGTAAAGTGTAAACAATTTAAATAAATTGTTTATAAGCTTAAGAAATGTTATTCTTTCAATATCATTATACCGAAGTATTGGTATGAATTTTATTGTGGAATTTCTACCTTTTTGAGTCGGTGTTACTATTCACGAGTTACTATTCATGAGTTACTATTCACGAGTTACTATTCACGATAAAATTGGTTTCTTTTACTAACCAAATTATAGTTGATTTATGAATATTACTCTTGAGATTAAATCTATATGTTGATTATATTGATTTTATTATCATATATAACATTTTTATAACTCTGATGTTGAATTTCTCTTTCACTGGAGTGTAAAGATGGGTAGATTATTGGTATGATCATGACTAGGGTTCTCTTTGGCCTGTAGTGCAAAGTTGAATTGTGACTGGTATGATCATGACCATTGAATTTACAATTGAATATCTTTAGCTTAAGTGTAAAGATGAATTGATTAACATGGTTATAATTATGGTGTATATAAATTCTGAAATGATTATATATTTCTTTGAGATATGAATATATTTGGCCTGTAGTGCAAATATGAATTGTTGAGGAATATCTTTGGCCTGTAGTGCAAAGATGAATTGTAGAGGAATATCTTTGGCCTGTAGTGCAAAGATGAATTGTAGATGAATATCTTTGGCCTGTAGTGCAAAGATGGTCTGTTGATGAATATCTTTGGCCCGTAGTGCAAAGATAAACTGTTGTTGAATATCTTTGGTCGTAGTGCAAAGATGGATTTATTAGTATGATTATGAACAGGAACTGTGATTTGGTATAACCATGATCTTTGATGTTTCAGGTAAAGACATGTGATGAAAATATTCTTCGTCCTGGGTGTGAAGAAAAATTTAGAATCACAATTATGATTATGAGTTATTCATATGATTGTGGAAAGGAACTGTTGATTGATGTTACAAGGATAAAACATTGTTGATGGATTTTTAACATGGAGAAGATAATAGACTTTATAGTCTATTTGACTCTTCTAATGGATTGCTCGTTCCGCTGCAACTATGGTTGAAATTTTTATTATTTACCATATGTTCTAAATCTCTGATTTATTATTGATGAAGGCTCTTGATAATTTAATTATCTTTAGTCATGATATTCTTTACTGAGCTAGTTGTGCTCACCCTTTTGCTTCACAATTCCTTTCAGGTAATAAGAGTGTAGCTGGGTCGAGCGGGGGTAACAAGGGAATAGAACGGTAGTCATCATTTAGTAGTTATATTTGGTGAAGAAAATAGGGTGAGGCGAACCCAACGTTGGAAGGGTGTTTTGTCACTATCATACAAGATGTCTAATGACATACAACCTCGTGTCATCATAAGACAGGGTTGTGCTCATCCACTTGCTGAGTATATCTACGAGCACTACCTATATAATCTTGGTGTTTGTTTGAAGTATAATTCTCAATTAGAGACAGTGGAGATAATGATAAGTCAAGAGAAGACTCACCATTGGGAAGAATATGATAGTAATCTTCTCGTTTTTCTTTGGGGTCTATTGGGTCAACCAAGGATAATTCTGTGGCCATATGATATCTATCATAACCTAGACGCGTGGCCTCCCATGTACGAAGGTTTCCTTGAGCACTTTCCAAAGATTCTAATTTCTAAAACAGTTTTTGACTATACCTTTATGTAAGGTGTTATTGTGAGGTGATGTCCACGGTTGGAACATGAGTCACATTTGGTATATATTTGTATCCAAACTCACAGCATATGTGTTGTTGTATTTTGTACGACAATTATTGTAATAAAGTTGTAGTTGTTTTCTGTACCATGTATTTGACGACTCAGAATGGGTTGGATGGAATGGACCTATTTTGGGGTTGTCACAGATTTTATTTCTCTTTTCTTCTTTGTTTTGTTTGAAAACTTAAATTCTTTTAGTAAATAATTAAATAACTGATTAAATTAAAATTGAGGAAGATCATTCTTTTTGTTAAAGTCTTGTGGTAAAATCATTCGGAGCGGGAAGCCACTTGGGAGATAGATGAGTCTATTCAAGCGGAGTATCCACATCTTTTTGATAATTAAATACGTTAACTCTTTTGATTCTGGGGGCATAATCCTTTTTAAGGGGAAGGTAATGTAATACCCTGAAAAAAATATATATAAAATTTTATGAAAAAATTAAAGTTTCTAATATTTTTTCCTAAAAATAATAATTATTTTTAAAAATATTTAAAATAATAATTATTTTAAATATTTTAAATAAAATATTTTTTTAAAATAATAATTATTTTTAAAATAATTTCAAAATTTTTATTTTTACTAAAAAAAAATAATTGGTGAAATTTTGGTATGGTCAAACTGGTTTGGATTGGGTCAAAATTTGGCCAAAATGAGCTAGGTTGGTGTCAAATTGGGTAAAAGAAATGGAAACTGTTAGTTCCCAGATGCACAATAGTTATCTAGAAGGGGGGTTGAATAGATAGTTTTAAATTTTTTTTTGCAAAATACTTGTCAGGTTTGTTAATGATTTAATCACAGCTGAATTTGAGATTTGTTTGTTTCCCTTTAAGATAAACCAAGTTAATAGGTGATAAGCAGTTATGACAGATATAGCAGTTATAGCAAGAATATAAAAGACACAGTGTTTTTAAGTGGTTCAGAGCACTCAAGGCTCTTAGTCCACTCTTCTACTCCTAGAGTAGGAAATCCACTAAGGATGTCTTTACAACCTTTGAATAACTTAGATTCCTTCAAGACCTGCAGTCTTGGAACTTCTTAGTTCAGTTAGAACTCTTCAAGTCTAGCAGACTTAGAACTTCTTAGTTCAATTAGAACTCTTCAAGTCCAGCAGACTTGGAACTTCTTACTTCACTTTAGTAGAGTTGAGTTCTTGAGTTGTGCTATTCAGTTGCCGTTATTTTTTTTATAATACAGTGTTTTTCCATAATACAATATGTACAGACCTGTTTTATTATATGTATCCAAATCACACCAAAAACACTGTATTATGGAAAAAAAATCAGTTCCATAAAATATTAAACTTTTTTTAGTTGTTTTAAAAAAAAACCAAAAAAAAAGGTCCGCATTTTAACAAAATGCGGACTCCCGCACCTGATCCTGTGTGTGTGTGTGTGTGTGTGTGTGTGTATGTGTGTGTGTGTATATAATAACTTAAGAAACATTCATGTTGAAGTTCAATTGTACTTAAAGGTGTAAATGAACCGAGTCGATTATTGAGTTGCTCAAATTTAGTTCACAAAATTTATCGAGTATAAAATAAGGTTTGATTGAAACTCGTTTAGCTACCGAGTCGAGCCCGAGCAGTTTGAACTTTTTGAATGGATATGATCCAAGTATCAATAGAAAATTACAATTTGAATAGGTTCGAGTAAATTATCAAACTTTAAAATTTGCTCATATTTGACTCATTTATATTTCGAGTCGAGCTCGAATCGAACTTTTTGTCAAGCAGGTACGAATCGAGCCCGAACTATTAGCTCATTTTACAGCCTTAATTGTACTCCCTTCGTCCCTTTTTAAATGTCGTTTTAAAGAAATATTTTTGTCTCTTAATATTTATTGTTTAAGAATTTTAATTAAGCATTAATTGCTTAGTTTTTCAATATTACCCCAAGTATTAAATACTTCATTCGTCCATATTTAAATGACGTTAGAAGTCTTTGCACACCTATTAAGGAAATGATTGAAAATATTTTAATTGTCTAAAATGCCATTAACATATGATTATTTTTTAAAAAAATTACTATCTCAGCAACACATTTATCTATATTTTAAAAAAAAAACTCATTTATTTCACCTAGAAGTCTACATTCTCTCTTTCTCTCCCCCTTTATAAAACAACTTACTTTTCAGCTTTTAAAACTCTCTCCTATCATTTTCTTATGTTTTGAAAGCCATTGCAGTACCAAGTTTTCAAAGTCATCCATGGTGGCATAACAAAAATTCTATATGAAGAGACTGAAATTTTATTGTGTATCCATATAAATGAAGGAAAATTTTCTTGAGAAAACAAAAATTAAAGTTCATAATTAATTTTAGAATACGAAGAGATGAAAACCTTTGAAATTGATGAAGTGGAGAGATGATGTAAGACCCCAAATTTTATGAAATAAAAATATTCAATTTTTCTTATAATTACTATTCAGTAAATAGTTAAATTGATAAATGTTAAAGTTAAAGGTGATATATGATTTTTTTTTCAAAATACACAAGTGGTTATAAAATATTCATTTTTGTCGGGGAATATTCGTTTGGTCGTGGAATATTCTTTCTGTCGGGGAATATTCGTATGACGGCGCAACCATTTGTGGGTCCCATAACAGAATAACTGTCGGATGAAGAAAACGATAAATTTGATTTTTTACAAATAACGGCGTAGTTGTTACTGTTAACACTGTTGGAATACTCGGTGGTTAAAATACAGTAATACGCGTTATTGTACAGTAGCACACGGTATTGCATAGTATTTTTGAAATTATTGATTCTTACGTAAGAAGTCACTACTCAATAATTGTTACAGTAATTACTGTTCAATATTTTATTTTATTGATTCAATAATTGCTACGATAAAATTTTATATTATTGTTGTTTAATAATTGTCACTACACAGTATTTCCCATTATCAGATCAATAATTCATATTATTTGAATAATATTATTAGATAACATTATTGGCAATGTCTAGAAAGTTTTGTCTAAGGAGAGGTTTGGTCACCTAATTGCGCGCCAGTAAGGAGAAATTCTTATTGGAAAGCCCCTCTTTCCTGGGAACGGCCTGGTCGTCATAAATGTGATTCTGTAATATTATTTGTGAATAATTAATTATTGATTCATATGATAAGGAAATATTTATTTTATGTGGATATAAATGAGAGATATATTTTTGTGGTTAAAAATGAAGGAGTTAATGTTGAGGTGTTTTATCTGTATTTTTGTTGGAACAGAGGTATTGAAAATCAAATTAAGGATTTTGAGATATTTTGCGAGGGTTATAATTTTTAATTTGACCGTTGGATCGTGGTAATATTTGGATATGTTATACATATATAAGTTGAGTATATGTCCACAAATTTTGAACCGTTAAAAATTAACGTATGATTTGTTATGAATTTTACGAGATGACTGGTTCAGAAATTGTTGAATTTTCGGAGTTAATCATTTTGGTGAAAAATTCTAGAATTGGTAGGCCCCACTCTTGGTTGGTGAAGAAATGTGCTAAGATTTTTATTCAAATGTGGTGGGTGAGAATAGTAGCAGGTAAAGCCATCAGGTTATAGGTTAAGTATGCTTCGGCGTGCTAATATTTTTCTATAAATAGAGGGCTAAGTTAGAATTGAAAATCACACCAGAATTCATAAGTTTTTTCTCTTTTTCTTTCTAGATTATTGAGTGTATTTTGTGAGTATTTAGATACTTGGTGAGTTGATATTCATCAGTGCAAGTTTCCTTCAGCGTCATATCCGATATCCAGTCAGAAGTGCTGCTCCATTGAGGTAAGGGATAGAAAGGGATATTAAGGGATCAATATTCTTCATAATGATGTTATTCTTTCAATAGCATTATACTAAAATATTGGTATGGATTTTATTGTAGAATTTCTACCTTTTTGAGTCGGGGTTACTATTCACGTATACGGTACTATTCACGTATACGGCACTATTCATGTATATGGCACTATGTACGTATATGACATTATTTACGTATACGGTAGGTACTATGTACGAATACGGAGTACTATTCACTAGTTACTATTCACGAGTTACTATTCACGAGTTACTATTCATGGGTACTATCCATGACAAAAATCGGTTTCTTTTTCTAACTAAATTATCGTTGATTTATGATTGTTGCTCTTGAAAATAAATGTAGTTGTTGATCATATTATTTTTATTATCATATATAACATTTTTATAACCCTGATGTTGAATTTCTCTTTCACTTGAGTGTAAAGATGGGTAAATTATTGGTATGATCGTGACTGAGGAATATCTTTGGCCTGTAGTGCAAAGATGAATTGTTAACTGGTATGATCATGACCATTGAATTTATAATTGAATATCTTTAGCTTAAGTGTAAAGATGAATTGATTAACATGGTTATAATTATTGTTTATATAAATTCTGAAATGATTATATATTTCTTTGAGATATGAATATATTTGGCCTGTAGTACAAATATGAACTGTTGAGGAATATCTTTGACCTGTAGTGCAAAGATGAATTATTGATGAATATCTTTGGCCCGTAGTGCAAAGATGACCTGTTGTTGAATATCTTTAGCCTGTAGTGCAAAGATGGTCTGTTGATGAATATCTATGGTCGTAGTGCAAAGATGAAATTGTTAGTATGATTATAAACAGGAACCGTGATTTGGTATAACCATGATCTTTGATGTTTCAGGTAAAGACATGTGATGAAAATTATCTTCGTCCTGGACGCGAAGAAGAATTTAGAATTACAATTATGATTATAAGTTATTCATATAATTGTGGAAAGGAACTGTTGATTAATGTTATAGGGATAAAATATTGTTGGTGGACTTTTAATGTGGAGAAGATAATAGACTTTATGGTCTATTTGACTCTTCTAATGGATTGCTCGTTCCGCTGCAACTATGGTTGAAATTTTTATCATCTACAATATGTTCTAAATCTCTGATTTAATTCTGTTGAAGGCTATTGATAACTTATTTATTTTTAGTCACGATATTCTTTACTGGGCTAGTTGTGCTCACCCTTCTGTTTCACAATTCCTTTCAGGTAATAAGAGTGTAGTTGGGTCGAGCGGGGGTAACAGGGGAATAGAACGGCGGTCATCATTTAGTAGTTATATTTGGTGAATCAAATAGGGTGAGGCGAACCCAACGTTGGAAGGGTGTTTTGTCACTATCATACAAGATGTCTAATGACATACAATCTCGTGTCATCATAAGACAGGGATGTGCTCATCCACTTGCTGAGTATATTTACGAGCACTACCTATATAATCTTGGTGTTTGTTTGAAGTATAATTCTCAATTAGAGACAGTGGAGATAATGATAAGTCAAGAGAAGACTCACCATTGGGAAGAATATGATAGTAATCTTCTCGTTTTTCTTTGGGATATATTGGGTCAACCAAGAATAATTCTGTGGCCATATGATATCTATCATAACCTAGATGCATGGCCTCCCATGTACAAAGGTTTCCTTGAGCACTTCCCAAAGATTCTAATTTCTAAACCAGTTTTTGACTATACCTTTATGTAAGGTGTCATTGTGAGGTGCTGTCCATGGTTGGGACATGAGTCACATTTGGTATATATTTGTATCCAAACTCACAGCATATGTGTTGTTGTATTTTGCACGACAATTGTTGTAATAAAGTTGTAGTTATTTTCTGTACCATGTATTTGGCGACTCAGAATAGGTTGGATGGAATGGACCTATTTTGGGGTTGTCACAGTTGGTATCAGAGCTTAGGGATATGGTCTCTGGCGGAGATTGGGAAATATAACTAGGAGGGGAGAGATGAGTAGATCCTTCGCTAGTGTGTCCTACCTAAGCTTATTTGTTGGTCAGTCATAATATCGGGATATTATGTGATATGTTAATTTGTTCAATTAATCCTTGTTTTGAAGCTATATTCTAGAATGATATCTAAAATACAGGAGATGAGCAATGGAGAAATCATGATGACAGAAATGTTGGATTCTGAAATGAAAGCAAGGTATTCTCAACTCTTTGAAATACCAGGTACGTAAATTTCGGGGACGAAATTTTATAAGGATGGGAGATTGTACGACCCCGAATTTTATGAAATAAAAGTATTCAATTTTTCTTATAATTACTATTCAATAAATGATTAAATTGATAAATGTTAAATTTAAGGGTGATATATGAACTTTTTTTTCAAAATACACAAGTGGTTATAAAATATTCATTTTTGTCGGGGAATATTCGTTTGGTCGTGGAATATTCTTTCTGTCGGGGAATATTCGTATGACGGCGCAGCCATTTGTGGGCCCCATAACAGAATAACCGTCGGATGAAGAAAACGACAAATTTAAGTTTTTACAAATAACGGCGTAGTTGTTACTGTTAACACTGTTGGAATACCCGGTGGTTAAAATACAGTAATATGCGTTATTGCACAGTAGCACACGGTATTGCATAGTATTTTTGAAATTATTGATTCTTACGTAAGAAGGCACTACTCAATAATTGTTACAGTAATTACTGTTCAATATTTTATTTTATTGATTCAATAATTGCTACGTTGAAATTTTATATTATTGTTGTTCAATAATTGTCACTACACAGTATTTTCCATTATCAGATCAATAATTCATATTATTTGAATAATATTATTAGATAACATTATTGGCAATGTCTAGAAAGTTCTGTCTAAGGAGAGGTTTGGTCACCTAATTGCGCGCCAGTAAGGAGAAATTCTTATTGGAAAGCCCCCTCTTTCCTGGGAACGGCTTGGTTGTCATAAATGTGATTCTGTAATATTATTTATGAATAATTAATTATTGATTCATATGATAAGGAAATATTTATTTTATGTGGATATAAATGAGGGATATATTTTTGTGGTTAAATGAATGAGTTAATGTTGAGGTGTTTTATCTGTATTTTTGTCGGAACGGAGGTATTGAAAATTAAATTAGGGATTTTGAGATATTTTACGAGGGTTATAATTTTTAATCCGACCGTTGGATCGTGGTAATATTTGGATATGTTATACATATATAAGTTGAGTATATGTCCACAAATTTTGAACCGTTAAAAATGAACGTATGATTTGTTATGAATTTTACGAGATGACTGGTTCAAAAATTGTTGAATTTTCGGAGTTAATCATTTTGGTAGAAAATTCTAGAATTGGTGGGCCCCACTCTTGGTTGGTGAAAAATTATGCTGAGATTTTTATTCAAATATGGTGGGTGGGAATAGTAGCAGGTAAAGCCATCAGGTTACAGGTTAAGTATGCTTCGGCGTGCTAACATTTTTCTATAAATAGAGGGCTAAGTTAGAATTGAAAATCACACCAGAATTCATAAGTTTTCTCTCTTTTTCTCTCTAGATTATTGAGTGTATTTTGTGAGTACTTAGATACTTGGTGAGTTGATATTCATCAGATATCCGATATCCAGTCAGAAGTGCTGCTCTTTTGAGGTAAGGGATAGTAAGGGATATTAAGAGATGTTATATTCTTCATAATGATGTTATTCTTTCAGTATCATTATACTAAAATATTGGTATGGATTTTATTATGGAATTTCTACATTTTTGAGTCGGGGTTACTATTCACGTATACGTCACTATTCACGTATACAGCACTATTTACGTATATGGCACTATTTACGTATATGACATTATTTACGTATACAGTACAATGTACGAATACGGAGTACTATTCATGAGTTACTATTCACGAGTTACTATTTAGGAGTTACTATTCACGAGTTACTATTTACAGGTACTATTCACGACAAAAATTGATTTCTTTTTCTGACCAAATTATCGTTGATTTATGATTGTTGCTCTTGAAAATAAATGTAGTTGTTGATCATATTATTTTTATTATCATATATAACATTTTTATAACCCTGGTGTTGAATTTCTCTTTCACTTGAGTGTAAAGATGGGTAAATTATTGGTATGATCGTGACTGAGGAATATCTTTGGCCTGTAGTGCAAAGATGAATTGCTAACTGGTATGATCATGACCATTGAATTTATAATTGAATATCTTTAGCTTAAGTGTAAAGATGAATTAATTAACATGGTTATAATTATTGTTTATATAAATTCTGAAATGATTATATATTTCTTTGAGATATGAATATATTTGGCCTGTAGTACAAATATGAACTGTTGAGGAATATCTTTGGCCTGTAGTGCAAAGATGAATTATTGATGAATATCTTTGGTCCGTAGTGCAAAGATGACCTGTTGTTGAATATCTTTAGCCTGTAGTGCAAAGATGGTCTGTTGATGAATATCTATGGTCGTAGTGCAAAGATGAAATTGTTAGTATGATTATAAACAGGAACCGTGATTTGGTATAACCATGATCTTTGATGTTTCAGGTAAAGACATGTGATGAAAATTATCTTCGTCCTGGACGCGAAGAAGAATTTAGAATTACAATTATGATTATAAGTTATTCATATAATTGTGGAAAGGAACTGTTGATTAATGTTATAGGGATAAAATATTGTTGGTGGACTTTTAATGTGGAGAAGATAATAGACTTTATGGTCTATTTGACTCTTCTAATGGATTGCTCGTTCCGCTGCAACTATGGTTGAAATTTTTATCATCTACCATATGTTCTAAATCTCTGATT
Organism: Panax notoginseng; assembly: GCA_016801055.1. Taxonomy (NCBI): domain Eukaryota; kingdom Viridiplantae; phylum Streptophyta; class Magnoliopsida; order Apiales; family Araliaceae; genus Panax; species Panax notoginseng. The sequence continues at coordinate 227,439,948 of CM029013.1, read as the reverse complement.
TAATTCTGTTGAAGGCTATTGATAACTTATTTATCTTTAGTCACGATATTCTTTACTGGGCTAGTTGTGCTCACCCTTCTGTTTCACAATTCCTTTCAGGTAATAAGAGTGTAGCTGGGTCGAGCGGGGGTACTAGGAGAATAGAACGGTGGTCATCATTTAGTAGTTATATTTGGTGAATCAAATAAGGTGAGGTGAACCCAACGTTGGAAGGGTGTTTTTTAACTATCATACAAGATGTCTAATGACATACAACCTCGTGTCATCATAAGACAGGGATGTGCTCATCCACTTGCTGAGTATATTTACGAGCACTACCTATATAATCTTGGTGTTTGTTTGAAGTATAATTCTCAATTAGAGACAGTGGATATAATGATAATTCAAGAGAAGACTCACCATTGGGAAGAATATGATAGTAATCTTCTCGTTTTTCTTTGGGGTATTTTGGGTCAACCAAGGATAATTCTGTGGCTATATGATATTTATCATAACCTAGATGCATGACCTCCCATGTACGAAGGTTTCCTTGAACACTTTCCAAATATTCTAATTTCTAAAACAATTTTTGACTATACCTTTATGTAAGGTGTCATTGTGAGGTGATTTCCACGGTTGGGACATGAGTCACATTTGGTATATATTTGTATCCAAACTCAAAACATATCTGTTGTTGTATTTTGCACGACAATTGTTGTAATAAAGGTGTAGTTATTTTCTGTACCATGTATTTGGCGACTCAGAATAGGTTGGATGGAATGGACCTATTTTGGGGTTGTCACAGATGAAACGTAACAGTGAAATGGAGAGAGAAAATAGAAGAGAGAAAAAGTGGGGAGTGAAAACTAAATACTAATTAGCACGCTGGATAAAGAGAGAGTCTAGAAAATTGGTACACAATTAATAACGGTAGTTTAGGAAAAATAATGGCTAATTATTCTAAAATTTTTAAAACTTCGTATATTTAGGGATATGGTAGAAGCTCTAAAATGACATTTAAATAGGGACGAAGGAAGTATAACTTTGGTTCTCTCACTACTTTCTATCCAATAAGTAACACTCTTATTCTAATGCAAGTACAATATTGACATTTAAAGTTATTTTTAGCTAAAACATAGTATTAATTGTTTTCCTTTGTGGGCAAGAAAATTGTATCAGTCTAGAGTTAGGGTTTTGTGTTTGCTGAGGATGAGAGAAATTCATCAAGAGTACGAGATTGATTGATGAGTTGAAGGGTCGGGAGGCAATTACTATAGTAACACGTGGCATAACTCTTAGGTATTGATGTGAGTTGTTGATGGAGCAATTATAGGAATAAAATATTCTAGTTACCAATTTAGTTTTATTTAATTGTAAATCATCCAAGATTATAGCCTAGATTAGTGTGATTAGTTTCTTTCAAATAAGCTCCATGAACATGCTATATATAGCCCTCCTATGTTGTATCTTTGAGATATAAGAATATCAGCTTTTTCTTCTACACAACAAGGTATCAGAGCAGAGATTCTAGGGCTATAGAATGTTTGAAAAAAAAAGAAGAGGAAAATGGAAACATCTGTTACTGGGGTGGAAAAACACGAAGGGGAGAATTCAATTCTCACAGATCTTATGACAAGAATGACACAAGTACTACACCATAATCAAACTCAGAACCATATTGCCAGTCATGAACCTGCTGCACAGATTGGAATCAAGTTAGATGGTACCAATTATGCACTATGGTCCCAAATTATCGAGATGTATATCTCAGGAAAAGATAAGTTGGGATATATAAATGGAGATCTTCCACAACCTCTGCAAACAGATCCTGCATTCAGAAAATGGAGAACTAAAAACGCAGTGGTGAAGGGATGGCTAATCAATTCTATGGATCCAAAGTTAGTCAGTAACTTTATTAGAATCCCAACGGCTAAGGCTGTTTGGGATAATATTGCTATTAAGTACTTTGATGGTACTGATACATCACAAGTATATGATCTCAAAAGAAGAGTAACCAGACTCAAACAAAAAGGAGGATCTATCAAGGTATACTACAACAATCTGCAAGGCTTGTGGCGAGAAATCGACTTTCGTCGACCAAATCCTATGGAATGTGATATTGATATACAAAAAAATAACTCTATTTTGCAAGAGGAATGAGTTTATACCTTCTTAGACGGGCTTGATGATCGGCTTGACAAAATCTGAGCATATGTGCTCCAGATGCAACCATTCCCAATAGTGGAACATGCCTATGCACAAGTCCAAAGAGAGGATTTGAGGCAATCCATAATGATGACGAATGAAGATACCATATCTAGTGGTGCTATGCTTTCAAGAGGAGGGAAGAAACCTCAACACTAATTATCTTTTCAAATGCCATCAAATGGAAAGCCTAACACAGCTACAAAATCAAGGTCACTAGGGGAAGGAGGAGGCTGCACACATTGTGGGAATACAAAACATACCCACAAAATATACTTCAAACTACATGGTTATCCAGATTGGTGGCGTGGAGGAGACAATCCTAGTCTTGCAGCTCTTATGAGCGTAGAGCCTCAACTATCTCTTGTACCACAACAAGAATCTTCTATTTCCACTAATGAACAGATTGCTCAGTATGACTCAGGTAACCAAGGTTATGTTTTTCTTGCTCAAAAATAGGGAACCATGTTGGCTGGATCATTGACTCTGGGGCAACAGACCACATGACTTTTGACCCTTGTGACTCTCTGAAGCCACCCAACCGAAAGGAATATGCATTGCCAATGCTAATGGAGTAACATATCCAGTAACAGGGGCTGGAACAGTGACTCTTTCTCCTTCTTTTTTGCTACCAAATACCTTACTAGTTCCATCACTTTCTAATAAATTGTTATCTATTGGACAAGTGACCGAGGAATTTAATTGGTGTGCTCTAATGTATCTTAACTTCTGTTTGTTCCAAGATATTCTCACCAAGGAGATTATTGGTCGTGGTACTAAAAGGGAAGGGTTGTATTACATGGATGATTTCAGTTATGGTAGAGCAACTAATATACATTCCGCTGAAGTTAAGGAAAGGCAAATTTGGTTATAGCATAATCGGTTCAGGCATCCCTCATTTTGATATGCGAGACGTTTATTCCCAGATTTTTATTTACAAAGGTTAACGAATCAAATTTTAAGTGTGAAGTTTATATCCAAGCTAAGAGTCATCGTGTACCTTATCCAATCAGTTTGAATAAATGTGATAATCCTTTTTTAATTTTTCATTCTGACGTTTAGGGCCCTACTCCTATTACTATTTCTTCTGGCGTTCGTTGGTTTGTAACCTTTGTTGATGATTGTACACGAATGACTTGGCTGTATGTGATGAAGAATAAACATGAAGTGATTGAAATATTTCACTCATGTCATAATATGATTCAAACATAATTTTCTGCTAAACTTCAGATTCTTTGATCTGATAATGGCGGAGAATATGATAATACACCATTTCACAAATACTTTCAGGAACATGGTTTGCATCACGAGGCATCTTGTTTTCAAACACTGCAACAGAATGGTATTGCAGAGCGCAAGAATAGACACATCTTGAAAATCACTCGAGCTCTCTTGACTGCTGCTTATGTCCCTAAACGTTTTTGGACAAATGTCGCAATAATTGCTGTATACTTAATGAATCGACTGCCATCACGAGTTTTGAATTACAAAACCCCTCTTCAAGTTCTTGCGCAACATGTGACGCTACCTTCGGTTCTAATGCTTCCTCTGTTGTGTTACATATGTTCATATATATACACATGACTTAACGGAAAAAGCTTGATTCATGTGTTATCCGTTGTGTTTTTCTTGGCTATGCAACTCACAAGAAAGGATACTGATGTTACGATCCAGTTACAAGGCGACTCTATACCACCATGGATGTCACCTTTTTTCAATCAGAGAATTTCTTCACTTCTCAATCTTCCCGCTCCACTCATCAGGGGGACATGATGAGTGAAGAGCAAAATTGGGAAAATTGGCCAAGCTTTGACAAAACTTCAAATGATGTAGGTTCAGCCAAGGGAGCAAATGGCAAATGATGTAGGGGAGATTCAGCCAAGACAACCAATGGCAGTACTAATAGATCAAAGAGGAGAAGTTGAAAATACAGAACATGTCGAAGTAGAGATCGACCAACAACCTGCAAGAGTGGATCAAAATGAAGAAACTACATAAATTGAAAGTGAACAGCCCTTCCATCAGACCAATCTCCTGAGAGTATTCCTGAGGTACAAGTTCTAAACTCTCCTCACAATATTTCTACTAGTTATAAACTACCTTTCAGGCATAACCGAGGGCAACCATTGAACCGCTATTCACCTGATCATGGAATTAGCAAGTCAAAGTACCCAATTGCCAACCATATCTCAACTCAAAAACTATCCGAACCTCTCAAGGCATTGGTTCATAAATTATCTGTAGATGATGTTCCTAATACCATGAGTGAAGCTATGAATAGTCCCAAGTAGATCCAAGCGATAGAAGAAGAGATGAAAGCATTACAGAAAAATGATACTTGAATACTTGTGCCATTACCTGAGGGAAAGAAAATTATGGGATGTCGATGGGTGTTCTCTGTCAAACACAAAGCATATGGATCAGTTGAAAGATATAAAGCAAGGCTCGTTGCGAAGGGATATACTCAGACATATGGGATATATTATCAAGAAACTATCTCACCTGTAGCAAAATTAAATACTGTGAGAGTACTAATATCTCTTGCTGCAAACTTCGACTGGTCGTTGCACCAATTTGATGTCAAAAATGCCTTTCTTCATGGGGATCTTGAAGAGGAGGTGTACATGGACATTCCACTTGGTTTTGTTTCTTCGACACAAGGGAAGGTGGTTTGCAAGTTACAAAAGGCATTATACGGATTGAAACAGTCTCCTAGAGCATGGTTTGGACGATTTAGCCTTTCCATGAGAAAGCACGGTTTCAAGCAAAGTAATTCAGATCATATTCTCTTCTTGAACCACCAACGTGGGAAGGTAACAACTCTAATAATCTATGTTGATGATATGATAATTACAGGAAATGACGAGGAGGAAATCTCTAAATTACAAGAGCATTTAGCAACTGAATTTGAGATGAAAAATCTTGGAGGGTTGAAATATTTTTTGGGAATTGAAGTAGCCCGATCAAAATGAGGCATATTTCTATCCCAAAGGAAGTACGTGCTTGACTTGTTATCTGAAATAGGAATGCTTGATTGTAGACCTATTGATACACCAGTTGTTTAAAACCATGGCTTGGGAGAATTTCCTAATTAGACCCCTACCAGTAAAGAAAGGTATCAACGCCTTGTGGGATAGCTAATATACTTATCTCACACACAACCTGATATTGCTTGTGTAGTGAGCTTGGTGAGTCAATTCATGTATTGTCCTAGCGAAGATCATATGAGTGCAGTGGTTCGTATTTTACGGTACTTGAAGTCTTCTCCAAGATGAGGACTAATGTTCACAAAAAAAAATAATATCTGCGCATTGACGGCTATACGGATGCCAAACTGGGCAAGGAACATTACTGACAGAAAATCTACATCGGGCTACTTCACATTTGTGGGAGGCAATCTGGTCACCTGGAGGAGTAAGAAACAGAAGGTAGTTGCTTTATCTAGTGTAGAGGCCGAGTTTAGAGGCATGACTAAAGGATTGTGTGAGCTAATTTGGTTAAAAAGATTATTGGAAGAAATTGGGTGTTCATCTCAGGATACAATAAACTTGTTTTGTGATAATAAGGCAGCCATATCAATCACGCGCAACCCAGTTTAACATGAACACGCCAAACATGTTGAAGTGGATCGACATTTCATCAAGCAGAAGCTCGAAGACAAGGTCATTCAGTTTCCTTTTGTGAAGTCAGAAGATCAGCTAGCAGATATTCTTACAAAGGCTGTCTCTAGCAAAATATTTCACAACTCACTTGACAAGTTGGGCATTGATGATATCTATACACCAACTTGAGCGGGAGTATTGATGTGAGTTGTTGAAGGAGCAATTATAAGAATAAAATATTATAGTTACCAATTTAGTTTTATTTGATTGTAAATCATCAAAGATTGTAGCTTAGATTAGTGTGATTAGTATCTTTCAAATTAGCTTTATAGCCCTCCTATGTTATATCTTTGAGATATAAGAATATTAATTTTTTCTTCTACACAACATTAGGATCCAAGAGTTTTCTTGACTATCTAGGACTCAGAGAGTCTTTTTGAGTGTCTAGAGTACTTAGAGAATCCAAAAAATGTCATTTCTATCAGAATGGAGGGCGTTTTTATAATAGAGTTTTCTGGAACGTGATTACATGCGTAGTACATGTCTGGGTCGTGTGCCTGACATGTAACCTCAAAAAATTCTAAAAATACCCTTATTTACCCGAGTAGTAAGAGACCGGGGGAGTATACATGTGCAAATTTAGTTAACAATTATGGTTTTTGTCCATCTTCATTTTTCAGTGCAATTAATATCTTCTGATATAGGGGGATGGGAAGTGATTTGAACATTAGGCAACGAGTCAACCACCTAACTGGCTTTTGGTGCATCCTCTACCACTGGATAGTGTTGTATTTCATATTTATTAATTTATGCATATAATGAAAATGATAATCTACAATGGATCGTAATAAGTAAATGGGCTTAAAGAATATTATTGTTTAAGATGGTCCTAAATAAATGGTTGTAAATAATAAATGGAAATAGTATAACTCCCTCTGTTCTATAAAGAGTCCGGTTTAAAAAATTTCAATTCTTAAGAATACATTTTCCTTGTACGCTTAAAAAATATTAGGAATTTAATTTAATTTAGTAGTTGTCAAATGCTAATGAATTAATGATAATACACTTGAAAATATTTTATCAATTACTACCATCAAAAGAAATGAGACTAATTTTTTAGAGAAAAAAATTGCAAATGGAGCTCTCTTTTGAGAGTATTATCTATGTCTATTAAATACATCACTGCTTCTCCGACAGAATTAGTAAACAAATAAGGTTTTGGCTAATAATGAATTAATGATAATACACTTGAAAATATTTTATCAATTACTACCATCAAAAGAAATGAGACTAATTTTTTAGAGAAAAAAATTGCAAATGGAGCTCTCTTTTGAGACAGTATTATCTATGTCTATTAAATACATCACTGCTTCTCCGACAGAATTAGTAAACAAATATGGTTTTGGCTAATCTTCTATTTTTGGTACCATTAATTCTACTTCTCTGACATAATTCTACGTCAATACATCACCAGCAAATACATAAGTGCTTACATAATCCTACCAAAAATAATGTATTCATTAAATTGAAGTCTATGAAATTTCTACCAACCTTTGTTTTGGCTCATTCACCATCTCCCTTTTCTGGACGAACGGAGCGGAATGGAATGTATTTTTTAATTATTAAATTGTGTATTGTCATGGTTGAACTACAATCTAAGAGCATATCCACCGACCCAAAAATAATGAATTCATTAAATTGAAGTTTATGAAATTTCAAGTCCGTGCCTATATATAAAGAGATGCAACTGATCCTCTCTTCATTTGTGCTTAATTTGATTTCTTGTAGGCTAAGGAAGGTGTTAAAAAGCAGATTCAACTCCAAGAATGGCAACTATTTCATTCAACGTGAAGCACATTGTCAATGAATCCTCTTCGGGTCTGGAGCTGTTTCCTAGGGGACCAATTGATCACAAAGATCCAATTGATGAAGATAATCCTAATTGGGAATATTTGGCAAGAAACTCGGTAAAAACTGCAGATCATTATGTTAAAGGTGAGGATCATCCCTTTAAGTTTCTATTTTTTAGTAAAAATAAAATGGGAAAAAGTGATATTCGTAATTTCGAAATATTTAATAAAGAAAACTCTTTGAGGATTATTGATGTTTCTCTCAAGAGAGACAACGAGTCTACGTTTACTGTGAACGAACTTCATGTTGACATGGGACTTATAGTCAGGGATGATCAAGTTGTTATTGTCAATTATAAAAAGAAACTGTTGAAGGATGAGAGAGCTAGTTTGTGTTACAAGTGTTATTTGTATTCTGACGATAATCCAAGTTTCAGTTGTGTAGCTGAAGATACTGTCAATGGAAAAGGTCTTGATGACTAAGTTTGTGTATGGTATGATCTTAAGAAGAAGATTGTGAAAGGAAGAGCAAGAAATTGTCTAAGAGTAGTCAATATGGGTTTTATGAATTGTTATGTTTTATTTAATGATGTTGCAAGTTGTGTCTTTGTGTTTTATGTAATGTTAAGTTTTATGTAATGATGTCGGTGCATGTGAAATAATTGTATCTGTGGTACAAGAACTAAATAAAGGGATGCACTATTGTGGCTCATTAATAAATTTCATAATTCTATTATTTCACTCTTATCCAATACATAGGTATTGCATCAATATAAATGCATCAAGTAAGTTACTTAGATAAACAAAAACAAGAATTATAGCAAATGACAATTCGTTGCTTGACTCCTTAACACTGCCCCAAAAACTAAATGGGAATCTTGGAAACACTTTAGTTCAAAAACCAATTTTTCTCGATAAAAAATAAATTTTATTATCCACCATGCAAGACTCGGCAAATGAGAGCCGATATAGCTTAACAGATTAAGGGCACTACGGCCAAGGATATTCGTGTATTCATTAATGGTCATGATCATGCCAACAACTGTCCATCAATGCACTACGGGCCAATGAGGACTTTTACTACATCATTTGTAACATTACGGTCATGATTATACCGAATAATCCCTGGTCATAATCATACCAAGTCCATTTATGCACTACAGGCCACAGATGACTTTCAACATTTTATAAACATGAGGATGATGACAATGATATAAGAATTCAGTAAAACAAGTTCAAGAATTAATTTATCCAAGAATTAACAACGTCCAAATTGTCAACATGATACTGCTTTGTGGAGTAAAATTCAAGAATACTTAGAAGAATATTTTCATGAAAAGATACTGGATGAACCGCAATTATCAAGGATATTCCACTAATTTCATGGAGTATAGAAGTCAAAACTTAACCAACTGAGTATAATAAAGAATGGAATAACAAAAGAAATCACCCGGCATGCGATAGACCGCACAGACAGGTTATTCCAACAGAATAATAAATAATGGAACCAGGTCCGGCGTAAACGAACAGACAGGATATTCCGACAGAATAATAAATAATGGAACCAGGTCCGGCGTAAACGAACAGACAGGATATTCCGACAGAATAATAAATAATGGAACCAGGTCCGGTGTAAAACACACAGACATGATGTTCCAACAGAATAATAACAAGATGGAACCAGGTCCGGTGTAAAACACACAGACAGGATGTTACAACAGAATAATAATAAAAAACGGAACCAGGTCCGGTGTAAAACACACAGACAGGGTGTTCCAACAGAATAATAATAAAAATGAAACCAGGTCCGGTGTAAAACACACAGACAGGATGTTCCAACAGAATAATAGAAGAATGTCACCAAGTATAGGGTAGACCGCGTATACAGTTATTCCAACAGAATAATAAGAAATGGAATAACAACAGTTCTCTTCATGAATAAGAAAGAATAACACCCCTTACCGTTTTAAAGAAGAGCTAAAATAAGGAAGTAGTTAAGTAGCAGAATACTCTTCTTCTTCTCTCTCTCTCTATAGTTTCTCTCTATAGTTTCTCTCTCTAGAGTTCAGTGAATTCGTAAGAAATAATGAAGGAATGAGCTGCTATTTATAGAAAAATAGAATGCATAGTAACTAATCTATGAACAGTCCAGATTGATTACTTTAATCTGACGGTCCATATTTAAAGAAAAATCTTTTAAATAAAATATAATATATTCTATTTATAGAATAACTTTAATAAAGTATTTTGTTTTATATAAAAAGATGTTTATGTTTTATTACGTTAATAATACGAATAAAACAAAACGTCATTATCGCTAAATAATTCATATTATTAACTGATAATAATTGAATCAAATTGAGTGACTTCTTGCATAAGCATTAATAATCAATACCGTGTGTTACTATGCAACCACACGTATTACTGTACTTTTACTACCGAGTAGTTCAACAGTATCTATGGTAAAACTTCCGCCGTTATTTTTAATAAAATATTTTTGTTATTTTCTCAATCTGACAATAATTCCGTTGTGGGGTCCACCAATGATTGTGCCGTTGTACGAATATTCCCTGTTAAAACGAATATTCTCCGACCAATCGAATATTATATAACAACTTGCGTACTTTGCAAAATTTATAAATATTACCCACAACTATAACATTATATCAAATTAACTCTATAATATTCAAAAATGATATTTATAGAAAATTCGTCTTTATTTATAAAAGTTGGGGTCTTACAACCTCCCCTTCTTATGAAATTTCGCCCTCGAAATTAGGGTACATACCTGATATGTCGAAGAGGTAAGGATACCTTGATTTCATTTCAGATTCTAACTCCCAAGTCATTTCCTCAACATCGTGGTTTCTCCACAAAACTTTGACTTGAGGTATAACCTTGGAGCGTAGAATATGTTCCTTCTTATCCAAGATTTGAACAGGAACTTCTTCATACGTCAAATCCCCCGCTATTTCGTCCGGTTCTAACTTAATAATGTGGTTCAGGTCTTCCACATATTTGCGTAACATGGATATGTGAAAAACGTTATGAACACGAGACATACTTGGCGGTGAAGCGAGTCTATAAGCCACAGTTCCTACTCGATCGAGGATTAAAAATGGACCGATGAATCGAGGATTGAGCTTTCCTCTCTTTCCAAATCTCGTAACTCCTTTCCATGGAGCAACACGTAAGAACACATGATCTCCTACATCAAATTCCATGTCCTTTCGATGAAGATCAGCATAACTCTTTTGTCGATCTTGTGAGGTTTTTATATGTTGTCGGATCATTTGAATATTTTCTGTAGTCATACGTACCAACTCCGGTCCCAACAACGTTGGTTCACCCACCTCATCCCAGCATACTGGAGAACGACATTTTCTTCCATACAATGCTTCGAATGGAGCCATGCCAATACTTGCTTGATAACTGTTGTTGTAGGAAAACTCCACCAATGGTAAGAACTTGTCCCAACTTCCCTTGAAGTCAAAGACACAGAGTCTTAATAAATCTTCTAGAGTTTGAATAGTCCTCTCTGATTGTCCGTCCGTCTGAGGATGATATGCCGAACTAAATCGTAAATCTGTGCCCATAGCTTTTTCTAAACTAACCCAAAATCGTGAAGTGAATCTTCGGTCTCGGTTAGAAACTATAGATACTGGCATACCATGCAGTCTTACAATCTAGTTTATGTACATACGAGCAAGACGTTCAAGTGTATAAATTTCTCGTATCGGTAAGAAATGAGCAGACTTGGTCAATCTATTAACAATGACCCAAATCGCATCTATACCTTGAGAAACCTTAGGAAGACCGGTAACGAAATCCATGGTAATGTGCTCCCACTTTCATTCTGGAATTTCAAGTGGTTGCAATGGACCTTTTGGTACTTGATGCTCCGCTTTGACTCGTTGACAAGTTAGACACCTTGAGATAAACAATGCCATCTCTCTCTTCATATTGCTCCACCAAAATGTATGACGAAGATCATGATACATTTTGGTACTTCCAGGATGGATTGCAAACGGTGTGTTGTGCGCCTCCATCATGATTTCATACTTTAAATCAGGGTTGTTAGGAACACAAAGTCTGGAGTTGACTCAAAGTATTCCTTCTTCATCGATTCTTGCTTCCGGCATAGCACCTTCTTGCACTTTCTTCCTCATACGCATCAGCTCCAGGTCTGTAGCTTGAGCAGCTTTAACTTTATCGATTAAAGTCGGTTCTACTCGTATATTCGCCATCATCACATGGGTCCCTGGAGTCTTTAACTCTATCTCTATCCTTTGCAAATCACACAAAATGGGCCTTTGTGTTGACAATATCGCACTCGTACTTGCATATGATCTTCTACTCAATGCGTCAGCTACCACGTTCGCTTTTCCAGGATGGTATTGAATGGTATGATCATAATCTTTCAACAGTTCAAGCCAACGTCGTTGTCGCATGTTGAGTTCCTTTTGAGTGAAGAAATATTTAAGGCTTTTATGATCCGTAAAGATCTCCACCTTCTCCTCATACAAGTAATGCCTCCAAATTTTAAGTGCAAAGACAACATCTGCCAACTCTAGATCATGAGTAGGATAATTCCTCTCATATTCCTTGAGTTGTCTTGATGCATAGGCTATGAATTTTCTATGTTGTATGAGAACGCATCCCAACCCTTTGCTCGAAGCATCACTGTAGATGACAAATCCCTCCGAGCCAGATGGTATTGTTAGAACAGGTGCTGAAATGAGTCTCCTCTTGAGTTCTTAAAAACTCTGCTCACATTCTTCGCTCCAACCGAACTTTGTATCTTTCCGAGTCAGCTGAGTTAATGGAGTAGCGATTCGAGAAAATCCTTCCACGAATCTCCGATAATAACCAGCTAAACCAAGAAAGCTACGTACTTCGGTCACTGATTTAGGTTGCTCCCAGCTTTGAATAGCTTCAATCTTTGCCGGGTCAACCGATATTCCACGACTTGATACTACGTGCCCAAGGAATGCTACCTCCTCCAACCAGAACTCGCATTTCTTCAACTTGGCATAAAGCTTGTATTCACAAAACTTTTGGAGTACCAGCCTCAAGTGTTGCTCATGAACTTCACGGCTTTTGGAATAAATAAGGATGTCATCAATAAAGACGACCACAAAGTGATCCAAATATTCCTTGAATACCCGGTTCATCATATCCATGAAGGCAGCAGGAGCATTAGTCAATCCAAAGGACATGACTAGGAATTCATAATGCCCGTACCGAGTTCTAAAAGCTATTTTTAGAATATCCTCAGTTCTAACCTTCAGCTGATGATATCCAGAACGAAGATCAATCTTTGAAAAGAATTGTGCTCCTTGTAACTGGTCAAACAGGTCATCAATACGTGGCAATGGGTACCTGTTTTTGATGGTGACATGATTCAACTCCCGATAATCAATACAAAGTCGCATACTTCCATCTTTCTTCTTCATGAATAGAACAGGAGCACCCCAAGGAGAAGTACTAGGACGAATAAAGTCAATGTCTAACAATTCCTGCAGTTGGATCTTTAACTCCTGAAGTTCAATAGGAGCCATTTGATATGGGGCTTTGGAAATGGGTTTTGTACAGGGTTCAAGGTCGATACAAAATTCAATTTCAAGCTCTGGGGGTAGGCCAGGAAGTTCTTCAGGGAATACGTCAGGGAATTTATTAACAATAGAAATATCATTCAAAACTGACGTATTTTTGTTTAGATCCGTGACATGAGCTAAGAAAGCTTGACATCCGTTTTTTAATAAACGAATAGATTTATGGCTTGAGATGAAAGCGATTGATTTTAATGGTTTGGTTGCTTGAATTCGCATAATAGGTCGATTAGGAATATGAAAGCTAACAACCTTACGAAAATAATCAATTTTTGCATGATGAGTAGTTAACCAATCAATCCCTAGAATCACGTCAAATGCAAGTATTTTTACTGAAATAAGATCGACAGGTAATGTGTGGGTACCAACTTGAACCAAACAAGACTTATAAACCGTAGATGTAATGAAGATTTCTCCCAATGGAGTTTCAACAGATAAGTCAAAGTCTAATTTCTCCGGAATCAAATTTAATCGATGAGCGCAAGTAGGAGAAATAAAAGAATGGGTAGAACTGGTATCAAATAAAGTATAGACTTCGTTAGAGTTTATGATAAGCTTACCCGTGATGACCTCATTCGGGTTCCTTGCTTTCTGGGAGGTCACAACAAACGCTCTCCCTTGCACTACCGGTTCTGACTTTTCTGGGACGACCTTTGGTGTCTCCATCTTTGCTGAACTTGTTTTTGGTAAACGACAAAATCGAGCTAAATGACATTCTCTTCCACAATTATAACATGCTTTAGACGGCATCGCGCAGTTTGGACTGATGTGCCCCTCCCCTCCGCATTTGAAACATATGATAGGTGGTCGTTCTCCTTCTTTAACAACGGGTGCTGGTGCTGACGTCTTTCCATCATTGTTGAATCTCCTCTTCTTGAAATGACCATTCTTATTATTTTGGCCCTGATTACCACCGAAGTGGTTACCATTTCTGGCCTGTTGATTCCCTCAACTCTTGTTGTCACCGCTTCGATGACTACTCTCACTGGTATTATCATTTTGTCGACTGCTCTCTTTTGGTTGCGTTGACTCGTTATCGCGCTCCACTAACTGAGCCCTATTCACAACATCTGAATACAACACAGTTTATGAGAAATAAGATGTTGACGTATCTCAGGTTTCAAACCTCGCAAAAACATTCGCGTCATTCGCTCTTCATTATCCACTAAGTGGGACGCAAACCGGGACAACTCAGCAAATTTAGCCTCATAATGCGACACGGTCATATTATTCTGCTCCAATTTGATAAACTCCACCTCCTTCATGTGACGAACACTTTCGGGAAAGTATTTGTCATTGAACAACTCTTGGAACTTCTCCCAAGACATCTTCAGTGCGGCAGGTTGAGTACGCTTAATCGATTCCCACCAGTAATCTGCCTCTCCTCGCAACATAAAGGCGGCAAAGGGAACCTTTTGCTCCTCGGAGCATCCCAAGACATCAAATATCTTGGTAATCTGCTTTATCCATGTTTTTGCTATAAGTGGTTTTGGCTCTCCCTTAAACTCTGGTGGTCCCAGCTCCTTGAACTGTTTAGCGGTGACCGTCCGAGAGTTTTCAGTGTTTCCACCTATATTTTGGACAGGAGCCGCTCTCGCCTACTGTTGCATGAACTGCATAAAGTTTCTGAACATTCCATCATTCATCATCTGGTCAGTGTTGTTGTTTGCATGAGGATTATCACCTTTCTGATGCACATTATCCTGATTATTGATATGTGGTGAATCAACAGTCACCTGTGCTCCATTGCTATTCTCAACATTCTCAGATGCCATTTTCAGATACTGCCACAAAATATAAGTTAATCGATATGTCATATATTATCCTTATATTCTAACCGACCAATTAAATACCATGCAAATAAACTTAGGTAGGTCATACTAGCGAAGGAATTCCCCGTCTCTCCCCTCCTAATTCTATTCTCACATCTTAGCCAGGGATCATATCCCTAAGCTTTGATACCAACTGTGACGCCCCCAAAATTAGGTATACATCACCCATTTTGGGTCGTCAGATACATAGTACAGAATACAAATATAACTTACTAATACAACTGTCGTGTACAATACGACAAAATATAAACTGCGAGTTTGAATACAAATATTATCTTCTAGAGAGTATTCATACTCAAAAGGAGTCCTCATTACATTTATTAACACACTATTACATAGAATAGTGAGGACTACTAACTAATACTATCATTCGGACCATCACTCCATTCCCCGACTTGCCCCAGCTACGTTCTCATTTCTTGAAGAGAACAGTGAAAGAAAGGGTGAGCTCAACTAGCCCAGTAAGAAATATTATGACTAAGATAATGTAGAATAAATTATCATTAGCCTTCAACAATGTTAAACTGATAAAATATAATAGACATCAAGTTTAACTGCAGCAGAACAAGCAATCCATTAAAAGAGTCAAGTAGAAAATAAACTCTACTATCTTTTATGATTTAAAAGGTTTTTCAACATTGTGATCGCTGAGACTCAGCTTAATAAAATAATCCACATCATCGAATCACCCCTGCACTACGGCCAAGGATATTCGTGTATTCATTAATGGTCATGATCATGCCAACAACTGTCCATCAATGCACTACGGGCCAATGAGGACTTTTACCACATCATTTGTAACATTACGGTCATGATTATACCGAATAATCCCTGGTCATAATCATACCAAGTCCATTTATGCACTACAGGCCACAGATGACTTTTAACATTTTATAAACATGAGGATGATGACAATGATATAAGAATTCAGTAAAACAAGTTCAAGAATTAATTTATCCAAGAATTAACAACGTCCAAATTGTCAACATGATACTGCTTTGTGGAGTAAAATTCAAGAATACTTAGAAGAATATTTTCATGAAAAGATACTGGATGAACCGCAATTATCAAGGATATTCCACTAATTTCATGAAGTATAGAAGTCAAAACTTAACTAACTGAGTATAATAAAGAATGGAATAACAAAAGAAATCACCCGGCATGCGATAGACCGCACAGACAGGTTATTCCAATAGAATAATAAATAATGGAACCAGGTCCGGCGTAAACGCACAGACAGGATATTTCGACACCCCTTACCGTTTTAAAGAAGGGCTGAAATAAGGAAGTAGTTAAGTAGCAGAATACTCTTCTTCTCTCTCCATAGTTTCTCTCTCTAGAGTTCAGTGAATTCGTAAGAAATAATGAAGGAATGAGCTGCTATTTATAGAAAAATAGAATGCATAGTAACTAATCCATGAACGGTCCAGATTGATTACTTTAATCTGACGGTCCATATTTAAAGAAAAATCTTTTAAATAAAATATAATATATTCTATTTATAGAATAACTTTAATAAAGTATTTTGTTTTATATAAAAAGATGTTTCTGTTTTATTACGTTAATAATACGAATAAAACAAAACGTCATTATCGCTAAATAATTCATATTATTAACTGACAATAATTGAATCAAACTGAGTGACTTCTCACATAAGCATTAATAATCAATACCTTGTGTTACTATGCAACCACACATATTACTGTACTTTTACTACCGAGTAGTTCAACAGTATCAATGGTAAAACTTCCGCCGTTATTTTTAATAAAATATTTTTATCGTTTTCTCAATCTGACAATAATTCCGTTGTGGGATCCACCAATGATTGTGCCGTTGTATGAATATTCCCTGTTAAAACGAATATTTCCCGACCAATCGAATATTATATAACAACTTGCGTACTTTGTAAAATTTATAAATATTACCCACAACTATAACATTATATCAAATTAACTCCATAATATTCAAAAATGATATTTATAGAAAATTCGTCTTTATTTATAAAAGTTGGGGTCTTACATACTTTCCATCCACTCCACTGCTAACTTCGGTCGATGGCGACCACACGACGATGGTGTTCGTACTTCACGGCGGCGGCTGGTTCATTTTGGCCATTCGGTCAATTGTTTGCATTGCAAGTTCAAAAGTTTGCTTATTTGCAATTTTTTTTTCTGAAATGTATAAATATGTTTAGTGATTTCAGATGTCCATTTTAATTTGTGTACTGAAATTGTGCAACTGATCATACATTGAATATGTATATATTGAATTGGGCAGTTTTTCATTTTGGAGTAACTAAGCATACATTGAATATGTATATATTGAATTGGGTAGTTTTTCATTTTGATTAATTACTGGCATAGTTTTACTAATTTAAGCAGTTATACATTGAATATGTTTTTTATATGAATGATTGGGGCTGAGCATAATCAGTTTAGGTAATTTGGGCTGAGCATAATTAGTCATGTATTGTTAGTTTGTTTACCTTATATAATATAATGTGCATTTGTTGGTTGAATGACTGGTACTATTATAATTGTCATATTTGTTATTTCTGACGGAATTCTAGACGGAATTTTTGTCAGAATTATTCACTTGCCAAATTTGTGGACCTAAGATGTATTTATATATTATTTAATTAGTTTTTTAATAGTAAAATAAACTAAGTCATTTACTTAGTTTATTACTATTAAAATAAATAAATTGATATAAAATAATTTAATATAAAACAAAAAATTATATTTAGTAAAAAAAATTAATTTAATTTAAATTAAATAAAATAACAAATCATAATAAAATAAAATAAATTTAATTTAATTTACTTTAATAAATTAAATTAATTTTAATAAAAAAAATTAAAATTAGATAATTAAAAAATAAAAATAAAAATTTAATTTTATAAATAAAATAAAATAAATTAAATTAAATCAAAATAAAATAAATAATTTAATTTTAAAAAAAATAAAATAAAAATATGATTTAATCTAAGATAATACAAATTAAATTAAATTCAATTCAATTCAATAAAAAAATTGACTTAATTTAATTTAAAATAATATAACACAAAATAAATATAATTAAACTGAGTAGCACATACTTAGTTAAATAAAATATAAATTAAATAAAATACAATTAAATAAAATTAAATACAATTAATAACTAAGTAGCATTTTTTAGTTGGGATGCGATATAATTAAATAAAATTAAGTACAATTATTAACTAAGTAGTATTTGCTTAGTTGGGATGCAATATTCAATAAACTAAGTAGCATTTACTTAGTTTTTTATTGCTACTTAGTTTTTTATTAGCAAAATAAACTAAGTAGCACTTACTTAGTTTTTCATTTGCAAAATAAACTAAGTAACATTTGCTATACTTAGTTTATCTTGATGAAGACATACATGCTTTGGAGGTGTCAACTTAGAAACTCGTTCGACATTCACTCATTAGGAGTGAATGTCGAATAGTCCCCAGTTTGGGACTGTTACTGGATGTTATGTCTCTCACTTAGGTCGGTGCGAATGCACATGGTGCGTTTTTATAAATTTTGCTGAACTTTCAACTGGTGTCTCTACATGTTTTCCGAGTGCATACTTAGACTAAGTTTTCTTGGTCTATTTCGTGTACTTGGAGACCATGGGGAGGTGCTGCTGAAAATTTCTAAAAATAGTAGAAACGTCCTAAAGATTGGCACTAGTAAGGAGATGCATCCAGGAACAGGATAGAAGCCTAACCCTTGTAGAGTGGAGATATAAACTAGGTAAACTAAATTCATGCTTGGACCACATTCATGATTATTCTTGATCTAATTGGGTATTTTCTTCAATTAAAGATGGATGCCGACCGGAGTTGGATGTACCGTAGGATAAAGATTGGTGGGAGGGGATTAGTTGATGCGTATTGTGACGGGGTGTCCAATTTTATGAACAAAGCAATAGAACATGCTGATGATCTGAACGAAAAGATGACATGCCCGTGTCTCAAGTGTACGAATATGATATGGAAGACTGCCGATGAAGTGAAATTTGACTTATATTCACGTGGGTTTGTGGATGGGTATTCGGTATGGATTCATCACAGGGAATCAGTTGAGTTTAGAGAACTGTCAGACAGTACTGTAGACCAGTTAGATAACTATGATATCGTGGAGATGTTGGTAGATGCATATGGCCCTACGGATATTGACTGGGCTGAAAATGATCATGCATCAAGCAGTGCTTATCAACAAAAGCCAAATAATTCAGCAGCTGCCTTCTACAAGATACTATTTGAATCAGGGACCCCATTGTATCCTGAACACCAAAAGCACACCAGGCTTTCTGCAGTGACGAAACTTTTACACTACAAGAATGAGCATGACTGCAGTAAGCGAGGATTCAATGATTTGTTTGCTATTTTCAGGGAGTTCTTACCTAAGGATAATACCCTACCCGCGAGTTACTATGATGTGAAGAAGATGGTTAAGGGGTTGAATCTCGGGTATGAGAAGATCGATGCTTATGAGCTGGACTGTATGTTATACTATGGGGGGGGGGGGACAAAGATAAGGTGCAGTGTGATATATGCAATTTGCCTCGGTACAAAATCACAAAACGTGTGGGGAGAAGGAGAAACATGTTTCGAACTAGATATTACGGTACTTTCCTCTTCCGCCGAGGTTGCAATGGCTATTCATGTCTTCGCATACTGCACCTAGTATGCGTTGGCATAGGATAAGGGACGTCATCCCTGGTCAGCTTACTCACCCAGCAGATGGAGATGAGTGGAAGAATTTTCATGCTAATTTTTCATAATTTGTCGACGAAGTTAGGAATGTCAGGCTTGGCATGGCTACAGATGGATTTTGTCCATTTAATAATTTTAGTCAGCCATATTCTACTTGGCCAGTGATTATGGTAGCTTACAATCTTCCACCGTTAATGTGCATGAGGGATCCGTATCTTTTCTTGACTTTACTAATACCGGGGGATAAGAGTTCTACAAAAGACATCAACGTGTACCTTAGACCGTTAGTCGATGACCTTAAGATGTTGTGGGATACAAGGGTTCAGACTTTTGATAAATCTGTCAGGCAGAATTTTTTGATGAAGGCAGCCATGTTGTGGACTATCACTGACTTTTCGGCACTTGGGATGGTCATTGGTTGGTCGACCCATGGTAAGTTGTCATGTCCATTCTGTATGGGGGATGTGCAGGGCACACAACTGCGTCATGGGTGAAAAATTAGTTTTTTTGGAACTGCTCAAAGATTCTTGCCTGTTGAGCACAGTTATAGAAAGATGTCTACACAGTTCAATAGAAAAACAGAAAAGAAGGGGGTTGTTGGTCGCATGTCGGACAGCGATGTACTGGGATGGCTAAATGATCTGACATTTCCACCGTCTGGGAAGGAGCATGGTAAGTTGAGAGCAATAGGGTACGGTAAAGCTCATAATTGGACACACTCGCCCATTTGGTTTAAGTTGCCATACTGGGTCACACTAGCACTTCGTCATTGCATAGATGTCATGCATACTGTGTTCGAGAACTTGCTTTACACTGTGCTAGATACGAGTGGTAAAACAAAAGACAATGATAAATCACGTAAAGATTTGGAGGAAATGAACAACAGGCGGGAATTATGGCTCCATCCTAACAACTTAAAACCAAAAGCTCCATTTTGTCTTACCAAGCAATATGTTGAAAACATTTGCAAGTGGCTTAGTACATTGAAGCTACTAGATGGTTATGCTTCTAACATCTCTCGATGTAATATGGTTGAGCAGTTGAAAATTACCAGATTCAAGAGTCATGACTGTCATGTATTCATGCAGAAGTTGATTTCAATTGCCTTACGTGAAGTATTACCGATGCATATTAATGATGCCTTTACCACACTTTCAAATTTCTTTCGGGATATTTGCTCAACTGTTATAAGGTATAGTGATGTGGAGCAGATGGAGAAAAATATATTGTTGACAATGTGTAAGCTCGAAATGATCTTACCTCCGGGGTTCTTTGACTCGATGGAGCATTTGCCTATTCATCTGCCATATGAGCTTAAGCTTGGAGGACTAGTGCAATATTGATGGATGTATCCTTTTGAGAGGTAATATCACCTACATTGTGTTATAATCATCACATGAATATTTGTTTTAGCCGATATATTGTAATATTTTAGGTATATGCGTCAATTAAAACAGAAAGTTAAAAACAAAGCTTGTGTAGAGGGTTCTATTGTTGAACGCTATACGGAGGAAGAGCTTTTCAACTTCTACTCGCTATACTTTGACGATGTAGTCTCAACGAAGCACAATCGCCTAAGTTGGAATGAGGTCGTCGTCGATCCCCAAACGCGTGCTGATGAGTTGGCTGTATTCACTTATCCGACCAAACCATTTGGACATGAGACGACGACTTACCTAACCGATAAAGATTTAAAGATTGTATCTACATACGTGCTTCTGAATATGCCTGAAGTATCGTCGTACATCAAGTATATATTATTTCAAGTTGAAAATAATTTTTCTTACCTTAATTAAAAATTAAACAATTGCCATATTATTGTACGCAGCGCATTCGAATTGGAAGCGCATGCTTCTAACCCGGGGTTGACTACATCACAAATGGAAGCATTCACTAATGACAATTTTCAACAGTGGTTTAAGAGAAGGTTCGAAGAAGAGAACGCTTATGAGCGTTTTAAAGATGTCATTTTAGGCCTGTACAAACTCGTTAGTTCATTTCCAGGTTGTATAATTAATGGGTATAGATTCAAGGTTGATGACTTAAATGAATTGACATCAGTCAACTTTGGCGTTGTCGTGTTGGGAAGTTGTTATGGAGATTCTGAGTCCAATTATTATGGAAGATTAAAGGAAGTGGTTGTGCTCAATTATCCAGGGGCTAAAAAGGTCGTTACATTTAAGTGTCGCTGGTTTGATACTGCAAAGGGTGTTAAAGTTGATCGTAATAGAATCGTCACAGTAGATATAAAATTGAATTTACAGTCTGATGACGTATTTGTGTTAGCCAGCGAAGCAACTCAAGTGTACTTCGCCCCTAATGTCGTAAATTATAGAACCCTTTGGTATACAGTTGTGACAACGAAGACTCGGTCATTTGATGGTACTAATCTGTCTGGAACGGATGACCCATTGCAAGAACAAGTTAGCAATCCCAGCCACGTTGTGCCATATGATGACGATGTGTTGGTTTATGATGTCATTGACATACTCGATGTTGACAAAGTGGAGGAAGATGTGGTTGTCAGTCCGTATGTGATGGTAGAAGATGATACTGAGGAAGAAATTGATACAGAAGAGGAAGAGACAGAATCAGAGCATGAAAATGATTTTGATTCTGACGGGTTTGACGACGTACTACTTCTTCACTAATTGGTGTTTTGTAAATATTATACAACTAAAATAAATTATTATATATAATAATTGCAATGAAATTTAATTAATGTCATCGTATTTATGTCTGTTATTTCAGTAGTACAACTATGCCTCGATATAGCGATGGAGGTGGCCGTGGTGGCGGCCGCTTCGGATCGGGTAATGGTTCCCAGGGCGGGTCGTCTTCAGATGCTAGTGAGTTGATTTCTTTTTTTGGCTCAGTAACGTTTTTTTTCATAACTATATTATACATTCATTTACTATTTTTTGACAATGTCATAACTATATTAAACATACAGATGCTAGACGTCGGCGTCAGCGAGGGCCTAACCTTGGCCGATTAGGTCATCCACCGACAGTGCCTAACATCATTCCAGTTGATGTCGGCTCGTCTGTGTAGGTTTCAACTATCACTTATGTTCAATTAGAATGATATTATTATTTGATTAATAAATTAAAATGTTCTTAATAAATTGTGTATTCTAGTATTATGGATCCTATCGCTAAGGCGACCGTACACGCCATCTTCCTGGTGCATCTCCCTACTGGCTGCATGCGATTTAGCCAGTACTCGCGCTACGATGCTGGCTTCATGGTGACAGTGTTGCGGGAGTTTCACGTAAGTCGAATTACATATATTAAATCAAGGTCCATGTTATTTACATATTGTTCAAATAATTAATGATACGTATGTTATGTCTGTTTGATAGAGATACTACAGATACGATGCCAGCATCACTGAGGCGGATGGTGATGCTGTTATCATTGCCCACATCCCAAAGAATTATGTCAGCTGGCTGTACGAGATGCAACAGAGTGCAGTCCGGGCGGTAGAAGAATCGCCCGAGACTACTTTGTGAAAGCATCAGCCGCCGGCAGTATCAGATGCATCAGCTGCGATGTGTGCGTACTGGGATGATGCTGCGTTCAAGACCAAGTTGGAGCAGTTAAAGAAGAATCGCGGCAAGCTGCGAGTTGTACATACTTCTGGCTCGCAGTCGTTTTAGGAGGTTAAGTCGGTATGTATTTTCCTTTAGTTTAGTTTAATATTAAGCTGCAACTATAGTAAATTAAGGTGATATTATTTAATGTATATTATTTAGGCTATGCGGAGTAGCTTGGGCCGACCTACTATGATGGAGTTCTGGGATAGAGTCCATACATCGAAGGGCTCTACTTCGGGGTCGATGATGTCTCCAGTAGCACTATCTATACGGGTAATACATTTGCTATAATAAATATTATTTGGGATAATATTACGTAATTTATATGATGATACCAAGATAACTCACATGTACATATATCAAATTACAGGAACGGTTTGAAAAGCTCCGTAGTC
This sequence comes from Panax notoginseng, assembly GCA_016801055.1. Taxonomy (NCBI): domain Eukaryota; kingdom Viridiplantae; phylum Streptophyta; class Magnoliopsida; order Apiales; family Araliaceae; genus Panax; species Panax notoginseng. The sequence goes on along the minus strand of CM029013.1, from coordinate 227,416,149 downwards.
AGCGTATAGCAAAGTTGCAGGCTGCTAGGGGCGATGCTGAGACGTTAGATTCCACCGTCCCTCTGCCCGAGATTAGTTTATCTCAAGACGAGGAGACAGCTATTTGGGTCGCATCTCAGGATACTCCCACTAGTACTATCGGCCGGTATCGAGTGCTGGGGTTGCCGAAGATACCAGCCTGTACACTGCCAGGAGGTATAATATTTTTGTTTATTTCTTGTTTATGAATATAGTAAACTTATAATATTATTCATGTTATATTTATTTTTGTAGGCTCTAGCCAGCGTCTGCGTCCGAGAGCCCACGTGGGACCATCACATAAGGGCACTGACTTAGACGATGCTTTGTTCCAGCATGTTATGGCTGCGGTGTCGGAGAGGTTTGAGACCGATCTGTTGTTTCATCATCAGGACCTGCCCAGCCGTTCTCGCCTCCATCAGCTTGGGCAGGACGTTGCAACTGGTGCAACTGCCGAGAGTACGGGTATCCCTCTGGAGTAGTGGGGCGCGATATGCAACGAGATTGTTCAGATGGTGGTTAACTTAGTCGAGGACGCGTTTGGGCAAATGTTGAGTCAGCGCTTGACTGCTCAGGTATACTATTCATTTTAAATTCAAATATAAATTCTGCATGCTATTTAATTTTCATTTAGTTATTTTTAACTGAATTATATATATGAACTAATGAGTTACATTATATTGTATCAACAGGGTGACGAGCGGACTGACGAGCGGGATGACGATGATGGCTATTTTCATACTCCAGACTAGCGCCCGATGATCCTCCTCACACCGGGGGCTCTACTGGCTTTACTTAGTTTACATTCTTTTATAGTTTACATTATTTTTGACTTAGTTTACATTCTTCTAAGTTACATTATTTTGTAATTTATATTATTTTTGACGTATTGTAGTTTAAACCTTGTCATTACTTTGGTTTTATTGCGGTTTGACATTTAGTTTAATTTAGCTTAATGGGATGCTTGATATAGTTTAGTTTAGATTAATGGGATGTTTTTGACCTTTTTACTTCTCATTTAGTTGGTTTTTGACATATTGTCTGCCTTGGTAATTGTAATTCATGTTTTTGGCCATATTGTGTAGCTTGTGTATGTGCTGTTGGGAAAACAGGTACATGTACAGGTACAAGATGTGCGTTAAATCCCTGGATATTGCAAAAACAAATAAAACATTAAAAAAAATACTATTCTCGACAGAATAGTCCTATTCTCAACGGATTTCCGTTCGAAATAAGTCCTTACCATTTTGGTCATGTGCCACATGTCACAGATATTCTCGACGGAACAGTATTAATCTCGACGGATTTCCGTCGAGTTTAAGGGATTTACCAATTTTGACAGGCTGCCACGTGGCATGATTATTATCGACCGAATATCCTCGACAGACTATTTTCAGTCGGGAATATATTAACCTCGATTGAATATTCAGTCGAGGATAATTTTTGATTTTAAGTATCCCCGACCGAAAGATCGACGGACTTAATTTCGACCTTCTTATATACGATCGAATTTCCGACTGAATGTTCCGTTGAAAATAAGCTTAACCTCGACGGAATATCCTTATTACCGACAGAATATTCCGTCGGAAATAACCCTTTTTGTTGTAGTGTATGCATGAATCAAATTATATATAGATTGAGAGAGAGAAAAAGTCTTACTTTATTTCTCTTATGAACCTAGATCATTCTCTCTCTAAAATCTGAAATTTTAGAGTGAGAGTGAGTTATAAGATAAGCTATGATCATACCTTAGCTTACCACAGAATAAAAAATTTGTATAAACCCTAAATTTCAAAATCCTTAAAATTTTATGTTAATGTTGTTAGTTGTTGTTTAGATTGGTGCTAGAGGGTGTTATTTAGTGATCTGAGTTGTTCTATCTTAGATCCATAACATCTATAGGCACGAAAAGCTAGTTTTTCAAAACTGATCTTGAACCCTAAAATATGACCTGACAGCCATATGTCAGGGCCCATAGATCTTGTAACGCCTCGAAATCCAGTCTATCTTCACAGCAGGATTCCATACGTCACGAGTACATCATTCATCCAACATACATCACTATATACTAAAATATAACAACATACACTCTCAAATCCCAGGTTCTGGAAACCTTATAACCTCTTTCATTACAAATAATGATAAATACGTTATTCATTTCATCTTACAAGAATGACTTTTATCTGCCACCAAGGATACATAATAGTCCATTAACTAGTCTATAATTCAGTTTTATCTTTCTACATTACAAATCTTCATTTGATCTTCTCACTCATTCACATTCTGAATAGCACTTCATCTGGATACCTTCAGCTGGATCTTTACGGGATCCTTAAGTTCTTCTAACCTCGTTCGCTGAAAATCTTTTTCATTTAAAAGCAAGTGTGAGCCTTCAATTGCCCAGCAAGTCATAACAGTTGAACAAACAACTTCAAGAGTTTAAACATTTCTTCAGAACTTCAATAACCGAACAAAAGTTATGAAGCAGCTTGAATAATAGGAATAGTTCTTATTCCTATCATCTTAAAACATCTGTCATTTTCACTTTGAAATACTTTCATTCCTCTACCTTTTTCATACACATCCTGCCTGGCTAGTTTCATTAGCACAGACTTAACAATAACGGTTCATGTATAAACAGAGCATACTTGTATTGAACAGTCAATCATAGAACAGTTCATATCATAAAAACACCGAAGTGTTCAAATTGTGGAACAAGGCCTTATACATACTACCACCTCGTACATACATCGCACATATGCACATAGACAAGACTTCTCAAGTTCGACATCTGAGAAGTTTAAGAAACTAGCATTCATTTAAAATATGAATGAAGTTAGCAAACTTGCCTTACGCCCAGCTACAGCTTACGCTGAACTGCTCAATCCAATTCCTATATAACACATAAGGAGAAAACATAAACACCAATTAGTTATATATTGAACTTATGCATTGGTTTACTTAACTTTACTTCTTAGGGTTTGCGTTCTTTGCAATATAAGTTTACGCGACTAACTTCCTTTACCAGTTTACGGCTTAATGACATATGGAGATGTCTTACTCATACGTTCATCATCTTTGATGATTTACATTCTTATCTGACTCATATTCGACTTTCATTAATCTTATTATCATTCATTACGGCTTTCTCGATAATTTATATCTTATTTAATACTTTCGTTATCCATTACATGAACCCCATGTTCATTACTCGTTCTTAGTGTCGAAGCCATACCGATCGTTGTATGCTAAGACCAATCGTCCATCGCAACAACATTGCATTCACAGCGTCTATACGCTTCACACTTATATCTCATTATCATGACATAACATCGAAATGCTATTCATTACCCTCGTCACTCAACATCTAAGTAATCACAATCATAACAATTCCTCATCCCCGGATATCGATTCCGTAACCCGTACCTAAAATCTTTGTCTTTTAATCTTGTTTAATCTTTTCATTCAACCTTTATTATAGGTTTAATTCACTTGCTTAAGTGTTACATTAATTGGACATTATATTCTTTATCGTCCCTTACGTTTCCCCTAAGAGCTAAGCAGTTAAAAGCTCATCTCTGACTTTTTCTCTACACTGGCGCTGTGGCGCCACTCTCCTCATTAACTCTCGCGCCGCGGTGTGAGTTGGCAGTACCTGGCTTCCCGGTCTGGCGCTGCAGTGCCACATTACAAGGCATGACTGGCGCCGCGGCGCCAAGCCCTAACCTTAAAAAATTTCTCTAAGTGTTAAATCAATTTGAGACGCTTACTTCCCGATCTCATAACTCCTTTGTTATAACTCAGAATGAGGTCGTTCCAAAGCCATTCTCTTCCTTATCTTACGTACTTTAATACCACTTGGATAGAACTTCATTCTGAATCTGTTAACGTGCCATTCGATTGGCTTGATCTTCACCCTTGGTTTATTTTTACGCTTTTAATGTTCTTCGCTCGCTCGTCCGTAATTCGGTCATCCGAACTTAGAACTCGTTCATTCTTGAGTCCACAACACACGTTTTCTATCTTCCCTTACTTCCTTATGAAACCCTACATTTTCGGGTTCATTTACTAACTTTTTAATTCTCGTTCGTCTTTTACAAAAATTTCGCCATAACTTCGTTATAGCTACGTTTTAATTCGTTCTTCATGAACGTTTCTACCGTTCCTAACCAAACAATAAACAACTAACTTATACGCGATGGTTTTAAACTTGTCCATTAACAATAATTATTCTACGATGGTTTTAAATTTGTCCATCAACAATGTTCTTCGTGTTCTTCGTTCGTTCTTCATTTTAATCAATATTTTGGATTACGATTTCACTTTTTATTGGAATTTGTTGTTATAGACCTCCATTCCTTACTTATTTCACCTACTCGTTCATATAATCTACTCGGATCGCTCAAAATCCTCACGAAACTTATACTTCCTTAAGAAATTTACAAACTAAACTTCTAATTCTTATTTCTTCTTTTCTGAATGATTTCAACCATATGAAATCATTCCTATCAATATTTACTTTTTATTCTCATTAAGCTATGTTTTTAAACATAAAAACTTAAAGAAAATTTAAAAGAGACTAGGTTCCGGATTACCGTTCTTCTTTAATCTTCTCCCGTCGGACAAAGTTTGTACGTGGCCTAGCCTTTCCTCTCCCTTTTCCTTCCCATCCGACCTCTCTCTCTCATTCTCTCAAGTGTGGGATTTTCAAAAATCCAACCAAATGAGCTTAAGCCCCCTATTTATAGAAAATCAAGGCTAAAGGTATTTTAGTCATTTTGCCCCCACCTCCTTACTATTCCCACCTCCTCCAACAACTTAGTTTACTTAGTCACCAAGTCTACTTAGCCACCAAGTTTACTTAGCCATTAAGTCTTCTTTGCCCTTAAGTCTTCTTAATCATTAAGTCTTCTTAACCCTTAAGTTTACTTACTCATTAAGTTTACTTAGCCCTTAAGTTTACTTAGCCCTTAAGCATAAGCACTTTACTTAATTATTAAGTTTACTTAGTTATTACTTGACTTATCCCTTACTTAGCCTTTAAGACTAAATCGTATTCTACGCATCTCATTCTCGTATTCTCCTCGTATATAGTTCGTACAATATTCGTATTATACGTCGTAATAATCTTCGTATTATACTCGTATATAACTCGTATTACACTCGTATTCCTTACGCATAATAACCCTAATTATTATACGAAATCATTAAATTCTCGGAACTTACTTTTCCTAACCCTTAGGCTTTAAGTCCGTAGGAGAAAACTTAATTTTTGCCCTAACTGAAATATTATTGAATATTCCATCACGTCTAAACATTTTACGTAATCAATAACTTCTCAGAATTTCAAAATAAATCTCCGAGCAGAAATGTATGAATTGTGTCTATTTCGTCTTTTTCCCAGAAAATATTTTTGTTCCCGGAAAATTTTTATTTTCATCTTGAAAATTCTTACTCGTTCAATCTAGCTCATAGCCAGAATACTCCCGACTTATAATCATCCTAGGTTATAGAACGATTAATAAACACATAGCACATAATATTATTAATAAAAATTAGTTTTATTAATAACTAATTCTTTAAACCTAAATTCTGGACGATCCGAATTTCCGGGTCGTCACATTCTTCCCTCCTTATAAAAATTCCGTCCTCGAAATTTCTTAAAACCACACCCTTACCCGGGTTCTCACATTCTCCCCTTCTTCACAGAATTTCGTCCTCGAAATTTTAGCTTACCCTTGTTCTCAACTTCTCTTCAATGGAGTTCTTATCTTTCACTCATTCCTAACCCCCATAACCTATCAAGAATCATGAAGTAGAAGGAATAACGAGGAATATAAAATTTCCTTTGAAAATATTTTATACTTTTGCTGAGGGGTCACATCGACCATGAACTCTTACTAGGTTAAACAGCATTTCGCCGTAATCCCTTCTTTAACGGTCAGTTTACAATCACCAAGAAAGTAAACTACCTCTTCCATGTTCTCCTCAGACTTAATCATTAGATTCCGCACCAAAACAATTTGGTTTGGCACAAGTTCTCAAAGAAAGCTCGATTTTCTTATAACATAACCTACCATTTGTCTTCGCCAAAACAATTAGCTTAGACCATCCCAATAAATTGGACATCACTTAAAACATTCGTCTAGTCAACTCACTTGACATCGACTACTTCTTTAAATTCTTTAGGCAATACATCAAAACGTTTTATGACGTCATGATACCGTACTTTTCACAGTAAGTTGAGGACTTCGTTAGTTTGAGACTTCGTCATTATACATCATACCATAGCGGGTTATTGATCCTAAGATCACATCTAACACCAGGTTCAATTGCATTAATAACTCCATCCTTTTACCATCCTTGCACAAATGCACGGATGATACAAAATTCGTTTTGATATTTTAAATCAATTTCTGTCTAGCCGAAACAATTAGAATAGACATATCAAGAATAGCTCTTTTAAAATCCGTTGGTTCCAAAAGTTGAACCAATTCTTTCATTTTCAAAATGTACCAATCAGCACGAGTTCAATAAACTTCGAAATCTAGCATAGCTAGATGACTTGGAATATCCTATTCTCCATCTTCCTTCATTGTCTTACTGCGACAATACTTAATCTTCTCTATCACCTTCATTGCTAAGTCTACTGAAAATACTTACTTTCAGCCTAAACATTTCTATACCTTAGTACAGCCCATCAACTTACCACACATTATGAGTTCAGGAACTTTCCACAATAATATGAGTTTAAGAACATCCAGACAGACTATAGGCGTCCATTCGTTGAGACGTTCGAAAACATACCATATAATTATGAGTCATAAACTTACCATAAGTATGAGTTTCAGGAACTCGTACCTACCTTATCGTTCTCTACCTATCAAGTATATACAGAAGAAAAGATTCACCTTCTCATCATATACATCTTGATAGCGCGACATACTATTCCAATGATTATCACAACCAGAAGCTAAGTGATTGTAGAACCAAACACAATTCCCTGCCCATACAGAAAATTGGTCAACTCAGCTACTGACCGATATAGGAAGCTAAACGGTTGTTACACCAAGGACAATTCTCCGCACATACAAAGAATTGTTCAACTTAACAACTATATCGAATAAGAAGCTAAGTGGTTCTAAAACAACATACAATTTCCCCGCCCATACAAGGAATCATACAACTCAGCTGCTGATATGAGTCCTTAATTGAAATTTTACAACTTCTAAATCTCTCTTTACTTAATACGAATTTTCTTTAATTCGTATACTATCCTTCATAACTCAATCTAAGTTCTTTTTCCCGTACAACTTCATAGTACCCTTCATTCATAACATTAGCTATAAATCATTCATCGTTTAATAGCTTATCTGTTACTAGATTCACTATGATCACGTGGTGATCTTCTTATCGTTCTCTCTACGATTATAGTCTTAGATACTCCTACCTAAGGTTTATAACCTATCAACTCTGATACCAACTTGTAACGCCCCGAAATTCGGTCTAAATTCACACCCAGATTTCGTACGTCACGAGTACATCATTCATCCAACATACATCATTATATACTAAAATATAGCAACATACACTCTCAAATCTCAGGTTTTGAAAACCTTATAACCTCTTTCATTACAAATAATGATAAATACATTATTCATTTCATCTTACAAGAGTGACTTTTATCTGCCACCAAAGATACATAATAGTCCATTAACTAGTCTATAATTCAGTTTTATCTTTCTACATTACAAGTCTTCATTTGATCTTCTCGCTCATTCACATTCTGAATGGCACTTCATCTGGATACCGTCAGCTAGATCTTTACGGGATCCTTAAGTTCTTCTAACCTCGTTCGTTGAAAATGTTTTTCATTTAAAAGCAAGTGTGAGCATTCAATTGCCCAGCAAGTCATAACAGTTGAACAAACAACTTCAAGAGTTTAAATATTTCTTCAGAACTTCGATAACCGAACAAAGGTTATGAAGCAGCTTGAATAATAGGAATAGTCCTGATTCCTATCATCTTAAAACATCTGTCATTTTCACTTTGAAATACTTTCATTCCTCTACCTTTTTCATACACATCCTGCCTGGCTAGAATCATTAGCACAGACTTAACAATAACGGTTCATGTATAAACAGAGCATACTTGTATTGAACAGTCAATCATAGAACAGTTCATATCATAAAAACACCGAAGAGTTCAAATTGTGGCACAATGCCTTATACATACTACCACCTCGTACATACATCGCACATATGCACATAGACAAGACTTCTCAAGTTCGACATCTGAGAAGTTTAAGAAACTAGCATTCATTTAAAATATGAATGAAGTTAGGAAACTTGCCTTATGCCCAGCTATAGCTTACACTGAACTGCTCAATCCAATTCCTATATAACACATAAGGAGAAAACATAAACACCAATTAGTTATATATTGAACTTACGCATTGGTTTACTTAACTTTACTTCTTAGGGTTTGCGTTCTTTGCAATATAAGTTTGCGCGACTAACTTCCTTTACCAGTTTACGGCTTAATGACATACGGAGATGTCTTACTCATACGTTCATCATCTTTGATGATTTGCATTCTTATCTGACTCATATTCGACTTTCACTAATCTTATTACCGTTCATTACGGTTTTCTCGATAATTCATATCTTATTTAATACTTTCGTTATCCATTACATGAATCCCATGTTCATTACTCGTTCTTAGTGTCGAAGCCATACCGATCGTTGTATGCTAAGACCGATCGTCCATCGCAACAACATTGCGTTCACAGCGTCTATACGCTTCACACTTATATCTCATTATCATGACATAACATCGAAATGTTATTCATTACCCTCGTCACTCAACGTCTAAGGAATCACAATCATAACAATTCCTCATGTTCGTTCATCGCGACCACGGTCCCCGGATATCGGTTCCGTAACCCGTACCTAAAATCTTTGTCTTTTAATCTTGTTTAATCTTTCTGTCCAACCTTTACTATAGTTTTAATTCACTTACTTAAGTGTTACATTAATTGGGCATTATGTTCTTTATCGTCCCTTACATTTCCCCCAAGAGCGGAGCAGTTAAAAGCTCATCTCTGACTTTTTCACTACACTGGCGCTGCGGCGCCACTCTCCTCATTAACTCTCGTGCCATGGCGTGAGTTGGGAGTACCTGGCTTCCCGATATGGCGCTGCAGCACCACATTACAAGGCATGACTGGCGCTGCGGCGCCAAGCCCTAACCTTAGAAAATTTCTCTAAGTGTTAAATCAATTTTAGACGCTTACTTCCCGATCTCATAACTCCTTCGTTATAACTTGGAATGAGGTCATTCCAAAGTCATTCTCTTCTTTATCTTACATAATTCAATTCCCCTCAGACAGAACTTTATTCTCAATCCGTTAACGTGTCATTCAATTGGCTTGATCTTCACCCTTTGTTCATTTTTACGCTTTTAATGTTCTTCGCTCGCTCGTCCATAATTCGATCATCCAAACTCGAAACTCGTTCGTTCTTGAGTTCACAACTCATATTTTCTATGTTCCCTTACTTCTTTATGAAACCCTACACGTTCGGGTTCATTTACTAACTTTTTAATTCTCGTTCGTCTTTTACAAAAATTTCGTCATAACTTCGTCATAGTTACGTTTTAATTCGTTCTTCATGAACGTTTCTACCGTTCCTAACCAAACAATAAGCAACTAACTTATACGCGATGGTTTTAAACTTGTCCATCAACAACAATTATCCTACGATAGTTTTAAATTTGTCCATCAACAACGTTCTTCGTGTTCTTCGCGTGTTCTTCGTGTTCTTCGTTTGTTCTTCATTATAATCATTATTTTGGATTACGATTTTACTTTTTATTGGAATTTGATGTTATAGAACTCCATTCCTTACTTATTTTACCTACTCGTTCATATAATCCACTCGGATAGCTCAAAATCCTCACGAATCTTATACTTCCTTAAGAAATTTACAAACTAAACTTTTAATTCTTATTTCTTCTTTTCTGAATGATTTCAACCATATGAAATCATTCATATCATTATTTACTTCTTATTCTCATTAAGCTATGTTTTTAAATATAAAAACTTAAAGAAAATTTAAAAGAGACTAGGTTCCGGATTATCGTTCTTCTTTAATCTTCTCCCGTCGGACAAAGTTTGTACACGGCCTAGCCTTTCCTCTTCCTTCTCCTTCCCATCCGACCTCTCTCTCTCTCTCTCTCTCTCAAGTGTGGGATTTTCAAAAGTCCAACCAAATGAGCTTAAGTGTCCTATTTATAGAAAATCAAGGCTAAGGGTATTTTAGTCATTTCGCCCCCACCTCCTCCAACAACTTAGCCACCAAGTTTACTTAGCCACCAAGTCTACTTAGCCATTAAGTCTTCTTAGCCCTTAAGTCTTCTTAACCCTTAAGTTTACTTACTCATTAAGTTTACTTAGCCCTTAAGTTTACTTAGCCCTTAAGCATAAGCACTTTACTTAATTATTAAGTTTACTTAGCTATTACTTAACTTATCCCTTACTTAGCCTTTAAGACTAAGTCGTATTCTACGCATCTCATTCTCGTATTCTCTTCGTATATAGTTTGTATAATATTCGTATTATACGTCGTAATAATCTTCGTACTATACTCGTATAATAACTCGTATTCCTTATGCATAATAATCCTAATTATTATACGAAATTATTAAATTCTCGGAACTTACTTTTCCTAACTCTTAGGTTTTAAGTCCGTAGGCGAAAACTTAATTTTTGCCATAACTGAAATATTATTGAATATTCCATCATGTCTAAACATTTTACGTAATCAATAACTTCTCCGAATTTCAAAATAAATCTCCGAGCAGAAACAGATGAATTGTGCCTATTTCGTCTTTTTCCCCGGAAATATTTTTGTTCCCGAAAAATTTTTACTTTCGTCTTGAAAACTCTTACTCGCTCAAATCTAGCTCATAGCCAGAATACTCCCAACTTATAATCATCCTAGGTTATAGAATGATTAATAAACACATAACACATAATATTATTAATAAAAATTAGTTTTATTAATAACTAATTCTTTAAACCTAAATTCTGGACGATCTGAATTTCTGGGTCGTCACAGATCTTTACTTGTTAGTTGTTTATTGTGTTTTATGTTATAGACTTGTACTATGTTATAAGGGCTGTGATCTAGAAGTGGAATCAGGCTTATATAATGTATAGATTGCAAGTTATTAAGAGTCAAAGTGCGTTGATCGACCATGACCAACTGGTTTCTGGGCAGCTCAGAAACCTAGAATGGTCTGACAGTGACTTTTGAGACCCTAGATCTTGCTGTTGTTTGATAGCTTAGCCCTGTTGTTGTTTTGATCTTGTAGACTGGTATAAGGACTACACAATCATGCCTTTAGATTACCCAGATCATGACCAGGATGATAGATAATCAAGGTCAAAAATAGGTTGACCAGCTGCTCAAGAACATTTCTGGAAACACTACAAGAAAAAGGCCTAACAACGACCAATACTATCAGCGACCGCACCATCGGTCGCTGATATTATTAACAGCGACCGCCATCTGTGACCAATATTTAATATGGTCGCTATATTTTAACAGCGACCGCACGCGGTCGCTAGTCAGTCGCTAGTACAAATTTGCCTCCCAAAATTTGGCTGGAAATGTTGGCGCCAATGTTTTATGCGACCACTTAATATCTGCGACCGCATGCGGTCGCAGATAAGTCCATGTCATTAAAATCAGCGACCGCATATGGTCGCAGATAGCGGTCGCTGATCAAACATAATATTAATAGATTCAGTCACTCGCTCGACACAGTAGAGGCGGAGAAAAAGAAGAGGGAGCTCAGACAGAGAGAAGAGGGAGAAAGGGGGGAGAAGAGAAGAAGAGGAAGAGAGACTCCGGCCACCGCCACTGGGACACCGGTCCACCGCCACCAGGAGGTACCACCGCCGCACCACCGCTGCACCACGCCAGTAACCCCTTAATCCCTAAATCTCTAAATTAGACACCTTAATCCCTTAATACCTTAAACAGAATGCTAATCTTGTGATTATTATACTTTAATCGATTTGTTTTGAGTTGAATATTGCAATAAGGTAATACTATTAGAGTAAACATTGTCATTAGAGGAACTCAATGTTAAATGAGTTGTGTGAGGGCATATATGTTGTTTATATATTTTTTCAGTTATTTTTTCAAAAATATTTGAGTAGTCACCAACTCATCAACACAAATTACCAGCAACTTAATGAGGACCATAATATATTTAATTGATGAGTAATATTGTAGTACTAATTTATAATTGATTGATACATAATACTTCCTCCATTCCGAAATATAAAACAATGATAATTATTTTTTTGAAGTCAATGCATGAATTTTCTTCATTTTTAGTTAAAAAAATGATAAATATTGTAAAATATTTAAAATTATACTCATTGTAAAATTTATAATTGGAAAATAATATATATGACGATATTTATTTATGTTTTAGATCGAAGTTGCATATCTTTTAATATTTACAAGGTTACTAATTGATCATGTGTTATTACTTTTTTGAATGTTTCATGTTATAATCTCAGTTTCTATCTAGTTTTCAACTGATATTGGATGGAGATTTTGTTTCTTTTGGATACAGTACTAGTACTGATTCCTGGTTTATGTCTTGGGTGCCTAGAAATGACCTTATATACATGCCGTCGTGCATGTGGCTAGTCTATATTACAGGGGAGACTCTGGCCAAATTTTTTTTATTGGTCGGGTAGTTGCAAACATTTATACTATTAACGAGCCTATTGGTGATCTAGTAGAGCCTATTAAGGGGATGTTGGAGCTGATGGGCTGGGCTTGGGTCCGCGAGTCCATACGAGGCCACGCCAAGCTTAGCCAAGCCTCACGGGGTCAAGCCAAGCTTGGTTGTTAATTAGGGTGCTGTTAAGCCAAAATAGACAGTGCTAGGGAACTGCTAGTGCAACAGACAAGGTAACTAGACACACTTGGTCAATAAATAGATTGTTTTGGCTATAACAGAAAAATAAGGGTATTTAACACTTATGTATACAAGAATAAAGCTACAAAATGTTATAAAAGCTATAAATTGCTCAACCAAGTTGTGACTATCCCAAAACATAAAAGATTATAGAAAGGGACTGTGAGGGGTATAATCTTAAAACATGTTAGGCGCCTTAGCACACTAGTTGATACGAATGAATCTCCAAGATACTCAAAAGTTGTATAAATGAGTTAGCAAACTTTGATATAAAGCTAGCATGAATGAACTTTGATATGAATGTTCTCTATATCCTTAACTATATCATTTGTAGTTGTTGTAGTTAACTATTTTGCAGTCATGTTTATGTACCTTTCACTTATGGTAATCGTAGTTAACTATTTCATACAATTAATTGTCATTCATAATTTCATACTAACATCCTAATTTTTTTTATTTATAGATGTCTTCTGAACCTGTTGCACGAAAGTGCGGGTTGGGTCGGGGCCCTAATCATGTGCCGAAGGCCCCGGCTAATCCAGATGATCGCATTCTTATACAGATCCTTCCTCCTCCAGAAAGCACGTAAGTTAAACATCATGTATATATAAGGGTTTAATATTTCCATTGTTATAAATATATTTTAATGTAAATTATTGTATATTGTAGTGATTTTCAAGATAGTAAAATTGTGAAATGCATTCACAATTATGCTTACAGAACTGGCCTACGCCAGTGAGTACATGGGCGAGCACACCTCTCGCCCATAAGGATGCAGTTTGGGCTGAATTTCAGGTATATTTATTTAATCACTCTGATAGATAATACATAGTTAATCAACTAATAGTTTAGTAATGTTGGATTATGGTAATATAATAGTTTTAATATTATTATTGTTGTTTTATTTGCAGAAGCGGTATAGATGGGACGACGCACATGCATCAGTTATTCAGGCACTGTTCTGGCAGAAGTGCGCCGTCCGGACTAAAGATAATCTAAACAAAGAACGACAGAAAGCCCTGCACAATGCTGAGATTGACCATCCAGGACAGAGTGAGCAGTATATGCATGAGCATTGCCCCTGGTGGTGCGCACATCCCATATGGGTGCAGATGTGTGAGCAGTGGAGAGCTGAGAGCTGGGTCAAGAGACGTAAGACTGCCGCCTCGAACAGATCCTCAGGTGTATCTGAAGGCGAAAAGGCAAAAGGCACGTACAAGGGCGACAGTATATCTCAGCTGCAACATATTGCTGCTAGGGTACGTATGTATAACAAGCTTATTGGCTTAGTTATTTGTCTTTATGTTTACAGTCATGTTTTGTAGCTAAAATATCATATGTTTACATATTAATATGAGAACATGAACTGTAGGAGTCTGAGTCTCAAGGTCAACCTATCAATTGGTTGGATGTGTATGTGGCCACCCGTGATGGTCTGCCTGATGCTGTTCAGATAGCGGTAATAAGTTAACTTTAAACATATTATAGTCATGTTTTTTAGCATTTCGTATTTATTTTTAACTATTTATTTGTTGACCTTCTGACAGGACACTTATAAGGGCTTAATGAACGAGCGCTATCCTGAAGGCACCCCGCGTCCGGCGATTAATCAAGAATTGTGGGAGAGGGCGTCCGTCGTGAAGAAAAATTATGTTAAAGGCCAAGGACAAAGACGACGCCCGACCATCAGTGGCACAGGCAGCTCTGCTACCCAGTCTACATAGTCTACACAGTCATCAGGTCATCCAGCCTATCATACTCCTGCTGACTGTGTGAGAGCGATCTGTCAAAATCGTGATCTTCTTCTTATACTGGGCGGGCATCTGCATTCTCTGAATCCTGATGACTTGGCGAAGGCAGTGGCGGAAGCAGCAGCATCACAACATCTGGGTGGCGACCAGGTACTTTTAATGTTTCATTACGTACATTGTCTATTATTTAGCTTTCCCCAAGTCATAGTAGTATCAACACATGTAACATATATATTTTATTCTTTTGTTAATTACAGGGTACTAATTTGAATGATCCATGAAGAGCTAGACCAATCATGCATGTTAGATTTGTAAAGCCTTGTTAGACTTGTTTTTTAGATTTTTAAAGCCTTGCAATCTTTTAAACTACTTATCTTTGGACTGTATTGATTTACGATTCTATTATATGGATGTTTATGATTGTATTGTGTTGTGTTGATTTAGATTCATTCTTTGGACTGTATGTATGGATGGATGTTTATCATATAGTAGTTATCATGGATGAATGGATGCTTATATATACTGTTGTGTGTTGGGATAAAAAGCAGGTACAAAGCAGGTTATTTTTGGGAAATCAATAAAACAGGAAAAATATTTAAAAAAAAAAAACAAAGTCAGCGATCACACGCGGTCGCTGATACAGTATTAGCGACCGAGTAAGGTGCTTCTACTTCAGCGACCGCCTGCGGTCGCTATTACCGGTCGCTGACACGTGTGCCACATCACGTCTGACACATGACTCAGCATGAGTCAGAATAGCGACAGCTGAGGTCGCTGATTGCGGTCGCTAAAAATGCGGTCGCTATTCTTGGTCGCTGATGTCATTTTAGCGACAAGATTTTCTGCGACTACGATTAGCGACTGCATCCGGTCATTGATACCCATCTGCGACTATATGCGGTCGCAGATGTGCGGTCGCTGATAAGCCTTTTTGTTGTAGTGAAAACCCAGAAATGCTCAAGAACAAGTTTTCTGACATGGTTTGACCATGCCAGATCTTAAACATGTGATGATGTTATGATGATCTGATGATATAGAGTTGTTCTTTGACATCTCTACTACAATTATGAACCATTAGATTACACAAAATAGACCCAGAATGAAAGTTATAAGGATCCAAAGTAGGTAACTAGCAACTGTTCTTCATTTCTGGAAAATCCAGAAATGAAGAACAACTTTGTCAGACTTTTTTGGAGGCTTAGATATCTATGGTATGTTGTTGTATGGTCATGAAACCAATTGGTAATGGTAGTATTACACTTACACTACAATCCTAACACCATTAGCTGCCCAGAACTTATCAAGAGCATTGAATTAATTGTGGTTAAACTTACTACCTTACGATCTGAATTTGAAGATCTGGCAGGCTCAAGAACATGAAGAACACCTATAGTGATAGTTTCGTCGTTATAGGGCCCTTAGTGACAGTTAATTACAAAAAAAAATTTATTTTATTAAATAATTAGAGAAAAATAGTTTTTTAATTATTAAAAATTTATAATAGATTGTTAGCTTGTTAGCGGTAATAGTTTTTTACCCTCTTACAGGAGACCACAGTTTTACCTCATTCTTCTGAGAGAGATGCCATGTTGGGCTTGTTAGCTTGCATATGCACCGATTTGTAGATGGGCTTGTATTTTCCTGCACAGACTAGCTTAGCCATTTTTTCATGTACAGTTTACATTATGTATATCAAACATCATTATATATAGCAGGGAAATATATTTTTGATCACTTCCCTTTTAGATATGCTCTGATACTTGCTTGATATTTGCCTGCTTCTTCAGGGCTTGTGATCTTGATGTATTCTGAATTCCTCCTTGCTGGATGGACATTGAGTTGTCTCTGGATAGCTCAGAATAGATCATGGATATATGTGTATCCCTACCATCTTTCGGTGTCTTGGGACTGGTTTTTGTATGGAAATATGGAGAGGAGGGTGGCTTTCCTCTCTGAGATTGACCGCACCATAGATGGTCGCCAGTACTCCTATTTACGAGGAAAGGTTGGGTAATTCCATCTCTTATGGATTGGTGTTGCTCTTCAAGGTACAACCGCAGCTTAGATGGTCGCCGAATCTCCTATTCGCGAGGAGAGGTTGGGTAATTCCATCCCTTTAGTTTGAAGCCAATGAAATGTGGTGGATTGAGGTTTGATCCCAGTACCGTTGACAAGTATTTATGTTTTGGTAGGGGGTTAGACCGAACCATAAATGGCTGCCTATGTACTCCTATTGAAGAGGAGATCAAGTCTGCGTAGTTCGAACCTGATGTAAGAGGTTCAACGCTGTTTATGAAAGGCAGATTGGTGTAGAAGCTTTATTGATGAAAAAGGTTATAGAAATGTTTTTGTGGTTTTTGTTTTTTGTAGAGAAGGGTAGAAATGTCTTTATTATTTTTTGTTTATTGCGACCGAGCCATATAGAATATGGTTGCCTATGTACTCCCGTGTATCAAGGAGATCAGGTCGACGTAGTTCACCACTCAGGGTGAATTGAAAAGTGTGATCCCATGAGCAGGATAAACTGTAGGGAAGAAAGATTAATCCCATCTACAGGTCAAACTGTGGGGAAGAAAGTTTAATCCCATGTGCAAGATAGACTGCGGGGAAGAGAAAGTTTGATCCTAAGTTGAGGACAAACTGTAGGTACGAGAAGTTTGATCCCATGTATGGGTAGCCAAACTACAAATGTGAGAGGTTCAATCCGTAGTGGGATGACCTAAAGTTGTATGAGCGTAGTGAAGCCAAGCTACTGGCTTAAAGAGTATGTTTCCCTGAGGGACAAAGTGTGGACAAGAGTTGTATATGGTAAAGGGTTGAAGAACCAGAATGACTGATGATCTGATGATCCAACGCCAGGATGTTTGCTTGATGGTAACTTCAGACGTAGTACCGTTTCACGGTGTCCGAGTTGATGAGTTGTGGAAATTCATCGCCGTCCATTTCCTGCAATCTGAGAGCGCCTCCTGTCAATACCTCCTTGACAACAAAAGGGCCTTACCAGTTAGGAACGAATTTTCCCTTAGATTGATCTTGGTTGTCAATGATCTTTTTCAAAACCAAGTCATGTTGTTTAAACTGCCGTAGCCGGACTTTTCTATTGTAGGATCGGGCGATCCTTTGTTGATATAATTGACCATGGAAGATAGTCGCGGTTCGCCTTTCATCTATTAGAGACAATTGGTGATACCTATCTTGTACCCATTGATCTTTATCCAGCTAAGCGTCCAACAACACTCTGAGGGATTCCATTTCTACTTCTATGGGGAGTACTACTTCCATCCCATAGGTTAATGCGTAGGGGGTTGCCCCAGTTGAAGTGCGCATTGATGTTCTGTAGGCTAACAGAGTAAGAGGCAATAAGTCAGGCCATCCTTTGTGATTGGCGAACATCTTTTGCATAATCTTCTTGATGTTCTTGTTAGCCGCTTCAACAACATCATTCATCTTTGGATGGTAGATGACGGAGTTAAGGTGTTCCTCCATCATTTTATTGTTGAGGTTCTTAGCATTGTCTGATACAATTACCTCTGGTTGTCCGTATCGACAAATGACATTGTTTCTGATGAAAGCAATGATGACTTCTTTGGTAACCCTGGGGAAGGAGGCTGCTTCTACCAACTTGGTAAAGTAGTCGATTATGGTGAAGATGAATCGATGTCCATTACTGGCTTTGGGCTCGATGGGCCCCATCACGTCCATTCCCCACATTGAGAAGGGCCAAGGTGAACTCATGTTGTGGAGCTCCCGTGGAAGGGCGTGGATAACATTCCCATGAATTTGGCATTGATAACATCTCCTGACGTGGCCATAGCAATCAGCCTGGAGAGATAGCCAATAATGTCATGCCCTGAGGATCTTCTTAACAAGGAGGGGGCCACTCATGTGTGGGCCACAGACTCCACCATGGATCTCATCTATGAGTCTCTGAGCTTGATCCTTATCCAGGCATCTGAGGAGACCTAGACCTGTATCTCTCTTGTAGAGTGCATCTCCGCTCAGGTAGAATTTCATAACAAGTCGATGAATCTACCTTTGTTCAGTCAGGTTCGCCTCAGCGGGTGTAGATCTATCTCGTAGGTACTCCTTGATATGCTGATACCAAGGTTGTTGGATTGGAGGTAGCTCATCCGATACTTCTCCAACATAGTTCCCATAGGCTGGTGCCTTTTGCAGGGCTAATGTGACGCTTGACATATGTTCCTTGTCAGGTATGTGCATCAAGGAGGCCAAAGTTGCTAATGCGTTCGCAAAGTCATTCCTATTACGAGGAATGTGTATAAAGGAGATTTCTTCGAACTTTGAAGCCATCTGTAAAACTTGTCGCTGGTAAGCCAGCAATCACAACTCTTTTGTTTGATAGATTCCTGTGGATTGTTTGATTACCATCTCTGAATCCCCAAAGACAGTTAATCGTCTAATACCCATTAAACGGGTAAGTTTTAGTACCATGATACAGCCTTCATACTCAGTTTTGTTGTTGGTGCTGATAAACTATAATTTGACGGCGACGGGATACTGCTCCCCTGTACCAGTTACTAGAACTGCTCCAGCTCTAGAACCTTCCGTATTAACAGCTCCATCAAAATACATCTTCCACACTTGGCGTGTATCGTACTGATGGTGTTGCTGAACTGCCATTACCCCTTTATCGGGGAAGTAGGTTTCCAAGGGTTTGAAATTCCCTAAAGGAGCGGCGGCCAGTTGATCCGTAATTCCTTAACCTTTAATGGACTTTTAAGTCACGTAAACAATGTCAAATTATTACAGAATCAACTGCCATCTGCACAACCGACAATTCAGTATGGGTTTACTAAATACATACTTGAGAGGATCCACATGGGATATGAGATGGGTTGTGTGCCCATAGAGGTAATGTTGTAACCTCATGGCAGCCCATGCTAAAGCACAACAAGTCCTCTCAATCAGAGTGTACTTGTGTTCACTGCTGCTGAATCTTTTGTTGAGGTAATAGATAGCTCACTCACGGCCTCTATCATCTTTCTGACCCAGCATGCAGCCCATGTCATTATCACTGATGGACAGGTACATGAACAGGGGAACGTCATCCCTGGGTGGTACCAATATAGGAGCTTTAACCAGCTGCTCTTTGATGGTAAGGAAGGCATTCTGGCACTCATCATTCCATTTTATGGAGGAGTTATTCCTTAACAGCTTGAAAATAGGTTCACAGGTTGCTGTGAGTTGAGAAATGAATCGGCTAATGAAGTTGATTCTTCCCAAAAATCCCCTTATTTCCTTTTCTGTCTGAGGAATGGGCATTTCCGTGATGGCCTGGATTTTGGTAGGATCCAGCTTAATTCCTTTGTGGCTGATTAGGAATCCTAGCAACTTGCCTGATTTAACACCAAAGGCGCACTTGGATGGATTCAACTTCAAGTTATACTTACGTAACCTGTTGAATAGCTTTCTGAGATGGTCTAAGTGGTCCTCCTCCTTCCGGGACTTGACAATGATGTTATCCACGTAGATCTCGATCTCTTTGTGCATTAAGTCATGGAAAAGAGCCATCATAGCTCGCTGATAGGTAGGTCCGGCATTGATGAGGTCGAATGACAACCGTCTGTAGCAAAAGGTTCCCCAAGGCATGATGAAAGAAGTTTTCTCACGGTCTTCCTCAGCAACCATGATCTGATGGTACCCCGTAAAATAATAAGCAAAGGAGTACACGTCGTATTGCGCAGTATTGTCAATGAGAATGTGTATAAAAGGCACGTGAAAGCTATCTTTAAGGCAAGCTTTATTCAGATCCCGATAATCCACGCAGACTCATACCTTTCCTCCAGGCTTAGGCACGGGAACGATGTTAGATATCCATTCAGGATACGTGGACACCATGATAATGCCAGCTTGAAATTGTTTCACAATTTCTTCTTTCACCTTTAAACTCCACTCAGGTTTCAATCGCCTGAGCTTCTGGTTGACTGGCTTGAATCCCTCTTTAATGGGAAG
Source organism: Panax notoginseng (assembly GCA_016801055.1). Lineage (NCBI taxonomy): Eukaryota > Viridiplantae > Streptophyta > Magnoliopsida > Apiales > Araliaceae > Panax > Panax notoginseng. The sequence continues at coordinate 227,395,402 of CM029013.1, read as the reverse complement.
GCGATGAAGAACAATGTCAGTGGACAACCCCACCATGTCTTCATGAGACCATGCAAACACATCTTGGAATTGGGTTAATATCGTAACCATGTCATTCCGTTGGTTTGGGGTAAGGTCTGAACCAATCTGGATTAACTTAGGGTTTTCTAAGGTTCCAAGATTGAAGGAGGTGGTTTGATCAAGGTTGGGTTTAGGCTTGTCTTCGACCCATTCTTTCATCTCCGGAGGCAACTCAATGCCCTCTTGTATTTCCAGTAAGTTTGAGTCCAACTTTTCATCAAAGTTATAATCCTTGTGGAGAAGAGGCATCTTATCAGCAAGTACAAGCACATCTAAGTTCAGAGTCCTGAAATAAAATATGCTTTCACTTAATATATATGAAACTATTTAATCATACATAATGTTAGCATATACGGACAAAACAACTATTAATACTAGACAGAAACGTAAGCAGTTATTATATCTACAGGGCAGAAAGAAGTCCTGCCCATTTTACCCTTATCGACCAATGCAAGGAGTGCTGCTCCAATTGGCAAGGATAAAGTCCGGGTGAACTGAATTGATAGAGGGGCTGTCATCGTCCTCCTTTTCCCGAATGATGACCATGACGTCTAGGCAATCATCGTCTGGGGTATATCTGTTTGTATGTTCATCATGAACAATGATGCACATGCCCGACATTATTCGGATAACATTTTGTTTGATTCTTTGTTTCTCTTCCTCCACTCTGGGATCTGGAACAAAGACTTCTTTTTCTTTGAATGGCACGGGCTTGGGAAATAGCATAGCCATCCCGTTGGTTGGCACCTTTACAGGAGGTTGTGCGGACTCAGCATTAGAATGCAAAGATAAACGCCGCGTGGTTGAAGTTGAAGGAATCTGCTGATGCTTATGAGAATTCCTCTGACTAGAACTGCCAGAATAGCCTAGTCCAGCTGTCCCAGTTTGACTGGCTACTTAGATGGGGTATTTGATACCTTGGTGATCTTTACCCAGCCCTTGTCCTGGCTGATGACCCAAAGACATCATTTCTTGAGTAGCAGACATTACTTCAATAGAGATCTTGGGTACGGGCAATGGCGTTCCCAGGGCATGAAATTGAGGGTTGCTTACTTCCAAAGTGTGGAAACTGACCGGCTCAATATCGAAATTAAAACTGATGAACGGTATGTCACCTTGTTGAAGGCATTCCGGTTTAGCGTTGACTGTAACTAGGCTATTGTTGATAATGTATTTCAGTTGCTGATGAAGGGTGGAGGGGACTGGCCCAGCCATATGAATCCACGGTCTTCCCAAGAGCAGGTTATATCCCGAATCTATCTTGAGTACGTGGAAAGACACGTAGAATGTATGGGGACCAATCTCAATTGGCAGCTCAATCTCTCCGACCTAATTACGGCGGGATCCATCAAAAGCTTTGATGATCGTATGGCTAACTCGGATTCGATTGAGATTGACATTCATCTTCAACAATGTAGCGTATGGACAGATATTCAAAGATGAACCTCCGTCTACTAAGACTCCAGCTAGCAAATATTCGGAGGACAAGACCGCAATGTGTAACGGCTTGCAATGATCGGTCCCTTCGGGCGGTATGTCATCATCAGTGAAGGATATCACATTGTTGTTGAAAATGTGATCAACCAAATGTTGAAACTTTTCCACATCCACTGATGTCGGTAAGTAGGCTTCTTCCAAAACCTTTAGTAGAATATTCCTGTGATCCTCAGAAATTAAAACCAAGTCTAGTATTGAAATTTGATGTGGAGCTTCTCTTAAGCTTAAAACCACCTTGGCTTCATTATGACGGATGGCACGGAGGAATTTTTCAATCTTCTCCATGGGAATCTTCTCCTTTGATTTGATGGTAGACTTCATCACCCGTTGGGGAAGATACAGTGGATTCTCCTTCGACACTGCAACAGTTATATGCGAGGTGGATCCTTCAGCTTCTCCATAATTCCAAGGAATTTTCTGTAAGCTGACAACAGGATATTATGGTCGGAAGGGTAAATTGATTTGCTCTGAAGCAGCCACTTTCAAAGGATTGTTGCTTCCTCTGAGTTGAATGGGAGATATAGGGCGTGGTTTGACAATGCCATCAGCCTCAGTGGAGATAACTGCTACCAATCCTTTCCATTTAGTAGGACAGGTATTTTCACTTCCTCGTAGCATAGTATCATCGTCTGCTAGTTGCAGGACACCGCTATCAATGAGATTTTGGATAAGGTGGCAGAGTGCCCAACATTCTTCTGTGCTGTGACCGTGAGAATGGGAGTGATATTGACATACTCCATCAGAATTAAACCATCCTGAATGGGGATTGATTGGAGGTAGGAGGGAAGTGATTCTTCCTTCATTGATTAGCATTTGAAGGATTTCCTCCATAGGTTGGCCCAGATATGTAAATTCCCTTCTGTTGGCGAAATCCCGACGAGCTTTGGCGTTCGCTCTCTTTGCCACTTTTTTCTCCATCGTTTCACTGTCTGGAGGTGACGAGGGAATATTCATGACAAGAGGAAGGAGACTAGCATGCTCCTGGCTGATTAATTGGCGTGTGACTTGATGTTGGTATGTCACCAGTTCTGCCAATTGCTCAATTTGCTTGCACAGAGCTTTCATTTTTCGTTCCATTGAGAACTGGAACTTGGCATAATCCCATTTGTCAGCACCGTCTTTGATGATCTGGGATGCTTCACCATTAGAATTAGAACTTTGTTCAGTGCTCCAATTAATCATGTTGACTTCTTCCTCTTTGTGTGGAGGAAGAGGGTTGTCTTGAACGTGAGGTTGATCGAGTTTGGTGACCATGATCTCACCGTTGTCTATCAGGTCTTGGATCTTATGCTTCAAGGCCCAACAATCTTGAGTATTATGTCCAGGTGCCCCGACATGATAAGCACATTTTTGAGCAGCATTAAAATCCCTACCATTAGGGCTGGCTGGTGGAAGAAGATGAGTGATTTTCTTCTGCGTGGTCAGAAGAGTGAGAATATTCTCAAGAGAGACCCCTAAGGGTGTGAACACTCGAGGACGTTTGACTTCTCCACCTTTTGATACTGGAGGGTTTGAAGACTGTGAGAGTAATTTCTCCTCTGGATAGGCATATTCTGATTGCCTTTTAGACCCTGTAGTATCATGGAAACATCCTCTTCTTTCTTTTTATGGACCCTCCGGGGGTTGTTTCCATAATTTCCAGATTGGATGTGTTCAGCAACAACTTTAAGGGCAGCTAGGTCTTGAATCTTTCCTGACTTCAATCCCATCTCAGCCATCTCCCCATGTTTGATCATTTCAGAAAATGGTTTACCAATGCCAGCTAAGACTCTCTCATAGAAAAGAGCTTCTTGTATGTCGATAAAGGTCATAACCATCTCTGACTCTGTCATAGAAGGAATAACTTGAGCAGCAAGGCGCCTCCACCTTTGAGCATACTCTCTGAAAGACTCGTTGGACTGTTTCTTGACCTTGGTAATCTGGTACCGGTCAGGAGCCATCTGAGACTGAAAACTGTATTGCGTGAGGAAGGCGTGAGATAGCTCTTCCCAGCTATGGATCTTTGAGTTGTCTAATCTGGTATACCATGAACGGGCTTCTCCAGTCAGACTTTTTTGGAATAGCTGCATTCCGAGCTTCTCGTCCTCTGCATAAGATCAGAGTTCTCCAATGAATATCTTCAAATGTGTGTAAGGATCTCCTAACCCATCATACTTTTCAAAGTCAAGAGTTTTAAATTTTTCTGGATAATGAACACCAGGGAATATACAAAGAACGTCATATGACAAACTCCCGTGTGCTCTAATTCCTTTGATAGCGCGAAGGGTCTCTTCCATTTAAAGAACTTTCTTTCTGATGTCACCGGTGTCTGGATCTTTTGTAAGATGGGCGGCATCATGACTTTTGTTGGTTGTATCCAACTGCAATTCAGGTACTGTAATAGCTTTATCAGGACCTTGGGTTCCTCCTTGTGTAGAGGATTCAGCATGTACGGGTATTTTTGGACCCTGCGTAGATTGATGTAGTTCTTTAAGCAGAACAACCAAGTCTGTAATTTGTTTAGTTAATCCGTCGAAGTCTTTGCGAGAAACTGGATTAGACTGGTTAGATGAAGACATGATTGGCTGTAGGCCTGCCACCTTTTTGGACTTTGACCGGGTAATAGGTCCGAATGCTTCCCTGTAACAAAACTGGCATAGTTTAGTTTTAGGGATGGTGTAAATGTTAACATGCTATGTGATGTGTCCGTTTTAGGAAATTTTGTCCTGCAACACGGATGTTAGCTGTTTGTAGTACAGGATAACATGTTAATGTAAATATGTACATGCACATATTTCCTCATATTTCTCATTACATGGAGATGAATATGGAATGTAAATTACAAGCAATTATTTTTACAAGTAATTTAAAATGAGAAAGCATGAAGAGACTTTCCTCCGCGTTTGGTTTATCAGAGGATAACCTATCTTAGGTTACTCTCACGGCTTTTTGGCATGAAGGTTCCCAAATTAACGCAATTTACTCGACGGGAAATTAATCCGCTCTTTCAACTGGATCAAATTTGGGTGGTGCCTTTCCTGAGTCTCGGGGAATTAGTCTTCCCACGAGTCCAGTAATCAAACACCGACAGGATAGCCTCCTGGTGGAGGGACCACATAACATACATTCACATACAACGTGTCTCACCGTTTATGAAAATGATGACATGTGTGAAGCACTAATATCACAGGAAGATATGCATTCGTACACATTCATAATAAATGTAAATGCAACATCCACATACAAGCATATAACAATTTTGAAAAGCTTGTAATAGCGGCTTAAGTCCTCTTACTTGGTCCCCAGCAGAGTCGCCAACTGTCGACGTCGGGATTTTTATTTGTTCCTTTTCGTTACCTGCTCTTTTGTGTTCTCATTTTAGGTGAGATTTGTTTAAAAAACAAGTGAAAAAGGTCTGACATGTGTAATGTCGACGATTGGACTATAAGAGTCGTCAGTTGGTTTTTTAACTGGTTGTACCAACACAACCAAGAAAAGGTTTGCACATTGACCCAGTGATGTGACACTGCTAAACGGGTCGGTGAAACCGAGATTCAATTAGGGTCCGGGGACTTGATTATGTGGAGGGAAGGTGTTAGGCACCCCCCGACATCCGTGTTACCACGGTGACTGCCACTTTTCAAGAAACTGTTATATGAATGTGTGTGTGTGTGTGTGTGGGTCAATGTACTGTTATTTACAAGTAGTGTGAGGCCTCGTTCGCACCTATATACACAGGGTTTGAATTTATATAAAAATTCAGTTTTAAGCAAGATATGGCAGTGACGTTTTAAAAGAGGTTTTTCAAACCCAGTGCTCAATAGTAATTGAGACCTTTTACACTCCCATTTTATTCAATATTCGGCTTGGTTGATTTTATTTTACAGATGTGAGGCATCTGTATGAAAATAATGTACAAAAAGGTGCTGAATTCCTCATGGGTATGAAAACTATCTTAGGAAATCCAAACATCACAGATAAATTTACAAGCTGCTTACAGCTGAAAAGGTCCATCACGGGAACCAAATCTAGATTCAGTGGACTGAATCTGTGATCACATGATTCCTAGGCTCACATGATGCCGCAGTTGATATAAACGCAGTAAGCAGGTATATATATAAAAGCTATAAATATATATATACAGACATGATCACCAACCACGAAGCACCTCCGTGGGGGATCAGAAATGTAAATAAAGCTGTAAAAGATATCTACCGCCACGGAGGAAACTCCAGGCGGGACGAAATGTACAGAAAGTAATAAAAACGGTCAACCACCACGAAGTAAACTCCAGGTGGGACGAAATGTAAATATATATATATATATATATATATATATATATATATATATATATATATATATTAAAGCAATAAATGCCCCAGATGTAAAATTCAGGCTCATCGAATATAGTTCAGCACACAGTTCACATATATAAGTATATGTATACGAAAGCAAATAAACGCTCCGGATATAAAATTCAGGCTCATCGAACAAAGTCCGACAACAGTTAATATATATAAATATATATATTAAAGTAGTAAACGCTCTAGACCGAAGTCTAGGCTCATCGAACAGAGTTCGACATTCAGTTATATATATATATATATATATATATATATATATATATACATACATACACACACACACACACACACAAAAGCAAGTAAACGCTCCAGACCGAAGTCTAGGCTCAATCGAGGCATAACTCGATAATGTTAGTCCATATATATAAATATATATATGTATATACAAAATGAAATAAAACCACGGACTGAAGTCCGGGAAAACACACGCAACACGACTCTCAACGTAAAGAAGGGTGTGTGCAAGTGTGGAGAGAAAGGCTTGAAAATGTGTAAGAAGGCTTACAGTGGGCTGCCAAAGAAGACTTCAATAACTTTAAAGTAGATAAACACTAGCTTTTGCCGGTACAAAAGTAGCTATATGTAAGCTCACAAGTGTTTAAAATGAGAAAGCACTCAGTTTGGGGTGTGTATGGAGCAAATTGGACAGGGCTTTCTCACCTTTTTTCTTTATAAAATGGCCACCCCAAGCCCTCTATTTATAGAGGGCTGAGCCGTAGGTGCGGCTCGGCCGTAGGTGTACCAGAGGCTGCTCGGGGTGCTCCGGGCTTCGTGGGTCCCGTTGTCTCAAAGTACGTGCACGTAGGCAACGTGATGTCCGCTCAAACTTTCAGAATTATAATTCAGGCATCCAATTAAGGTATATAGGACCTATTTCGGACCGCCGTTGTAGAGAGTTATGCAATGACATGGGATTAGAGGTTGTACGAAGTCATGAAGATGGGACGATGCCCTCCGGTCTTCAGCTTCAAGTTCTATCTGTTGTTCTGCATAATAGTCACTCGGGATTGTTGTGTAGAAATGTATGTCTGAAATGTTGAGACGGCGTGATGTGGCGTCAAGTTGGCAAGATGACGACTTTGCCCCTCACCGGGGTTATCTCCGATTTGGGCTAATAAAGCAAACATTGCTCAGGGTTATCGCTAAGATTGGACTGCTGTAAATGTTAAAGGTCCTCAGTGTCATCTCTGAGGTGTGCCTGTCTTGTACTGAGTGCTTCGGTGTGAGCGTCGAGGTTAAAGCTGATGGCATGCGTTTGAAACAAGCATTTCCAGAATTATCTCTAGAACTGCCACTGCCTTCCTTGGGGTTATCTCCAAGGTTGGAATCTGCTATTCCCAGTGTTGGGACTGAGACGGAACATCTCAGGGTTATCTTCGGGATGAATCGGTCTTCTCAGGTTTGTGTTCCGGTATTGGATCTGAATGCCTCGGGGTTATCTCTGAGGTTGGAATTGTTACTCCCGGTGTGTGTTCTGGGGTTGAGCTGTTACTCCCAGTGTATGTTCCGGGGTTGAGCTGTTCCTCCCGGTGGTATCCGGAATGGATATGAACCGTCTTTCAGGGTTTCCTTTTAAAATACGAATCTGCGCTCCTGTGATGTCAGTAACAAATAGGCAAAAAATTTCGAGTGTCTACAAAGGATATTCGTGTTATCACCAATGGTCATGATCATGCCAACAACTGTCCATCAATGCACTACGGGCCAATGATGACTTTTACCACATCATTTGTAACATTACAGGTCATGATTATACTGAATAATCCCTGGTCATAATCATACCAATCAACAGTCCATCTACACTACAGGCCAAAGATGACTTTCATCACAATATAAGCATGAGGATGATGACAATGATATAAGAATTCAATTAAATGAGTGGGATAAATTTTAAAGATTTATAATTTAATTTATCCAGAATTCAATAATGTCCAAATTGTCAACATGATACTGCTTTGTGGAGTAAAATTCAAGAATAATATTGTAACAAAAATAATTTGGACGGAAAAATAAATTATTTTTTGTCATGAATAGTACCCCGGGTGAATAGTACCCGAGTGAATAATACCCTGTGAATAGTACTTCGGCATGAAAAGATAAAAAATTATCAAGAATATTCAGAATAATATATCCTTAAAAAGATACTAGATGAAGCGCAAATTTCAAAGATATTCTACTAATTTCAGGGAGTATAGAAGTCATACTTTAACAAAATGAGTGTAGAATACGGAATCTAAAACGAAATAATATTACTTACATACTACAGAGTATGAAAAAAAATATTATTTCTTACGAATACTGAACAAAAATAATATCTCTTACCTTAAAAGGAGTGTACTTCTGACTGGTAGGGCGAGGATATTATTGAAGAAAACTTGTACTATTTTCTACACTTAAAGCTTCCTAAAACTCAAAAGAAATACGCTCAATATTATAGAAGAAGAATTATCTGATTCTGATGTGATTTTCAATTCTAAACTAAGTATCCTATTTATAGGAGAATGGAAGGATACTATTTGAATTTAGAAAATCATGGATTGCACAGTGAACAATCACGGGCGCTTAACCTGCGAAGATTTTTTTTTTTATTTTACTATGCAGACACTATGCATAATAAAATATAATATATTCTATTTTTCATAAAAAACAAAACTTATTATAATATATATATATATATATATATATATATAAATAATAAAGTATTAGAGTTTGTGCCCTAGAGGCCAATTATTTGATATAATTGCTTAACATTTTGATATTATATTTGATTGAATAAATGAACAATTTCATTATAATTTTATTTATTGCGTTATATAAATGTTAAACATAATAAAATTCCTTAGAATAGTGATACAAATTATATAGTTTTAAGTATGTGACTTGAACATGAGATTATATACTTTCAATTAGTATCATTGTTGATGGGACAACAATGATACATTGAGACTAGTATGTGGATTGACTGATGACCAAATCTCATTGGTCATAAATATATGAGATATTAAGTCAATGCATAGGTACGTGTTAGAGAACGATGTACTGGACAGACCCACCATGAGAATTCTATATGGAGCATTATGCAAAGTGCCATTGGCAATTCTCATAGTGACAATGATGTAATGATCCTCCGACCTGAAATCACTATATTACTACACGGGAATTTATGTACTTTGATATCATCAAAGGTCACCTTTAATGGGGTGGACTATAAAGGTGATTATTGGATACATCATGAATCATGTGAAGAATATGAGTGATCTAGATAGAATTTAACCCTCATATATATTATGGGTGATATCTATAGGCCTCTTGATTGAGTAGGACTATGAAATGCATAGCCATGCTCAAATAGTGATTTATTTCATATAGTCTACTCATTGATCAAGAAAACTCAGATTAAATTATGAAGAGTATGATACATTCCATGACTCGAGTTTAATCTAGGATGTCAAGGTTAAAAGGATTAAATTACATTGAAACATTGGTCACGAAAAGGTTACATCGAATCATCGATCTTATTATTACTTGGGTAGCAGTGATGCATTACTAGATGTCGCTCACTGTTTATAATTTTGTAATATGATTTTAAAATTATTGCCAACGTAATAATAACCTATAGGGTCACACACATAGAACGTTATTAAAAAGGGAATTAATTTAAATTGTAAGGATTTAAATATATCAATATGATTGATAGTATTTAAATTAAAAGGATGATTTGTATATATATATATATATATATATATATATATATATATATATATATATATATATATATATATATATATATCAACGTTTTAGGGAAGTTAATCATAACCTAAAAATTGTACCCTAGCCGCTCTTAAAGAGAGACTAGAGAGAAATTTCAAAAATCCTAATCCTTGGTGGGTAGTACCGCAGTTCTCTTCACTGCAGATCGTGCGACGATTTGCGGGACGTTCGTGTGGATACTGTAGAGGCGCGGTTCTGTTGGATTGCGTAAGGGATTCGAAGCCGTATCAGAACTCTTTCATAATCGGTATAATATCTAAACCACTGAATTAATTTCTGTTTCACATGGATCCTGTTTTTGGGTTCCAAAATTGCTTTGATTATTTTATATTTCCGCTGCGTTTTTGTGCCGAAACCCCAACATAAAGGTACTCCCTCCCGACCAAGCAACCCCCCCCACCAAAATAATGTCATATATATATATATATATATATATATATATATAATAAAACTGAGATAACTTCTACCGATAATTTTAAAAAATGGGTAGGTGGGGGTCCATATAATAAGCAAAATTTACAAAAAAAATACTTCATAAAAATCCTCTCAATATTATTAACAACATTTATTCATAAATAATATAACTTGCAATATTAATAACCAGCTCATTTCCAGGAAAGAGGGGACTTTCAAATAAGGATTTCTCCCTATTGACGCGCAATTAGGTGACCAAACCCCTTTCCTCGACAGAACTTTCTAGACATTGTCAACAATGCAAATAATAATATGAATAACTTATCATCTCAATTATTGATTTAATAATATAAAATATTGTGCAGATGATACTGTGACAATAATAGAATCAATAATGTGAGATACTATGCAGCAATTACTGCAGCAATTACTGAGTATAACTGAGTGAATTCTCACGTAAGCATCAATAATCAATATTGTGACGAACGAGATTTTGTAATTTAAATTTGGATATTTATTAAATTAAATAAATATTCTTCGATGATTTAATTAATATTTATTTAATTACTGGGATACATAATTAATTGGTGAATTTATGGTAGAGATTAATTTAATTATATGTGTTAAATATATTGAATTAATGTGAAAAATTTTATTATTAGAAGTATGTATTTAATTGAGCTTATTTGATTAAATGAATTAATTAATAAGCATAATGTTATTCTAATTAATTTTATAATTAATTAGAGATTTAATAAATTGACATAATTAATAAATAAGAATTTTAATTATGTGACTATGTGAATTTAAGTGATTTTATTCTATTTTATTTAATTCAATTAAATAAAATTAATTGATTAATTAGATGTGTGACCATTAACTATATAATAAGAGTTAATTAAAATAAATTGAAAGGGAGAATAATGACTAGCCAAACAAGGCCCTAAGGGGAGTTGCACCAGTTAACCCATTACGGATTAACTGACGCCACTAACTCGCCCATTATGTATTATACGTATTATATCTATATTATATCATACACCATATCAGTTCATACCTTCATTAGAGAAAAACCAGAGAGAAAATTTGAGAGAATTGATTAGGGAGAATTAGAGAATTCAAGTTGGTATTGTAAGACCCCAACTTTTATGAATAAAGATGAATTTTCTATAAATATCATTGTTGAATATTATGGAGTGAATTTGATATAATGCTATAGTTGTGGGTAATATTTATAAATTTTGTAAAGTACGCAAGTTGATATATAATATTCGATTGGTCGGGAAATATTCGTTTTAACAGGGAATATTCGTACGACGGCACGATCATTGGTGGACCCCACAACGGAATTATTGTCGGATTGAGAAAACGACAAAAATATCTTTTTATAAAATAACGGCGAAAGTTTTACCGTTAACTGTTAGAATACCTGGTGGTTAAAATACAGTAATACGCTTTATTGCACAGTAGCACACGGTATTGCATAGTATTTTTGAATTATTGATTCTTACGTAAGAAGACACTACTCAATAATTGTTACAGTAATTACTGTTCAATATTTTATTTTATTGGTTCACTAATTGCTATATTGATATTTTATATTATTGTTGTTTCAATAATTGTCACTGCACAGTATTTCCCATTATCAGATCATTCATATTATTTGAATAATATTATTAGATAGCATTATTGGCAATGTCTAGAAAGTTCTGTCAAGGAGAGGTTTGGTCACCTAATTACACGCCAATAAGGAGAAATCCTTATCGGAAAGCCCCCTCTTTCTTGGGAACGGCCTGGTTGTCATTATTGTGATTCTGTAATATTATTTGTGAATAATTATTTATTGATTTATATGATAAGAAAATATTTATTCAATGTGGAGTTAAACTGAGGAATTTTTAACATATGACATTTATTGAAAGTTGGTATTTTATCTTTTTCGATAAAATAATTCATTCAAATATATTATTATAATATTACATTATAGTAGTATGATGTGATTATATAATAGTATGTTTTTTATAATTTGAATGGTAGCATTATTATAGTAAATTCATAGTATAAAAGTAAAAGGAGGTGGAAGAGAACAAATTGAATTTGAATTCCTATGATGTAAGCGATGATGTCATCGGACGATGATGTAAGCGATGATATCATCGGACGATGAGGTAAACAGTGATGTAATATGATCGATGATGTTAGCGATGATGTCATAAATTATGGCGAAAAGACTATTTTACCCTTACTCTGCCAAGCCTATAAATAGAAGCTCATTTATTCATTATTTTTCACCAATTCATTCAAGCTATAGAGAGAGAAAGTATAGAGAGAATAAGAGAGAAATAAGAAGAGTATTCTGTTACTACACTATTGTAGTATCCAATCTCCTACTAAGGTAAGGGATATTATTTCTTTCGTATTCGTAAGGGATGTTATTTTTGTTCAATATTCGCTTGAAATAATATTTTCTTCTATACTCTGTAGTATGTAAGTAATATTATTTTATTTTAGATTTCGAATTCTATACTCCATGAAATTAGTAAAATATCCTTGATATTTGCGCTTCATCCAGTAACTTTTTATGGAAATATTATTCTGAGCATTCTTGATAAGTTTTAACTTTTTCATGCCGGAGTACTAATCACGGGATTACTATTCCTGAAGTACTATTAACGGGATACTATTCACTCGAGTACTATTCACTCGGGGTACTATTCATGATAAAAATTGATTCGTTTTCGGTCCAAATTATTTTTGGTACAATATTATTCTTGAATTTTACTCCACAAAGCAGTATCATGTTGACAATTTGAACGTTATTAATTTCTGGATAAATTAAATTATAAATCTTTAAAAATTTATTCTTGAACTTATTTTATTGAATTCTTATATCATTATCATCATCCTCATATTTATATTATGTTGAAAGTCATATGTGGCCTGTAGTGCATAGATAGACTTGGTATGATTATGACCAGGGATTATTCGGTATAATCATAATCGTAATGTTACAAATGATGTGGTAAAAGTCCTCATTGGCCCGTAGTGCATTGATGGACAATTGTTGGCATGATCATGACCATTGATGAATACACGAATATCCTTGGCCCATAGTGCACGGATAATTTGTGGTCGTGATACTAATGAATATCCTTGACCGTAGTGCAGGGATGATGTGGATTATTTATTAAGCTGAGTCTCAGTGATAAAAGTGATGAAAAACCTTTTAAATCATAGAAGATAGTAGATTTTATTCTCTACTTGACTCTTCTAATGGATTGTGTGTTTCGCTACAGTTAAACTTGATGTTTGTTATATTTTATCAGTTTAACACTGTTGAAGGCTAGCGATAAATTATTCTGCATTATCTTAGTCATAATATTTTTTACTGGGCTAGCTGAGCTCACCCTTTTGCTTTCATTGTTCTCTTCAGGAAATGAAAACGTAGCAGGGACTAGTCGGAAAATGGAGTGACGGTCCAGATGATAGCATTAGTAGTCCTCACTATTCTATGAAATAGTGTGATAATAAATGTATTGAGAACTTATTTTGAGTTTTAATACTATCTAGACGACAAATATTTGTATTGAAGCTCACAGCTCATGTTGTATATTTAAGTTTATATTTGTATTCTATACCATGTATTTGACGACTCAGAATGGGTGATGTATACCTATTTTGGGGGCGTCAGAGGTATCGCCTTCAAATAGAGAAAGCAATGGTAAACCCTAATCTAAGTTTTAATATTTCCCGTATTATATTCTTTCTCCTAACTGAGTTCTCTGTGAATAGGAAATTTTACAATTTCTGATTATATATCTATATACGTATTACAAAATGTTCGTAACATATTATATATCATGTATACATGAATCACAATGATTAAATTCATGTAATTATGTGTTAATTGGATTTTGTGAAGTTACAGAGTATAAAAGTTGTATATATGGCTCATATGGCCCTTATGTAACAAATTAAATGCTTTAATCATATGTTGAATCAAAAATTGACACTTGTATATGCTTATGTATGTTAAAACGAACAAAACAGAATTTAAATGGATGGATTCGGTGAAATAACGAATCTGTAATGTTAAAATTCATATTTTTCATCAAAACTTTACAAAATATGAAAAACAATGAAATTAAATGTTGTAATTTGTGTAATTACGTGAATTAAAGTGTTAGAATCTTGCTAAAGGCTTTGTGTCATGTTTTTGTGAAGTCTATACTTCATGGGTAGTATTAAAACTCATCGTGTTAGTTTAATTTGGGATTTATTGGGCTGTTCTGTGTGTTCTCCACGAGAACATATGGTTGAACTTATGCGAGATTTTTTGGCCTAAATTGGCCTTGTTATGTGTTCACGAACTGCAGAACTACAGAAACTGTGTCTGGGTAACCCCGCCCCGGCCAGCGTTACCAAACTAAATTATCCCGCCCCAGCGGGCAAAAAAATAAATATTAATAATAATAATTAAAATATTTATCAAATAAAATGAATATTTTAATTGAGATATTTATGGAATAAAATAAATATTCGAAGGAAATTATTATAAAAATATTTATCAAATAAAATGAATATTTTAGTTGAAATATTTATGGAATAAAATAAATATTCGATGAAAATTATTATTAAAATATTTATCAAATAAAATAAATATTTTAATTGAGATATTTATGGAATAAAATAAATATTCGATAGAAATTATTATTAAAATATTTATCAAATAAAATGAATATTTTAATTGAGATATTTATGGAATAAAATAAATATTCGATGGAAATGATTATTAAAATATTTATAAAATAAAATAAATATTTTAATTCGAATATTTATGGAATAAAATAAATATTCGATAGAAATTATTATGAAATAATTTATTCGAGTGTAATAATAGTAAGGAAATGAAAATATTCTAATTTAATTAAGTAATTAAATTAGAAGGGTAATGATTTGTTAAATAAAGTGGAGTTATATTAAATAATTAAGTGAAAATGTAACTAATGAATGTCGTGAATACGTATGGTATGTGTGTAGAACTTGTGGTGAAGGAGAGTAGTAATCATTTAGCCTACGCACGAGGTAAGTTCCTAAACCATGTTTCTTTACATAAAGCAAGTTCTTTATTTTATCATGTTTATTATTGTTCAAGTCAAGATTTCATATTAGATGTTATCATTCTTTAAAAGCATAATTCCTGTTATACAATACTTATTCGATTGTATACATCTTGAACTTTATTATTCAAATTGAATATCAATTATTATTGAACCTTGTAACCCTTATTGATTTGACTAGTCCATAGTTGATGAACGTTCTAAATTTCAGAACCATTGTTGAGCTTATCTAAACCAAACTTCCTTTGGTGCGGACTCTAATGTCAAACTGAGATGAACAACATTGTTATAGGGGATTAATTATGCTTTAGCATTAAGATATTATGTACAGTATGGTACTAAGGGCTGATCCCCCTAAGTACGAGAAGAAGAGTTCATAGTCTTATAACTGTTAAAGATTTCAAATATAAACACTTGACAACCTAGGACGTAGTTCAATGTCTTATGACCCTTAGAAGTTCTTTTGATTCTTGTTATTCATTCTTGATTCAAAAGCCGAGTTTTCTTATTTCAGAAGTCTTTGATTCATTCGCATGTTATTATTTTTTTGTTATATTATTATACTTGTGGGCAATCGTGCTCACTCTTGCGTAATAGTAACATTGTAATTAAGAACGAAAGGTCCGACGAGCCTTCTACTAGCAAAGGAAAGGGCAAAGTTAACAAGTGATGAATACTTGTTGTTTATTTGATGTATTTATGTTTTAGACTTATGTTAAAGATGTGTAAGACTTATTATTTATTTATTTTTCCGCATTTAAGATTTAAGGTTAGTATGACCTGGGATTGATGTATTTATATTCAGATGTTGTAACTCCATAAGGAGAGGTATTATTTATATCTATTTATGGTTTTTCATTTATTCTGGGTAGATAGATACATGATGTTCGGACAGTGAACACCAAATCTCATGAGAATTGAAGTACCCGAATTTGGGGGTGTCATAGGTTGGTATCAAAGCTGTAGGTTATGAACTTTAGGCGGGGGAACAACCTTAGGTAGTAGCCTTATAGGAGATCGAGAACATAGTGACGGCAAACTCTTATCGAGTTCTAAGAAATGAATTCCTTAATTCATTGAAGATAATAAAAGACTTTATGTGCTTATGTGATAAACTTATGTGCTCATGAGTATCGATTAATAACTAAAACTTAAAACTGTGTTGTCAGGATGTCGGATGTTGGTGGATCTAGTCGAGTTGGAGAGGAGGAACCCCGAGTACCTAGAGAGGAGGAGCCCCGAGAGACATTCATGTCGTTCAGGAGTAGTTGGTATAGAGAGAGTCATCTCCGTTGATCACTATTGTTGGTCAGGAGCATGAGCCTGAGTCTGATCCAGAGGAGGACCCTGAGGAAAAAGAGGAAGAAGATGAGTTCCCACTGAACCCTATCAGTGCAGAGATGTACGACGAGCTATATGACCGTAACATAGAGTTACGAGATACTGTTCAGGAGCTGAATGAGCAGACAGTTATTCAACAGCTTACCATTGAGTAAAGGAATGGAGAGGTTGAGGCTCTTCACACACGTCTGGGAAACGTTGTGTGGGATTTGGTTCACAAGAAGGGCCAAACCGAGCAGAAGTCAGAGGAAATAAAGGAGTTGAAGAATGAACTGAAAGAGAACTCAGGAAGGCTGGCCATAGCAGAGGAGGCATGGGTAAGGGAATCACGACGTGCAAATCTTGCAGAAGAGAACTATCGGGGAAGAAGGCTAAGCTCTAGGAGACGCACCCTACGCTTCAAAATGCGATTGATGAGGCTCGGGATCGGGTTATGAGATACCCAATTCAGTTCAAAGGACTACCATCGTACATGCTAGATCGCAGGACGATGTCCCACATTATGGAAGAATAGCGTAGCAAAGCTATTCAACGCCTTAGCAGGCAGTGATAGGATTAGTTTAATTATGTGAAAACCTATCTGGTAGTTAAAAATGTAAATTCTGATGTGTTTATAAACACAGGAATATTTTGATGTTTTAAATCCTGTAGATTCTTTTTCTCGGAATAGTTGATGTAAATAGCAGTGATGCTATCGTATTTTGTTAAAACTTTAGATTAATAAATATAGCAGAGTTATCTGAGACAATGTGTTAAGTGAATATGTTAAAATGCTTGAGTTAAGCCTTAAATATTTAGAGAATTGAATAAAGATCTAATAAGCATATTTCTTAACAGAAAAATGCCGCTAAGAAGTCGACCAAATCGTCGAACAGCCCAGGAAGGGTCAAAGAATAACAACAATAACGACGCCAATGCTAACCCCGTTCAGCAGTTGGTGAATTTACTGATAGGAGCGATTAATAATCAACCTCAAGATCTACCAAATACTACATTCCAGGACTTCAAGGTGGTGGGACCGCTAGAGTTTAAAGGCTCCATGAACCCGATAGAAGCTCAAACTTGGGTTATGGAGATGGAAAAAGTTTTTGACGTCGCCAGAGTCAGAGAGGACCAGAAAATTGCCTACGCAACATTTATGCTAAAATCAGAAGCCAGTTATTGGTGGCAAGCAAATAACGTCTATGGGGGAGAATGTGTGATCACCTGGGAGAGATTTAAGGAGATATTCTTTGAGATGTACTTCCCGACAAGCTCGCAGAACCAAATGGAAGTCCAGTTTCTAGAGCCAAAACAGGGGAATATGTCTGTACCAGACTATGCGGCAAAATTCAACGAGTTGAGTAGGTTTGACACGTATCAAGTGTATATTGACGAGAGAAAGGCTAGGCATTTTGAGCAGGGACTGAAGCCCTAGTTGTATAGCAAAGTGTCAATATTTCAATTGAACACTTTTGTTGGGGTGTTGGAGAAGGCCATACTCGCCGAAGGAGGAAGTGATGCGTTAACCAAGTATAACCAAGATCAGAAAAAGAAGAAGAATGAAAGTGAAGGAAATAACAAAGCTAGTGGCAGTAACACGGGAGGAAGTAACAATCAGAAGAGGAGGTGGACTGACAACTCATCAACTGGAAATCAGTAAGGAGGTCAGAAGAAGAGAATCGAAGCATGCCCGACCTGCGGAAAAGCTCACCTGGGGGTTTGTATGAAAGGAAAATGGGTGTGCTACAATTGTGGTCAGGAAGGCCACACAGCACCTAACTGTCCTAACCCAAAGAAGGGCACCTGCTTCACTTGCGGCTCAAAGGACCATATGTCAAGGGATTGTCCTAAGAAGGGATCAGAAGGGGCAGGATCAGGAGGGAACAAGGGAAACAGCGGTGGAAGTGCTTTAACTATTACGGGACCAACCGACCGATCGCCAGGACCTTCAACATGACATTGCAGGATGCTGTGCAGTATTGCGATGTGGTGTCAGGTATCATTCTGATCAATAAAGTTAATGCTTATGTACTATTTAATTCAGGTGATACTTGTTCATTTATATCTGATGACTTTGCTAAGAACTTAGAATTGCCTAAAGATGAGTTAGAATACCCCATGAACATAGAGACTGCGAATAAAGAAGTGATCTCTGTTAAATACGTACACAAGAATTATAGGGTGGATATTAAGGGTAACATTATGAACGTCGATCTTATCCCGATTAAACTTGGGGAATTTGATGTTATTCTGGGAATGGACTGGCTATTCAATTATGGGGCTGTCATTGATTGCCAAAGGAAATGTATTAACCTTATGACTCTGTCAAAGGTTGTATTTTATGGCAGCAAGTTGCCTAGACAAGCGAGTTATCTAATGATGATGCAGGCCAGGAAATTGTTAAGATAAGGCTGTGTAGGATATTTAGCATAAATAGTCGACAATCGTAAAGAGAACCTGAAAATAGAGGAGATACCAATAGTGAGGGACTTCACAGACGTATTTCTAAATGATCTTCCAGGACTTTTGTCAGATAGAAAGGTTGAGTTTGTGATCGATTTGGCGCCAAGATCGGTTCTAATATCGAAGGCACCATAACGGATGGCTCCGGTAGATATGAAAGAATTGATGGTACAATTACAAGAGTTACTGGACAAGAAATACATTCAATCGAGCGTATCATCGTGGAGAGCGTCGGTGTTATTGAGAAAGAAGAAGGACGGGATGATGCGGCTCTACATCGACTACAGAGAACTGAATAAGGTCACGATTAAGAATAGATATCCATTACCGAGGATCGACAACCTGTTTGATCAATTGAAAGGAGCGAGATACTTTTCAAAGATAGACTTGAGGAGTGGTTATCATCAGCTGAAGGTGAGGCCAGTGGATGTGCCGAAGATAACATTTAGGACTCGATATGGTCACTATGATTTTTTGGTGATATCATTTGGTCTAACAAATGCTCCTACAACATTTATGGACCTCATGAACACAGTATTAAAACCATTTTTGGATAATTTTGTAGTGGTCTTTATCGATGACATTTTGGTATATTCGAAGACTAAGGAAAAACACGTAGAGCATTTGAAAGTTACGTTAGAGGCGTTGAGAAGAGAGAAGTTGTATGCCAAATTTTTGAAATGTGAATTCTGGATTAAAAGGGTAAAATTTCTTGGACATGTGATCGATAAGGACGGAATTTCGGTAGACCCCTCTAAAGTCGAAGCTGTGATGAACTGGGATCAGTCGAAGATGCCTTCAAAAGTAAGAAGTTTTCTTGGATTTGTAGGTTATTATAGTAGATTCATTCAGGACTTTTCCAAGATCGCAACTCCGTTGACGAATTTGACTGGGAAATTGATGAAATTCGTTTGGACGAAGAAGTTTTAGGAAAGTTTTCAAGAGCTTAAGAAGCAGTTGAGTTCGGCACCTGTGTTATCTCTGCCGGATGACATAGAAAATTTTGTGGTTTATAGTGATGCATCCCATAAAGGACTAGGTTGTCTGCTTATGCAAAATGGCAGGGTCATTGCTTATGCTTCACGACAACTGAAGGACTGTGAGAATGGGTATCCGACCCATGACTTAGAGTTAGCTACAGTTGTAAGATCCCGAATTTTATGAAATAAAAGTATTCAATTTTTCTTATAATCACTATTCAGTAAATGGTTAAATTGATAAAAAGTTAAAGTTAAGGGTGATATATAGAATTTTTTTCAAAATAAGCAAGTGGTTATAAAATATTCATTGTTGTCGGGAAATATTCGTTTGGTCGAATATTCTTGCTGTCGGGGAATATTCGTACGATGGCGCATCCACTTGTGGGCCCCATAACAGAATAACTGTCGGATGAAGAAAATGACAAATTTGAGTTTTTATAAATAACGGCGTAGTTGTTACCGTTAACACTGTTAGAATACCCGGTGGTTAAAAAATAGTAATACGCGTGGTTGCACAGTAGCGCACGGTATTGCACATTATTGAATTATTGATTCATACATAAGAAGGCACTACTCAATAATTGTTACCGTAATTACTGTTCAATATTTTATTTTATTGATTCAATAATTGATGCGTTGATATTTTATATTATTGTTGTTTCAATAATTGTCACTACACAGTATTTTTCATTATCAGATCAATAATTCATATTATTTAAATAATATTATTAGATAGTATTATTGGCAATGTCTAGAAAGTTCTGTCTAAGGAGAGGTTTGGTCACCTAATTATGCGCCAGAAAGGAGAAATCCTTATCGGAAAGCCCCCTCTTTCCTGAGAACGACCTGGTTGTCATAATTGTGATTCTTTAATATTATTTGTGAATAATTAATTATTGATTTATGTGATAAAGAAATATTTATTTATGTGGATATAAATGAAAGAATTAATGTTGAGGTGTTTTATCAGTATTTTGTTGAAATGAAGAACGAAATTTGGAAATTTTTAGAAAATTAGTTTATTACTCGATTTTGTAAAATCCATAACTCTTTGTGTATAATGAGTTAGGAGATGAGCCATATATCAAAAGAAAGCCCTGGCGGTAAACTAAGCGCAGAAATTTGAATTACCCAAAAATTCTTAGTGAATTTTTCGTGGTGACTGTTTGAGTAAAACTGGTACGCGGAACTTATAGTCCAAAAATCAAATCAGTGTTCTTAAAGCTCTATTGCGTGAGTTATAATTTTGATCTGACCGTTGGATCATTGTGATTTTTTGATATGTTATACATATATAAGTTGAGTATATGTCAACAAATTTTGAACCGTTAAAAAATTAACATATGATTTGTTATGAATTTTTGAGGTATTGAAAATTGTCCGTTTGTGAATTTCGGACATTTTCTGTTTGAAATTTGAAAAAACTTAAAGCTACAAAGTTGTAGAGAATTAAATTTTCTATGGAAAGCTCATGGGATTTGAATTTTTCTGATAAAAGGGCTATTTTATATGAATTATTGAAGTTAGTGATTATTTAAAATATTTTGGAAATTTCTAGAATTGGTGGGCCCCACTTTTAGTTGGTGAGAAATGTGCTGAAATTTTATTTCAAATGTGGTGGGTATGAATAATAACAGGTAAAGCCATCAGGTAGCAGGTTAAGTCTGCTTCGGCGTTCTAACATTTTCCTATAAATAGGGTGCTGAGTTAGAATTGAAAATCACACTAGAAACAAGTTTTCTCTCTTTCTCTCTCAATATTATCGAGCGTATTTTGTGAGTATTTAGATACTTTGAGAGTTACTGATTAGTGCAAGTTTCCTCAGCATCATATTCGATATTCTAGTCAGAAGTACTGCTCTTTTGAGGTAAGGGATTATAAGGGATATTAAGGGATGTTATTTTCTTCCTAATAATGTTATTCTTTCAATATTATTATATCAAAATATTGGTATAAATTTTATTGTAGAATTTCTACCTTTTTTATGTCGGGGTTACTACTCACGTATACGGCACTATTCACGTATACGGCACTATTCACGTATACGGCACTATTCACGTATACAGCACTATTCATGTATATGGCACTATTTACGTATATGACATTATTTACGTATACAGTACTATATACGAATACGGAGTACTATTCATGAGTTACTATTTACGAGTTACTATTCACGAGTTACTATTCATGGGTACTATTCACAACAAAATTAGTTTCTTTTTATGACCAAATTATCATTGATTTATGAATCTTACTCTTGAAATTAAATTCATATTTTGATCATATTATTTTTATTATCATATATAACATTTTTATAACATTGGTGTTGAAATTCTCTTTCACTTGAGTGTAAAGATGGGTAGATTATTGGTATGATCGTGACTATGGGTTCTCTTTGGCCAGTAGTGCAAAGATGAATTATTGACTGGTATGATCATGATCATTGAACTTATAATTGAATATCTTTAGCTTAAGTGTAAAGGTGAATTGATTAACATGATTATAATTATTGTTTATATAAATTCAGAAATGATTATATATTTCTTTGAGATATTAATATCTTTGGCCTGTAGTGCAAAGATGATCTGTTGTTGAATATCTTTGGCCTGTAGTGCAAAGATGACATGTTGTTGAATATCTTTGGCCTGTAGTGCAAAGATGACCTATTGTTTAATATCTTTGCCAGTAGTGCAAAGATGAACTGTTGACGAATATCTTTGGCCCGTAGTGCAAAGATGAATTTATTAGTATGATTATGAACAGGAACTGTGATTTGGTATAACCATGATCTTTGATGTTTCAGGTAAAGACAGGTGATAAAAATTATCTTCATCCTGGATGAGGAGAGGAATTTAGAACCACAATTATGATTAAGAGTGATTCATATAATTGTGGATCAGAATTGTTGATTGATGTTATAGGGATAAAACATTGTTGGTGAATTTTTAATATGGAGAAGATAATAGACTTTATGGTCTATTTGACTCTTCTAATGGATTGCTCGTTCCGCTGCAACTATGGTTGAAAAGTTTTATCATCTATCATATGTTCTAAATCTCTGATTTATTAATGATGAAGGCTATTGATAATTTAATTATCTTTAGTCATGATATTCTTTACTGGGCTATTTGTGTTCACCCTTTTGCTTCACAATTCCTTTTAGGTAATAAGAGTGTAGCTGGGTCGAGCGGGAGTAACAGGGGAATAGAATGATGGTCTCTAGTTGTGAAGGTTCTCCCTAAACAATATGAAAATAATTTTATTGAGAACTTTGGAATAGTGTGTTGTATTTTATACATCATTTAGTAGTTATATTTGGTGAATCATATAGGGTGAGGCGAACCCAACTTTGGAAGGGTGTTTTGCCACTATCATACAAGATGTCTAATGACATATAACCTCGTGTCATTATAAGACAGGGTTGTGCACATCCACTTGCTGAGAATATCTACGAGCACTACCTATATAGTCTTAGAGTTTGGTTGAAGTATAATTCTCAATTAGAGACAGTGGAGATAATGATATGTCAAGAGAAGACTCACCATTGGAAAGAATATGATAGTAATCTTCTCATTTTTCTTTGGGGTCTATTGGGTCAACCAAGGATAATTATGTGGACATATGATATCTATCATAACCTAGACGCATGGCCTCCCATGTACGAAGGTTTCTTTGAGCACTTTTCGAAGATTTTAATTTCTAAAATAGTTATTGACTGTACTTTTTTGTAAGGTGCCATTGTGACTTACTATCCAAGGTTGGGACATGAGTCACAGTTGGTATATATTTATATTCAAACTCACAGTATATGTGTTGTTATATTTTGCATGACAATTGTGATAATGAAGTTGTAGTTGTTTTCTGTACCATGTATTTTCAGAATAGGTTGGGTTGAATGGACCTATTTTGGGGCGTTACAGCAGTGGTATTTGCTTAGAAGATCTGGAGACACTATCTCTACGGGGAGAAGTGTGAAATATATACACACCACAAGAGTCTGAAATATATTTTTACACAGAAGGACTTGAATATGCGCCAGAGAAGATGGTTGGAGTTAATTAAGAACTATGACTGCGAGATTTTATACCATCCGGGTAAGGAAAATGTGGTTGTCGACGCCTTAAGCAGAAAGGGTCGGGAGAAGTTGATGATGTTGACCGCTCATGAAAAGTTAATTTCAGCGATGGAGAATCTGGAATTGGAAGTGAAGTATCCCATAGAGATTGATGAGAAGCTGTTCCAGATGTAAGCTGGTACAACTTTACTGGATAAAGTTAAAGAGGCTCAACTTCAGGACGAAGAATGTGAGAAGGTGAAAAAGAAGATATCTGAAGAAACCGAATCGAGATTCAAGATAGAGAGCGAGGGAATACTGAGATTTAAGAGCAGAATTTGGGTACCGCCAATACCAAAGATTAAGGAAGATATTTTGAGCGAGGCTCATAGCTCACGATATTCGATTCACCCTGGTAGTACTAAGATGTACCAAGATCTTCGACAATATTTATGGTGGCCAAATTTAAAATGAGATATTGCAGAGTGTGCTGCCAAGTGTCTGACATGCCAGAAAGTGAAATCAGAGCATCAGAGGCCGAGTGGGTTGCTACAACTTTTAGAAATCCCAGAATGGAAATGAGAACATATTACGATGGATTTCGTGGTTGGCCTTCCGACAACTCAGAAAGGCTATGACGTAATATGGGTTATCGTTAACCGACTAACAAAATCTGTACACTTTCTTTCGATCAGAGTCAAATTCAATTTAGACCAGTTGGTAAAATTATATGTAAAAGAGATTATTTCGAGGCACGGAGTTCCGGTGTCAATTGTTTCCGATAGGGATCCACGCTTTATATCGAACTTCTAGAAACGACTACAGGAATGCATGGGTACACAGTTGAGAATGAGTACAGCATATCACCCTTAGACAGACGGGCATAGTGAAAGAACGATTTGGATATTAGAAGATATGTTAAGAGCTTGTATAATGGACTTTAAAGGAAATTGGGATGATCATCTACCGCTCGTAGAGTTCGGCTACAATAATAGTTACCACGCTAGTATTGGCATGTCGCCTTATGAAGTGTTGTATGACAAAAAGTGCAGAACTCCGCTATACTAGGATGAAGTTGGCGAGAGATAATTACTAGGTCCAGAACTGGTATAACAGACAACAGAGATAGTCAAAGTGATCCGAACCAGACTGGTAGCAGCTCAAGATAGGTAGAAGAAATACGCCGATCCACGCCGTAAAAATGTGAGTTTGAATCGGGTAGTTATGTATTTTTGAAAGTCTCTCCCTATAAAGGAAAGATCAAGTTCGGAAAGAAGGAAAAATTAAGCCCAAGGTTTATTGAACCCTTTGAGATACTGCGAAGGATTGGAGAAGTTGTGTATGAGGTAGCCTTACCTCCGGCGCTCGAGAATGTCCACAACATCTTCCATGTTTCAGTTTTACGACCCTACAAACCCGATTACAAGCATGTGATTGAATATGAACCCCTACATTTTGAGAAAAACTTATCATATGAAGAAATTCCTGTTCAGATTGTTGACAGGAAAGAGCAAGTTCTCATAAATAAAGTAATACCTTCTGTTAAGGTAATTTGGAGGAACCACAATGTTGAAAAAGCTACGTGGGAAATCGAAGAGCACATGATGAAGAAATATCAACATGTATTTGCTTAAATTATGTGTAAGCGATTCTGGCGACAGAATCTTTGTAAAGGGGGAGAATGTAACGGGACAAATTAATTGAGTCGTGATTCTGGGGACAGAATCCTTTTAAGAGGGGAAAAGATGTGACGAATGAGATTTTGTAATTTAAATTTGGATATTTATTGAATTAAATAAATATTCTTCGATGATTTAATAATTGGGTTACATAATTAATTGGTGAATTTGTGGTAGAGATTAATTTAATTATATGTGTTACATAGATTGAATTAATGTGGAGAATTTTATTATTCAAAGTATATATTTAATTGAGTTTATTTGATTAAATGAATTAATTAATAAGCATAATGTTATTCTAATTAATTTATAATTAATTAGATATTTAATAAATTGACATAATTAATAAATAAGAATTTTAATTATGTGACTATGTGAATTTAAGTGATTTTATTCTATTTTATTTAATTCAATTAAATAAAATAAATTGATTAATTAGATGTGTGACCATTAACTATATAATAAGAGTTAATTAAAATAAATGAAAAGGGAGAATAATGATTAGCCAAACAAGGCCCTAAGGATAGTTACACCAGTTAATCCATTACGGATTAACTGACGCCATTAACTCACTCATTATGTATTATACGTATTATATCTATATTATATCATACGCCATATCAGTTCATACCTTCATCAGAGAAAAACCAGAGAGAAAATTTGAGAGAATTAATTAGAGAGAATTTGAGAATTCAAGTTGGTATCGCCTTCAAACAGAGAAAGCAAGGGTAAACCCTAATCTAAGTTTTAATATTTCATGTATTATATTTTTTTCTCCTAACTGAGTTCTCTGTGAATGGGAAATTTTATAATTTCTGATTATATGTCTATATACGTATTACAAATTATTCGTAACATATTATATATCATGTATACATGAATCACAGTGATTAAATTCATGTAATTATGTGTTAATTGGATTTTGTGAAGTTACAAAGTATAAAAGTTGTATATATGGCTCATATGACCCTTACGTACAAATTAAATGCTTTAATCATATGTTGTATCAAAAATTGACACTTGTATATGCTTATGTATGTTAAAACGAACAAAACAAAATTTAAACAGATAGATTCGGTGAATTAACGAATCTGTAATGTTAAAATTCATATTTTTCATCAAAACTTTACAAAACATGAAAAATAATGAAATTAAATGTTGTAATTTGTGTAATTACATGAATTAAAGTGTTAGAATCATGCTAAAGGCTTTGTGTGATGTTTTTGTGAAGTCTATACTTCATGGGTAGCATTAAAATTCATCTTGTTAGTTTAATTTGGGATTTATTGGGCTGTTCTGTGTGTTCTCCATGAGAACATATGGTTGAACTTGTGTGAGATTTTTTTGGCCTAAATTGGTCTTGTTATTTGTTCGCGAACTACAGAACTGCAGAAACTGAGTCTGGGTAACCCCGCCCTCGGCGGGCGTTACCAAACTAAATTACCCCGCCCCAGCGGCAAAAAAAAATAATTAAAATATTTATCACATAAAATGAATATTTTAATTGTGATATTTATGGAATGAAATAAATATTTGAAGGAAATTATTATTAAAATATTTATCAAATAAAATGAATATTTTAGTTGAAATATTTAAGGAATAAAATAAATATTCGATAAAAATTATTATTAAAATATTTATCAAATAAAATAAATATTTTAATTAAGATATTTATGGAATAAAATAAATATTCGATGGAAATTGTAATAACCCATTTTTTTAATAATTAAATTTTATTTTATTTTAAACAATTGTATTTAAATTGGAAAAGGTAAGTGATTTTTTTTCTCTTTTTTATGCTTTGTTTTGTTTGGAAAATTAAATTCTTTTAGTAGATAATTAAATAACTTATTAAATTAAAATTGAGGAAGATAATTCTTTTTGTTAAAGTCTTGTGGTAAAATCATTCGGAGCGGGAAGCTACTTGGGAGATAGATGAGTCTATTCGAGCGAAGTATCCGTATCTTTTTGATAATTAAATACGTTCACTCTTTTGATTCTGGGGACATAATCCTTTTTAAGGGGAAGGTAATGTAATACCCTGAAAAATATTTATAATTTTATATTCTTAAAACCTATTATTTGGACTTTGTCTTTTATTTTAGTCAAACTTGTTATTTAATTTATTTGAGCTAATAAGTGATGGATAAATTAACTTAGTAAAATGAGACTTTTCTTATATTTGGCAGTTTTGGTCAAATTGTAGTTTATTTATGTTGCCTATAATAACTATGTGGTTATATTAATTTGGATATTTAAAAACTAATTTTTAAGTATTTAAGTTTGGGCTTGTTAAACTATTTGAGCCCAAATTAAGGTGATGAGTTTAAAAATCAAATTGGAATAGGAGTAATATATTAGGTTAAATTTCATCCTAATACATATACTGATATAATCGACTAAAGAGGGTTTCTAACGTAACGAGAAACAAAGAAAGCGGCTGGAAGGAGAACGAAAGAAATTAAGGGATCGGTAAGTCATTCCTTTAATTTAATCTCTTATACTAAAAATTCTAAAAGAATGTCCAAGTAAAGTAGGGTTCCTATATATTTCTAATGCCATTGACGCCACAAACTTTTTAGCTTTTATCTTTATTTTTTTAATGGACAACATCTGCTACATCTTTATATATTCATCACAAACCATGCAACTTCACTATAGGCATTAGTTAAGCATTAATTGGGCATTCTTCAAGTCATCGTAATTATTGAAATTTGATATTCAATTGAATTATTAATAGTATAGATAAATAAATAAATTAAACATGTACTTAATTGAAAAGCCTAAAAGTTTAATTCTGATCTTGATAACTATACGTAATAATAGAGTGAGGAAAACTAATTAATTTAATATTATTAAAGGATTAAAGATGGAAATAATATTTTTTTTACAAGTGTACTTATATTTATTATTTTGTGTAATTAGTCGAACTGAAGAAGTTTATCGAACTATATTCAAATTATAATTTTGAATATTACATTGCTTAATTCATGTACGGATTTCGTACTCTTTCAGCGACATTCTTGTTAAATCTGATTTGTTCATTTTGTCCCTTATTTCAAATTTTGTTTTTCTTTCACATAATTGTTTATTGTATAATTCATATAATAGTTTCATTTTAGAGTTGGTATATATGACTCGTATTTGTACTCTTTGAATTAGGTTATCATGTTTAGTATTTATTTTTTATAATTGTAGAGCGGTACATGTTGGTACCTTCTTTTTGAGACCTTGTGACTATAATTTGAATTGGTTCAACATGTACATATAGAACCCTTTTATTGGTATTATGTCGCATGTGTTGTGACACAATATCTATTTTTATTGGTATTATGTCGCATGTGTTGTGACACGACATCTATTTTTATTAGTATTATGTCGCATGTGTTGTGACATGGTATCTATTTTTTATTGGTATTATGTTACATGTGTTGTGACATGATATTTTTGTTACAATATACCCTAGGGTATACCTGAGCTATAACCACCTGTGGGAGTACCACAGGCATGTCGTCTTGGCACGATGTGATTAGTCCACGGCGTCTCCGTTTGGCTCCGAATGAAGTTGTCCATTTGGTGTTTTGTTGTGGGAGGCGTATGGGTTAACCCTAGTTTTCTGTTCTGCGGATTTGTGATGTTTTAGCAAACACACCTATCCGATTTGCATACATTTAGATTCGGGATCCAATGTGTAATTTGCTTGTGTGGCATTATTTTGACTTGCCTGTGTGGCATTGTTTTGACTTGCCTGTGTGACAATGTGTATTTCTGAGCTCAATCGGTATGAAATAACACTCAACCATTTGATTCAACCCATTATTTCATTGCATTAGTTTTGTTTGTTTCTGTTTTGTTCAATTCAATGGTATATCTGTATCCGTACTGGGTGATTGGCTCATGTTATGTCTTTCTTCTGGCAAGTTTGTAGGGGTGATTCAGGGCTAGTGTGATGAGAGTGTTGCCTTTGACTATCTAGGTTGGTTCGAATTTAAAGTTTTGATTATTTTGACTCTGTTTAGAGAATTGTATTTAGTACTTCATTGATGGAAATTATTATTACATATTTGAAGTCATTAGTGCTCTGTTTACTTATTTTGAGGTTTGTTGTGCTTTGCACTTGACCTCCCTTTCCTTTTTGGGAAGAGGGTGTTACAGAATTATTATTAAAATATTTATCAAATAAAATGAATATTTTAATTGAGATATTTATAGAATAAAATAAATATTCGATAAAAATTATTATTAAAATATTTGTAAAATAAAATAAATATTTTAATTGAAATATTTATGGAATAAAATAAATATTCGATGAAAATTATTATAAAATAATTTATTCGAGTGTAATAATAGTAAGTGAATGAAAATATTCTAATTTAATTAAGTAATTAAATTAGAAGGATAATGATTTATTAAATAAAGTGGAGTTATATTAAATAATTAAGTGAAAATGTAACAAATGAATGTCGTGAATACGTATGGTATGTGTGTAGGACTTGTGGTGAACGGGAATAGTAATCGTTTAGCCTACGTACGAGGAAAGTTTTTAAACCTTATTTCTTTACATAAAGCAAGTTTTTTATTCTATCTTGTTTATTATTGTTCAAGTCAAGATTTCATATTAGATTTTATCATTCTTTAAAAGCATAATTCCTGTTATACAATACTTATTCGATTGTATACATCTTGAATTTTATTATTCAAATTGAATATCAATTATTGTTGAACCTTGTAAGACTAGTGAACCCTTATTGATTCGACTAGTCCATAGTTGATGAACGTTCTAAATTTTAGAACCATTGTTGAGCTTATCCAAACTAAACTTCCTTTGGTGCAAACTCTAATGTCAAACTGAGATGAACAACCTTGTTATAGGGGATTAATTATGCTTTAGCGTTAAGATATTGTGCACAGTATGGTACTAAGGGGCTGATCCCCCTAAGTACGAGAAGAAGAGTCCATAGTCTTATAACTGTTAAAGGTTTCAAGCATAAACACTTGACAACCTAGGACGTAGTTCAAGGTCTTATGACCTTCAAAAGTTCTTTTGATTCTTATTATTCATTCTTGATTCAAAAGTTGTGTTTTCTTATTTTAGAAGTCTTTGATTCATTCGCATGTTATTATTTTATTGTTATATTATTATACTTGTGGGCAATCGTGCTCACTCTTGCGTAATAATAATATTACAGTTAAGAACGAAAGATCCGACGAGCCTTATACTAGCGAAGGCAAGGGCAAAGTTAACAAGTGATGAAGACTTGTTGTTTATTTAATGTATTTATGTTTTAGACTTATGTTAAAGTTGTGTAAGACTTATTATTTGTTTATGTTTCTGCATTTAATATTTAAGGTTAGTATGACATGGGATTGATGTATTTACATTCAAATGTTAAAACTCCATAAGGAAAAGATTTATTTCTATCTATTTATGGTTTTTTATTTATTATGGGTAGATAGATACATGATGTTTGGACAGTGAACACCAAATCCCATGGGAATTAAAGTACCCGAATTTGGGGGTGTCACAAATACCGGGTATTTCGACAGTTAACGGTAAAACTTTCGTCATTATTTTTATAAAAAGATATTTCTGTCGTTTTTTAACTCCGACGGTAATTCTGTTGTGAGGTCCACCAATGATTGTGCCGTCGTACGAATATTCCCTGTTAAAACGAATATTCTCCGACCAATCAAATATTTTATAACAACTTGCTTACTTTGCAAAAATTTATAAATATTACCCACAACTATAACATTATATCAAATCCACACCATAATATTCAAAATGATATTTAGAGGAAAAAAATTCATCTTTATTCATAAAGTTGGGGTCTCACATATTATATCATTTAAATATTACAATTATAAACCTCCTATATATTGCCATCTGTAATACAACAATTTACAACTGATAATAATGAAATCTTTTCGTTGCACACCATTTGTTACTCAAGTCTGTCAGCACACCATTTGCAAGAGTGAGCATTTAATTGCCCAGCAAGTTAAGCAGTTGAATAAACAACAAAATTAAGAATCAATTCAGTATTCTTTGAAAACTTCATCAACAAAACAATAATTGAGAAGCAGCTCGAATAAACAGTAATAATTTAAATCCCTATTACTCTTAATCATCACTTATCTTAATTAACTGATCCTCAAGATCCTTACTCAATATCATTCCCTAAATAACACACCTCAAAATCAACTTATCTCTGCTCTTCTCTAATACTCAACATAGCTTAATCATATCATATTTCATAAATAAATCAGAACTTTAATAATCTGAACAGTTCAATAATAGAACAATACTTCACAAAAGCACATAAGTGCAGATATTGGCAAACAACACAATTTAAGGCTAAAAATATTCCAAGATTAGAAAAAATTGCCCAAAGTCATGAAACATGCATTCAATTCAATAATTTGAATTGACATTAGAAGACTTGCTCAATAAAATTTGAGAAAGTTCAAGAAACTTTCCTTACGCGTCCTTTACCGTTTATGCTACATATCTCTTTGAATAACCTACATATATCAATAATTTAGAACATATCAATTAGTAACTTAATGACGCTTAAATTGGTTTATATTAATTCTTATATCATATCGTTTGCGCATTGTAATATAACTTACGCGATTAACTCCAAAATATCTTTCGGCATCGTGTTGTTCGAATACATTACGGCCCTAATAATCATCCATATTTATTGGTTTATATTAATCTCATCCCATATCTTATAAAGTTTATTTCATTTGAATTAAAACACTTTTTAAGTTCATTAACACTTGACTCGACATTTTGACGTTCATACGTCACACGCCCAATTCACCTCATTTGTGTATGCTTAATTAGAATGCTCATAAAGCTTGTCTAATACATCATTGATTAATATTAATCATTATTATATATATTTCATAATGTTTATGTTTTATAACTTAGAAAAACTTTTCATACGCGCATGCCCGACGCCCTTTGATTGTCGCCGAAACATATTAGTCCCAAAAATGGCCATTTTAGACCCTTTTTCCAACCTCAAGTTTCAAAACTTAAAAAATGAAAGTTGTAGGTCTACTCGTTATCTTTCCGAATCAACCTGAATCACTTCAATCAGAGTTCAGATGAAAATGTTATGTTCGTTTTACTAAACGACGTCAAAGCTGTCAAACCTTACTGCAGGTCCAGCGTGCCCCGCACCCAAAATAGGTTGTGGGCAGCACGCCCCACGCCCAATCATCAGAACCTTGGTGCCTATTGTCAAAAAATTCCAGATTTTGCCTATTTTGACGCGCATACTTCATATCTTCATAACTTGGTCATTCGTTATCGGAATTAGTCCGTTTTAAGACTATGAAAAGCTTATAACATGCTCTACAAAACCCCCACTAGTTAATAATTTTTTAGATTCATTAAATATTTTGGAAATTAGCTCAAAAGTCCCCCAAAACTATGTTTTCTTCTTTTTAACATGCTTTACAAAAAATTTCACCACGACTTCGATTTAAATCGTTTTTGGTCCATTCCAATAAGATTATTTCTATAATTTCATTATCTATCTTTCTTTCTTTCTGAATTTCATAAATCAATCCACAATCAACACTTTTATAAGTCTGATTTAAGTCCTCTAAATAATTTCTCCATCCTCAAGCATAGGTTTATGATTTTTGATCTTAGATTCGATTATGACATGGATTAAACATAAAATCAACGTCATATCCTTCCTTATACTTCGAATCCATCATGATCCCCAATTAACTAACCACCAACAACTATTAAAATCATAAATCAATGAAATAACTTCAAAACTAAAAGTTTAAAGTTCATAATCTTACCTCTTGATGATTCTTCTTCTTCTTGCTCTTAGGCTTGATCCAAGCTATCATTTATCCTCTTGCTAGCCTTCTTCTCCTCCTTTCTTCCTCTTTATCTGATCGTCTTTCTTTTCTCTAGCTTTTTCTCTTTCTCTCTCTTGTTCTTCCGCTCTTTCTCTCTATTTCTCTCTCGAGAAATATGAATTGGGTGAAATGAATCATACGATATTTAGGTTTTGACTATATAAAATCTAGTTTCCAATTTCTATAAGTTGGTCATCCAACTTAAGTCTTCTCTAGTCTTCCCCCCTAGAGCTTGCAAATCACCCCCTGACATATTTTTAACATATTCTCGGAATATTCTTTATTTCTTAGCATATTCCTTAAGATATTTTCTTAAGTTTCAATCCTTAGGTTTTTACCCCTAAGGTTTGCCTATCTCACATTATTCTCTCTTAACTTTCGTAATTCACTTTCATACTTCATTAAGTTAACAAAACGTCCATCTTGCCCTCTTCTAAATCATTAAGCTAGCAAAAAGCCTATTTTGCCCTTTCATACAATTGCTTAGGGTTTAATTTTTGAGCTAAGTCGGTTACCTGATTCCTTTTAAGTTAGATTTTCCTAACTCGCTCAACATGCGAAATCTCGAAATTTCTTTCATTAGTTATTATTACATCTCCCATCCTTAAATAAACGTTACGGCGTAATTCGAAAATCTCGAAAAATTTATTTTCTCTCAAATTCTCCAAACTCTCATACATCATTTCTTAACACAAAACTAGGTCATTAATCGACCTAAATCACATTCCACATAATAATATCAATAAAAATTTTATTTATTAGGTATTATCCTCGAAAAATCTAATTTCAAGGCTATCCAAAATCTCGGGCTGTCACAATCCCTAAAGTTTATTTTTTACTAATTAAGTCCTTAAGGTGACACTTTTTAGCGTTTCCGTTCCTTTAACCTGATTTGACCCCAACCCGATCTATTTTGACTAAATTTTGATTCAGTCCAACGTAGTTTGACTCAACCATAATTTCACCAATTATTTTTTAAAAAAAAAACTAAAAACTTTTAAAATATTTTTAAAATAAATAGTATTTTTAAAATAATAATATTTTTTTATATTTTCAAATAAAATTTTATTTTTAAAGTAATAATTATTTTTAATAATTTAAAATTTAAATATAATTTTTCAGGAAAGAATATTAGAAAATTTTATTTTTTTCAAAAATGAGTAAAGTTTCATAATACATAGATTCAAAAAAATTAAAGTTTAAAGTTTTTAACTTCTTAATTATTTTTCAAAAAATTTACAAATCTTTTAAAAAATAAAAATTTTCTATTTTCGTTTTATGAAAATAAAGTTTTTTTTATTTATTGTTTTTGAATCTATATTTTATGAAATTTTTCTCATTTAAAAAAATTAAAAATTCCTAATTTTTTTAAAAATAAAGTTTTATTTTTTGGAATCTATATTTTATAAAATTTTAATCATTTTCTAAAAAAATAAAAAAAAATCATTTTTTCCTAAAAAGAATAATTATTTTTAAAGATTTATAATTTATTTTTAAAAAAATTGAATTACCTTTTTTATGTTTTACTATTTTTTTATTTTAATATCTATTTTCAGTCTTTGATTTTGAAAATTCTAATATTAATAATACATTTAATAATGGTAAAGACATAAACTTTTTTGCATGAAAATAATTTTTTACATAATAAATGTAAAAAATCTACCTTTTTTTGAAAATAAAATTTTATTTTCTTATTTAATTTTTTGAAATCTTTATTTTATAAAACTTTACTCATTTTATGAAAAATTTAAAGTTTCTAATATTTTTTTCTAAAAATAATAATTATTTTTAAAAATATATAAAATAATAATTATTTTAAATAATTTTTTTTTAAAAATAATTTCAATATTTTTTATTTTTACAAAAAAAAATAATTGGTGAAATTTTGGTATGGTCAAACTGGTTTGGGTTGGGTCAAAATTTGGCCAAAATGAGCTAGGTTGGTGTCAAGTTGGGTAAAAGGAATGAAAACTGTTAGTTCCCAGATGCACAATAGTTATCTAGAAGGGGGGTTGAATAG
Organism: Panax notoginseng; assembly: GCA_016801055.1. Classification (NCBI taxonomy): domain Eukaryota; kingdom Viridiplantae; phylum Streptophyta; class Magnoliopsida; order Apiales; family Araliaceae; genus Panax; species Panax notoginseng. The sequence goes on along the minus strand of CM029013.1, from coordinate 227,359,782 downwards.
ATATTTTAAAATTTTCTTTTGCAAAATACTTGTCAGATTTGTTAATGATTTATTCACAGCGGAATTTGAGATTTGTTTGTTTCCCTTTAAGATAAACCAAGTTAATAGGTGATAAGCAGTTATGACAGATATAGCAGTTATAGCAAGAATATAAAAGACACAGTGTTTTTAAGTGATTCAGAGCACTCAAGGCTCCTAGTTCACTCTTCTACTCCTCGAGTAGGAAATCCACTAAGGATGTCTTTACAACCTTTGAATCACTTAGATTCCTTCAAGACATGTAGTCTTGGAACTTCTTAGTTCACTTAGAACTCTTCAAGTCTAGCAGACTTAGAACTTCTTAGTTCAATTAGAACTCTTCAAGTCCAGCAGACTTGGAACTTCTTACTTCACTTTAGGAGAGTTGAGTTCTTGAGCGTTGTGCTATTCAGTTGTCGTTAAGCATATGTTCGAAAGAACTGAGTAGCTGAGCAAGCTTTCTTTCTAGATCGTAGAGTTTATCGTTTGAGTGTTCTTCAGCATTTTTTTGTGTGCTTGCTTGATCTCTTGCATCTACATTTGATTTATATATAAGGTGCCTTTGAAATATGTCCGTTTGAAGGCATCCATTGAAGTATTAATTGTATTTGACATTTCTGAGCACTGATGGTGACTTCCTGGAAATCTTCTGTTCAGCCGTCTGACCCACTGACACAGCAGACTGTTATCTCACCTAACACCTGAAAAGGTGTTTTCAGCTGACATGTATTACTTTCCTTATCTTCTTCAATACGTTTCTTCGTTCTATACTAAGGATGAGTATTTGGTCATTGGGATTCCCGAGAGTCTCAACGTCTATAATCCATTCCACATTTGTATTTTATTCTTCAACAAATGGACAAAGCTCGATGCTTCTGATGCACACAGATGATGCACTACGATCATGATCGTGGTGTCTTGTCACATTTGTGCTTGATTTATACTGATAGAGGAGAACACTACGATTTCTCTTAAGCACTGATAGACTACGATCTTTACTTGCTTGATTTGCAGACTTTACGCTTCCGAGAATAGACTACGATTCTTGATTTGGCTCGGTAGGCGTTTGGACCAACTCTATGATTCTGAGTGAGGCCCTCCAAAGCAGTCTACGATTTTGTAGCAACTTTCTTGATACTCTACGATTCTGCTTTAGCTTCTGCAATCCCTCGGCTGGCTCGACAAACTACGATTCTATTGATGCCTATCTATTACATCTCAAAATAGATCAACCTAATAGCTTTGATCTTTCTTTTATACATTCATTTACAGAATAATAAACATAAAGCACAAATCAACCTAACAATTTTGATCTATCATCTAGGTCCTTGTACATATGTTCTTTGAAGGACTTTACATATAAGTATGATTATTTACTTTCAACATCAAATTTAAATATACAATATCCAACAATCTCCCACTATTTGATGTTGACATAACCAAGGAGATTTGTATCATAATCATCAATTTCTAGATGCAATTGCAAGAAAGTAAATATGACTTAGTGTTTCGCTGAGCAGCTGAAATCTCTAGAGAATAAGCATGAATTTATTTATGTTTATAAAGACAATATTACAATAAAGCATAGTTACATCAATAAGAAATAAATTTCAGCTTATCTCTATTTCTTCTACCTTTTGCTTCTTAGAGGATTGGCATGCTCTGCATCTCTCCTTCTTCTGCTAGCTTCATCTCTCCATGCAATGTCTTCCATCTCGCTTTGACTTAGCCATTATGGTCATGTATATTCATAAAGACAGGGTCTCCAATCGGCATGTTCAAGCTAGTAGTGGTTACCCCTTGTGAGTTAGGAGATGACCTTCGACTCCTTAGTGGTTGCACCATGAGAATTGGTTGGCTTTGTTGTTGTTCAAGTTGTTGAGTCTGATATCGAGGTTGTCTTAAGGGAGGGCTTCTTGAAGATTGAGCAATTTTTTTTTCTTCTTCCTTTCTCTCCTTCCCCTTTATTCTCCCCCTTTATGTCAGCATCAAGGGTTCAAATTTCTTCAGACAGACGATTCACGCCTTGGACAAGTTCATGGAGGTGATTCCTGGATTGAGCAATGTCTTCATGATTTTCTTGAACCAGAGAATCAATTTGAGACTTGTGTTTTTTTAGAATGCCCAAAACAGTGTCTGTTTGTTGCATCTGACTCATAGAGTATTCTTGGAATTCTTTCAGGGAAGATCGCAGGCTTGAGAGGCTCTCCATAACAAGTTTGTTTTGAGTCTCCTGAGTCTGCTATAGATGGATAACTGCTTCCTTCTACTTTCAGACAGATTAAAAGTGAATTTGATCACTTTCATTTATGCTTTGGATCATTTCCTTGATGATCTCCTGAAGCTTCTTTGTGAGCTTAGAACTCAGATTGTGAGGAAGAGTGTTGGCAACATCTATCAAGTGGTTCAGCCTTATATGAACAAATAGAGAATGAGATTCAAGATATTCTTGAATATCTGTAGTCACTTTCTGTGATGCATTAGATAGCTCAAATTTGGTGGGAAGATCTGAGAGAAGCTCAAGTATTTGTTGGGTGCCTGGAGGAGAGGCTCTTGTATTTTGGTTTTATAGGTTTGAGAGAGCACGATCAGGATCAAAATATTTATTGGTTGATGAGGAAGGAATATCCGAAGGAGGAACATGCATTGGGGTTTGGGTTTTGGGAGGAGGTGTTGTTGGTGTTGGTTGAGTGGGTGACTCTACAATTTGAGTAGGATTGATATTCGTATAGTGAGAAATGGTGGGATATTGTATCAATATAAAGTTAGGTATATTTGGTTCATCAGTTATAGAATGTTGGGATTCTGTAGCTGGAAATTGGTTTAATGGGTGGAGAATCAACCATCTTGGCAATTCGTAGAATTGGTTAAAATTTGATGGAGGACAGTGATTAACTCTAAAATAGATGGGAATTGATTGTACCTCACGCCCAGTTTCTGAAAAAGGATGGTAGTGATCAGCTTATGAGCAAACATGAGGTTGTCGGGGAATCCATGAGCTAGCACTGGGATTGCTGGATAGGCTTTGAAAGTCCAGAACATGTGATCCCATGAGTTGAAAATTTGGGCTCTGTGATAGGGCATCATTAGTAAGTAGGAGAACAACTGATTGTAGTTTGCTCTTCTATATCCATCACAGCCCACTGCTATAATCTCAACTTCATCATCCTTTTCTTCTTCTTCCCGATCTTCATTTGAAATTTCCACCACTTCAAATATCTCCTCATTTCTTGTCTGATCTTCAGCCCTTTCTCCCTCCATAGCTTTCACACCTTCAATTTCCATATCTTCTTGTATCTCCCCCTCAGCTATAGTACTTTCTGGCACAGGGAGTTCAAGAGTCTCCCCCTCAATCTAATCATTCATTTGTTCTTCAGGCAGCTCCCCTCAGTTGGAGCACTTACTAGTGCAGGAATTTCAGGAAGCTCCTTTTCTGTAACTATTTTTCTTTCTTCTTCCTTCAAGGCTTTCTCATTTTCAAGAACATATTTCTTGACAAGCTTTCTCCTTGTCTTTCTGGGCTGAGCTGCAGCCTCGATGCTCTCTTCAGCTTCAGCCCTGATAGTTGGTTCAGGCTGAGATACTGCTGCAGCATCCACTTCTGTAGTGATTGTAATTTTGGACCCTACGAACGGTAATGACTCTAGGTTCAAGGAGAGTGAAGACTTCTTTGTCTTGTGGCTGCATTTTCCCTTTTTAAACAGCTGAGAGATGGTGGATCTGTCTTCTTTCTTTAGAAGAGATAGAATCTTGTGGAACTGAGGGTCAGCTGTCTTGAATTCGTCGAAGCAGAGTTGGTAACCAGATATAACATTGGAAGCAGCTATTGATTGATGTGATTTTCTTGAACAGAGGTTGGTTGATCGTTCTGAAAGCTAGGGTTTCTTTTGAGAGAGAGAGAGAAATGAGCTTTTGAAATTCTGAGGTAAATTTTTAATCTGTATTTGTAACTTCCCTCCTCACGATCTGCATAGTGGGGCACGTGTCGAGTTCTGCCGAGCTCCACAATTTTAAATAATGTGAAAGATACTGATCTGCCCTTAGCTCCCCCTGAGCTAGTGTATCCTTTGGGAAGACTACGATCGTCGAGGCTACTCTACGATTGTTGAGTTCACTGCTGATTCTACTCTACGATCATTATCTGTCCCGGTCCTTGTGATGAACTCTGACTTAGCATTCCTTCTGGGTTAAGGTAGCTCAGGAAGGGCTAACCTCTTAGACTGAACTAAGGGTTAGGTTTGTCCCTAAGGCGCTTATCAGAAGAGTTGCTTGGATTTAATAGGAATGATGTCATCACAGAATGCTTCTCTGCCATGTCGAGACTGTTCTACGATCGTGGTTTCTCTTTAGTCATCTCTACCATTTTAACATAGCCTTTTTATCTACATGGTTAGCACAAACTAGAGCATAGATTTTTATGGTTGTAGATTTAGTATACCTAACTCACTTATCAATTTATTAAATCTGAATTCATTTAAACGTTTTGTAAAAACATCAGCAAGTTAATTTTCAGTAGGGATGTATTGTAAAGATATAGTTCCATTTTGAACATGATCCCTAATAAAATGATATTTTATCTCTATATGCTTAGTCCTAGAATGCATGACAGGATTATGTGTTATTGCTATGGCACTTGTGTTATCACAATGAACAGGTATAGATTTAAAATCAAAACCATAGTCTGCTAGCTGATTTTTCATCCATAGGATTTGAGCACAGCAGCTACCAGCATCAATGTATTCAGATTCAGCTATTGAGGTAGATACTGAATTTTTCTTCTTGCTAAACCAAGACACAAGTTTGTTTCCTAGCAACTGACAAGTGCCACTAGTACTTTTTCTATCGATCATGCAGCCTATTAAATCAGTATCTGTATATCCTGTCAGTTCAAATGAGGACTCCTTGGGATACCAAAGTCCCAAGTGAGGTGTGCCTTTGAGATACCTAAAAATTCTCTTTATAGCAGTTAAGTGTGATTCCTTAGGATTAGCTTGAAATCTAGCACATATGCATGTTGCAAACATTATGTCTGGTCTTCTGGCAGTTAGATATAGAAGAGAGCCTATCATACCTCTGTACTGAGTAATGTCAATACTTTTACCTTCCTCATCTTTGTTAATCTTAGTTGTTGGAGCAATTAGTGTTTTCATGGAAGAGGCTGATTCCATGCCATATTTCTTAAGTAAGTCTTTAATGTATTTGGCTTAGTTAATGAAGATACATTCATCAGTCTGCTTTACTTGTAATCTAAGGAAGAAATTCAGCTCACCCATCATATTCATTTCGAACTTGTTCTGCATAAGCTTGGCAAATCTCTTGCACAGATTTTCATCAGTAGAACCAAAGATAATGTAATCTACATATATCTGAACTAATAAGACTTTATTTTTGTGCTTCCTAAGAAATAATGTGGTATCTACTCTACCTCTAGTGAAACCATTTTAAATAAGAAAGTTAGTTAGTGTTTCATACCATGCTCAAAGTGCTTGTTTAAGTCCATATAAGGTTTTGTCTAGTCTATAGACATAATTAGGGAGAGTTGGATTGATGAAACCTGGAGATTGCTCCACATATACTTCTTCTTGAAGTTCACCATTCAGAAATGCACTCTTGACATCCATATAGAAGACTTTGAACTTCATGTGGGCAGTAAAAGCAAGGAATATCCTTATGGGTTCTAATCTGACAACAGGTGTGCAGGTCTCATCGTATTCGATGCCTTCTTCTTGGGAATAACCTTTGGATACTAGTATTACCTTGTTCCTTGTGATTACTCCATCTTCATCCATCTTGTTTTTGAAGACCCATTTAATGCCAATAACTTGGTAACTTCTTGGTCTTGGAACTAATCTCCATACTCTACTTCTTTCAAACTGATTTAGTTCCTCTTGCATGCATGGTTTCTATCCAACTCGAGTCTTCCATAACATCTTCTATCTTCTTGGGTTCTATTTATGACAGAAAGCTTAGATAGAAACATTCATTCTGGGTGGTAGATCTTGTCTTGACTTTTGCATTTGGGTTTCCAATGATCAGGTCTTGAGTGTGATCTCTTGCCCATCTGTTCCCTGTTGAAACATTAGTTCTAGTGCCTTCTTGTCTAAATTCTTCGAGATTAACCTCTGTCTCTTGTTGTAGAGGTTTGTCGTCTAGTGTAGCTCTCTCTACGATCTCTTCTTCAGGCTCAATGATTTTATCTTCTGGGGATACGATCATGGTGTTGAGCTCAACCACTTTGTTCGTAGTGTCTGAGTTGTCGATCGTAGTGTCTTGAGGCACAATTTTGTCTAAGTCTGTTCCATCGAAGATGATGTGAATAGATTTCAACACTTAGCGTCTTCTTGTTGAACACTCTATAGGCCTTGCTATCTGTGGCATATCCAAGAAAGATTCCTTCATCTGATTTGGGTTAAAACTTAGTCAGCTATTATTTTCCATTCTTGAGAATGTAACATCCACAGTCGAACACACGGAAATAACTGACATTTGGCTTTCTTCCTCTCCATAGTTTATAGGAGTCTTCTTTAAAATAGAGTGCACAAGAGACATGTTTTGAGTATAGCAAGAAGTGTTGACAGCTTCTGCCCAAAAGTACTCAGGCAGATGAGTTGCTGCTAGTAGAGTTCTTCCAGCTTCAATCAACGTTCTGTTCTTTCTTTCAGCTACTCCATTTTGCTGTGGAGTTCGTGGAGCTGAGAAGTTGTGTCTGATGACATTGTCTGTGAAAAATTGATCCATCTTAGAAAAGTCGAATTCTCTATCATGGTCACTTATTATAGCCTTGATTTTCTCCCCTTTTTCGTTCATCGGCAGCTTGAACATCTTGATGAGTTGGCAGCTTGAACATCTTTAGAGTTTAGAAAGAACACCCATGTAAATCTGGTGTAGTCATCCACTACGACCAATGAGTATCTCTTCCCTCCAAGGCTTGTTGTTGGAATTAGCCCAAATAGAACCATATGAAGTAACTGTAGGGGCTTATCAATTGAGTTGACAGTTTTGCTTTTGAATGAGCTTCTGGTCTGTTTTCCAAGCTGACAGGCATTGCATGGCCTTTCTTTGACAAAGTTGAGCTTGGGTAAACCTGCTACTAGATCCTTAGAGGCCAGTTTTGACATGCTTTTGAATTTGAGATGAGACAGCCTTCTATGCCATAGCCAGCTTATTTCTTCAGAGACTTTAACCAGAAAGCATATTGTCTCATCAGAACTCAGTTGACCAAGATTAACAGTGTAGACGTTCCCTTCTCTTGTCCTGGTTAGCTTTATAGAAGAGGTCTTCAGATCTCTAACTTGACACTGATTGTTGAAGAAGGTAACTTGATGACCCTTGTCACAGAGTTGTCTCCATAGATGACTGTTGGACCCTCTTTCTCTATGAAGTTAGATAGGAGTGCTTTATTCCCAGTCATGTGCCTTAAGCATCCACTGTCCAAATACCAAGTTGTAATCGTAGAGCTTTATTCCTGTGGTAAGATTAAACTCTCATTTTGGTACCCAAACTTGCATAGGTCCTACTTGTTAGTACCCTTAGGGACCCAAATCTGCTTGACTTTGGGTCTAATACACAGAGGATTATTGTTACGTACAGTAGCCTTATGACCAGTTTTATCATATACAAAACATCTAGCATGATGCATGCTTGTGTGTGTGCGTGTGGATTCTTTTTCCATTTGGACTTATGTGGGTTTTTGGTAGTCCTTCCTTTATACTGATTCTTCTTTTTCCATGTATCCTTGTGATTCATGATTTGTGAAGAGTGAAATTTAACTCTACTATTCCTACCTGGTTGGTTCATGGAGTTGATTTTGCTCAATTCTACGATCCTTCGAGGTTGGAGAGTAGTGACCAAGTTACTCTTCTCTTTCTTGAATCCTAGGCCAACATGAGATCCGTTATGCCTTGGAGCATAGGTTGGATCAGAAGAGCAGGGATGGACTGGTTCTTCCTTTTGTGAGGATTTCATAAATGCAATGCTTTTATTGAAGTTTGAAGCACTACTAATGTTAGTTTTCTTCAACTTTTCCTCATATGGTTCTGAGGTGGATTCCCAAAACCTAAACATGTTATATCAGATGCACTTCTCTGACTGGAGATCAGGGAGTCCATGGATGAAGAGGATCTATTCCACATTAAAATAGTCTTTTCTAGTTCCTCAATCTTAGAGGTTAGATTTGACTCTCTTTGTGCATTAAGTTCATTTATCTGTTTTAGGAGTTTATTGTCAGCCTCAAATTTAGAGAGAGAGAGTTAGCACTTAGAAGAGCTATTTTCAGTTCTTCCTAAACTTTCTCTTTCTCTTTTTTAAGGAGAGAGTAATCTTTGGATAGAAATCTGAATCATTTCATGTATTGATGCAGATCAGATGTTATGCCATGTAGTGCAGTTATTAAATCATCAATATCTACATCAGGAGAGTTAAAGTCAAATACCCCATCAATACTTACTTCATGATGGTCATTGCTTTTCTTATCCTTTGCATTTTTAGCCAGTAGACACAGATTTGCTACTTAAGGATCTTCATCATCTCCAGACACAGGAGTTTTGTCGTTGTCTGAGTCACTCCATGATCCTCTGGCAACAAGACCTTTGTCTTTCTTCTGGAGCTTTTTGTTGCCTTTGAACTCCTTCTTTGGATTTGTTCTCCTCTTCAGCTCTTTTCTAAGAGGTTTGTTGCAGTTTACAATAAAATAGCCAGGCTTCTTGCAGTTGTAGCATAGATCGTTGGTCTGCTCCTGGCTGTTGTTGTTGTTAAATCTCTTAGGTCTGTTGCTTCTACCTTTATGCATGAACCTCTTGAGTCTTCTTGCCAGCATTGCAATATCCTCGTCATCATCTTCTTCAGAGTTAGAGTCATTTTTAGCATAAGCTTTAGAGATGGTTTCTGTTGCTTTGAGAGAAATCCTTTTTCCTTCTTTCTTCCTTCAGATAGAGTCTTTGCCCTTTGGGTCAGCTTCAGTTCGTAGGTAAGAAGGTTGCCATAGAGTTGTTGAACAGTCATTTCATGGAGATTCTTTGATTCTTTGATGGTAGTGGTTTTCGCATCCTACTTGCTTGGTAAAGCTCTCATGAACTTTATGATCAGATCTTTATTTGGATAGATCTTTCCAAAAGCTCGAAGAGAGTTGTGTATACCATTGAATCTTTCATAAGTGGAAGTAACATTTTCCCCTAGAACATGAGCGAACATTTCATATTGTTGAGTCCGAAGAGATTGCTTGTTTTCTCTCACTTCTTCAGTTCCTTTGTGCATAATAAGCAATGTTTCCACACTTCCTTTGCAATTTTGCTATTGACCACATTTTCAAACAGATCATCTTCTAAAGACTGGAACAAAATGTTCTTGGCCTTTTTGTCGAGTTGGACAACTTTCTTCTCGTTATCAGTCCATTTTACTTTCAAATTGATTTGAACTCTGTTTGGATCGTCTGGAGTTGGTGCAAGCTTTGTTGGAACATAGGGCCCATTCAGAACAGTTTCAAATAGATCTTCATCTATTGAATCCATGTAGGCTTGCATGCGAACTTTTCAGTTAGCAAATTTGTCTCTATTGCACATTGGTGGCTTGCTGCCTCCTCCAGTCTTGGACTTGCTTATCAGTTGTGCCATTGGATCTACTTAAGCTTTGAAGGCTTATTAAGAGAACCTGCTCTGATACCAATTGTTAGTTCCCAGAGGAACAATAGTTATCTAGAAGGGGGGTTGAATAAATATTTTAAAAATTTCTTTTGCAAAATACTTGTCAGATTTGTTAATGATTTAATCACAGCAGAATTTGAGATTTATTTGTTTCCCTTTAAGATAAACCAAGTTAATAGGTGATAAGCAGTTATGACAGATATAGCATTTATAGCAAGAATATAAAAGACACAGTGTTTTTAAGTGGTTCAGAGCACTCAAGGCTCCTAGTCCACTCTTCTACTCCTCGAGTAGGAAATCTACTAAGGATGTCTTTACAATCTTCGAATCACTTATATTCCTTCAAGACCATCAGTCTTGGAACTTCTTAGTTCATTTAAAACTGTTCAAGTCCAGCAGACTTAGACTTCTTAGTCACTTAGAACTCTTCAAGTCTAGTAGACTTGGAACTTCTTACTTCACTTTATTAGAGTTAAGTTCTTGAGTTGTGCTACTCAGTTTTCGTTAAGCATATGTTAGAAAGAACTGAGTAGCTGAGCAAGCTTTCTTTCTAGATCATAGAGTTTGGCGTTTGAGTGTTCTTCAGCTTTTTGTTGTGTGCTTGCTTGATCTCTTGCATTTGCATCTGATTTGTATATAAGGAGCCTTTGAAATATGTCCGTTTAAAGGCATCCGTTAAAGCATTAATTGTATTTGATATTTCTGAGCACTGATGGTGACTTCCTGGAAATCTTCTGTTCAGCCGTCTGACCCACTGACACAGCAGACTGCTATCTCACCTAACACCTGAAAAGGTGTTTTCAGCTGACATGTAGTACTTTCCTTAGCTTCTTCAATACGTTTCTTCGTTCTATACTAAGGATGAGTGTTGGGTCATTGGGACTCCCGAGAGTCTCAACGTCTATAATCCATTCCACATTTGTATTTTATTCTTCAACAAATGGACAGAGCTCGATGCTTCTGATGCGGACAGATGATGCGCTACGATCATGATCGTGGTGTCTTGTCACATTTGTGCTTGATTCAAACTGATAGAGGAGAACACTACGATTTCTCTTAACCACTGATAGACTACGATCTTTGCTTGCTTGATTTGCAGACTTTACGCTTTCAAGAACAGACTACGATTCTTGATTTGGCTCGGCAGACATTTGGACCAACTCTACGATTCTAAGCGAGGCCCTCCAAAGCAGTCTACGATTTTGTAGCAACTTTCTTGATACTTTATGATTCTGCCTTGGCTTCTGCAATCCCTCCGCTGGCTCGACAGACTACGATTCTGTTGATGCCTATCTATTACATCTTAAAATTGATCAACCTAACAGCGTTGATCTTTTTTTTTATACATTCATTTACAGAATGATAAACATAAAGCTCAGATCAACCTAACAATTTTGATATATCATCTAAGTCCTTGTGCATATGTTCTTTGAAGGACTTTACATATAAGCATAATTATTTACTTTCAACATCAAATTTAAATATGCAATACTCAACAGAAACGCCAAAAAATGTCACTTTAAGGACCTAATTAATAAAAAAAGAAATTTATCAACTACTTTAAAAGTGAGTGACAACTTAAAGGGAAATAAGTGTCATTCTGTCTAAAAAGAATAAACAACCGCCTATAACAATCGCTAACCTTCTCAGATTTTAAATGACGTGAAACTTTTAGCAACCACCTTAGTGTTGATCAGGTCGGCAGTGGTCGCTAAAATATCTACGACAAATTAGTGACTGCAACAGCGATGGCCTATTTTAGCGCCAATTTTCACGGTATTTTTGGCGCTCCAAACCAAATTAACAAAGACATAAGTGTCGGCATGTGATCGTTGATGCATTTAGCAATGAAATAAGTAGTTGGTCACTATTATCACTGGCGGAACTAGGGGGGTCATATGACCCCCCAACCCTGAAATCTGAAGCATATTAATATTAGTTAAATTTGATATTTGTTATGAGATGGTATTAATTTATTTGTTTCTTCATGTCCTTCCACTTATAATAAATTAACAATATTATTATAAGATAAAATAATGTTAAATAAGTTTGATAATTAATTAATTAATATTACAATCATTTGTCTTACTGATTTAATCATACATTGCTATCAATTTTTTGTAAATGAGAATAACTTAATTCATTTTCTTTCTTTGAGTGGCTCATCTCAGTTGTCTCCAAGGAAGATAACCAGAACCATAATATAAGGTTTTGAATATATAATATTATAATTTGTAATTTATCAATAAAAGTAGCTAATCAGTTGACTAAAACTTCAAAGTTTGATTAATAGTCCCATAATTCGGAAGAAATATATAAATTATATATATATATATATAGAGCGAGAGAGAGTCCGAATTCTATACGGGATCCCGGACGTTCTTAAAATGCGGACCAATTTTATTTATTTTTTTTTTACTTTTTTTTAAAAACAACTAAAAAATGTTTAATATTTTATGGAACTAAATTTTTTTCATAATACAGTGTTTTGGGCGTGATTTAGATACATATAACAAAATATGTTTGTACAGACTGTTTTGTTATATATATCCAAATCACGCCCAAAATACTGTATTATGAAAAAAAATTAGTTTCATAAAATATTAAAAAAAAATTAGTTGTTTTAAAAAAAAGCAAAAAAAAAAGTCCACATTTTAACAAAATGCGGACTCCCGCACCTGATCCCCCGCCTATATATATATATATATATATATATATATATATATATATATATATATATATATATATATATATGTATGTATGTATGTATGTATGTATGTATGTATGTATTTAAAGTCATTAGACTCACAACTCAAAGGTTGACAATGGTTAGAATAGGAAATTGTGAAATACTATAATTGGGTAAAATAAATTTGAAAAAAGCACTCCAAGCGTCAATAAATAATTTTTTTTTACTGATGTAATTTGACCCCCCCTATAAAAATATTCTGATTCCGCCACTAATTATCAGTCGCCATGTGTTCGATATTAGTTACCGCTTGGGCGGTTGTTGATAGTATTTTTTCTCTTATAGTGAATTTCTATAATTTTAAAAATGGTATATATATATATATATATATATATATATATATATATATATATATATATATATAGCTAATTTAAAACATGTCTTAGTCAATTTTAGTTAAGACTACTTAACGTAATTTTGTATAAATGTTATTATTATTTTTTTATTTATAAAATTCTGTAATGAAAAACTTTAAATCTAAAGGGTAAAACGTCTAAAATGAAATTGTTATATAAGGCGAAGGCATGCTTTGTATAACATTTCTCAATTCCCCATATGTTTATAGTGAAATTTGAAATAAATTGGCTAAAACAATCTCTTACTCTTTATCTTCTAAAAATTCCAACTACTTTAATATGCCCTATCCATGTCTTTTAGATTTGTAACATAAGGTATGTATGACCATGGCTATGTTTATTTGTAATGATTTTATTTGGGTTATGACTATTAATTCTAAGTGTCTTGTATATTTTCAAATTTAGACTTGGGACTATTAGTCTAGGATTTATAAAATGGCTTAATAGTCTTGGGATTATAATTATAATTTCAGGATTATAATCCTAGAATAAATAGTCTTGGGATTATAATTCTTGCAAACAAACATAATACGAGTTTTAATAAATGATAAAAAATATATAATGGATAAATGTATTTTTAGAACATCTTAATTGAAATTCGTGTTCATAAACCATACAGTTACCTTATTCTTTGGTTGTATAAAATAAGAGGGAGAGAGTAATCTCTGTGACGCCCCCAAAATAGGTATACAACACCCATTCTGAGTCGCCAAAATACATGGTACAGAAATAACTACATCTTTACTGTTACAACATAAGAACTGTGAGTTTAAATACAAATATTGTCATCTAGAAAATATCCGCACTCAAATAAGTCCTCATTACAATTATTGATACATTATTTCACAAAAATGGTGAGGACTACTTAAATAACTTCTAGAACCATCATTCCATACCCCGACTAGTACTCGCTACATTCTCGCCTCCTGAGAAAAATGGAACAAAAAGAAAAATGATGAGCTCAACTAGCCCAGTAAAGAACATTATGACTAAGATAATACAGAACAAATTATCGTTAGTCTTCAACAGGGAAAAATCTAATAGAATACAATAGACAACAAGTTTTAAATCAATAACTGCAGCGGAAACAACAAACCATTAGAAGAGTCAGGTAGAGAATGAGTTCTACTATCTTCTAAGATTTAAAAGTCCATCATCAATATTTTATCCCTGTAACAACAATCAATAACCATCTTTAATCAAATATTCATCTTTGCACTACAGGCCAAAGATATTCATTTGTATCACCAGTCGGTCATGTTCATCTCAACACCTGTTCATCTTTGCACTACGGGCCAAAGATATTCATCAGTTAATCATTCATCTTTGCGCTACAGGCCAAAGATATTCAGTAATATCATCATTTAGGACTGAGGATGATGAAAAATATCTTAAAGAAGACGAATCCAGTGAAACAAAATAACAAATATTATGGATTCGTATTTCGATTTATCCATGTCCAAAAATACCTTATAATTATTTATAGTGAAGTAAAATTTAAGAATGATCAAAATATGGATACAATCAAAGTTAGTACCCAGAATAGATATTTTGGACGAAAAGAAGAAAATTTTATTTTTCGGTGAATAGTGTCGTATTCGTGAATAGTGTCGTATACGTGAATAGTAATCCCGACACAAAAAGTTCCAAATTTGATAAAAAGTTCATATCAATATTTCAGCATAATAATATTGAAGAAAATAATATTATTTAAGAAGAAAATAATATCTCTTACCTCAAAATAATCGTACTTTTGACTAAATTTCGGGTATAGTGCTGACAGAAACTTGCACCGTATAGCAACATTCAAAGTATACTAACAAGAATACGCTCGATAATATAGAGAGAGAAAGAGAGAAAACTTGTTTCTGGTGTGATTTGCAATTCTAACTTAGCCCTCTATTTATAGGAAAATGCTAGAACGCCAAAGGAGACTAAAATAATAAATTAATATTTTCTTATTTTCCTTACGCCTGCCAAGACCAAGACTTGTCAAGGCATGCCAGTTCTGAAATTTATCCCAACAACCCACATGTTTAATCCACCAACCAAAAAGTGGGTCCCGCAATTTAATAAAAATCATTTTATTTTCTGAAACTTCAATAATTCATAGAAAATAGCTCTTTTATCAAAAAAAATTCAAAACTCGCGTGTTTCCATAGAAAATTTAATTCTCTTCAACTTTGTAGAAGAAAGTTTTCCAAATTCCAAACATAAGATATCTGAAATCCACAAACGGATGATTTTTAATACCTCCACATCGACAAATTACTGATAAAACACCTCAGCTTTAATTCCTTCATTTTTAACCACAAAAATATATCCCTCATTTATATCCACATAAAATAAATATTTTCTTATCATATGAATCAATAATTAATTATTCACAAATAATATTACAGAATCACATTTATGACAACCAGGCCGTTCCCAGGAAAGAGGGGGCTTTCCAATAAAGATTTTTCCTTACTGGCACGCAATTAGATGACCAAACCTCTCCTTAGACAGAACTTTCTAGACATTGCCAATAATGTTATCTAATAATATTATTCAAATAATATGAATTATTGATCTGATAATGGGAAATAATGTGTAGAGACAATTATTGAAACAATAGTAATATAAAATATCAACGCAGTAATTATTAAATCAATAAAATAAAATACTGAACAGTAATTACTGTAACCATTATTGAGTAGTGCCTTCTTACATAAGAATCAATAATTGGTGCAATACAGTGTGCTACTGTGTAACAACGCGTATTACTGTGTTTTAACCACCGGGTATTCCAACAGTATTAACGATAACAACTATGCCGTTATTTATAAACAACTTATACTTGTCGTTTTCTTCATCCAATCGCTTTCTGTTATGGGGCCCACAAAAGACTGCGCCATCGTACGAATATTCTCCGACAGGAAGAATATTCCACGACCAAACGAATATTTCCCGACAACAATGAATATTTTATAACCACCTGCTTATTTGAAATATTTGCGTATTTTACCCATAACTAACCTCATTAATCAATTTAACCCTTACTATTTCAAAATAATAAATAGGGGGAATTTAAATTTCATTTATTAATAATTTGGGGTCATACAACCTCCCCTCCTTATGAAATTTCGTCCTCGAAATTGACGTACGTACCTGGTATTTCGAAAAGATGAGGATACCTCGCTTTTATTTCCGTTTCTAACTCCCAGGTCATTTCCTCAATAGCGTGGTTTCTCCACAAAACTTTAACTTGTGGTATGACCTTCGTGCGTAGGACATGCTCCTTTCTATCCAAGATCTTGACAAGTGCCTCTTCGTACGTTAAGTCTTCAGCTATCTCGTCCGGTTCTAACTCAATAACGTGGTCTGGGTCTTTCACATATTTACGTAACACAGATATATGAAATACATTATGAACACGAGACATACTTGGAGGTAACGCGAGTCTATAGGCCACATTTTCTACTCGGTCAAGAATCTGAAATGGACCAATAAATCGTGGATTGAGCTTTCCTCTCTTCCCAAATCTTGTAACTCCTTTCCATGGAGCCACACGCAACAATACATGATCCCCAATGTCAAATTCCATGTCCTTTCGATGAAGATCCGCATAACTCTTTTGTCGATCATGTGCCGTTTGTATACATTGTCAAATCGTTTGGATCTTCTTTGTAGTTATTTGTACCAACTCTGGTTCTAGCAACGTTGCTTCTCCCACCTCATCCCAACATACTGGAGAGCGACACTTTAGTCCATATAATGCTTCAAATGGGGCCATACCTATACTTACCTGATAACTATTATTGTAGGAGAATTCCACCAATGGTAGGTACTTATCCCAACTCCCTTTGAAATCTAGGACACAAAGTCTTAATAGATCTTCAAGAGTTTGAATAGTCTTCTCTGATTGTCCGTCCGTTTGAGGATGGTATGCCGAACTAAATCATAAATCTGTGCCCATAGCTCTTTGCAAGCTAACCCAAAATCTTGAAGTGAATCTTGGGTTACGATTCGAAACTATGGATACTGGCATACCATGTAGTCTCACAATCTCATCTACGTATATACGAGCAAGACGTTCAAGGGAATAAGTCTCCCGTATAGGCAAGAAATGAGCAGACTTGGTTAATCTATATACAATAACCCAAATAGCATTTATGCCTTGAGAAACCGTGGGAAGACCCGTAACGAAATCCATGGTAATGTGTTCCCACTTCCATTTCAGAATCTCAAGTGGTTGCAATGGACCCTTTGGCACTTGATGTTTCGTCTTTACACGTTGACCAGTTAAACACCTCGAGATAAACTTTGCAATCTCTCTCTTCATATTATTCCACCAAAATGTATATCAAAGATCACGATACATTTTGGTACTTCCAGGATGGATTGCAAATGGTGTATTGTGTGTTTCCATCATGATCTTGTACTTCAAATCAGAATCGTTAGGAACACAAAGTCTGGAGTGGACTCGAAATATTCCTTCTTCATCGATTCTTGCTTCTGGAATAGCACCTTCTTGCACTTTTTTCTTCATACACATCAGCTCCGGGTCTGTGGTTTGAGCAACTTTACTATGCGTATGCTTAACATCATCGCACTCGTTCCTGCATATGATCTTCTACTCAATGCGTCAGCTACCACGTTTGCTTTTCCAGGATGGTATTGAATAGTGTGGTCGTAATCTTTCAACAGCTCGAGCCAACGTCGTTGCCGCATGTTGAGTTCTTTTTGAGTGAAGAAATATTTGAGGCTTTTATGGTCTGAATAAATCTCCACTTTCTCCCCATACAGATAGTGCCTCCAGATCTTTAGCGCGAAAACGACTGCTGCCAACTCTAGATCATGAGTAGGATAATTTCTCTCATATTCTTTAAGTTTTCGCGAGGCATAGGCTATAACTTTCTCACGTTGCATGAGAACACATCCTAGCCCTTTGCCTGAAGCATCGCTGTAGATAACAAATCCATCCGAACCAGATGGTATGGTCAAAACAGGTGCCGAAATGAGTCTCCTCTTAAGCTCTTGAAAACTCTTCTCGCATTCCTCGCTCCATACGAATTTGATATCTTTCCGAGTCAGCTGAGTTAACGGGGTAGCGATTCGAGAAAACCCTTCCACGAATCTCCGATAATAACCAGCTAAGCCCAGAAAGCTACGTACTTCGGTCACCGTCTTTGGTTGCTCCCAACTTTGTATTGCTTCAATCTTCGCCGGGTCAATAGATACTCCATGTTTTGACACCACGTGCCCTAGGAATGCTACTTCCTCAAGCCAGAACTCGCATTTCTTCAACTTAGCATATAACTTGTTTTCACGTAGCCTTTGGAGTACTAGCTTCGAATGGTGCTCATGATCTTCACGGCTTTTGGAATATATGAGGATGTCATCAATAAAGACAACAACGAACTGATCCAAATAATTCTTGAATACTCGGTTCATCATATCCATGAAAGCCGCAGGAGCATTAGTCAATCCAAAAGACATGACTAGGAATGCATAATGCCCATACCGAGTTCTGAAGGCAGTCTTTAGAATATCCTCAGTTCTAACCTTCAGCTGATGATATCCAGAACGAAGATCGATCTTTGAAAAGAATATTGCTCCTTGTAACTGGTCAAACAGGTCATCAATACGAGGTAGTGGATACCTATTCTTGATGGTGACATGGTTTAATTCTCGGTAGTCAATACAAAGTCGCATACTCCCGTCTTTCTTTTTTACGAATAAAACAGGAGCACCCCAAGGAGATGTACTAGGACGAATGAAACCGATGTCTAACAATTCTTGTAGTTGGACTTTTAACTCCTGAAGTTCAATAGGAGCCATTCGATATAGGGTTTTATAAATGGGTTTTGTACCCGGTTCAAGATCAATAAAGAATTTAATTTCACGTTCTGGGAGTAGACCGAGAAGTTCTTCAAGAAATGCGTCAGGAAAGTCAATAACAACAGGAATATTATTCAAATTTGACGTGTCTTTATTCAAATCCATAACATAGGCTAAGAAAGCTTGACATCCATTTTTTAATAAACGAATGGCTTTATGGCTTGATATAATAGTGATTGATTTTAATGGCTTAGTTGCTTGAATTCGTACAACAGGTTGGTTAGGAATATGAAAACTAACAACCTTACGAAAATAATCAATTTTGGCATGATGAGTAGTTAACCAATCAATCCCTAAAATCACATCAAAAATAAGTATCTTTAAAGAAATAAGGTCAATAGGTAATGTGATGGTGCCAACTTGGATCAAACAAGATTTATAAACAGTGGATGTGATGAAAGTTTCTCCTAACGGAGTCTCCATAAATATATCAAAGTCTAACTTCTCCGGAGTCAAGTTTAAACGTTGAGCACAAGCAGGAGAGATAAAAGAATGGGTAGAACCGGTATCTAATAAGGTATAAACTTCGCATGAATTTATGATTAGCTTACCCGTGATCACCTCGTTTGGGTTCCTCGCATGTTGACCAGTCATGACAAACGCTCTTCCAGGAATCGTTGACTTTATCTTTTTTGGGACAGTTTTTTGAGTCACCATCCCCGCTGGACTTGGTTTTGCTACAGTGCAATCTCGAGCTATATATCCTTCCTTACCACAATTATAACATATCTTAAACTGTTGTGGGCAATTTGGGCTGATATGTCCTTCTTTTCCGCACTTATAGCATATAACCGGTGGTCGTTCTCGTCCCTTGGAACCAGTTGCTGCTGGTGCTGACGTCTTCGTATTGTCATTGTTGAATCTCCTCTTTTTAAAATCTCCTCCTGACTCGCTTCTTCTATTTTCATAGCCACGATTACCACCAGAGTGGTTGCCGTTCTTGTCTGTATTTTTCTTTCTCCGCTGGTTATCATTGTTCTGATGACTGATGTCACCGATATGATCCTGGTTGTGGTCCCTCAGTTGACCGTACTCGTTATCTCGCTCTAATAATTGAGCCCTGTTGATAACATCTGAATAGAGAGAAAATTTATGAGAAATGAGATATTGACGCATGCCGGGTTTCAAACCTCTTAGAAACATCCTCGTCATACGTTCCTCGTTCTCCACCAAATGAGGTGCAAACCTGGACAACTCTGCAAACTTCGCCTCGTACTGAGACACCGTCATGTTATTCTACTCCAGTCTAATAAACTCTACCTCCTTCATATGACGAATACTTTCAGGAAAGTACTTGTCATTGAACAGTTTCTGAAATGTCTCCCAAGACATGCTGAGTGCGGCTGGATGGGTACGCTTCACAGACTCCCACCAGTAGTCTGCCTCGCCACGGAACATAAAGGTGGCGAATGGAACCTTCTGTTCCTCCGTGCATCCCAAGACATCGAATATCTTGGTAATTTTCTTGATCCACGTTTCCGCCATGATCGAATCCGGCTTTCCCTTAAATTCTGGTGTTCCCAATTCTTTAAACTGTTTGGCTGTGACAAACCGTGAATTGCTATCATTTCCTCCTGTATTTTGAACACGAGTCTCCCTCGTCTGGTTTTGCATGAATTGCAAAAAATTTCTAAACATTCCATCGTTCATCAGCTGCTCATTGGTGTTGTTCACAGGAGGAACATTGCCAGCCTGTTGCACGTTCTCCTCATTGGTAAGCACCGGTGTCTCCACGGTCTCATTTACTCCACTGTTAACATTCTCAGTCGACATTCTCAAATACTGCCATAAAACAAGGGTTAATTAAATAAATTAACAAATCACATAATACCCCTATATTATGACTAACCAATAAATAAGCTTAGGTAGGACACACTAGCGAAAGATTTATTCATCTCTCCCCTCCAAGTTCTATCCTCAGATCTCCGCCAGAGATCATATCCCTAAGCTCTGATACCAACTGTGATGCCCCCAAAATAGGTATACAACACCCATTCTGAGTCGCCAAAAATACATGGTACAGAAACAACTACATCTTTACTGTTACAACATAAGAACTGTGAGTTTAAATACAAATATTGACATCTAGACAATATCCACACTCAAATAAGTCCTCATTACAATTATTGATACATTATTTTATAAAAATGGTGAGGATTACTAAAATAACTTCTAGAACCATCATTCCATACCCCGACTAGTACTCGCTACATTCTCGCCTCCTGAGAAAAATAGAACAAAAAGGAAAAGGGTGAGCTCAACTAGCCCAGTAAAGAACATTATGACTAAGATAATACAGAACAAATTATCGTTAGTCTTCAACAGGGAAAAATCTAATAGAATACAATAGACAACAAGTTTTAAATCAATAACTGCAGCGGAAACAACAAACCATTAGAAGAGTCAGGTAGAGAATGAGTTCTACTATCTTCTAAGATTTAAAAGTCCATCATCAATATTTTATCCCTGTAACAACAATCAATAACCATCTTTAATCAAATATTCATCTTTGCACTACAGGCCAAAGATATTCATTTGTATCACCAGTCGGTCATGTTCATCTCAACACCTGTTCATCTTTGCACTACGGGCCAAAGATATTCATCAGTTAATCATTCATCTTTGCGCTACAGGCCAAAGATATTCAGTAATATCATCATTTAGGACTGAGGATGATGAAAAATATCTTAAAGAAAACGAATCCAGTGAAACAAAATAACAAATATTAAGGATTCGTATTTCGATTTATCCATGTCCAAAAATACCTTATAATTATTTATAGTGAAGTAAAATTTAAGAATGATCAAAATATGGATACAATCAAAGTTAGTACCCAGAATAGATATTTTGGACGAAAAGAAGAAAATTTTATTTTTCGGTGAATAGTGTCGTATTCGTGAATAGTGTCGTATACGTGAATAGTAATCCCGACACAAAAAGTTCCAAATTTGATAAAAAGTTCATATCAATATTTCAGCATAATGATATTGAAGAAAATAATATTATTTAAGAAGAAAATAATATCTCTTACCTCAAAATAATCGTACTTCTGACTAAATTTCGGGTATAGTGCTGACAGAAACTTGCACCGTATAGCAACATTCAAAGTATACTAACAAGAATACGCTCGATAATATAGAGAGAGAAAGAGAGAAAACTTGTTTCTGGTGTGATTTTCAATTCTAACTTAGCCCTCTATTTATAGGAAAATGCTAGAACGCCAAAGGAGACTAAAATAATAAATTAATATTATCTTATTTTCCTTACGCATGCCAAGACCAAGACTTGTCAAGGCATGCCAATTCTGAAATTCATCCTAGCAGCCCACATGTTTAATCCACCAACCAAAAAGTGGGTCCCGTAATTTAATAAAAATCATTTTATTTTCTGAAACTTCAATAATTCATAGAAAATAGCTCTTTTATCAAAAAAAATTCAAAACTCGCGTGTTTCCATAGAAAATTTAATTCTCTACAACTTTGTAGAAGAAAGTTTTTCCAAATTCCAAATATAAGATATCTGAAATCCACAAACGGATGATTTTTAATACCTCCACATCGACAAAATACTGATAAAACACCTCAGCTTTAATTCCTTCATTTTTAACCACAAAAATATATCCCTCATTTATATCCACATAAAATAAATATTTTCTTATCATATGAATCAATAATTAATTATTCACAAATAATATTACAGAATCACATTTATGACAACCAGGCCGTTCCCAAGAAAGAGGGGACTTTTCAATAAGGATTTCTCCTTACTAGCGCGCAATTAGATGACAAAACCTCTCCTTAGACAGAACTTTCTAGACATTGCCAATAATGTTATCTAATAATATTATTCAAATAATATGAATTATTGATCTGATAATGGGAAATACTGTGTAGAGACAATTATTGAAACAATAGTAATATAAAATATCAACGAGGAATTATTGAATCAATAAAATAAAATACTGAACAGTAATTACTGTAACCATTATTGAGTAGTGCCTTCTTACGTAAGAATCAATAATTGGTACAATACAGTGTGCTACTGTGCAACAACGCATATTAATGTGTTTTAACCACCGGGTATTCCAACAGTATTAACGGTAACAACTACGCCGTTATTTATAAACAACTTATACTTGTCGTTTTCTTCATCCAATCGCTTTCCGTTATGGGGCCCACAAAAGACTACGCCGTCGTACGAATATTCCCCGACAGGAAGAATATTCCACGACCAAACGAATATTCCCCGACAACAATGAATATTTTATAACCACCTGCTTATTTGAAATATTTGCGCATTTTACCCATAACTAACCCCATTAATTAATTTA
The DNA here is from genome assembly GCA_016801055.1 of Panax notoginseng. Taxonomy (NCBI): domain Eukaryota; kingdom Viridiplantae; phylum Streptophyta; class Magnoliopsida; order Apiales; family Araliaceae; genus Panax; species Panax notoginseng. The sequence continues at coordinate 227,336,808 of CM029013.1, read as the reverse complement.
ACCCTTACTATTTCAAAATAATAAATAGAGAGAATTTAAATTTCATTTATTAATAATTTGGGGTCTTACAATCTCTATAAGGATTACTATATTTATCTTAAGCTAAGCAAAGGTTGATTAAGTAACATGTTAGTGGTAGGCATGTTAAAAATGAATAAATAAATAAATGCCAATGCATAACGAAATAACTCTTTATTGATCTCTTGTATAATAATACAATTATTACATATAGACGATTACATAAAACTCAACCAGGCACACTTCTTGATCTTCTTTTCGTACAGAAGCTTAATCAAACAATCAAACCTGGATTATTAACAAACTCTTCACCAATACAATTGAAGCGGGGAATATTACCATCTGCATATAAATAGCATTTGTAACACAAACTAGCTCTACGATCCTTGAACAGTTTCTTGTCATAATTAATAATAACAACTTGATCATCCCGGACAATAAGTCCCATATCAATGATAAGCTCATCCACAATTAATTCAGCCATATTTTCCTCCCCAAGAGAAACGTCAGTAATCTTCAATGAGTAATCTTTCTTGAATATTTCAAACTCTCGCAGCCGACTCGTTCCTAACATATCTTTACTGAAGAATCGAAACATAAAAGGTTGATCTTTATCATTAATCTGATAATCTGTATTTTTCACTGAATTGCTAACCAAATACTCCCAATTAGGATTTGTTCGATCAATAGTCATCCTCGACCGAACTGGTCCCCTAGGAAAGATCTCCAGACCAGAAGAAGATTGGTTGACGATGTCCTTCACATAAAATGAAATATTCATTTTCTTTTTCAGCTCGACCAATGAATATTAAACAAAATGAGAGTGCAGACGGGATGATCAGTTCTATTTCTTATATAGGCATGTACTTAAAATCTTATGAATTACAACTTAATGATTACTTTTAAAATTTTGAACGATTCATTGGATAAACTAAACTACACCAATATGCATATATATTTTATTCGAATAAGAGTTATCTTACGCATAGGGTCCAAAATATGTAAAGAAAGAAGCATTTCAACGACTTTACCAACGGGCAATTTTGTTCCATTGACAAAATGTACTCAAATTTTTACCATAATTTCATTATCATATTATATTAATTATTAGTTTAACAATTTACTCCTTACATTCCACAAATTAACCATTTATCAAGCCAACACAGTCTGTTTAAATTTTTTAAATGAAAGAATATGAGTAGAACTGAATTCAAACTATATATATACTCTATCAGTTCTAAATTATAAGATCAATATTGACTTTTTAAAAGTTAATTTTAAATATTTTTAAACTCAAAATTGATACGCGTTCATTCATTTAGTTTATATAATATTATAATTATGAATGTCATAAATTATCTAAAAAGTATTATAAATTATAAGATTTATTATTTTTAAAATTTAAATAAATCATACTAATTTGGATTTTGATAATATATCAAATTGATTTTTTGAAAGTCAATATTAATTTTATAATTTAAAATGGAGGAAGTATTATATATAGTATATGATCACTTTCTATACCTATAGATGGGTTTGATGAAAAGACTTTAATAGTCCGTCTCGCAATGGATCATCACCCTCTATATAAAGATCATAAAAAGCTCTATTTGTTTTATCACAAATTAACTTTTTAAAAATTAATATTGATCTTATGTACATTTGCAATTACAATCCATTCAATACTCACTTCATAAATTATATAAAATTTAAAATAAAATAAAAATTATTTTACAGTGAAATATAATTGATAAATTATACTCTTTTATAAATTATAAGATTATTATTAATTTGATGTTTTGACAGTTAGAACTTTTAAATTTCATTATTTAAGGAATCAATATAAAGAACATGTTGGGTATATAGTGAAAAAATTGAATTCTTATTTACAGAATGACCCAATAATACTGTAGAGTAGAGATAAAGATAATAAAATTGTTGTGAATACTCTTAATATTGGACTAGTGCAAAGCAATGAAAAATAACTCTAATGTTCAAAACGTATGGTGAATGCGCCAAAACAAAGGTAGGCGGTAGCCTAAAGTTCACAAGTCACCCCCTTCACCCATGTCAGAGAAGGAGAATTAATGGTACCAAAAAATAATATTGGTCAAAACCTTATAATTTATTTACTAAATATGCAAAGAGTAATATCTAAGCAGTGATGTATTTAATAGATAAAAAAATACACTATGTTTTACAACGAACAAAGAATAGTTCTATTTGAATTTTTTCCTTTACAAAATTAGTCTCAGATATAATACTGTTAACTCTCAAGTGTATCAAAATAAATACTCTCTTTATTTTAAATTATAAGATCAATATTAATTTTTGAAAAGTCGATTTTAAACATTTTTAAATCCAAAATAGGTGAATTTATTTAGTTTATATTAATATAATTATGAATATCATAAACTATCTAAATAAGTACTGCTAATTTTTTCAAATTAACTCTTAAGAAGTCAATAATAATCTTATAATTAGATACTGATAGAGTATTTAATTAGCATCGGATACTATTGAACTCCCAATGAATGGAGTTATAATATCTCGTTTATTATTTTAAACTATTTATTCAATAGCATCTGGAACAAATATATTCTTTAAGGCCCAATACTTACTAAGATCCATTGAACTATCTTTTTATTATATACGTAATCTAATAAATATGAAGTACAATAATATATATTTGTAGAGGATGCGCCAAAAGCGAGTTAGGTGGTGGCCTAGTGTGCAAACCATGCGACACACATACCACAATTGTTTATTTAATGTGCACATGTATAACAAAATAAAGTTATGAGTTGATTTTGATTTACAAAATTTAATTATAGTTTCATTTAAGGATTAAAACAGAAAATCACATTATCTATATTTAATATGGATTGTGTGGGTTGAAACTATATAGTTATGAGTCAAATATAGGTCAACCCCATATTTCAAATTTCAAGCTTATCATTATTATAGTTCAATTAAATAAATTATTTATGATATTTAATTTTTATATTCATTCACCTTCTACCTCTAATGTTTTATACATTCTTCCTCTCTCTAAAATTCCAACCTAATTCAGTGTGAACGCTTTATTAATACAGAATTTTATTTTTTTAAATAAGTTTAATGTGATATTCACGGGAATTATTAAAAGTTAGATTTGACATATTTAAAATTTAATTCGTTTCTTCAGTTAAACTATAAAATTTTATATAATTTATCAATTGAAAATTTGAAAATTTTGTATATTTGTTCTGATAATTAATATTTGTTATTATATATATATATATATATATATATATATATATATATATATAGAGAGAGAGAGAGAGAGAGAGAGAGAGAGAGTCCGGATCCTATCCGGGATCCCGGACGTTCTTAAAATGCGGGAATTTTTTTTTATTTTTTATTTTAAAACAACTAAAAAAACAGTTTAATATTTTATGGAACTGAATTTTTTTTATAATACAGTATTTTTCCATAATACAGTCTGTACATACTTGTTTTGTTATATGTATCCAAATCATACCCAAAACACTGTATTATGAAAAAAAAATCAGTTCCATCAAATATTAAACTTTTTTTTTAATTGTTTTAAAAAAAACCAAAAAAAAAGGTCCGCATTTTAACAAAATGCGGACTCCCGCACCTGATCCTGTGTGTGTGTGTGTGAGTGTGTGTGTGTGTGTGTGTGTATATATATATATATATATATATATATATATATATATATATATATATATAAAATAACTTAAGAAACATTCATGTTGAAGTTCAATTGTACTTAAAGATGTAAATGAATCGAGTCGATTATTGAGTTGCTCAAATTTAGTTCACAAAATTTATCGAGTATAAAATAAGGTTTGATTGAAACTCGTTTAGCTACCGAGTCGAGCCCGAGCAGTTTGAACTTTTTGAACGGATATGATCCGAGTATCAATAGAAAATTACAATTTGAATAGGTTCGAGTAAATTATCGAACTTTAAAATTTGCTCATATTTGACTCATTTATATTTTGAGTCGAGCTCGAATCGAACTTTTTGTCAAGCAGGTACGAATCGAACCCGAACTATTAGCTCATTTTACAGCCTTAATTGTACTCCCTTCGTCCCTTTTTAAATGTCGTTTTAAAGAAATATTTTTGTCTCTTAATATTTATTGTTTAAGAATTTTAATTAAGCATTAATTGCTTAGTTTTTCAATATTACCCCAAGTATTAAATACTTCATTCGTCCATATTTAAATGACGTTAGAAGTCTTTGCACACCTATTAAGGAAATGATTAAAAATATTTTAATTGTCTAAAATGCCATTAACATATGATTATTTTTTTAAAAAATTACTATCTCAGCAACACATTTATTTATATTTTAAAAAAAACTCATTTATTTCACCTAGAAGTCTACATTCTCTCTTTCTCTCTCCCTTCATAAAATAACTTACTTTTCAGCTTTTAAAACTCTCTCCTCTCATTTTCTTATGTTTTGAAAGCCATTGCAGTACCAAGTTTTCAAAGTCATCCATGGTGGCATAACAAAAATTCTATATGAAGAGACTGAAATTTTATTGTGTATCCATATAAATGAAGGCAAATTTTCTTGAGAAAACAAAAATTAAAGTTCATAATTAATTTTAGAATACGAAGAGATGAAAACCTTTGAAATTGATGAAGTGGAGAGATGATGTAAGACCCCGAATTTTATGAAATAAAAGTATTCAATTTTTCTTATAATTATTATTCAGTAAATAGTTAAATTGATAAATGTTAAAGTTAAGGGTGATATATGATTTTTTTTTTTCAAAATACACAAGCGGTTATAAAATATTCATTTTTGTCGGGGAATATTCGTTTGGTCGTGGAATATTCTTTCTGTCGGGGAATATTCGTACGACGGCGCAGCCATTTGTGGGCTCCATAATAGAATAACTGTCGGATGAAGAAAACGATAAATTTGAGTTTTTATAAATAACGACGTAGTTGTTACTGTTAACACTGTTAGAATACCCGGTGGTTAAAATACAGTAATACGCGTTATTGTACAGTAGCACACGGTATTGCATAGTATTTTTGAAATTATTGATTCTTACGTAAGAAGGCACTACTCAATAATTGTTACAGTAATTACTGTTCAATATTTTATTTTATTGATTCAATAATTGCTACGTTGAAATTTTATATTATTGTTGTTTAATAATTGTCACTGCACAGTATTTCCCATTATCAGATCAATAATTCATATTATTTGAATAATATTATTAGATAACATTATTGGCAATATCTAGAAAGTTATGTCTAAGGAGAGGTTTGGTCACCTAATTGCGCGCTAGTAAGGAGAAATTCTTATTGGAAAGCCCCCTCTTTCCTGGGAACGGCCTGGTTGTCATAAATGTGATTCTGTAATATTATTTGTGAATAATTAATTATTGATTCATATGATAAGGAAATATTTATTTTATGTGGATATAAATGAAGGATATATTTTTGTGGTTAAAAATGAAGGAGTTAATGTTGAGGTGTTTTATCTGTATTTTTGTCGGAACGGAGGTATTGAAAATCAAATTAGGAATTTTGAGATATTTTGCGAGGGTTATAATTTTTAATCCGACCGTTGGATCGTGGTAATATTTGGATATGTTATACATATATAAGTTGAGTATATGTCCACAAATTTTGAACTGTTAAAAATGAACGTATGATTTGTTATGAATTTTACGAGATGACTGGTTCAGAAATTGTTTAATTTTCGGAGTTAATCATTTTGGTGAAAAATTCTAGAATTAGTAGGCCCCACTCTTGGTTGGTGAAGAAATGTGCTGAGATTTTTATTCAAATGTGGTGGGTGGGAATAGTAGCAGGTAAAGCCATCAGGTTACAGGTTAAGTATGCTTCGGCGTGCTAACATTTTCCTATAAATAGAGGGCAAAGTTAGAATTGAAAATCACACCAGAATTCATAAGTTTTCTCTCTTTTTCTTTCTAGATTATTGAGTGTATTTTGTGAGTATTTAGCTACTTGGTGAGTTGATATTCATCAGTGCAAGTTTCCTTCAGCGTCATATCCGATATCCAGTCAGAAGTGCTGCTCTTTTGAGGTAAGGGATAGTAAGGGATAGTAAGGGATATTAAGGGATGTTATATTCTTCATAATGATGTTATTATTTCAATATCATTATACTAAAATATTGGTATGGATTTTATTGTGGAATTTCTACCTTTTTGAGTCGGGGTTACTATTCACGTATACGGCACTATTCATGTATATGGCACTATGTACGTATATGACATTATTTACGTATACGGTAGGTACTATGTACGAATACGGAGTACTATTCACGAGTTACTATTCATGAGTTACTATTCAGGAGTTACTATTCACGGGTACTATTAACGACAAAAATCAGTTTCTTTTTCTAACCAAATTATCGTTGATTTATGATTGTTGCTCTTAAAAATAAATGTAGTTGTTGATCATTTTGTTTTTATTATCATATATAACATTTTTATAACTCTGATGTTGAATTTCTCTTTCACTTGAGTGTAAAGATGGGTAAATTATTGGTATGATCGTGACTGAGGAATATCTTTGGCCTGTAGTGCAAAGATGAATTGTTAACTGGTATGATCATAACCATTGAATTTATAATTGAATATCTTTAGCTTAAGTGTAAAGATGAATTGATTAACATGGTTATAATTATTGTTTATATAAATTCTGAAATGATTATATATTTCTTTGAGATATGAATATATTTGGCCTGTAGTACAAATATGAACTGTTGAGGAATATCTTTGACCTGTAGTGCAAAGATAAATTATTGATGAATATCTTTGGCCCGTAGTGCAAAGATGACCTGTTGTTGAATATCTTTAGCCTGTAGTGCAAAGATGGTCTGTTGATGAATATCTATGGTCGTAGTGCAAAGATGAAATTGTTAGTATGATTATAAATAGGAACCGTGATTTGGTATAACCATGATCTTTGATGTTTCAGGTAAAGACATGTGATGAAAATTATCTTCGTCCTGGATGCGAAGAAGAATTTAGAATTACAATTATGATTATGAGTTATTCATATAATTGTGGAAAGGAACTATTGATTAATGTTACAGGGATAAAATATTATTGGTGGACTTTTAATGTGGAGAAAATAATAAACTTTATGGTCTATTTGACTCTTCTAATGGATTGCTCGTTCCGCTGCAACTATGGTTGAAATTTTTATCATCTACCATATGTTCTAAATCTCTGATTTAATTCTGTTGAAGGCTATTGATAACTTATTTATTTTTAGTCACGATATTCTTTACTGGGCTAGTTGTGCTCACCCTTCTGTTTCACAATTCCTTTCAGGTAATAAGAGTGTAGCTGGGTCGAGCGGGGGTAACAGGAGAATAGAACGGTGGTCATCATTTAGTAGTTATATTTGGTGAATCAAATAAGGTGAGGCGAACCCAACGTTGGAATGGTGTTTTGTCACTGTCATACAAGATGTCTAATGACATACAACCTCGTGTCATCATAAGACAGGGATGTGCTCATCCACTTGCTGAGTATATTTACGAGCACTACCTATATAATCTTGGTGTTTGTTTGAAGTATAATTCTCAATTAGAGACAGTGGAGATAATGATAAGTCAAGAGAAGACTCACCATTGGGAAGAATATGATAGTAATCTTCTCGTTTTTCTTTGGGGTATATTGGGTCAACCAAGAATAATTCTGTGGCCATATGATATCTATCATAACCTAGATGCATGACCTTCCATGTACGAAGGTTTCCTTGAGCACTTCCTAAAGATTCTAATTTCTAAAACAGTTTTTGACTATACCTTTATGTAAGGTGTCATTGTGAGGTGCTGTCCACGGTTGGGACATGAGTCACATTTGGTATATATTTGTATCCAAACTCACAGCATATGTGTTGTTGTATTTTGCACGATAATTGTTGTAATAAAGTTGTTGTTTATTTTCTGTATCATGTATTTGGTGACTCAGAATAGGTTGGATGGAATAGACCTATTTTGGGGTTGTCACAGTTGGTATCAGAGCTTAGGGATATGGTCTCTGGCGGAGATCGGGGAATATAACTAGGAGGGGAGAGATGAGTAGATCCTTCGCTAGTGTGTCCTACCTAAGCTTATTTGTTGGTCAGTCATAATATCGGGATATTATGTGATATATTAATTTGTTCAATTAACCCTTGTTTTGAAGCTATATTCTAGAATGATATCTAAAATACATGAGATGAGCAATGGAAAAATCATGATGACTGGAAAGATGGATTCTGAAATGAAAGCAAGGTATTCTCAACTCTTTGAAATACCAGGTATGTAAATTTCGGGGACGAAATTTCATAAGGAGGGGAGATTGTAAGACCCCGAATTTTATGAAATAAAAGTATTCAATTTTTCTTATAATTACTATTCAGTAAATGATTAAATTGATAAATGTTAAAGTTAAGGGTGATATATGATTTTTTTTTCAAAATACACAAGTGGTTATAAAATATTTATTTTTGTCGGGGAATATTCGTTTGGTCGTGGAATATTCTTTCTGTCGGGGAATATTCATACGACGGCGCAGCCATTTGTGGGCCCCATAACAGAATAACTGTCGGATGAAGAAAATGACAAATTTGAGTTTTTACAAATAACGACGTAGTTGTTACTGTTAACACTGTTGGAATACCCGGTGGTTAAAATACAGTAATATGTGTTATTACACAGTAACACACGGTATTGCATAGTATTTTTGAAATTATTGATTCTTACGTAAGAAGACACTACTCAATAATTGTTACAGTAATTACTGTTCAATATTTTATTTTATTGATTCAATAATTGCTACGTTGAAATTTTATATTATTGTTGTTCAATAATTGCCACTACACAGTGTTTCCCATTATCAGATCAATAATTCATATTATTTGAATAATATTATTAGATAACATTATTGGCAATGTCTAGAAAGTTATGTCTAAGGAGAGGTTTGGTCACCTAATTGCGCGCTAGTAAGGAGAATATGATAGTAATCTTCTCGTTTTTCTTTGGGGTATATTGGGTCAACCAAGGATAATTCTGCGGCTATATGATATTTATCATAACCTAGATGCATGGCCTCCCATGTACGAAGGTTTCCTTGAACACTTCCCAAAGATTCTAATTTTTAAAACAGTTTTTGACTATACCTTTATGTAAGGTGTCATTGTGGGTGCTGTCCACGATTGGGACATGAGTCACATTTGGTATATATTTGTATCCAAACTCACAGCATATGTGTTGTTGTATTTTGCACGACAATTGTTGTAATAAAGTTGTAGTTATTTTCTGTACCATGTATTTGGTGACTCAGAATAGGTTGGATGGAATGAACCTATTTTGGGGTTGTCACAGATGAAACGTAACAGTGAAATGGAGAGAGAAAATAGAAGAGAGAAAAAGTGGGGAATGAAAAATAAATACTAATTAGCACGCTGGATAAAGAGAGAGTCTAAAAAATTGGTACACAATTAATAACGGTAGTTTAGGAAAAATAATGGCTAATTATTCTAAAAATTTTAAAACTTCGTATATTTAGGGATATGGTAGAAGCTCTAAAACGACATTTAAATAGGGATGAAGGAAGTATAACTTTGGTTCTCTCACTACTTTCTATCCAATAAGTAACACTCTTATTCCAATGCAAGTACAATATTGACATTTAAAGTTATTTTTAGCTAAAACATAGTATTAATTGTTTTCCTTTGTGGGCAAGAAAATTGTATCTGTCTAGAGTTAGAGTTTTGTGTTTGCTGAGGATGAGAGAAATTCATCAAGAGTACGAGATTGATTGATGAGTTGAAGGGTCGGGAGGCAATTACTATAGTAACACGTGGCATAACTCTTAGGTATTGATGTGAGTTGTTGATGGAGCAATTATAGGAATAAAATATTCTAGTTACCAATTTAGTTTTATTTAATTGTAAATCATCCAAGATTGTAGCCTAGATTAGTGTGATTAGTTTCTTTCAAATTAGCTTCATGAACATGCTATATATAGCCCTCCTATGTTGTATCTTTGAGATATAAGAATATCAGCTTTTTCTTCTACACAACATGGTATCAGAGCAGAGATTCTAGGGCTATAGAATTTTTGAAAAAAAGAAGAGGAAAATGGAAACATCTGTTATTGGGGTGGAAAAACACGAAGGGGAGAATTCAATTCTCACAGATCTTACGACAAGAATGACACAAGTACTACACCATAATCAAACTCAGAACCATATTGCCAGTCATGAACCTGCTGCACAGATTGGAATCAAGTTAGATGGTACCAATTATGCACTATGGTCCCAAATTATCGAGATGTATATCTCAGGAAAAGATAAGTTGGGATACATAAATGGAGATCTTCCACAACCTCTGCAAACAGATCATGCATTCAGAAAATGGAGAACTAAAAACGCAGTGGTGAAGGGATGGCTAATCAATTCTATGGATCCAAAGTTAGTCAGTAACTTTATTAGAATCCCAACGGCTAAGGCTGTTTGGGATAATATTGCTATTAAGTACTTTGATGGTACTGATACATCACAAGTATATGATCTCAAAAGAAGAGTAACCAGACTCAAATAAAAAGGAGGATCTATCAAGGCATACTACAACAATCTGCAAGGCTTGTGGCGAGAAATCGACTTTCGTCGACCAAATCCTATGGAATGTGATATTGATATACAAAAAAATAACTCTATTTTGCAAGAGGAACGAGTTTATACCTTCTTAGACGGGCTTGATGATCGGCTTGACAAAATCTGAGCATATGTGCTCCAGATGCAACCATTCCCAATAGTGGAACATGCCTATGCACAAGTCCAAAGAGAGGATTTGAGGCAATCCATAATGATGACGAATGAAGATACCATATCTAGTGGTGCTATGCTTTCAAGAGGAGGGAAGAAACCTCAACACTAATTATCTTTTCAAATGCCATCAAATGGAAAGCCTAACACAGCTACAAAATCAAGGTCACTAGGGGAAGGAAGAGGCTGCACACATTGTGGGAATACAAAATATACCCACAAAATATACTTCAAACTACATGGTTATCCAGATTGGTGGCTTGAACTCAAGGCAAAGAAAAAATGTGAAGCAAGTGGAGGAGACAATCCTGGTCTTGCAGCTCTTATGAGCGTAGAGCCTCAACTATCTCTTGTACCACAACAAGAATCTTCTATTTCCACTAATGAACAGATTGCTCAATATGACTCAGGTAACCAAGGTTATATTTTTCTTGCTCAAAAACAGGGAACCATGTTGGCTGGATCATTGACTCTGGGGCAACAGACCACATGACTTTTGACCCTTGTGACTCTCTGAAGCCACCCAACCGAAAGGAATATGCATTGCCAATGCTAATGGAGTAACATATCCAGTAACAGGGGCTGGAACAGTGACTCTTTCTCCTTCTTTTTTGTTACCAAATACCTTACTAGTTCCATCACTTTCTAATAAATTGTTATCTATTGGACAAGTGACCAAGGAATTTAATTGTTGTGCTCTAATGTATCTTAACTTCTGTTTGTTCCAGGATATTCTCACCAAGGAGATTATTGGTCGTGGTACTAAAAGGGAAGGGTTGTATTACATGGATGATTTCAGTTATGGTATAGCAACTAATATACATTCCGCTGAAGTTAAGGAAAGGCAAATTTGGTTATGGCATAATCGGTTCAGGCATCCCTTATTTTGATATGCGAGACGTTTATTCCTAGATTTTTATTTACAAAGGTTAACGAATCAAATTTTAAGTATGAAGTTTATATCCAAGCTAAGAGTCATCGTGTACCTTATCTAATCAGTTTGAATAAATGTGATAATCCTTTTTTAATTGTTCATTCTGACGTTTAGGGCCCTACTCCTATTACTATTTCTTCTGGCGTTCGTTGGTTTGTAACCTTTGTTGATGATTGTACACGAATGACTTGGCTGAATGTGATGAAGAATAAACATGAAGTGATTGAAATATTTCACTCATGTCATAATATGATTCAAACATAATTTTCTGCTAAACTTCAGATTCTTTGATCTGATAATGGCGGAGAATATGATAATACACCATTTCACAAATACTTTCAGGAACATGGTTTGCATCACGAGGCATCTTGTTTTCAAACACTGCAACAGAACGGTATTGCAGAGCGCAAGAATAGACACATCTTGAAAATCACTCGAGCTCTCTTGACTGCTGCTTATGTCCCTAAACGTTTTTGGACAAATGTCGCAATAATTGCTGTATACTTAATGAATCGACTGCCATCACGAGTTTTGAATTACAAAACCCCTCTTCAAGTTCTTGCGCAATATGTGACGCTACCTTCGGTTCTAATGCTTCCTCTATTGTGTTACATATGTTCATATATATACACAAGACTCAACGGACAAAGCTTGATTCATGTGTTATTCGTTGTGTTTTTCTTGGCTATGCAACTCACAAGAAAGGATACTGATGTTACGATGCAGTTACAAGGCGACTCTATACCACCATGGATGTCACCTTTTTTCAATCAGAGAATTTCTTCACTTCTCAATCTTCCCGCTCCACTCATCAGGGGGACATGATGAGTGAAGAGCAGAATTGGGAAAATTGGCCAAGCTTTGACAAAACTTCAAATGATGTAGGGGAGGTTCAACCAAGGGAGCAAATGGCAAATGATGTAGGGGAGATTCAGCCAAGACAACCAATGGCAGTACTAATAGATCAAAGAGGAGAAGTTGAAAATACAGAACATGTCGAAGTAGAGATCGACCAACAACCTGCAAGAGTGGATCAAAATGAAGAAACTACAGAAATTGAAAGTGAACAGCCCTTCCATCAGACCAATCTCCTGAGAGTATTCCTGAGGTACAAGTTCTAAACTCTCCTCACAATATTTCTACTAGTTATAAACTACCTTTCAGGCATAACCGAGGGCAACCACTGAACCACTATTCACCTGATCATGGAATGAGCAAGTCAAAGTACCCAATTGCCAACCATATCTCAACTCAAAAACTATCCGAACCTCTCAAGGCATTGGTTCATAAATTATCTGTAGATGATGTTCTTAATACCATGAGTGAAGCTATGAATAGTCCCAAGTAGATCCAAGCGATAGAAGAAGAGATGAAAGCATTATAGAAAAATGATACTTGGATACTTGTGCCATTACCTGAGGGAAAGAAAATTATGGGATGTCGATGGGTGTTCTCTGTCAAACACAAAGCATATGGATCAGTTGAAAGATATAAAGCAAGGCTCATTGCGAAGGGATATACTCAGACATATGGGATAGATTATCAAGAAACTATCTCACCTGTAGCAAAATTAAATACTATGGGAGTACTAATATCTCTTGTTGCAAACTTCGACTGGCCATTGCACCAATTTGATGTCAAAAATGCCTTTCTTCATGGGGATCTTGAAGAGGAGGTGTACATGGACATTCCACTTGGTTTTGTTTCTTCGACACAAGGGAAGGTGGTTTGCAAGTTACAAAAGGCATTATACGGATTGAAACAGTCTCCTAGAGCATGGTTTGGACGATTTAGCCTTTCCATGAGAAAGCACGGTTTCAAGCAAAGTGATTCAGATCATATTCTCTTCTTGAACCACCAATGTGGGAAGGTAACAGCTCTAATAATCTATGTTGGTGATATGATAATTACAGGAAATGACGAGGAGGAAATCTCTAAATTACAAGAGCATTTAGCAACTGAATTTGAGATGAAAAATCTTGGAGGGCTGAAATATTTTTTGGGAATTGAAGTAGCCCGATCAAAATGAGGCATATTTCTATCCCAAAGGAAGTACGTGCTTGACTTGTTATCTGAAATAGGAATGCTTGATTGTAGACCTGTTGATACACTAGTTGTTTAAAACCATGGCTTGGGAGAATTTCCTAATTAGACCCCTACCAATAAAGAAAGGTATCAACGCCTTGTGGGATAACTAATATACTTATCTCACACACGACCTGATATTGCTTGTGTAGTGAGCTTGGTGAGTCAATTCATGTATTGTCCTAGCGGAGATCATATGAGTGCAGTGGTTCGTATTTTACGGTACTTGAAGTCTTCTCCAGGATGAGGACTAATGTTCACAAAAAAAAACAATATCTGCGCATTGACGGCTATACGGATGCCAGACTGGGCAGGGAACATTACTGACAAAAAATCTACATCGGGCTACTTCACATTTGTGGGAGGCAATCTGGTCACCTGGAGGAGTAAGAAACAGAAGGTAGTTGCTTTATCTAGTGCAGAGGCCGAGTTTAGAGGCATGACTAAAGGATTGTGTGAGCTAATTTGGTTAAAAAGATTATTGAAAGAAATTGGGTGTTCATCTCAGGATACAATAAACTTGTTTTGTGATAATAAGGCAGCCATAGCAACCGCGCACAACCCAGTTCAACATGAACACACCAAACATGTTGAAGTGGATCGACATTTCATCAAGCATAAGCTCGAAGACAAGGTCATTCAGTTCCCTTTTGTGAAGTCAGAAGATCAGCTAGCAGATATTCTTACAAAGGCTGTCTCTAGCAAAATATTTCACAACTCACTTGACAAGTTGGGCATTGATGATATCTATACACCAACTTGAGCGGGAGTATTGATGTGAGTTGTTGAAGGAGCAATTATAGGAATAAAATATTCTAGTTACCAATTTAGTTTTATTTGATTGTAAATCATCCAAGATTGTAGCTTAGATTAGTGTGATTAGTATCTTTCAAATTAGCTTTATAGCCCTCCTATGTTATATCTTTGAGATATAAGAATATTAGTTTTTTCTTCTACACAACATTAGGATCCAAGAGTTTTCTTGACTATCTAGGATTCAGAGAGTCTTTTTGAGTGTCTAGAGTACTTAGAGAATCCAAAAAATGTCATTTCTATCAGAATGGAGGGCGTTTTTATAATAGAGTTTTCTGGAACGTGATCACATGCGTAGTACATGTCTGGGTCGTGTGCCTGACATGTAACCTCAAAAAATTCCAAAAATACCCTTATTTACCCGAGTAGTAAGAGACCGGGGGAGTATACATGTGCAAATTTAGTTAACAATTATGGTTTTTGTCCATCTTCATTTTTCAGTGCAATTAATATCTTCTGATATAGGGGGATGGAAAGTGATTTGAACATTAGGCAACGAGTCAATCACCTAACTGGCTTTTGGTGCATCCTCTACCAATGGATAGTGTTGTATTTCATATTTATTAATTTATGCATATAATGAAAATGAAAATCTACAATGGATCGTAATAAGTAAATGGGCTTAAAGAATATTATTGTTAAAGATGGTCCTAAATAAATGGTTGTAAATAATAAATGGAAATAGTATAACTCCCTCCGTTCTATAAAGAGTCCGGTTTAAAAAATTTCAATTCTTAAGAATACATTTTCCTTGTACGCTTAAAAAATATTAGGAATTTAATTTAATTTAGTAGTTGTCAAATGCTAATGAATTAATGATAATACACTTGAAAATATTTTATCAATTACTACCATCAAAAGAAATGAGACTAATTTTTTAGAGAAAAAAATTGCAAATGGAGCTCTCTTTTGAGAGTATTATCTATGTCTATTAAATACATCACTGCTTCTCCGACAGAATTAGTAAACAAATAAGGTTTTGGCTAATAATGAATTAATGATAATACACTTGAAAATATTTTATCAATTACTACCATCAAAAGAAATGAGACTAATTTTTTAGAGAAAAAAATTGCAAATGGAGCTCTCTTTTGAGACAGTATTATCTATGTCTATTAAATACATCACTGCTTCTCCGACAGAATTAGTAAACAAATAAGGTTTTGACTAATCTTCTATTTTTGGTACCATTAATTCTACTTCTCTGACATAATTCTACGTCAATACATCACCAGCAAATACATAAGTGCTTACATAATCCTACCAAAAATAATGTATTCATTAAATTGAAGTCTATGAAATTTCTACCAACCTTTGTTTTGGCTCATTCACCATCTCCCTTTTCAGGACGAACGGAGCGGAATGGAATGTATTTTTTAATTATTAAATTATGTATTGTCATGGTTGAACTACAATCTAAGAGCATATCCACCGACCCAAAAATAATGAATTCATTAAATTGAAGTCTATGAAATTTCAAGTCCGTGCCTATATATAAAGAGATGCAACTGATCCTCTCTTCATTTGTGCTTAATTTGATTTCTTGTAGGCTAAGGAAGGTGTTAAAAAGCAGATTCAACTCCAAGAATGGCAACTATTTCATTCAACGTGAAGCACATTGTCAATGAATCCTCTTCGGGTCTGGAGCTGTTTCCTAGGGGACCAATTGATCACAAAGATCCAATTGATGAAGATAATCCTAATTGGGAATATTTGGCAAGAAACTCGGTAAAAACTGCAGATCATTATGTTAAAGGTGAGGATCATCCCTTTAAGTTTCTATTTTTTAGTAAAAATAAAATGGGAAAAAGTGATATTCGTAATTTCGAAATATTTAATAAAGAAAACTCTTTGAGGATTATTGATGTTTCTCTCAAGAGAGACAACGAGTCTACGTTTACTGTGAATGAACTTCATGTTGACATGGGACTTATAGTCAGGGATGATCAAGTTGTTATTGTCAATTATAAAAAGAAACTGTTGAAGGATGAGAGAGCTAGTTTGTGTTACAAGTGTTATTTGTATTCTGACGATAATCCAAGTTTCAGTTGTGTAGCTGAAGATACTGTCAATGGAAAAGGTCTCGATGACTAAGTTTGTGTATGGTAAGATCTTAAGAAGAAGATTGTGAAAGGAAGAGCAAGAAATTGTCTAAGAGTAGTCAATGTGGGTTTTATGAATTGTTATGTTTTATTTAATGATGTTGCAAGTTGTGTCTTTGTGTTTTATGTAATGTTAAGTTTTATGTAATGATGTCGATGCATGTGAAATAATTGCATCTGTGGTGCAAGAACTAAATAAAGGGATGCACTATTGTGGCTCATTAATAAATCTCATAATTCTATTATTTCACTCTTATCCAATACATAGGTATTGCATCAATATAAATGCATCAAGTAAGTTACTTAGATAAACAAAAACAAGAATTATAGCAAATGACAATTCGTTGCTTGACTCCTTAACACTGCCCCAAAAACTAAATGGGAATCTTGGAAACACTTTAGTTCAAAAACCAATTTTTCTCGATAAAAAATAAATTTTATTATCCACCATGCAAGACTCGGCAAATGAGAGCCGATATAGCTTAACAGATTAAGGGCACCATACCATTATATGACGGAATAAAGAATCTAATGTGATTTGTCGGGTCATGATCGAATGTAAAATACACTGTAAACGCCCGAATACCTTGTATTTTGGCATAGAATGATTTCATTTGCGAATGTGCTAGCACGCCAAAAAGTACATCTTGCATGACTGGCAAAAAAATAGTTCATCTCTCTCTCACTCTCACTCTCTCTCTCTCTCTCTCTCTATATATATATATATATATATATATATATATATATATATATATAAACGTTTACCAGAACTATTAATGGCATGAATGGAAAATTCTTAATGCTTTACTATTGGCGTTAGTTACTATTAGAGAAATAACATAATATTGTTATTTAGGATAATTTTATATTTATCAAGTAATTAGAATATTGTTTTTGAATTACCATAATTATTTCTTGGAAATCATTGATTATATAATCCCTTAATTTTAGTATAGCTGATTTTGTAAATCACTTATTTCTAGTTTGGATGGTTATCCTATATGTATATATATAGGACAACTCTCTTTGTAAATGAAAAAAGTTAATACAATACAAAAGCTCAACTTTCTATTAGCTTTAACTTTGTATCAGAGCTTTCAATAGCTTAACAGCTTTCGATCATTAGTCTCCACATTCAAATAGCTTAACATTCTTCATCTTAATTCTCTTCCGTCCTCTTACTGTCATGTGCTGGCTCCATTGTCTCACTATCCAGACAGTCTGCACCATAATCCAGACACCCTGATCACCTATCTGCATTCCAACAATTGTCCCTCGATTCCTTTTTCTTCTTCTTCTCTTCTGTTATTCCTCTCTATCCAGACAGTCTGCGTCCCAATCCAGACACCCTAACCACTTGTCTGCATTCCAGCAATTGTCCCTGATTTTTTCTTATTCTAATAATAATCATCTGCCTCCCTCAAATCAAATCAACAACTCATTAACCCATTGCTTCTCTCCAATCAAATCAAGTATAATCACCAATTCAAAAAAAAGAAGCCAATTCTCCATCCAATTGTTTTAACATGATTCATGTGACAACCTAAGAATTTAGATATTTATTAAAATATGAAAAGATTGAATTAAGGTTAAATAATAAACCTAGACAGAAAATAAGTGTATGAATTTGGCATTTTTGAATTAAGGATTTATGGATTTAAAAATTTTTCTAGAGAATTATTCAGGATTAAGTGTATATGTTTTGTGTATATGATCACATATGTGTGCAATTTGTGGTTAAGGGTCAAGGGTTGACCAGATAAATTATATCAGTGACAAACCCTAATCATATATTAAGAACAGCGACGTTCAGTTAGAAAACCCTAACGAATGATAAGAAATCCTAAAACCGGCTCTGAAAATCCTAATTTCAGTTCTGGGAATTCGAAACCCTAATCGAGAATATTGAAAACCCTAATTTGGGAATTCAAAAGTTAAGTATGGATATTAAGCGTTATGGAATAATAACTAATTAGGGATAACCCTAATTGGCTAATTAGAAAATCCTAATTTCTGGATTAGAAACCCTAATGTACAATTATGAAAAACTTAATTGTTAATTTAGTGATTTTAATGTTAATTAGAAAACCTTGATCCTAATTAACAAGCCCTAATGTGATTAGGAAACCTTAATTTAATTAGAAAAACCTAATTATAATTTAGAAATCTTAATTTTTTATTTTTAAAACCTAATTAAAAAATCCTAAAAAATTATTTTTTTAACCTTAGGGTTTAACCCTAAGGATCAAACCCTAAGGGTTGGGCAAGTTACAAATGTGCCATTAAAATTGGAAACCAAATGACTAAATTGCCCTTTTCGCATTATTTAGTAAGTAACTTGTAGATCTTGCCCTATTTGTGGTTGGTGACTAACTCTAGCTAGCCATGTGCTCTAAAAATCAACTTAAATCAGTCAAAATCTGATCAAATTATCAGCCATATCACTATAAGAAAACAGGTTATGCTCGACGGAATTAATTCCGACGGACTCAAATTGGTCGATCTTGTGGTATACTCGACGGAATATTTAGTCGGCATTAATTCCCTCGAAATTATGCCATCTACGACGGAATTCTGTCGACAATAAATATCCCTTAAGGTGCCAAAGCTTCCCGTCTGCGCCAAAGATAAACTCGACGTAATGTATGTATAGTCGACAGAAATTCTGTCGAACTTAACATATAATCGACGGATCTAACATCGACCGAATTCTGTCGGAAATAATATAAACCTAATTTCATTTAGCAGCTGCCCCAAATGAGATTTCATTTCTCATATTTTCTTTCTCTTTGCCGTTTGTAAGACCCCGAATTTTATGAAATAAAAGTATTCAATTTTTCTTATAATTACAATTCAGTAAATGGTTAAATTCATAAAAAGTTAAAGTTATGGGTGAAATGTGAAAATTTTTCAAAATAAACAAGTGATTATAAAATATTCATTGTTGTCGGGGAATATTCGTTTGGTCGTGGAATATTCTTTCTGTCGGGGAATATTCGTACGACGGCTCAACCATTTGTGGGCCCCATAACAGAATAACTGTCGAATGAAGAAAACGACAAAATTGAGTTTTTATGAATAACGACGTAGTTGTTACTGTTAACACTGTTGGAATACCCGGTGGTTAAAATACAGTAATACGCATAGTTGCACAGTAGCACACGGTATTGCACAATATTTTTTTCAATTATTGATTCTTACATGAGAAGACACTACTCAATAATTGTTACAGTAATTTCTGTTCAATATTTTATTTTATTGAATCAATAATTGCTACGTTAATATTTTATATTATTGTTGTTTCAATAATTGTTGCTGCACAGTATTTTCCATTATCAGATCAATAATTCATATTATTTGAATAATATTATTAGATAGCATTATTGACAATGTCTAGAAAGTTCTGTCTAAGGAGAGGTTTGGTCATCTAATTGCACGCCAGTAAGGAGAAATCCTTATCGCAAAGCCCCCTCTTTCCTGGGAATTGCCTGGTTGTCATTATTGTGATTCTATAATATTATTTGTGAATAATTAATTATTGATTCATATGATAAAGAAATATTTATTTTATGTGGATATAAATGAGTGATATATTTTTGTGGTTAAAAATGAAGGAGTTAATGTTGAGGTGTTTTATCTGTATTTTTGTCGGAATGGAGGTATTAAAAATTAAATTAGGGTTTTTAAGATATTTTACGGGGGTTATAATTTTTAATTCTACAGTTGGATCGTGGTAATTTTTGGATATGTTATACATATATAAGTTGAGTATATGTCCACAAATTTTGAACCATTAAAAATGAACGTATGATTTGTTATGAATTTTACGAGATGACTGGTTCAGAAATTGTTGAATTTTCAGAGTTAATCATTTTGGTGGAAAATTCTAGAATTGGTGGGCCCCACTCTTGGTTGGTGAGAAATGTGCTGAAATTTTTATTCAAATGTGGTAGGTGGGAATAATAGCAGGTAAAGCCATCAGGTTGCAGGTTAAGTCTGTTTCGGCGTGCTAACATTTTCTTATAAATAGAGAGCTAAGTTAGAATTGAAAATCACACCAGAAATATAAGCTTTCTCTCTTTCTCTCTCTATATTATGAAGCATATTTTGTGAGTATTTAGATACTTTGAGAGTTGCTATTCAGTGCAAGTTTTCTTCGGCTTTACATTCCAGTTAGAAATACTGCACTTTTGAGGTAAGGGATAGTAAGGGATTTTAAGGGTTGTTATGTTTTTCATTTTCGTAATTTTTCAGACCTTCAAAAATTTTGAAAAAATTTGAAATGATATTTTGATGAGTTTTCTTGATTGTGTCCAAAAATGGTGATTTTTGGATGTATAGATTAAGAGTTATAAATTTTATGAGAAAATACTATTTTAAAAGTAACCGCTTATAACTCCTTGTGGTTAACTCCAAAATTGGTGAAATTTTTATTGGGAGTACATGCATATGATAGGAGTATACTCTGTGAATTTCAGAATTTTTAGATAAAAGTAAAATTTTTGATAAATGTCTAAATATTCGGCTGTTTTGGCCATATGAAAAATAGTAAATGACTTTTAAAAATTCTGAGAAAAATATATGTTCACTATGAGACTATATTATGCTAAATTCGAGAAAAGAAATATTTTTAGAATTGATTTGGTATTTTTCATGAAAATGGTCTAGTTATGGGTAAATGAATTAAATATGTTTTGTGAAGTAAGAAAATTAGAAAATAGGATTTTATGGCTTGAGAATCCTATATGAGGTATATGCAGATTTTTGATGAGGGTTTTTGGTTATTGGTAATGAAATCTTATGAGTTTGGCATTTTAGGATGATTAAATGCATTATTTAGTAAAGTGTAAACAATTAAAATAAATTGTTTATAAATTTAAGAAATGTTATTCTTTCAATATCATTATACCGAAATATTGCTATGAATTTTATTGTGGAATTTCTACCTTTTTGTGTCGAGTTTACTATTCACGAGTTACTATTCACGAGTTACTATTCACGAGTTACTATTCACGAGTTACTATTCATGGGTTACTATTCACGAGTTACTATTCATGACAAAATTAGTTTCTTTTTCTGACCAAATTATAGTTGAGTTATGAATATTACTCTTGAGATTAAATCTATATGTTGATTATATTGATTTCATTATCATATATAACATTTTTATAACCCTAACGATGATATTTCTCTTTGACTTGAGTGTAAAGATGGGTAGATTTTTGGTATGATCATGACTATGGGTTCCCTTTGGTCAGTAGTTCAAAGTTGAATTGTTGACTGGTATGATCATGACCATTGAATTTATAAATGAATATCTTTAGCTTAAGTGCAAAGGTGAAATGATCAACATGGTTATTATTATTGTTTATATAAATTTTGAAATGATTATATATTTCTTTGAAATATGAATATATTTGGCCTTTAGTGTAAATATGAACTGTTGAGGAATATCTTTGGCCTGTAGTGCAAAGATGAATTGTTGATGAATATCTTTGGCCCGTAGTGCAAAGATGACCTGTTGTTGAATATCTTTGGCCAGTAGTGTAAAGATGAACTGTTGACGAATATCGTTGGCCTGTAGTGCAAAGATGAATTTATTAATATGATTATGAACAAGAACTGTGATTTGGTATAACCATGATCTTTGATGTTTCAGGTAAAGATAGGTGATGAAAATTATCTTCGTCCTGGATGAGAAGAGGAATTTAGAACTACAATTATGATTATGAGTTATTCATATGATTGTGGACCAGAATTGTTGATTGATGTTACAGAGCTAAAATATTATTGGTGGATTTTTAACATGGAGAAGATAATTGACTTTGTAGTCTATTTGACTCTTCTAATGGATTGCTCGTTCCGCTGCAACTATGGTTGAAATTTTTATCATCTACCATATGTTCTAAATCTTTGATTTAATTCTGTTGAAGGCTATTGATAACTTATTTATCTTTAGTCATGATATTCTTTACTGGACTAGTTGTGCTCACCCTTCTGTGTCACAATTCCTTTCAGGTAATAAGAGTGTAGCTGGGTTGAGCGGGGGTAACAGGGGAATAGAACGGTGGTCATCATTTAGTAGTTATATTTGGTGAATCATCTAGGGTGAAGCGAACCCAACGTTGGAAGGGTGTTTTGCCACTGTCATACAAGATGTCTAATGACATACAACCTCGTGTCATCATAAGACAGGGTTATGCACATCCACTTGCTGAGTATATATACGAGCACTACCTATATAATCTTAGTGTTTGTTTGAAGTATAATTCTCAATTAGAGACAGTAGAGATAATGATATATCAAGAGAAGACTCACCATTGGGAAGAATATGATAGTAATCTTCTCGTTTTTCTTTGGGGTCTATTGGGTCAACCAAGGATAATTCTATGGCCATATGATATCTATCATAACCTAGACGCATAGCCTCCCATGTACGAAGGTTTCCTTGAGCACTTCCCAAAGATTCTAGTTTCTAAAATAGTTTTTGACTGTACCTTTATGTAAGGTACCTTTGTGAGGTGCTGAGACATGATGGTGTCCAATGTCACATTTGGTATATATTTGTATCCAAACTCACGGCATATGTGTTGTTGTATTTTGCACGATAATTGTTGTAATAAAGTTGTAGTTATTTTCTGTTCCATATATTTGGCGACTTAGAATGGGTTGGATGGAATGGACCTATTTTGGGGACGTCATAGGTGGTATCAGAGCTTAGGGATATGATCTCTGGCTGAGATCGGGAAATAGAACTAGGAGGGGAGAGATGAGTAAATCATTCGCTAGTGTGTCCTACCTAAGCTTATTTGTTGGTCAGTCATAATATCGGGATATTATGTGATATGTTAATTTATTCAATTAACCCTTGTTTTGAAGCTGTATTCTAGAATGATATCTGAAATACAGAAGATGAGCATCGAAGAAATCATGATGACATGGAAGATGGAATCTAAAATAAAAGCAAGGTATTCTCAATTCTTTGAAATACCAGGTACGTAAATTTCAGGGACGAAATTTCATAAGGAGGGGAGATTGTAAGACCCCGAATTTTATGAAATAAAAGTATTCAATTTTTCTTATAATTACAATTCAGTAAATGGTTAAATTGATAAAAAGTTAAAGTTATGGGTGAAATGTGAAAATTTTTCAAAATAAACAAGTGGTTATAAAATATTCATTGTTGTCGGGGAATATTCGTTTGGTCGTGGAATATTCTTTCTGTCGGGGAATATTTGTACGACGGCGCAACCATTTGTGGGCCCCATAACAGAATAACTGTCGGATGAAGAAAACGACAAAATTGGGTTTTTATAAATAACGACGTAGTTGTTACAGTCAACACTGTTGGAATACCCGGTGGTTAAAATACAGTAATACGCGTAGTTGCACAGTAGCACACGGTATTGCACATTATTTTTTTCAATTATTGATTCTTACGTGAGAAGGCACTACTCAATAATTGTTACAGTAATTTCTGTTCAATATTTTATTTTATTGAATCAATAATTGCTACGTTAATATTTTATATTATTATTAATTCAATAATTGTTGCTGCACAGTATTTTCCATTATCAGATCAATAATTCATATTATTTGAATAATATTATTAGATAGCATTATTGGCAATGTCTAGAAAGTTCTGTCTAAGGAGAGGTTTGGTCATCTAATTGCGCGCCAGTAAGGAGAAATCCTTACCGGAAAGCCCCATCTTTCCTGGGAACTGCCGGGTTGTCATTATTGTGATTTTGTAATATTATTTGTGAATAATTAATTATTGATTCATATGATAAGAAAATATTTATTTTATGTGGATATAAATGAGGGATATATTTTTGTGGTTAAAAATGAAGGAGTTAATGTTGAGGTGTTTTATTTGTATTTTTGTCGGAATGGAGGTATTAAAAATCAAATTAGGGTTTTTAAGATATTTTACGGGGGTTATAATTTTTAATCCGACCGTTGGATCGTGGTAATTTTTGGATATGTTATACATATATAAGTTGAGTATATGTCCACAAATTTTGAACCGTTAAAAACGAACGTATGATTTGTTATGAATTTTACGAGATGACTGGTTCAGAAATTGTTGAATTTTCGGAGTTAATCATTTTGGTGGAAAATTCGAGAATTGGTGGGCCCCACTCTTGGTTGATGAGAAATGTGCTGAATTTTTTTTTCAGATGTGGTGGGTGAGAATAGTAGCAGGTAAAGCCATCAGGTTACAGGTTAAGTCTGTTTCGGCGTGCTAATATTTTCCTATAAATAGAGGGCTTAGTTAGAATTGAAAATCACACCAGAAACATAAGCTTTCTCTCTTTCTCTCTCTATATTATGATACATATTTTGTGAGTATTTAGATACTTTGAGAGTTGCTATTCAATGCAAGTTTCCTTCGATTTTGCATTCCAGTCAGAAATACTGCACTTTTGAGGTAAGGGATAGTAAGGAATTTAAGGGTTGTTATGTTTTTCAGTTTCGTAATTTTTCAGACCTTCAAAAATTCTGGAAAAATTTGACATGATATTTTGATGAGTTTTCTTGATTGTGTCCAAACATTATGATTTTTGGATGTATAGATTAAGAGTTATGAATTTTATGAGAAAAGACTATTTTAAAAGTAACCGCTTATAACTCTTTGTGGTTAACTCCAAAATTGATGAAATTTTTATTGGGAGTACATGTATATGATAGGAGTATACTCTGTGAATTTCAGAATTTTTAGATAAAAGTAAAATTTTTGATAAATGTCTAAATATTCGGCTATTTTGGCCATATGAAAAATAGTAAATGACTTTTAAAAATTCTGAGAAAAATATATGTTCACTATGGTACTATATTATGCTAAATTCGAGAAAAGAAATATTTTTAGAACTGATTTGGTATTTTTCATGAAAATGGTCTAGTTATGGGTAAATGAATTAAATATGTTTTGTGAAGTAAGAAAATTAGAAAATAGGATTTTATGGCTTGAGAATCCTATATGAGGTATATGCAGATTTTTGATGAGGGTTTTTGGTTATTGGTAATGAAATCTTATGAGTTTGGCATTTTAGGATGATTAAATGCATTATTTAGTAAAATGTAAATAATTAAAATAAATTGTTTATAAATTTAAGAAATGTTATTCTTTCAATATCATTATACCGAAATATTGCTATGAATTTTATTGTGGAATTTCTACCTTTTTGTGTCGAGTTTACTATTCACGAGTTACTATTCACGAGTTACTATTCATGAGTTACTATTCACGAGTTACTATTCATGGGTTACTATTCACGAGTTACTATTCATGACAAAATTAGTTTCTTTTTCTGACCAAATTATAGTTGAGTTATGAATATTACTCTTGAGATTAAATCTATATGTTGATTATATTGATTTCATTATCATATATAACATTTTTATAACCTCTGGGGTTCTTTGACTCGATCGAGCATTTGCCTATTCATCTGCCATATGAGCTTAAGCTTGGAGGACCAGTGCAATATCGATGGATGTATCCTTTTGAGTGGTAATATCACCTACATTGTATTATAATCATCACATGAATATTTGTTTTAGCCAATATATTGTAATATTTTAGGTATATGCGTCAATTAAAACAGAAAGTTAAAAATAAAGCTCGTGTAGAGGGTTCTATTATTGAACGCTATACGGAGGAAGAGCTTTTCAACTTCTGCTCGCTATACTTTGACGATGTAGTATCAACGAAGCACAATCGCCTAAGTTGGAATGAGGTCGTCACCGATCCCCAAACACGTGCTGATAAGTTGGCTGTATTCACTTATCCGGCCAAACCATTTGGACATGAGACGATGACTTACCTAACCGATAAAGATTTAAAGATTATATCTACATACGTGCTTTTGAATAAGCTTGAAGTATCGTCGTACATCAAGTATATATTATTTCAAGTTGAAAATGATTTTTCTTACCTTAATTAACAAATAAACAATTGCCATATTATTGTATGCAGCGTATTCGAATTGGAATCGCATGCTTATAACCCGGGGTTGACTACATCACAAATGGAAGCATTCACTAATGACAATTTTCAACAGTGGTTTAAGAGAAGGTTCGAAGAAGAGAACGCTTATGAGCGTTTTAAAGATGTCATTTTAGTCTTGTACAAACTCGTTAGTTCATTTCCAGGTTGTATCATGAATGGATATAGATTCAAGGTTGATGACTTAAATGAATTGACATCAGTCAACTCTGGCGTTGTCGTGTTGGGAAGTTGTTATGGAGATTCTGAGTCCAATTACTATGGAAGATTAAAGGAAGTGGTTGTGCTCAATTATCCAGGGGCAAAAAAGGTCGTTACATTTAAGTGTCGCTGGTTTGATACTGCAAAGGGTGTTAAAGTTGATCGTAATAGAATCGTCACAGTAGATATAAAATTGAATTTACAGTCCGATGACGTATTTGTGTTAGCTAGCCAAGCAACTCAAGTGTACTACGTCCCTAATGTCGTAAATTATAGAACCCCTTGTTATACAGTCGTGACAATGAAGACTCGATCATTTGATGGTACTAATCTGTCTGGAACGGATGACCCATTGCAAGAACAAATTAGCAATCTCAGCCACGTTGTGCCATATGATGACGATGTGTTGGTTGATGATGTCGTTGACATACTCGATGTTGACAAAGTGGAGGAAGATGTGGTTGTCAGTCCGTATGTGATGGTAAAAGATGATACTGAGGAAGAAATTGATATAGAAGAGGAAGAGATAGAATCAGAGGATGAAAATGATTTTGATTCTGACGGGTTTGACGACGTACTACTTCTTCACTAATTGGTGTTTTGTAAATATTATACAACTAAAATAAATCATTATATATAATAATTGCAATGAAATTTAATTAATGTCATCGTATCTATGTCTGTTATTTCAGTAGTACAACTATGCCTCGATATAGCGGTGGAGGTGGTCGTGGTGGCGACCGCTCTGGATCGGGTGATGGTTCCCAGGGCGGGTCGTCTTCAGATGCTAGTGAGTTGATTTCTTTTTTTGGCTCAGTAACGTTTTTTTCATAACTATATTATACATTCATTTACTATTTTTTGACAATGTCATAACTATATTAAACATACAGATGCTAGACGTCGGCGTCAGCGACGGCCTAACCTCGGTCGATTAGGTCATCCGCCGACAGTGCGTAACATCATTCCAGTTGATGTCAGCTCGTCTGTGTAGGTTTCAACTATCACTTATGTTCAATTAGAATGATATTATTATTTGATTAATAAATTAAAATGTTCTTAATAAATTGCGTATTCTAGTATTATGGATCCTGTCGCTAAGGCGACCGTACACGCCATCTGCCTGGCGCATCTCCCTACTGGCTGCATGCGATTTAGCCAGTACTCGCGCTACGATGTTGGCTTCATGGTGATAGTGTTGCGGGAGTTTCACGTAAGTCATATTACATATATTAAATCAAGGTCCATGTTATTTACATATTGTTCAAATAATTAATTATACGTATGTTATGTTTGTTTGATAGAGATACTACAGATACGAGGCCAGCATCACTGAGGCGGATGGTGATGCTGTTATCATTGCCCACATCTCAAAGAATTATGTCGGCTGGCTATACGAGATGCGACAGAGGGCAGTCCGGGCGGTAGAAGAATCGCCCGAGACTACTTTGCGAGAGCATCAGCCGCCGACAGTATCAGATGCATCATGGGCTGCGATGTGTGCGTACTGGGATGATGCTGCTTTCAAGACCAAATAGAAGCAGATGAAGAAGAATCGCGGCAAGCTGTGAGTTGTACATACATCTGGCTCGCAGTCGTATTAGGAGGTTAAGTCGGTATGTATTTTTCTTTAGTTTAGTTTAATATTAAACTGCAACTATAGTAAATTAAGGTGATATTATTTAATGTATATGATTTAGGCCATGCAGAGTGCCTTGGGCCGACCTCCTACTATGATGGAGTTCTGGGATAGAGTCCATACGTCGAAGGGCTCTACTTCGGGGTCGGCGATGTCTCCAGCAGCACTATCGATACGGGTAATACATTTACTATAAAAAATATTATTTAGGATAATATTACGTAATTTATATGATGATACCAAGATAACTCACATGTACATATATCAAATTACTGGAGCGGTTTGAGAAGCTCCACAACCAGCGTATAGCGGAGTTGCAGGCTGCTAGGGGCGATGCTGAGACGTTAGATATCATCATCTCTCCGCCCGAGATTAGTTGATCTCAAGACGAGGAGACAGCTCTTTAGGTCGCGTCTCAGGATACTCCCACTAGTACTACCAGCCGGTATCGAGTGCTGGGGTTACCGAAGATACCAGCCTGTACACTACCAGGAGGTATAATATTTTTGTTTATTTCTTATTTATGAATAAAGTAAACTTATAATATTATTCATGTTATATTTATTTTTGTAGGCTCTAGCCAGCGTCTGCGTCCGAGAGCACCCGTGGGACCATCATATAAGGGCGCTGGCTTAGACAATGCTTTGTTCCAGCATGTTATGGCTGCGGTGTCGGAGAGGTTTGAGACCGATCCGTTGTTCCATCATCAGGACCCGCCCAGCCGTTCTCTCCTCCATCAGCTTGCACAGGACGTTGCAACTGGTGCCACCGCCGAGAGTACGGGTATCCCTCCGGAGTAGTGGGTCGCGATATGCGACGAGATTGTTCAGAAGGTGGTTACCTTAGTTGAGGACGCGTTTGGGCCGATGTTGAGTCAGCGCTCGACTGCTCAGGTATACTATTCATTTTAAATTCAAATATATATTCTGCATGCTATTTAATTTTCATTTAGTTATCTTTAACTGAATCATATATATGAACTAATGAGTTACATTATATTGTATCAACAGGGTGACGAGCGGACTGACGAGCGGGATGACGATGATGGCTATTTTCATACTCCAGACCAGCGCCCGATGATCCTCCTCACACCGGGGGCTCTACTAGCTTTACTTAGTTTACATTCTTTTATAGTTTACATTATTTTTGACTTAGTTTACATTCTTCTGAGTTACATTATTTTGTAATTTATATTATTTTTGACGTATTGTAGTTTAAACCTTGTCATTACTTTGGTTTTGTTGCGGTTTGACATTTAGTTTAATTTAGGTTAATGGGATGCTTGATATAGTTTAGTTTAGATTAATGGGATGTTTTTGACCTTTTTACTTCTCATTTAGTTGGTTTTTGACATATTGTCGGCCTTGGTAATTGTAATTCATGTTATTGGCCATATTGTGTAGCTTGTGTATGTGTTGTTGGGAAAACAAGTACAGGTACATGATATGGGTTAAATCCCTGGATATTGCAAAAACAAATAAAACATTCAAAAAAATACTATTCTCGACGGAATAGTCCTATTCTCGACGGATTTCCGTTCAAAATAAGTCCTTAAAATTTTGGTCATGTGCCACATGTCACAGATATTCTCGACGAAACAGTATTAATCTCAACGGATTTTCGTCGAGTTTAAGGGATTTACCAATTTTGACAGGCTGCCACGTGGCATGATTATTATCGACCGAATATCCTCGGCAGACTATTTTCATTCGGGAATATATTAACCTCGATTGAATATTCGGTCGAGGATAATTTTCTATTTTAAATATCCCCGACCGAAAGATCGATGGACTTAATTTTGACCTTCTTATATACGATCGAATTTTCGACTGAATGTTCCGTTGAAAATAAGCTTAACCTCATCGGAATATCCTTATTACCGACAGAATATTCCGTCGCAAATAACCCTTTTTGTTGTAGTGTATGCATGAATCAAATTATATATAGATTGAGAGAGACAAAAAGTCTTACTTTATTTCTCTTGTGAACCTAGATCATTCTCTCCCTAAAATCCAAAATTTTAGAGTGAGAGTGAGTTATAAGATAAGCTATGATCATACCTTAGCTTACCAATATTAGAATCCAAGGATCAGAATAAAAAATTTGTATAAACCCTAAATTTTGAAATCCTTAAAATTTTATGTTAAAGTTGTTAGTTGTTGTTTAGATTGGTGCTAGAGGGTGTTATTTAGTGATCTGAGTTGTTCTATCTTAGATCCATAACATCTATAGGCACGAAAAGCTAGTTTTTCAAAACTGATCTTGAACCCTAAAATATGACCTGACAGCCATATGTCAGGGCTCATAGATCTTGTAACGCCCCGAAATCCGGTCTATCTTCACACCCGGATTCCGTACGTCACGAGTACATCATTCATCCAACATACATCATTATATACTAAAAATATAACAACATACACTCTCAAATCCCAGGTTCTGGAAACCTTATAACCTCTTTCATTACAAATAAAGATAAATACGTTATTCATTTCATCTTACAAGAGTGTCTTTTATCTGCCACCAAGGATACATAATAGTCCATTAACTAGTCTATAATTCAGCTTTATCTTTCTACATTACAAGTCTTCATTTGATCTTCTTGCTCATTCACATTCTGAATGGCACTTCATCTGGATACCGTCAGCTGGATCTTTACGGGATCCTTAAGTTCTTCTAACCTCGTTCGCTAAAAATGTTTTTCATTTTAAAGCAAGTGTGAGCATTCAATTGCCCAGTAAGTCATAACAGTTGAACAAACAACTTCAAGAGTTTAAACATTTCTTCAGAACTTCGATAACCGAACAAAGGTTATGAAGCAGTTTGAATAATAGGAATAGTCCTGATTCCTATCATCTTAAAACATCTGTCATTTTCACTTTGAAATACTTTCATTCCTCTACCTTTTTCATACACATCCTGTTTGGCTAGAATCATTAGCACAGACTTAACAATAACGGTTCATGTATAAATAGAGCATACTTGTATTGAACAGTCAATCATAGAACATTTCATATCATAGAAACACTAAAGTGTTCAAATTATGGCACAAGGCCTCATACATACTACCACCTCGTACATACATCGCACATATGCACATAGACAAGACTTCTCAAGTTCGACATCTGAGAAGTTTAAGAAACTAGCATTCATTTAAAATATGAATGAAGTTAGGAAACTTTCCTTACGCCCAGCTACAGCTTACGCTGAACTGCTCATTAATCCAATTCCTATATAACACATAAGGAGAAAACATAAACACCAATTAGTTATATATTGAACTTACACATTGGTTTACTTAACTTTACTTCTTAGTGTTTGCGTTCTTTGCAATATAAGTTTACGCGACTAACTTCCTTTACCAGTTTACAGCTTAATGACATACGGAGATGTCTTACTCATACGTTCATCATCTTTGATGATTTGCATTCTTATCTGACTCATATTCGACTTTTATTAATCTTATTATCGTTCATTACGGCTTTCTCGATAATTCATATCTTATTTAATACTTTCGTTATCCATTACATGAACCCCATGTTCATTACTCGTTCTTAGTGTCGAAGCCATACCGATTGTTGTATGCTAAGACCGATCGTCCATCGCAACAATATTGCGTTCACAGCGTCTATACGCTTCACACTTATATCTCATTATCATGACATAACATCAAAATGTTATTCATTACCCTCGTCACTTAACGTCTAAGGAATCACAATCATAGCAATTCCTCATGTTTGTTCATTGCGACCACGGTCCCCGGATATCGGTTCAGTAACCCGTACCTAAAATCTTTATCATTTAATTTTGTTTAATCTTTCCATTCAACCTTTATTATAGGTTTAATTCACTTGCTTAAGTGTTACATTAATTGGACATTATGTTCTTTATCGTCCCTTATGTTTCCCCCAAGAGCTAAGCAGTTAAAAGCTCATCTCTGACTTTTTCTGTACACTGGCGCTGCGGCGCCACATTACAAGGCATGACTGGCGCCGCGGCGCCAAGCCCTAACCTTAGAAAATTTCTCTAAGTTTTAAATCAATTTGAGATGCTTACTTCCCGATCTCATAACTCCTTCGTTATAACTCAGAAAAAGGTCATTCCAAATCCATTCTCTTCCTTATCTTATGTACTTCAATACCCCTTGGACAGAACTTCATTCTGAATCCGTTAATGTGCCATTTGATTGGCTTGATCTTCACCCTTCGTTCATTTTTACGCTTTTAATGTTCTTCGCTCGCTCGTCCGTAATTCGGTCATTCAAACTCGGAACTCGTTTGTTCTTGAGTCCACGACTCACGTTTTCTATGTTCACTTACTTCCTTATGAAACCCTACATGTTCGGGTTCATTTACTAACTTTCTAATTCTCGTTCGTCTTTTCCGAAAATTTCGCCATAACTTCGTTATAGCTACGTTTTAATTTGTTCTTCATGAACGTTTCTACCATTCCTAACCAAACAATAAGCAACTAACTTATACGCGATGGTTTTAAACTTGTCCATCAACAACAATTATTCTACGATGGTTTTAAATTTGTCCATCAACAACGTTCTTCGTGTTCTTCGCGTGTTCTTCGTTCGTTCTTCATTTTAATCAATATTTTGGATTACGATTTCACTTTTTATTGGAATTTGATATTATAGAACTCCATTCCTTATTTATTTCACCTACTCGTTCATATAATCCTCTCGGATCGCTCAAAATCCTCACGAATCTTATACTTCCTTAAGAAATTTACAAACTAAACTTCTAATTCTTATTTCTTCTTTTCTGAATGATTTCAACCATATGAAATCATTCAATATTTACTTCTTATTCTCATTAAGCTATGTTTTTAAACATAAAAACTTATAGAAAATTTAAAAGAGACTAGGTTCCGGATTACCGTTCTTCTTTAATCTTCTCCCGTCGGACAAAGTTTGTACGCGGCCTAGCCTTTCCTCTTCCTTTTCCTTCCCATTCGACCTCTCTCTCTCTCTCTCTCTCTCTCTGAAGTGTGGGATTTTCAAAAATCCAACCAAATGAGCTTAAGCCTCCTATTTATAGAAAATCAAGGCTAAGGGTATTTTAGTCATTTTGCCCCCACCTCCTTACTATTCCCACCTCCTCCAACAACTTAGCCACCAAGTCTACTTAGCCACCAAGTATACTTAGCCATTAAGTCTTCTTAGCCCTTAAGTCTTCTTAACCCTTAAGTTTACTTACTCATTAAGTTTACTTAGCCCTTAAGCATAAGCACTTTACTTAATTATTAAGTTTACTTACCTATTACTTAACTTATCCCTTACTTAGCCTTTAAGACTAAATCGTATTCTACGCATCTTATTCTCGTATTCTCTTCGTATATAGTTCGTACAATATTTGTATTATACATCGTAATAATCTTCGTACTATACTCGTATAATAACTCGTATTACACTCGTATTCCTTACGCATAATAACCCTAATTATTATACGAAATCATTAAATTCTCGGAACTTACTTTTCCTAACCCTTAGGTTTTAAGTCCGTAGGCGAAAACTTAATTTTTGCCATAACTGAAATATTATTGAATATTCCATCACGTCTAAACATTTTACGTAATCAATAACTTCTCGAAATTTCAAAATAAATCTCCGAGCAGAAACGGATGAATTGTGCCTATTTCGTCTTTTTCCCCGGAAATATTTTTGTTCCCGGAAAATTTTTATTTTCGTCTTGAAAATTCTTACTTGTTCAATCTAGCTCATAGCCAGAATACTCTCGACTTATAATCATTCTAGGTTATAGAACGATTAATAAACACATAGCACATAATATTATTAATAAAAATTAGTTTTATTAATAACTAATTCTTTAAACCTAAATTCTGGATGATCCGAATTTTTGGGTCGTCACATTATTCCCTCCTTATAAAAATTCCGTCCTCGGAATTTCTTAAAATCACACCCTTACCCGGGTTCTCACATTCTCCCCTTCTTCACAGAATTTCGTCCTCAAATTTTTAGCTTACCCTTCTTCTCAACTTCTCTTCAATAGAGTTCTTATCTTTTACTCATTCCTAACCCCCATAACCTATCAAGAATCATGAAGTAGAAGGAATAACGAGGAATATAAAATTTCCTTTGAAAACATTTTATACTTTTGCTTAGGAGTCACATCGACCATGAACTCTTACTAGGTTAAACAACATTTCGTCGTAATCCCTTCTTTAATGGTCAGTTTACAATCACCAAGAAAGTAAACTACCTCTTCCATGTTCTCCTCAGACTTAATCATTAGATTCCGTACCAAAACAATTTGGTTTGGCACAAGTTCTCAAAGAAAGCTCGATTTTCTTATAACATGACCTACCATTTGTCTTCGCCAAAACAATTAGCTTAGACCATCCCAATAAATTGGACATCACTTAAAACATTCGTCTAGTCAACTCACTTGACATCGACTACTTCTTTAAATTCTTTTTGCAATACATTAAAACGTTTTATGACGTCATGATATCGTACTTTTCACAGTACATTGAGGACTTCGTCAGTTTGTGATTTCGTCATTATACATCATACCATAGCGGGTTATTGATCCTAAGATCACATCCAACACCAGGTTCAATTGCATTAATAACTCCATCTTTTTACCATCCTTGCATCAAATGCACGGATGATATAAAATTCATTTTGATATTTTAAATCAATTTCTGTCTAGCCGAAGCAATTAGCATAGACATATCAAGAATAACTCTTTTAAAATCCGTTGGTTTCAAAAGTTGAACCAATTCTTTCATTTTCAAAATGTACCAATCAGCACGAGTTCAATAAACTTCGAAATCTAGCATAGCTAGATGACTTGGAATATTCTATTTTCCATCTTCCTTCATTGTGTTACTGCGACAATACTTAATCTTCTCTATCACCTTCATTGCTAAGTCTACTGAAAATACTTACTTTCAGCCTAAACATTCCTATACCTTAGTACTGAAAGTAGTATGCACACAAGCCAATCATGTTTGATGATAAAGCATATACTTTGTAACAATCTTATTCATTTATTAATAAAAAGTATTAATTTATTAAAGGCTTTTAATTATCTACATGATGCTATTTTATAATATGTGATAAACCCATAGTTTTAAGCAATGCTTTTAGAATAATGATGATGATCATTCTAATGAGATCTAAATTCTTAGAAAGCTTAAAACTAAAATAGTTCCCAATCGTTGGATTACTAAATTAGGGATTAGTAAATCCGGATAGATTGGTACATACGTTGCCTGCTCATTGGATGAAGATGATTGATCTCATGATCATTTGTGTGGAGACACTAAAGCAAGTATGTAGGTGCTTATTAGAGAATAAGTTCACTGAACGTGACTCGCTAAGGAATACCTAATGGAGTTTTACTTGCCTGTCAATAGGAATTCCTGTAGTGATAGTAGTACAAGTGATCCTTGGACTTGAGATCATCATAGTATCTTGTGTATGATGAGTTATAATTTGACTTATTACTTAAGACCCTTAAGGTATATCAAAGGGTATGCTTGGGTATAATAAGTTGTACATAGAGATAATGTATGATCAATAAAGAATCTACCACTTCTAATAAAAGAGGAGAAATGTCATATGTGATTCGATAAATGACAACCCAGTAGTCCTTGGCCAAGGCAGAATGAAATTAGAAAGGAGTTTCTAATTTACATTATTTGGGGTTGTGCATTTAAGAGTCGAAATACATATAATTAAATAAAATAAGATTTGACAGTAATTCCATGTCTTATATTTAATTGGGACATTGTATGGTGGAAGGATTGAATTGTACGGTAACTATTTACTCAAATGTTCTTTTATGATTAATATTGAAATCTATATTATCTGAAAAGTCGTTGATCGCTAGGGAGGCTTATCCCTATTGTAGAATAAATATTATTTATTTAAATAAATTATTAGTTTAATTTATTTATTTAAATAAGATTAGAATTGTTCTAATTGATTTATTTACAACCGGTTTAATATGGAGAACCTAAAGGGTCACCCCATAAAAGGAAAAATAATTATTTAAGAAGTTAATGGCATAATCGTAATAATAAGTTAAGTATATTTAATTTAATCTATGGTGATAGAATAAATTAAATAGCTTAATATTTATTATTTAATATTTTAAAAATATTAAATATAAATTAATAAGTGGAGTCTTATTATTATTATTACTATTATTATTATTTAATTCCTAAAAGAGTTTGGGAATTAATTAATAAAAGTACTCTGAAATATTCTAATAGGATTAGGAGGCAAATTAATTAAAAGAGTTTAATTAATTATCCCTAATAAGATTAGGGAGCTTAATTAATTAAATAAAACCTATTTTCTTAATTGTTAAGGAGAGTTGCCTACATCTATAAATAAGAGGAGTCTTATTATGGGTGGGGTGGTTGACACTTTCACAACACGTGAATACGTAATTCCAATAGTTGGGAGAGTACGCATTTTCTATAGAGATAGAAAACTAGGGTTTTGCCAAATACCCATCTTCTTGAATTCTTCTTCTTCCTTGGTGGATTACCTCTAGAGGTCAAACACTTGGGTGGCTAACGTTGATCAATGGAAGAAACCAAACCCGGTGGATTCAAGTTGAATGCGAAAAGGATTGGAGGTGAACTTGTACATGAAGAAGCTCGAATCTTCAAGGGTATGATTCTTGTTCTTTCTTTTTCGTTTAATTAATAATTGTGCATAAAGGATGATCTGGGTATATGGTTTGTAAAATTTTTAAAACTCTGATTTTACACGTTTTCGCTTATTTTGTGCAATTTGATTGCGTTCTTGAATATTACAAACCTAACAGTGGCATCAGAGCCAAACCTTTATGCGAATTATTAATTGTTCAAATTTGATATGTATATTGATATGTGTTTAGAACAATTTAATTGGGCATAATTTAGTTGTATAAAATTTAAATAATAAAAAAAACAAAAAAAATGCAAAATCAGCTTCCTTACGCGTTAAATAATTACGGATTATATACATGGGATTTAAATGTCATTCACGTGGTTAGACAATGGACTTCCTAGTTCTGCAAAGATAAGGGACCCACGTGGGTGTATGATTTAGATATTATATAGATATATATATATATAATATAATATTCTTAATAATTTTATAATTAAAATAAAAGTTTATTTTAATCTTAAAATAAAATGTTTATTTTAATTTTAAAATAATAAGTTTATTTTAATTTTAAAATTAAATTTCATGCTAACTAATTAGAGTTGGAATTAGATTCCATGATAACTAATTGGAGTTAAAATTGGATTCTATGTTTCCTTAAATAAATTAGTTTATTTAGATATGAAATAAGATTTCATATTATTCAAAATAAAAGAGTTTATTTGTGAATAGGAAAGAGAATCCTAATTTCCTTAAATAAAGGAATTTATTTAGATATGAAATAAGATTTCATATTATTCAAAATAAAGGAGTTTATTTGTGAATAGGAAAGAAAATCCGTGTTTTCTTTAATAAAGGAGTTATTTTTTTTTAATTTTTTTTTGGAATTAGATTCCATAATTAATTAAAATAAAGGAGTTTATTTTGATTAAAGATTTTGATTAAAATAAAATAGTTTATTTTATTCAAAATTGGATAAATTAAAATAAAATAGTTTTATTTTAATTTAAATTTGGATTAAAATAAAGGAGTTTATTTTGATTCAAAATTAGATTTTATGCTAACTAAATTTGTCCATTAAATGATATCAATATATATATTGAATGTTTATTATTCATAAGATGAATGTTATTTATTGATGCATATGATGATGTGTATGATAATAAATGGGATTGATTATGGACTATTGACCAATGTGATTGAATTTTATTTTAGTTGGATGCATGAATGTATGAGTTTTATTAAATGGGATCTGCGTACCTTGTCTTCTCTAATTTTTCTTAATATAAATTCTAACTCCGTCCTATGTACTTCTCCTTGACTGCTGATCAAGGTTTCTATTTATTTTTAAATAGTTTTGTAATAGGAATAATTAGAATTAATTTTGAAGAATTGGAGATCAAGGAACAAGGAGCGCGTGAAGACCCGTTTGTAATGGAGCCCGGGTTTAAATGTAATAGTTATGTTTAAAAATTAATTCTTGCACCCCTAGGGTTTAACCTTTTGGTTCACTTGGTGGCTCTAGTGAACCAAACTAGAATAAGAGTCCATAATCAATCCGGGTGGAATATAGTATTCTATATGTGCATACTTATACTATATATGTGTGTGTGTGTGTGTGCGCGCGTATGTGCATGCGCGCTAAACAAGATGAGACTTTTTAATAACAAACCCCTCAATTTTTTTTATATTAAGTCCTAAGCGTTCAATGATATTTAAAATATCGAACGTCGCTTTCTAGCATGATAAAATTAATAGAGTATTAAATATTTAATATGAGTTTGTTGTGTCACCACAAGGCAAGTATTAAGTATTTAAGATGTTAATTTATCACATTTGATGCTTATAAAGAAAATTGAACAATATTGTTTTGTTGTGACACTACAAGGACGATATTTTTCTCTTTTGAATATATGGAGTGCTAGGTTGGACTTAACTTAAATAATTTTAGTTCGGATGTGCACACACTTGACCATTATGATATAAGAGGCAAAATACAAGGAGTTACATAATTGATGTAATTGACAAGAGTTGTCTACCTATTTATTTATATATAGTTTGTTGTGTCACCACAAGGCTATATACATTTGAAATGGGATCCTTATTCTCACTAGCATATCTTTAATTAGATTTTGCCGAACTATATATATTGAGGGTAATATAGTTTGAAGAAAATAGTGGGAGATACCAATTTAAAACAAGACTTAATTTATTTTGGTAATTAATAAAAGAATGTATGTTAAAATGTTGTTAATTACAAATTTATTTACAGATTTTTACAATGTCTAAATTACTATCAATGCGTAGCATATTAGATGCTAAATTAATCAGATCAAATTAAACGGATTGGTTAAGGAAATTGAGAATAGTTCTCACGGCTGAAAAGCTATCTTATGTCCTTAATACGTCTATCCCTGCAATGGTTGCAGATAATGCCTCTAAGGAAGAGATTGGTACTTTTAGAAAGTGGCAAGATGATGCACAGTTGGCTCAATGCATCATGCTCGCATCCATGAGTAACGAGCTTCAGCGTCAGCATGAAACTATGGATGCTCCTACTATATTCCTACACATCAAGTAGTTGATGGTGAGGAAAGTAGGACTGATAGATATCAGATATCTAAGGAGCTCTTCCGATCTAGAATGATTAATAACACTACAGTACAGATAAAAGTCCTTAACATTATCAATTTGATTGATCAATTAGGAAAACGAGTTTTGTCATGGATGGAGAGTTGAGCCAAGATTTGATCTTGCACTCACTCCCGGACTTCTTTCACAATTGTTATGAATTTTTCATATGAACAAGCTAAATATCAACCTCGCTGATTTGCTTAACATGTTGAAAAATATTGAGAGTCACTTTCCAACCAAGATAGACCATGTCTTACTGGTAGGGGCCAAAGGATCTTCTGAAAAGAAGAACGATTCAAAGAAGGTAAACAGAAAGGTGTAAACAAAGGATAATAAGAACAAAACTGATACGGATAGCAAAGGAGTTTGCTTCCACTGCAATAAGCCTGGACACTGGAAAGGAAACTGCGAGAAGCATCTTGCAGAGGCTAACCAAAGAAGCTTAGTGAAGTTTCGGTTACAAATATAAATTTATTCATGATTTAAAATAATTTTTTCTTTAAGTCGAGGTTCTACTTGGGTATTTGATACTGGCTTTGGTTATCATAAATATAGATTTATGAAGGGACCAAGCAGAAGTAGAAAGCTAAACAAAGATAAGCAATCCTATGTGTGAAAAATGAAGCAAAGGTTGCTACATTAGCCATAGAAACTTATTGTTTAGCACTGCCTACGGGCAAGTCTATTAAGTCAATAAGTTGTTATTGTATTCCAGTTCTTGTTGGAAACATTATTTCATTTTATTGTTGGACAATGAAATCTTTGGTATTATATTTAAGAACATTTGTTGTTCTATTTATAATAATAATAATATTTTGTATAGAACTTGAATATTATTTAATGAATTTTATATACTTGACTTATGTAAAAATAATTTTGCAAATTGAACAAACTAGTATAAGAAAATGAGATGATCATTCAAAGAGTTGAATGTATGTATTTGTTGAAATACAAGTGTGAATTCTTTGAAAGGTTCAAAGAATTCAGTAGT
The DNA here is from genome assembly GCA_016801055.1 of Panax notoginseng. NCBI lineage: Eukaryota > Viridiplantae > Streptophyta > Magnoliopsida > Apiales > Araliaceae > Panax > Panax notoginseng. The sequence goes on along the minus strand of CM029013.1, from coordinate 227,295,915 downwards.
GAAATAAATTGGCAAAGTATTAGGATTCTTTGATCGGATCAAGGAGTGAATAAATACTTGTACAATAAATTTCTACATCATCTGAAATGGTTTTCTCATAATGGACGCCTCCTGATACGCAATAATTAATTGATGTATCTTAAAGGAAAAATCGTACCTTGTTGGACATGGTACGGTCCATAATGATTTTACCGGCATTCCAGTATCCTTCTAGGATCATGTCCTAGAAATGGCTACATATCTACGAAAAAGTAACCTCAAAATCCGGCCCCAAGACTCCATAAAAGTTATGGACAGGGAGGATTCCTAATCTTAAATATGTTAAGATAAGGGGTTGTCCAACTTATGTGAAAAGGTTTCAAAGGATAAGCTTGGGACAAAATTTGACAAGTACAGATTTGTGGGACATCCTAAAGTAAGTTTAGGGCATATGTTCTATAATCCTACTTAGCAAAAGGTATATGTTGAGAAACATGCTGCCTTCTAAGATAAAGATGTTTATCATTGAAGGGGCTAGTGGGAGGATAATAGATCTTGAAGAGTTTAAGAACCACAAATCACTATAAGTCAAATAAGAGGAACCTGTAGATAGACCTATTGTACCACAATCGAATCGTAAATCTGGGATAGTACCGAAGATACCTGGGAGGTATGGATTCATCATGGATGATGATGATGGGGTACGTATCATAGAAGATGATGATCCAGTTACATACGATGAGGTAAGAGTTGTAGACACTCAGAGAAATGGATTGAAGCAATCTTCTCAAAAATGGAGCATTCGTTTTGATATGATAATCAAAAGAGTTTGATTTTATCAAAAATAAGAATGAACCTAGTGTGTACAAAAGGGTCAGTGGAAGCGTCGTGATATTCCTAGTATTATATATTGATATACTACGGATAAGGAATAACATACCAATTCTACAATCAGTAAAGATAAAATTATCTAAACTTTCCTCCATGAATGATTTGGGGAGAGTATCGTAATTGGGGATGCAAATCTATACAGATAGATTTAAAAGGATGCTCGGCTTAACCCATGGAACATATATTTATTTGATGCTAAAGTCGTTTAGCATGACAAACTCCATGGGATGTCTCATGTTGATGAGCCATGGAGTGAATCTCTCTTAATAGTCCCCATAGACTCCAAAAAGAGAGATCACATGAGTAACTATCATGTATGTAATGAAATGTACGAGACCTGATGTTGATCAGTCATATTCTGGAGAAGTTCACTGTGAGACAGTGAAAAATATCTTAAAGTACTTAACTGGAACTAAGGATGTGATTAGATTTATGGTGGGCCTAAATTAAAACTAGAGGGCTTAACAGACTCAAGTTTTTCAGACAGACCAAGACGAAAAAAAAATATTCCACTTTAAGGTAAAGAGTTACCTTGAACGGTGGTGCAGTGAATTGGAAAGGTTCCAAACAATAAAGAGTTGTTAGTTTAGTGATAAAGACAAAGTATATAGCTGTAAATGAAGCTGCAAGTTGATTGTTTGGATGATAAGTTTATTACAGAACTAGAAATAGTTCCTAAGTCTCATCTTGGATCTAAACATGTTTTGTGGCACTTTCATTTGATTATAAGAATCATTGAAAGATGGGAAATCACTATAGAGATAGTGAACTCTCAGGAACAACATTGCATATCTATTTACTGAAGCTTATCCAACAGCAGGACAATCGTCACTTAGAGAAGAAGAGTATGAGATACCATGACGATTGACTTTAGTGCAAGTGGGAGATTGAAAGTAGTATGCACACAAGCCAATCATGTTTGATGATAAAGCATATACTTTGTAACAATCTTATTCATTTATTAATAAAAAGTATTAATTTATTAAAGACTTTTAATTATCTACATGATGCTGTTTTATAATATGTGATAAACCCATAGTTTTAAGCAATGCTTTTAGAATAATGATGATGATTATTCTAATGAGATCTAAATTCTTAGAAAGCTTAAAACTAAAATAGTTTCCAATCGTTGGATTACTAAATTGGGGATTAGTAAATCCGGATAGATTGGTACATATGTTGCTTGTTCATTGGATGAGGATGATTGATCTCATGATCATTTGTGTGGAGACACTAAAGCAAGTATGTAGGTGCTTATTAGAGAATAAGTTCACTGAACGTGGTTCGCTAAGGAATACCTAATGGAGTTTTACTTGCCTGTCAATAGGAATTCCTGTAGTGATAGTAGTACAAGTGATCCTTGGACTTGAGATCATCATAGTATCTTGTGTATGATGAGTTATACTTTGACTTATTACTTAAGACCCTTAGGGTATATCAAAGGGTATGCTTGTGCATAATAAGTTGTACATAAAGATAATGTATGATCAATAAAGAATCTACCACTTCTAGTAAAAGAAGAGAAATGTCCTATGTGATTCGATAAATGGCAACCCAGTAGTCCTTGGCCAAGGCAGAATGAAATTAGAAAGGAGTTTCTAATTTGCATTATATGGGGTTGTGCATTTAAGAGTCGAAATACATATAATTAAATAAAATAAGACTTGACAGTAATTCTATGTCTTATATTTAATTGGGACATTGTATGCTGGAAGGATTGAATTGTACGGTAACTATTTATTCAAAGGTTCTTTTATGATTAATGTTGAAATCTATATTATCTGAAAAGTCGTTGATCGCTAGGGAGGCTTATCCCTATTGTAGAATAAATATTATTTATTTAAATAAATTATTAGTTTAATTTATTTATTTAAATAAGATTAGAATTATTCTAATTGATTTATTCACAACCGGTTTAATATGGAGAACCTAAAGGGTCACACCATAAAAGGAAGAATAATTATTTAAGAAGTTAATGGCATAATCGTAATAATAAGTTAAGTATATTTAATTTAATCTATGGTGATAGAATAAATTAAATAGCTTAATATTTATTATTTAATATTTTGAAAATATTAAATATAAATTAATAAGAGGAGTCTTATTATTATTATTACTATTATTATTATTTAATTCCTAAAAGAGTTTGGGAATTAATTAATAAAAGTACTCTGAAATATTCTAATAGGATTAGGAGGAAAATTAATTAAAAGAGTTTAATTAATTATCCCTAATAAGATTAGAGAGCTTAATTAATTAAAAGAATTTAATTAATTAAAGAACATCCAGACAGACCATAGGCGTCCATTCGCTGAGACGTTCGAAAACATACCATATAATTATTAGTCACGAACTTACCATAAGTATGAGTTTCAGGAACTCGCACCTACCTTATCGTTCTCTACTTATCAAGTATATACAGGAGAAAAGATTCACCTTCTCATCATATACATCTTGATAGCGTTACATACTATTCCAATGATTATCACAACCAGAAGCTTCATAACCAGAAGCTAAGTGATTGTAGAACCAAACACAATTCTCTGCCCATACAGAAAATTGGTCAACTCAGCTACTGACCGATATAGGAAGCTAAGCGGTTGTTACACCAAGGACAATTCTCCGTCTATACAAAGAATTGTTCAACTTAACAACTATATCAAAAAAGAAGCTAAGTGGTTCTAAAACCACGTACAATTTCCCTGCCCATACAAGGAATCATACAACTCAGCTGCTGATATGAGTCCTCAATTAAAATTTTATAACTTCTAAATCTCTCTTTACTTAATACAAATTTTTTTTAATTTGTATACTATCCTTCATAACTCAATCTAAGTTCTTCTTGCCGTACTACTTCATAGTACCCTTCATTCATAACATTAACTATAAATCATTCATCGTTTAACAGCTTATCTATTACTACGATTCACTATGATCACGTGGTGATCTTCTTATCGTTCTCTCTACAATTATAGTCTTAGGTAATCCTACCTAAGGTTTATAACCTATCCGCTCTGATTCCAACTTGTAACGCCCCAAAATCCGGTCTATCTTCACACCCGAATTTCGTACGTCACGAGTACATCATTCATCTAACATACATCATTATATACTAAAATATAACAACATACACTCTCAAATCCCAGGTTCTGAAAACCTTATAACCTCTTTCATTATAAATAATGATAAATACATTATTCATTTCATCTTACAAGAGTGACTTTTATCTGTCACCAAGGATACATAATAGTCCATTAACTAGTCTATAATTCAGTTTTATCTTTCTACATTACAATTCTTCATTTGATCTTCTCGCTCATTCATATTCTGAATGACACTTCATTTGGATACCGTCAGCTAGATCTTTACGGGATCCTTAAGTTCTTCTAACCTCGTTCGCTGAAAATGTTTTTCATTTAAAAGCAAGTGTGAGCATTCAATTGCCCAGCAAGTCATAACAGTTGAACAAACAACTTCAAGAGTTTAAACATTTCTTCAGAACTTCGATAACCGAACAAAGGTTATGAAGCAGCTTAAATAATAGGAATAGTCCTGATTCCTATCATCTTAAAACATCTGTTATTTTCACTTTGAAATACTTTCATTCCTCTACCTTTTTCATACACATCCTGTCTGGCTAGAATCATTAGCACAAACTTAACAATAACGGTTCATGTATAAACAGAGCATACTTGTATTGAACAGTCAATCATAGAACAGTTCATATCATAGAAACACCGAAGTGTTCAAATTATGGCATAAGGCCTCATACATACTACCACCTCGTGCATACATCGCACATATGCACATAGACAAGACTTCTCAAGTTCGACATCTGTGAAGTTTAAGAAACTAGCATTCATTTAAAATATGAATGAAGTTAGGAAACTTTCCTTACGCCCAGCTAAAGCTTACGCTGAACTGCTCAATCCAATTCCTATATAGCACATAAGGAGAAAACATAAACACCAATTAGTTATATATTGAACTTACGCATTGGTTTACTTAACTTTACTTCTTAGTGTTTGCGTTCTTTGCAATATAAGTTTACGCGACTAACTTCCTTTGCTAGTTTACGGCTTAATGACATACGGAGATGTCTTACTCATACGTTTATCATCTTTGATGATTTGCATTCTTATCTGATTCATATTCGGCTTTCATTAATCTTATTATCGTTCATTACGGCTTTCTCGATAATTCATATCTTATTTAATACTTTCGTTATCCATTACATGAACCCCATGTTCATTACTCGTTCTTAGTGTCAAAGCTATACCGATCGTTGTATGCTAAGACCGATCGTCCATCGCAACAACATTGCGTTCACAGCGTCTATACGCTTCACACTTATATCTCATTATCATGACATAACATCGAAATGTTATTCATTACCCTTGTCACTCAACGTCTAAGGAATCACAATCATAGCAATTCTTCATGTTCGTTCATCGCGACCACGGTCCCCGGATATAGGTTCTGTAACCCGTACCTAAAATCTTTGTCTTTTAATCTTGTTTAATCTTTCCGTTCAACCTTTACTATAGGTTTAATTCACTTGCTTAAGTGTTACATAAATTGGACATTATGTTCTTTATCGTCCCTTACGTTTCCCCCAAGAGCTGAGCAGTTAAAAGCTCATCTCTGACTTTTTCTCTACACTGGCACTGCGGCACCACTCTCCTCATTAACTCTTACGCCGCGGCATGAGTTGGTAGTACCTGGCTTCCCGATCTGGCGCTGCAGCACCACATTACAAGGCATGACTGGCGCCGCGGTGCCAAGCCCTAACCTTATAAAATTTCTCTAAGTGTTAAATTAATTTGAGACGCTTACTTCCCGATCTCATAACTCCTTCTTTATAACTCGAAATGAGGTCGTTCTAAAGCCATTCTCTTCTTTATCTTACATACTTCAATACCCCTCAGACAGAACTTCATTCTGAATCCGTTAACGTGCCATTCGATTGGCTTGATCTTCACCCTTGTTCATTTTTACGCTTTTAATGTTCTTCGCTCGCTCGTCCGTAATTCGGTCATCCGAACTCGGAACTCGTTCGTTCTTGAGTTCACAACTCACGTTTTCTATGTTCCCTTACTTCCTTATGAAACCCTACACGTTCGGGTTCATTTACTAACTTTCTAATTCTCGTTCGTCTTTTACAAAATTTTTGCCATAACTTCGTTATAGCTACGTTTTAATTCGTTCTTCATGAACGTTTCTACCGTTCCTAACCAAACAATAAGCAACTAACTTATACGCGATGGTTTTAAACTTTTCCATCAACAACAATTATCCTACGATGGTTTTAAATTTGTCCATCAACAACGTTCTTCGTGTTTTTCGCGTGTTCTTCGTGTTCTTCGTTCGTTCTTCATGTTAATCAATATTTTGGATTACGATTTCACTTTTTATTGGAATTTGATGTTATAGAACTCCATTCCTTACTTATTTCACCTACTTGTTCATATAATCCACTCGGATCGCTCAAAATCCTCACGAATCTTATACTTCCTTAAGAAATTTACAAACTAAACTTTTAATTCTTATTTCTTCTTTTCTGAATGATTTCAACCATATGAAATCATTCATATCATTATTTACTTCTTATTCTCATTAAGCTATGTTTTTAAACATAAAAACTTGAAGAAAATTTAAAAGAGACTAGGTTCCGGATTACCGTTCTTCTTTAATCTTCTCCCGTCGGACAAAGTTTGTACGCGGCCTAGCCTTTCCTCTTCCTTCTCCTTCCCATCCGACCTCTCTCTCTCAAGTGTGGGATTTTCAAAAATCCAACCAAATGAGCTTAAGCCTCCTATTTATAGAAAATCAAGGCTAAGGATATTTTAGTCATTTCGCCCCCACCTCCTTACTATTCCCACCTCCTCCAACAACTTAGCCACCAAGTCTACTTAGCCACCAAGTTTACTTAGCCATTAAGTCTTATTAGCCCTTAAGTCTTCTTAACCATTAAGTCTTCTTAACCTTTAAGTTTACTTACTCATTAAGTTTACTTAGCCCTTAAGCATAAGCACTTTACTTAATTATTAAGTTTACTTAGCTATTACTTAACTTATCCCTTACTTAGCCTTTAAGACTAAGTCGTATTCTACGCATCTCATTCTCGTATTCTCTTCGTATATAGTTTGTACAATATTCGTATTATACGTCATAATAATTTTCGTACTATACTCGTATAATAACTCGTATTACACTCGTTTTCCTTACGCATAATAACCCTAATTATTATACGAAATCATTAAATTCTCGGAACTTATTTTTCCTAACCCTTAGGTTTTAAGTCCGTAGGCGAAAACTTAATTTTCGTCATAACTGAAATATTATTGAATATTCCATCACGTCTAAACATTTTACGTAATTAATAACTTCTCGGAATTTCAAAATAAATCTCCAAGCAGAAGCGGATGAATTGTGCCTATTTCGTCTTTTTCCTCGGAAATATTTTTGTTTCCGGAAAATTTTTATTTTCGTCTTGAAAATTCTTACTCGTTCAATCTAGCTCATAGCCAGAATACTCCCAACTTATAATCATCCTAGGTTATAGAACGATTAATAAACACATAGCACATAATATTATTAATAAAAATTAGTTTTATTAATAACTAATTCTTTAAACCTAAATTCTGGACGATTCGAATTTCCGGGTCGTCACAGATCTTTACCTGTTAGTTGTTTGTTGTGTTTTAAGTTATAGACTTGTAGTATGTTGTAAGGGCTGTGATCTAGAACTGGAATCAGGCTTAAATAATGTATAGATTGCAAGTTATTAAGAGTCAAAGTGCGTTGACCGACCATGACCAACTGGTTTCTGGGCAACTCAGAAACCTAGAATGGTCTGACAGTGACTTTTGAGACCCTAGATCTTGTTGTTGTTTGATAGCTTAGCCCTGTTGTTGTTTTGATCTTGTAGACTGGTATAAGGACTACACAATCATGCCTTTAGACTACCCAGATCATGACCAGGATGATAGATAATCAAGGTCAAACATAGGTTGACCAGCTGCTCAAGAACATTTCTAGAAAACCCAGAAATGCTTCTGACATGGTTTGACCATGCCAGATCTTGAACATGTGATGATGTTATGATGATCTGATGATATAGAGTTGTTCTTTGACATCTCTACTACAATTATGAACCATTAGATTACACAAAACAGACCCAGAATGAAAGTTATAAGGATCCAAAGTAGGTAACTAGCAACTGTTCTTCATTTCTGGAAAACCCAGAAATGAAGAACAACTTTGTCCGACTTTTTGGAGGCTTAGATATCTATGGTATGTTGTTGTATGGTCATGAAACCAATTGGTAATGGTAGTATTACACTTCTACTACAATCCTAACACCATTAGCTGCCCAGAACTTATCAAGAACGTTGAATTAATTGTGGTCAAACTTACTACCCTGTGATCTGAATTTGAAGATCTGGGCAGGCTCAAGAACATGAAGAACACCTATAGTGATAGTTTCGTCGTTATAGGGCCCTTTAGTGACAGTTAATTACAAAAAAATTATTATTTTATTAAATAATTAGAGAAAAATAGTTTTTTAATTATTAAAAATTCATAATAGATTCCTAAAAATTATTTTAAAGCTTAAAAATGGGTTTTTAATAATTTTGAATATATTTCATTAATATTTAATATTTTTGAAATATTAATGGTATTTAATTTATTTAATTATTACATTAAATAAATTACTTAAAAATAATTTTAATACTTGAAAAATCATTTAAAATTATATTATGGTATAAGAAAATAATTTAATTTATTTTTAATGACTTTTAATATTTTGTGATGAATTTAATTAATTAATTAATATTGACAATGATTGATTTATTTAATAATTATATTAAATAAATTATGGAAAGATAGAATTAATATTTTAAAAATCATATAAAAATAATTTAAAGGTTATAAAAATATTTTAAGTTATAAAATATAAATTTTTAATATTTTTTTATAAATTATATTAATATTATAATATTAATGATAATTATCGGATAATGGATTAACTGTTTAAAAATCATATAAATATGATTTTAAGGTATTAAAAATATTTTGAGATATTATAAATTATTTATAATATTATGTTATGCTTTTCATTAATATTTGATATAAATAAATATTAATGATAATTGAATTATGTGGTATTTAAATCATATAAATATGATATTATTGATTGAAAAATCATGATAAATGATAATAATTATTTAAAAATTATTATGAGACTTTGAAAATTATTTTGACTGATAAATTAATTATCTAAGATAATTGTGAACCAGTTTAAGTAGATTTTTAAGTAAAATAGGCTCGATATTATCTGACTAGGCCGTTGGGTTGTCGAATTTGTACCGGACTCAACTCAGACTGAAATAGTTTGACTTGATGCCGAGTCTTAGGTATTTTATAGACTGATAGGGATATGTGCTAATGTGTTTAGGTTATTTTGTAACTATATTTAGCAGTATTATACTGTGATGATATTATTCTAACTTGTGAGACCTATATTATCAATATTAGGTCTTCAGACAAAGCTAGATAGATCGCATAACAGTAATCAACCGAACATGCAAGTTTTTGATACTCACTTATTGTGCAAGTTTTCTCTAACTCGACCTTGAGTTGTTATTTCATATATGTTTGTGATTAATCATTGCTGGTTATCACGTCAATGAATTGTTGAATCGCACTTTGTGCATATTGCATGTGTTCATCTGGTATGAAAGGCTGATCACCTTCATTACCATTCGGTCCAGACATAGTTGTTTATGTTCAATTGTTTATTCAGCTATAAAAATTTGTTCAGGCTAGTTCTCAATTGTATTGCAGAATTTTAGCCAGCTTATTATACAATTCTTTCCATCATGATATATAATTAATTTATTAAACTTAAACTTGTTGGGCAAACTTGTTGCTCACCCTTGCTATATAATGATAAACATTGCAAATAAGGACAAATACGTCGGATACAGGAAAAGTCAAAGACAGGTCCAGCTTTGGATTATATGTGCAAATAAATTTGTAATAGTAATGACTGATAATAAAATTGTATGTCAATTAGGTTATGAATTGTGTATAAGTTAAGGTTATTCAAACTTGGGGATAGTGTGTAAAGTTTATTGTATAAAAAATTTATGTTTATATCTTTCGCAATAGTGATAGAAATGATGTACCAGATTTGTTGGGACCCAGATTTGGGGACGTCACAATTCATACCACTTCATACCCTCCTCCAAAATTCTACTCTTCATCATATGACCCAAAATGGTGGCTAAATCATTAACAAAATGTTGATGCAATTTTCAACCCAAATGAGTCGATCAGACTGGAAAATATTTCTTATGATATCGTCGCCAATACTCCCAATTCTGACTCATTTTTCAAAACTTATTAGTATGTCGAGGATCTTCTTGACCAACTCTATTCTCTTTGAAAAGTTCCAACTCAATCTATAAACAACCATCTTTCTGAGGTGAAATCTCTTGCATACGCCCTTAATCGAGCCGGAGAACCCATTCCTAAAACTGAGCTCATTAACTGTCTCAATGATGGTCTTGAAGATTCTTTCAGTGGTTTTATTTAAGACTACTATGGACTGAATCCCTTATTATCATTGGATATGTTTTCTAGCTTTCTTCATAATTATGAAAAATTACAATAGCCGCTCTCATCAATGTTGCCTAACCATCCTCTCGGTCCATCATCTAAACTTTCACAAGAACATCATGATATCTACTATCTTCTATGATTTAAAAATTTTATCATCAATTTTATCGCTAAGACTCAACTTAATAAATAATCCACATCACTGAATTATCCATGCACTACGGGCCAATGATATTCATTAGTATCACATCCATGAATTATCCATGCACTACAGGCCAAGGATGTCGACGTTGGGATTTTTATTTGTCACTTTTCGTTACCTGTTCTTTTGTGTTCTCATTTTAGGTGAGATTTGTTTGAAAAAACAAGTGAAAAAGGTCTGACATGTGTAATGTCGACGATTGGACTATAAGAGTCGCCAGTTAGTTTTTTAACTGGTTGTACCAACACAACCGAGAAAAGGTTTGCACATTGACCCAGTGATTTGACACTACTAAACGGGTCGGTGAAACCGAGATTCAATTAGGGTCCGGGGACTTAATTATACGGAGGGAAGGTGTTAAGCACCCCCGACATCCGTGTTACCACGGTGACCGCCACTTTTCAAGAAACTGTTATATGAATGTGTGTGTGTGTGTATGGGTCAATGTGCTGTTATTTAGAAGTAGTACGAGACCTCGTTCGCACTTATATACACAGGGTTTGAATTTATATAAAAATTCAGTTTTAAGCAAGATATGGCAGTGACGTTTTAAAAGAGGTTTTTCAAACCTAGTGCTCAATAGTAATTGAGACCTTTTACACTCCCATTTTATTCAATATTCGGCTTGGTTGATTTTATTTTACAGATGCGAGGCATCTGTATGAAAATAATGTACAAAAAGGTGCTGAATTCCCCGTGGGTATGAAAACTATCTAAGGAAATCCAAACATCACAGATAAATTTACAAGCTGCTTACAGCTGAAAAGGTCCATCACGGGAACCGAATCTAGATTCAGTGAACTGAATCTGTGATCACATGATTCTTAGGCTCACATGATGTCGCATTTGATATAAACGCAGTAAGCATGTATTTATATAAAAGCTATAAATATATATATACAGACATGATCACCAACCACGAAGCACCTCCATGGGGGATCAAAAATATAAATAAAGCTGTAAAAGCTATCTACCGCCACGGAGAAAACTCCAGGCGGGACGAAATGTACAGAAAGCAATAAAAACGGTCAACCACCACGAAGTAAACTCCAAGTGGGACGAAATATATATATATATATATATATATATATATATATATATATATATATATATATATATATAAGTATATATATACAGAAAGCACCGGATGTAAAATCTAGGCTCATCAAGCATAGTTCGATACACAGTTCATATATATAAGTATATATATACGAAAGCAAGTAAACGCTCTGGATATAAAATCCATGCTCATCGAACAAAGTCCAACAACAGTTAATATATATAAATATATATATTAAAGCAGTAAACGCTCCAGACCGAAGTCTAGGCTCATCGAACAAAGTTCGACATGCAGTTCATATATATAAATGTATATATATATATATATATATATATATATATATATATATACACACACACACACACACACATAAAAGTAAGTAAACGCTCCAGACCGAAGTCTTGGCTCAATCGAGGCATAACTCGATAATGTTAGTCCATATATATAAATATATATATAAATATATATGTATATACAAATTGAAATAAAACCACGGACCGAAGTCCGGACAAACACACGCAGCACGACTCTCAACGTAAAGAAGGGTGTGTGCAAGTGTGGAGAGAAAGGCTTGAAAATGTGTAAGAAGGCTTACAGTGGGCTGCCAAAGAAGACTTCAATAACTTTAAAGTAGATAAACGCTGGCTTTTGCCGGTACAAAAGTAGCTATATGTGAGCTCACAAGTGTTTAAAATGAGAAAGCACTCAGTTTGGGGTGTGTATGGAGCAAATTGGACAGGGCTTCCTCACCTTTTTTCTTTATAAAATGGTCACCCCAAGCCCTCTATTTATAGAGGGTGGAGCCGCAGGTGTACTTACAGCTGGGCTGCAGGTGTACCAGAGGCTGCCCGGGGTGCCCCGGGCTTCGCGGGACCCGCCGTCTCGAAGTACGTGCACGTAGGCAACGTGATGTCCGCTTGAACTTTTAGAATTGTAATCCGGGCATCTAATTGAGGTATATAGGACCTATTTTGGACCGCCGTTGTCGAGAGTTATGCAATGACATGGGATTAGAGGTTGTACGAATTCATAAAGATGGGACGATGCCCTCTGGTCTTCAACTTCAAGTTCTATCCGTTGTTCTGCTTAATAGTCACTCGGGATTGGTTTTCCTTGGCTCTTGTGGGACATTGTTGTGTAGAAATATATGTCTGAAATGTTGAGACGGCGTGATGTGACATCAAGTTGGCAAGATGATGACTTTGCCCCTCACCAGGGTTATCTCTGATTTAGGCTGATAAAGCAGACGTTGCTTAGGGTTATCACTAAGATTGGACTGCTACAAATGTTGAAGGTCCTCAGTGTCATCTCTGAGGTGTGCCTGTCTTGTACTGAGTGCCTCGGTGTGAGCACCGAGGTTGAAGATGATGGCATGCATTTGAAACAAGCATTTTCGGGGTTATCTCCGGAACTGCCACTTCCTTTCTTGGGGTTATCTCCAAGGTTGGAATCTGCTATTTCCAGTGTTGGGACTAAGACGGAACATCTCGGGGTTATCTCCAGGATGAATCGGTCTTCTCCAGTTTGTGTTCCTGTATTAGATCTGCATGCCTCGGGGTTATCTTTGAGGTTGGAATTGTTACTCCCGGTGTGTGTTTCGGGGTTGAGCTGTTACTCCCAGTGTGTGTTTCGGGGTTGAGCTGTTCCTCCCGGTGGTATCCCGAATGGATATGAACCGTCTTTCAGGGTTTCCTCTTAAATGATGAATCTGCGCTCCTGTGATGTCAATAACAGATAGACAGAAAATTTTGAGTGTCTACAGATGCCCCTCTTTATCATATTCATGCAATGCAATGCATGGATAGGATAAAGAATCCTAGACACTTGAAATATAATATGAAGCAACTGTATGATGCATATGTATGGGGTTGTTGCCCAATATGCTGAGGATGATTGCAATCTCCCTATAGCTTCTACTGGGGATTTGGCAATGATGACCAAATTGGATGTGCGATTCAAATCTTTGAGGATGTTGACGATGGGATTATCACCAAAGTTCTGAATCCTTGATACAGACTTGATTCCAAAGTAGTGCCTCTTATGTGTAAGAGATCTGTGGGGATAAAGTTTTGTCTGTTTGAGGATGTGTATAACATATTCTGACATCAATCCTCCTTGATGACGTTTCACTCTCCTAGTTTGTATTGCCAGAGTACGTCAATGTTCTGTTGGTTTTACAGCCAACAGTAAATGTTGTCAGGACTGCCCGACCTTTGTTAACGAGTGAACCAACGGTTTACCACGCGTTGTAGCCCCCGCCGGGGATATATTTGATCCTCTGTTGATGTGTAGATCAACGGATGAACTCCCTGCTGGGGATAAATGCCAAGGCTGCTTGGACTTTGTTGATGTGTGTATCAACTGATAAAATCATCGGATGATTTCTGATGCGAAGTTGGATTGACTTGCCAACGGCTGAAATGATGTCATGGTTGCTTGACCTTCATTGATACGTACATCAATGGATGACAATGCGTTGTGATCCCCACCAGGGTTGTTGTATTATTGTTGATGTGTGTGTCAACGGAACATGCGTTGTAACCCCCGTTTAGGGATACGTTGGATCATCGTTGATGTGTGTGTCAACGGCTGAAATCATCGGATGACTTCCGACGCTCCGTTAGATTTACTTGCCAACGGTTATAGTGATGTCAAGGCTGCTTGACCTTCGTTGATATGCATGTCAACGGATGATATGCGTTGTAACCCCCGCCGGGGTTATGTACTTCGACATATGTACCGCGCTGTGACCCCCACCGAGGTTGTTGTGGCAAAGTAAGATGACGATCCTGAATGAGAGAAATTGGACATGTGTGAGGTATTGCTGAGTGTGACTTATATCGTCTAAGATCACCAACATAGTGTACCCTGTGGTTGGCCGAATATAAATGAATGACGTGAAGACCCACGGTTCAACCAGGATTGTAAGCTATTCTGCTCAATCGCGTAGCATTTTTTTTCTTGATTTGGCCTTTTCAGCTTGCGAGAACTCCTTTGCAACTCGAACTGGACTGAGCCGGAGTGGTGGTATCCACATAGGGGTGCCATAGGTACACCTGCTGTAGCCGCAGATGGACCTGCGGCCAACCGTAGATCATAAAGACCAGCAGGTTGCTTTCATAAGTCATTTTTAACTTGCGCCGCGAAGGAAATCTGAGAGTTCTTCTTCAGATCTGCTGAGTTCGAACGTCTTTATACAAATTCTGTCACCGTACAAGTGTTCTACACTATCCTGGTAACGTATGCATGTACTTTTTTCCAATTTTTATCCATTGGAAAATGACTTATCATATGAAATGCATCTAAACACATAGTAGTGATTATGTATGCTCAAATGATTTGATAAAAAATATTCAACATAGTAAATGTTAGTATTAAACCATGCTGAACATAATGATGTGAGAAAATTTGACTTTTGAGACAGTCAAATTGGCACCCTTTTCTGCTATTTTTATCCTATCTGAGGACATTTTGAGTACAAGGTAAGAAGGCAAAGTACTCCTAGCATTGAGGTTAACCTTATGTGTTGATGATTTTGCACATAGTATGTATATGGCTGTGGGCAAGTACGCTACTGAATGGCCACCTAGTCATGCCTATGTGCATGTGGATAGTCCTATTTATAGAGGAAACTATGGCAAAATTTTCCTAAAATATAGGAATTGTGTTAATCATGCATTTTTAACTCTACTGTGGATGTATGTTAAAATAATGCGTGCATACAGATAGTCATTAAATGCATTTTGAAAAACTACAGGTTAGAAGATACCACACCCTTTCTGAGGTGATTTGGAGACTTGTTGTCCAGATATTATGGATTCGGATTAGCCGAGTATTTCCCGTAGGACCACTTGTGGTGTACGGAGGAGGGCTTCTAAAGTGCCTCGACCCCGTTCCGTTAGACAGCCTCGCAGGTTGGTGGAGGCGGTGTTACGTCCAGTCCAGGTTGATGTGCCCGACGTCGAGGATGAGGAGGAGGATGTTCCAGTTACGGACCCCGCTCCTGCTGTGCATATTCCCCGTAGGGAGCTCCCGAGTATTCAGGTGGCAAACCCAGAGCTTCTAGGTGACTTGAGTCGACATCCCTCGATGTATTTGCATGCTAACGAGGTATGACGTCAGAACTTGATCTTCCTTCTTTCCTATTTGTGAGGAGTAAAAGGATTTAATGTTGATCTGTATTTCATGCAAGTTCCTGAATTTACACAGTCTCGAGGGAACTGGTTCAGTATACACTCCATGTACCAGGTGCTTCATCCTGACTATAGAGCGATTGTGCATAACTGGGGTTTTGGAGCATTCTTTTTCATCCTTCCCCGTCGCTGTCCCTGGGGTTACCTTAGGGCATTGTCTGAGCGGTGGTTTCACCAGACTCAGTCACTCCATTTTTTGGACTGTGAGATAATGATGACGCCGATGGATTGGCGATTTATCACAGGTATAAAGTTTGGAGGGGCACCAGTGCCTTGCACGACGGATATTACCCCGATTACAGTCAGATCCTTGTTAGGAGTTTCGGCGGAGGCGTTTAAGGGCAAGAATGTCCGTACGGGTCCTTTGAGCGTAGATGCTATCAGTGGGCTATTGAGCGAGCCCATACCAGCTGATGTCAGAGTCAGGGATCGCATTCTTCGGTGATTGTTCCTGATGATCATTAGGGGCTGCTTCATAGCAGATAACTCTTCTACGATGTCGTTCGCTTTGATCAGCGCCACTAGGCATGTGGACCATATTGGAGAGTATGATTGGGGTTCCTATACCTTTGCCTATTTCCTCAGGGGC
The DNA here is from genome assembly GCA_016801055.1 of Panax notoginseng. Taxonomy (NCBI): domain Eukaryota; kingdom Viridiplantae; phylum Streptophyta; class Magnoliopsida; order Apiales; family Araliaceae; genus Panax; species Panax notoginseng. The sequence continues at coordinate 227,279,374 of CM029013.1, read as the reverse complement.
ATGCACATGAGCTCACAGGGCTTGACCGAGGCTTGGTTAGGATTTTACCCAGTTTTGCTGGTAAGTATTTCTCTTGTCATTTACCATGTATTGGTTAAGAGTGTTAACTGACAGTAGATGTTTGCCTTTGTATTGGCAGTTTTGGGCTTATGAGTGGCTCCCATGTTTACGTCCAGTGAGTGTACTAGGATTGGATACCTACCCACGAGGATGGCGATGGCATCATTCCATACTGGCGGAGGTCCCTGTAGCTGAGGGTTTCACTCACCCCCGCTTGCAGCTAGAGTTGTTGACAGCTGACATTATCACATGGATTTCCTATTCTGGGGAGCTTTTGGCCATCAGATTTGAGGATGGATACCCTACTGGTGTCGAGTACGTGATTTTTACCCGAAGAGTTCCTCTCTTCACGGATGGAGGATGGGAGCTCTATCTAGGAGAGCGTGCTATTAAGAGCACCACAGGGGAGATCCGTATACCGATCTTGCCTCCTGTCAGGTGTTATTGGCTTGTGTCGCAGTCACCCGTCATTGATATCCCATTGTTGGGTGTTGACGGTTTTGCATTATCAGAGGGTCCTTGCACTCAGGATGTATTCCAGCGCTGGTGGATCCCTCGTACTATTAGTGCCCAGACCCACGCCACTCAGTTTATGGGGGATATGGTTCCAGGATCCGTGATGATGACGGATTGGTTAGCCTGTATTTGAGATCCAACTCAAGTGACACAGATTAACAGTTTGACCCGGTAGTTGGACCAGACACATATTTTTATTCGTATTTGGGTAGAGATCCGGCAGTGGCAGATTCGTTTGATCTTTCCAGCGCAGGAGCTGGCCCCTCGGGTGACCCATTTGGTTTTGCCGGCACAGATCCTCCTTTGTATCGGCCTGATATCCCTATTAATAGAGATCCAGTGACTTAGGAGGAGTTACATCAGGTGGATAGGATTGATGATTTGGACATCGACACCATTGTCTTTTTCTGATGTGTATTCTCGTTTATCTCTTTTGGTAGGCCTCTGTTAGCTATTGGGTATCTGTGCCCCATTCTCGCTATATCTTTTGATAGGCCTCTGTTAGTAGTAGGGCGTCTGTGCCCCATTTTCCTGTATTTGTAGCTGTACAGAGATGATGTATTAAATGATGATATACTTAGAAATGTATGTACAGTTTTTCCATTCCCTATATCATATTGCCATCTATTATCTGTGATGCATGTATTATGTTATGCATATGTATGTATGTCCAGAGATATTCAGCATTGACCCCTGAATGGTATTATGGCACGGCCCGTGCAGATGTCTTCTTCGACAGTTAGCCGTATTGATCATACCCCACCATTATTGGTGGTATCTGGCATGCAATCGTGGTATGATAGCATGTCACCATCAGATAGGGAGACCATAGATCATTTGTTGCAGCATACTATGACCCTGTTGATGTTTTAGGTTCCCACATAATTCGTGGATGGCATGCTGGAGCACTGGGTATCAGAGAGGCAGGTTTTCTGATTTGGGACCCAGGAGTTGACTCCTACTCTGGAGGAGTATGCACGGTTGACGATGCTGCCACTGGACAGACCTTGTGTGCATATGGCTTTAGGGGACATGAGTCGGTAGTTCATGACCCTCACTAGATTGAGGCGTAGAGTGGTGCAGGATGAGCTTACATCCGGCCACGTTATATCCCAACATTTTCTGTTTGATAGATTTGGCTCTGAGGATAGTTATAGATGACATTCCGGGAATTTCACCACACCGGAGTATCATTAGTGTCTGGCCAGTGTAGATGTACTGCTATTGTGCGTACTGTCATATGTCTACATGCCACTGTATATGGATGAGTTGGACATAGGAGTTATAATGGCGGTGAGAGCTCTCCGAGAAGGTCGTACCATCATTCCTATGATTATAGTCGAGACATTGAGGTCAGCTACATACTGCTGCACTTATCCGACATGAGTATTTAAGGGCAGTTCGGTCATGCTATACGTGTGGTTTATGTCACACCTGAGACCGATTGGCACTTTCAGACGGCATGGGTATTGCTTCACCCATGATATAGCCATGACATATTCATTTTAGCCTGCGGAGTGTACGGATGCTGCATCTTGGTCCGCTTTCTTAGCTGATATTGTAGACCCGTTTAGTATATTTCCCTGCTCAGGGCTCAGCTCACCTTACAGCTTTATTACTCATGATCCGGGCATGGATTACATCCCTTTGGCTGGTTTGAGGGGCATGACTACTTACCATCCACTGGCCGTGATGTCGCAGTTTGACCAATTTCAGGATTTTCATCCTTTTGAGGGGGCGCTGGGCTAACGTTTAGCTTCTCGCTATCTTTCATCATATGACCGATCCCGTGTGTATGCATGTTGGGATCAGCGCGAGATAGCCGCTTTCTCCATTAGTCATCCAGGTTATTCTGCAGAGTATTCCGCATGGATGGAGACAGAGACTGTATCGATTGCGGTTTTACCCACATTACCGAGTATTGATTCAGATGGTGGAGAGCCCATGGAGGACATTGATTCTCACACCTAGGAGGAGCCATCTACTGGGTTGCGAGTATTTCCTTTAGATTCTCCCAATACTAGCACTGTCGTGATTCAGCATTCAGTACAGTATCTTGAGCAGAGTCTTCATCTGATGACCTTTGAGAGAGATCAGGCTAGAGCCCTGATGTTGACAGCTCTTGATGGGAGAGACGCAACCCTGTTAGAGAGGGACGAGGCATTAGCTCGTATAGATGCCGCTGTTGTTGAGCGGGATGAGGCCAGAACAGCCAGAGATGCAGTGATAGTTGAGAGGGATAGCGCCATATCTTCCCGGGATGTAGCCGTCACAGACAGTACTGCAGTGAGATCCCTTACCGCTGGCATGATCGCAGAGATGAGCACATATATTGATGAGCACATGGTCACCATGCAGATGGCTGCAGATCTGTTGGCTCGTGTGGATATCCTCTTACAGGAGACCACAGCTTTACCTCATTCTTCTGAGAGAGATGCCATGTTGGGCTTGTTAGCTCGCATATGCACCGATTTATAGATGGGCTTATATTTTCCTACACAGACTAGCTTAGCCATTTTGTCATGTACAGTTTACATTATGTATATCAAACAACATTATATATAGCAGGAAAATATATTTTTGATCACTTCCCTTTTAGATATGCTCTGATACTTGCTTGATATTTGCTTGCTTCTTCAGGGCTTGTGATCTTGATGTATTCTGAATTCCTCCTTGCTGGATGGACATTGAGTTGTCTCTGGATAGCTCAGAATAGATCATGGATCTGTGCATATCCCTACCATCTTTCGGTGTCTTAGGACTGGTTTCTGTATGGAAATGTGGAGAGGAGGGTGGCTTTCCTCTCTGAGATTGACCGCACCATAGATGGTCGCCAGTACTCCTATTTACGAGGAGAGGTTGGGTAATTCCATCTCTTATGGATTGGTGTTGCTCTTCAAGGTACAACCGCAACTTAGATGGTCGCCGAATCTCCTATTCGCAAGGAGAGGTTGGGTAATTCCATCCCTTTGGTTTGAAGCCAATGAAATGTGGTGGATTGAGGTTTGATCCCAGTACCGTTGACAAGTATTTGTGTTTTGGTAGGGGGTTAGACCGAACCATAAATGGTTGCCTATGTACTCCTATTGAAGAGGAGATCAGGTCTGCGTAGTTCGAACTTGGTGTAAGAGGTTCAACGATGTTTATGAAAGGCAGATGGGTGTAGAAGCTTTATTGATAAAAATGGTTATAGAAATATTTTTGTGGTTTTTGTTTTTTATAGAGAAGGGTAGAAATATCTTTGTTGTTTTTTGTTTATTGCGACCGGGCCATATAGAATATGGTTGCCTATGTACTCTCGTGTATCAAGGAGATCAGGTCGACTTAGTTCACCCCTCAGGGTGAATTGAAAAGCGTGATCCCATGTGCAGGATAAACTGCGGGGAAGAAAGATTAATCCCATGTACAGGTCAAATTGTGGGGAAGAAAGTTTAATCCCATGTGCAAGATAGACTGCGGGGAAGAGAAAGTTTGATCCTAAGTTGAGGACAAATTGCAGATACGAGAAGTTTGATCCCATGTATGGGTAGCCAAACTACAAATGTGAGAGGTTCAATCCGTAGTGGGATGACCTAAGTTGTATGAGCGTAGTGAAGCCAAGCTACTGGCTTAAAGAGTATGTTTCCCTGAGGGGCAAAGTGTGGACAAGAGTTATATATGGTAAAGGGTTAAAGAACCGGAATGACTGATGATCTGATGATCCAACACCAGGATGTTTGCTTGATGGTAACTTCAGACGTAGTACCGTTTCACGGTGTCCGAGCTGATGAGTTATGGAAATTCATCGCCGTCCATTTCCTGCAATCTGAGAGCGCCTCTTGTCAATACCTCCTTGACAACAAACGGGCCTTACCAGTTAGGAGCGAATTTTCCCTTAGATTGATCTTGGTTGTCAATGATCTTTTTCAAAACCAAGTCATGTTGTTTAAACTGCCGTAGCCGGACTTTTTTGTTGTAGGATCGGGCGATCCTTTGTTGATATGGTTGACCATGGAAGATAATCGCGGTTCGCCTTTCATTTATTAGAGACAATTGGTGATACCTGTCTTGTGCCCATTGATCTTTA